>CAUJRU010000427.1:0-696443 GCA_963277665.1 Viscum album | reverse complement strand
AATAAAACCCCTAAAAACCATAAAATGATAAAAATCTTTTTAAAACCTAAAAACATTAAAAACCCTAAAAACCCTCAAAATCTAAAAAAACAATAAAAACCCATAAAAGTCTAAAAAATACTAATAATCCCTAAAAACGTAAAAATTCATAAAAACCCTAAAAACCACTATGAAAATTTTAAAACCATAAAAACACATTATAGCACTAAAAAAATAAATAATTTTAAAAACCCTACAAACCATAAAAGTACCTAAAACCCTAACAACCCCTAAAAACAATAAAACCCCATAAAACCCCAAAAAACTAAAAAAAAATAAAAAAACCCCAATAAGCATATAAAAATGTTAAAAATCTCTAAAAGCATTAAAAACCATAAAAACTCATAAAACCCATAAAAACCAAAAAAATCTATAAAAAACCAAAAAATACATTAAAACCATAAAATCCCAAAAAATCCTTCAAAATCCCTAAAACCCCCTAAAACTCTAAAAACCCTAAAATCGTGAAAACCCTTAAAAAATCATAAAAAGATAAAAACTCTTAAAACCCCTAAAAACCTAAAAATTTTAAAATCCTTAAAACCCAAAGAAACCCCTTAAAACCAAAAAACCCCTAAAAACAGAAAAAAAAAATCAAAAACCCCTAAAAACCATAAAACCACTAAAACACCATAAACCCTCTCAAGCCCCAAAAAAAATCAAACTTTCTAAAAAACCTTAAAAACCTAAAAACAAAAAAAACCTACAACCCCAAAAAACCATAAAACACTAAAAATCATAAAAACCCTAAAACCTATCAAAATCCATAAGAACCCTAAAAACCCAAAAATGCTAAAAGTCCCTAAAAATCCCAAAAAAAACATAAAAAACACTAAAAACACATAAAAATCTTAGAAATCCTTATAAAAAACACATAAATCCCCTAAAAACCTAAAAACACGAAAATATCAAAAAAAAACCTAAAATCCATTAAAATATTTAAGAACCCTCAGAATCCCTAAAAACCCAAAAAATCCAAAAAATCCTAAAAAATACATTAAAATACCTAAATAATAAGAAACCCAAAAAACCAAAAAAATATCTAATAAAACATTAAAAACCTAAAAATAATTAAAACCCTTTAAAACTAAGAAACTCTAAAAAACCTAAAACCCCCAAAAACCTTCAAATCCCTTTAAACCATAAAAAATTAAAAATTATAAAAATCCATAAAAATCCCTAAAAAAGTAAAAAACCATAAAATTAATAAGAAAATCATAAAAACCTAAAAACACATAAAACCCTTTAAAAACCTATAAAATTCTAAAATCCATAAAAATCCTAAAAAGGATAAATATCCTAAAAACCCTAAAAATCCTAAAACCCATCAAAATCCCTAAAAATTCTAAAAACCCATAAAAATCATAAAAATCGCTAAAAACCATAAAAACATGAAAAAACCTAAATACATTGAAAACAACTATTAAAACCTTAAAAACCTAAAAACACTTACACACCCTAAAAACCAAAAATGAAAAAAAAACATAAAAACCCCTAAAGAGACCGTAAAACCCCTAAAACACTTAAAACCCATAAAACTCATAAAAACCTAAAAACCCCATAAAACCAATAAACGACTAAAAATATAAAAACATTTAAACCCCTAAAACTTTTAAAACTCTAAAAACCCTTAAACCCCATAAAAACACAAAAAAACCCAAAAAACCAAAAAACCAAAAAAACACAAAAAATCGTCCAAATCCCTAAAAACCAAAACACCATAAAATCCTAAAAAAGCCTTAAAAATCCCTAAAAATGTAAAAAACCATAAAACCCACAAATAAAACCATAAGAAACAAAAAACACATAAAACCCCTAAAATCCTAAAAAATGCTAAAAACTCTAAAACATTAAAAACCCCTAAAATCCGTTAATATTCCTAAAAATATAAATTCTTAAAAAACCCTTAACATACCTAAAAATATAAAAAACCCAAAAACCCTGAAAAACCTTTAGAAAACCTATAAAAACTAAAAACACTTAAAATTATTAGAAAATAAGTAAACATTAAACCCCTAAAAACATAAAAAACTCTAAAAATCCTAAAAACCTTAAAAACAGAGAAAAGTCCCTAAAACCCCTAAAAATGCCCAAAAACTATATAAACCCTTAAATTCATTAAAACACACTCAAAATCTATAAAAAACCTAAAATCACAATTAAAACTCTAAAACCCCTTTAATCACATAAAAATGTATAAAAAACTCTGAAAATCTATAAAACCCTATAAAACTCAACAAAACCATAGAAATGATAAAAATCCATAAAATCCTAAAATACCCTAAAACCCCTCTAAATCCCTAAGACCACAGAAACCCATAAAATTAATAAAAAAGACTAATAAATCCATAAAATATAAAAACCTTAAAACCCTTGAGAAAACCTAAAAGCAATAAAAAATTGAAAACACTTAAAACCCCTAAAAAATTAAAACTATAAAAAACCTTAAAACCCATAAAATTAAAAAAAAAATATAAAAACTGTTAAAACCTTTAAAAACTATAAAAACATTTAAAACTGTAAAAAACTACAAAGAACCCAAAAAAATATAAAAACTTAAAAAACCAAAAAAACCATCAAAGACTTCAAATCCCTAAATAACTAATAATTCTAAAAACCAATAAATCCCTAAAAATCACAGAAAAAAACATGAAACCCCCAAAAAATTGACAAAAAACAATAATAAAAACACAAAAACCAAAACAAAAATAAACCCCTTCAATCATAAACAAGGGTAATGGCCCTATAAACTCAAAACACTAAAAACAATAAAAACACTGAAATCCTTAAAAACCCATAAAAACCATAAAACCCCACTAAAAACTCTAAAACTATTTAAACTCAGAAAATTTAAAAAATATATAAAAAACCATCAAATCCCTAGAGACTAAAAAACCCCAAAAACCCAAAAAAAAACCGTAGAATCCATAAAAAACTTAAAACCATAAAAATCACTAAATATGGTAAAAATCATTAAAATATAAAAAGGTGCCTAAAAATACAAAAAAAAATTAAAAAATTTAAATACCTTGAAAACCCAAAGAAACATTAAAATCCTAAAAACACTTTAAACCACTAGAATAATATAAAACGTTAAAACCCATAAAAATCCATAAAAACCATAAAAATCATAAAAACTCAAAAAACCCAAATAAATCAATAAAACCCATAAAACCTTAGAAACCCTATAAAAACTATAAAAACCCATAAAACCACTAAAAGGGTTAAAAAACACTGAACATCAATAAAAACCCAAAAAATCAAAAAAACTAAAAACCCCTGAAAACCAAAAATAAACAAAAAACCCAAAATATCCTAAAAGACCCTAAAAACCCATAGAATCTCTTAAACCCTGAAAAATATATTAAAACTAAAAACCCTAGAAACTGTGAAAAACCCTAAGTAATCTTTAAAAACCTAAAAAAACTTAAAAACACAAAAATCCAAACAAAAGCAATAAAATGGCTAAAATCCATGAAATCCATAAAAATTCTAAAAAATCCCAAAAAATCCTTCAAAATGAAAAATAGCCTCTAAACCTGAAATACCCAAAGAAAACATTAAACAACTAAAAACTCTTAACAAACAAAAACACCAAAAAATACACTTAAAACCCAAAAAATCATAAAACCCTAAAACCCCAAAAATCCCTAAAAAATTTAAAAATCATAAATAATCCCTAAAAATCAATAAAAATATAAAAAATCAAAAACCCTATGAGAACTTTAAAAACCAAAACGCAGTTAAAAAACCAAAAAACACTAAAAATCATAAAATATCCTAAAATCCCAAATCCCCAAAAACCCATAAAATGCACTAAAATAATTTAAATCCCTAAAATCTCACAAAAACCCTAAAACCCACTAAAATATATGAAAACCTGATAATCCATTAGAAATGTTAAAAAAATATAAAAAACTTTCAAACCCTTAAAAAATAAAAAAACCCTAAAAAACTAAATAACCCTCAAAATCCCTAAAAATGATAAAAACCAATAAATATTTTAAAAAATATCTAAAATCCCTAAAAACATAAAAACCCTGAAAACCCCTAAGAAAATATTATAATCCGAAAAAATTGTCTGTTTGGGCCAAAAAATGGGCTTTCAGCCCATGTATTCACACAATTTGGTCTTGGATCTTTGGGCAATGTAATGGGTCTCCTTCTACCTAGTTAGAAAGAGGACTTTGCTTTAATAATAAAAAGGAGGCTTCGTCCCCAACCTTTAAAAAATGTTAAAAACCAAAAAACCCTCTAAAAACATAAAAACCCTAAAAACCCATAAAAATCCTAAAACCCCTTAAAACCATAAATTACCATAGAAAACCTATAAACCCTAAAAGTCGATATGAATCCAAAAAAATCTCAAAAATCCCTAAAAAATAAAAAAAAACCTAAAAACCATTAAATATATAAGATAACCCAAAAACCACCAAAACATGTAAACCCCTAAAAACTAAAAAACTAAAAAACTCCTAAAAATCAGGAAAACCCTAAAATGCCTTAGGAATTATCTAAATATCAAAAACACCTATAAATAATAAAATTTTAATGAATCTCTAAAAACATAAAAACCATGAAAACCCAAAGAAACCCTCAAAACCTAACACTTAAAACATAAAACCTTAAAAACCCTTAAGGACCCGAAAACCCTGAAACCCTTAAAAATAATATAAACCACTAAAACCCTTAAAAATAAAAAATAAACCATAAAAACCAAAACAAACTATAAAACACCTTTAAACACCCAAAAACATTAAAAATATAATAAAACATATAAATCCCTAAAAACTAAATAAATAAAAAACCAAAAAATAAATAAAAACCCTAAAACCATTAAAAAAACCCCTAAAAACCGTAAAAATCCTAAAAACCGTAAAAATACCTAAAAATGTTAAAATTTGTAAAAACCCTAAAAACATAAGAAAACCTTGAAACATAAAAAAATAAAAAACACCTATATTGCTAAAAAATGCTAAAAACGCTAACGCCAATAAAAATCCCTAAAACCTTAAAAAAACTCTAAAGGACCATAAAAACCTGAAAAGACCCATAAAAACACTAAATCCCTTTAACCAAAAAAAACATCAAAAAAAAATTAAAACCCAAGAAACCTAAAAAATAAAAAAAAATAAAACCCCAAAAACTCCCCAATGTTCAGAAAAAAACTAAGGAACAATAAAAATTCTAAAAATCCTGGAAAACATAAAAACACTAAAAACCCTTAAAAACACTCCAAAAACCTTAAAAATGGAAAAATACTTAAAACCCCTAAAAAATAAAAACCCTAAAATTGTAAAAACCCTAGAAAAACCTAGAAACATAAAAATCCCTAAAAACTTTAGAAACCAGTTGAACTCGTAAAAAAGTCATAAAAATACCTAAAAATATAAATACCCTAAAAACCAAAAAAAATCCCTAGGAAGACCATAAAAACACTTAAAATCCCCAAAACCCTTAAAAATACTGAAAATCCTAGCAAACCGTTAAAATACAACCATGCCCTAAAACACTTTAAAAATATAAAACCCTTTAAAACCTTTAAAAAACCTAAAAACCCATAAAAACTAAAAAAACAACTAAAAACTCTAAATCCCTTTAAACCTATAAAAAGGTAAAAAATAATTAAAAACCTAAAACCCCTAAAAACTCAAAAAAACCATAAAACTCCAAAAAAACTATAAAAACACTAAAAACACTCAAAATCTATAAAACAAAAAATACTTAAAAATACATAAAAATACTTATAAAAAATTATAATCATATAAAACCCAAAAACCCCCTAATAAAACCATAGAATCCAAAAAAAATTAAACTCCTATAAACAAAAAAACTCTAAATCCCCTAAAATCTCAAAAAAAAACTCCAAATCCCCTAAAATCTCAAAAAAAACTAAAACTCCTTAAACTATAAAACCCCTAAAAACAATATAAATTGATAAACTAAATAAAAACACTAAAAACTCTAAAATGCCTTAAAAAACCAAAAAATAAAAAAAAAATTCTAAAAAACCATTAAAACCCTAAAAAACAAAAAACCCAAAACCCCCAAAACCCATAAAACCCTAAAAACCCTAAAAATCCCTAAAACCCACTAAAAATTCATTAAATTGTAATAAATCCTAAAACCCATGAAAAAACTAACAAAAACATAAAACCTAAGAAAAATAAAACCCTTAAAAACCCGAAAAAACACTTAAACCCTAAAGAACACTAAAAAGATCCTCAAACCCCTAAAAATCCGAAAAATAGCTAATATCCTTAAAAACTAAAAAAACCCCAAAAATAACTAAACACTCTAAAAACCGCTTAAATCCCTAAATACGTAAAAAGATCTAAAATTTTTAAAATTTTAAAAAACATTAAAAAAACCATAAAATCCCAAAAAAAATAAAACCCTAATTACCCAAAAAACCCGAAAAGCATTAAAATCCTTAAAAACTCCAAAAAACTTAAGAATCGTAAAAAATACCTAAAACTGTTAAAAAGATAAAAACCAGTAGAATCCCAAATACCACTAAGAAAAACAAAAACCACTTAAAACTACAAAAAACTAAAAAATATTAAAAACATAAAACCCCTAAAAACCCCAAAAAAATCCTAAAAACCATAAAACCCCTAATAACATTAAAAACCCAAAAAATGTGAAAAAACCCCTAAAACCCCATAAAAACAAAAAAAAACTCAAAAAACCCTAAAAACTAAAAAATCACCTAAAACCCCTTTAAAACCACCAAAATTCATAAAAAGACATAAAAATACTAAAGAATACATAAAATCATTAAAAACATAAAAATCTATAAAAACCTAAATAACCCTATGAAAATCATAAAAACCTAAAAAAAATTAATACCCTTAAAACCCTAAAAACCCTAAAATTCCTAAAAACCTGAAAACCCCAAAAAAATCCTAAAAACACTAAATTACCATAAAAACTCTACAAATTAACTAAAATCTATAAAAACCCTTTAAACTACTAAAAATGTTAAGAAACTATATGAAAATTCTTAAAACCCCGACAAACCCAAAAACCCATAAAAAGAAAAAAACCCTAAAGACCCTAGAAAACTCTAAAATCCTTAAAAAACCAAAAACATATTTAAAATCCCTAAACCTCCCTAAAAACATAAACATTGATAAAAAAATTGAAACATAAGAAATGATTTAATACCTATAAACTGTTAAAACCCATAAAATCTAAAAAAACTCTAAAAAACATAAAAACCATAAAACCCCCTAGAAACATAAAATACCCTAAAACACATATAATTCCTAAAAACCACTAAAAGTATAAAAAAATCAAACCCATAAAAATGTTTAAAAAATATGAAAAAACCTTTAAACCCACAAAAAACTAAAAAACCCATAAAACCCTAAAACCCTAAAAAAACTCAAAATCCTAAAATCCTTAAGAACTATAAAAACAAAAAAAATCCCTAAAAATCCCTAAAAAAATTAAAACCCTAAAACCCTAAAAACCCCTAAGAATACTTTAAAACCAAAAAACACTTAAAACACCTAGAAATCAATAAATCCTAAAAAACCCCCAAAACCCTAAGAAACCCTTAAAACCATAAATACCATAAAACCCCTAAAAAACCTATAAACACTAAAAACATTAAAATATAAAAAACTCATAAACCCTATTTTTAAGAAAAACTATAAAAACCCATTAACCTCTAAAAGAACTCAAGAAAAAACTAAAACCCAAAATACCAAAAAAAACCTGAAATCCATAAAACCCTAAAAACCATTAAAATCATAAAAAAACCACAAAAAAACCTAAAAACATAAAAAACCAAATAACCTTAATAAACCTATGAAAATCTTAAAAAAATAAAAAACCTTAAGACCCCTAAAAGATCTAAAAATTCTAAAACCCTTTAAAACCATAAAATCTACAAAATCCATAAAACCCATAAAAACATACAAATCCAAAAAAATGTTACATATCACTAAAAACATAAAGACCCCTAAAACCCTAACAAGTCTAAAGAAAACATTACAAACCAAAAACAATTAAATCCCCAGAAAAAACCTAAAAACACTAAAACATTTAAAAAACACTAAAAAGGCCTTAAATACCCGAAAACCCCTAAAGACCATAAAAATACATAAAAACCATAAAAACCCTGAAACCCCTAAAACCCACTAAAAACTCTAAATCCCATTTAAAACCCAAAATACATTAAAAAAATCTAAAATCCCTAATGAAATTGAAAAAAACCCTAAAAAAACAAAAAATCTATAAAACCATAAAACCCTAAAACCAAAAAATAATCCAAAAGTGTGCTAACAACCAATAAAAACCCCAAAAAGCCAAAATTTTCTAAACAATTAAAAAACCCTATGAACCTAGAAAACCCCTAAGAATACATTATAAAACCTATAAACACATAAAACCCCTAAAACCCCTAAAAATGCTAAAAACCGGAAAACCCCACCTAAAACCCTTAAACACTTAAAACCATAAAAGAACCTAAATGAATTAAACTCCCTAAAGACCCTAAAGACCCTAAAAGCAATAAAAAGTCTAAAATCCATTTTAACCCCTAAAAATGTTAAAAAATTCTAAATACCTTAAAGACACTAAAAAAATCCAAAAATCCCTAAAAACCTAAAAATACATAAAAACCCTAAAAACTATAAAATCGCTAAAATTTTCTAAATACCCTAAAACCCATAAAATTTTAGAAAATTCCCTAAAAACCAAAAAAACCTGAAAATGTTTCTAAAACCCATGAAAACCATTAGAAAAACCATAAAACCTAAAAAAACATAAATCCCATAAAAAACCGAAAATTATAAATAACCAAAACCCCAAAAAACATAAACCCCAAAAAACCATAAAAACTCCCAAAAACCATAAAAACACAAAAAAAACCATAAAAACACTAAAACCACTAAAAACACTAAAACCCATTTAAACCATAAAAACATTAAAAAACTCTAAAAACCCATAAAACTCAAAAAAAAACCTAAAAACCATAAAAACCCTAAAAGTCACTTAACGCCATAATACCCCATCAAAATCCAAAAAAACCTGTAAAATCCAAAAAAAAGTAAAAACCCCTAAAAACATGAAATACCTTATAAAAACCATAAAAACCCAAAAAAACATAAAACTTCTAAATAACCAAAAATACGCTAAAAACTCAAAAACTATAAAAACACTAAAAATCCCTAAAAACCTCAAAATACCTAAAAAGCATTGAAATTAAAAAAATCCCTCAAATCCCTAAAAACATAAAAAACACTAGAAACCCTGTATACTATTAAAAAAACCTAAAAACCCTAAAAACACTTAAAACTAATAAAAACCTAAACACACTAAAAATAATAAAAGACACAAAAAGCACCCGAAAAAATATAAAACCCATAAAAACCATAAAACCCATAAATTCTTAAAACCCATACAACCCATTAAAAATTCTAAAATCCCCAAAACCCCTTTAAACTCCAAAAAAGTTTAAAAAATATATAAAAAATTAAAGCCCCAAAAACACAAAAAAACCATAAAACCCCTCAAAATCCCTAAAAACCTTAAAAATCCATAAAAACAAAAAAAATCCATAAATATTATAAAAAAAATTAAAATCAAACACAAAAAACCCTGAAAAACCTTAAGAAAACAAAAAAACCTAAAAACACATTAAACATATAAAAATGATAAAAACCCTAAAAACCTAAAAACCATAAAACCCCTAGAAACCATAAATTCCACAAATACCATAATAACCCTAAAAACATAAAAACACATAATATCCTTATAAAACTCCATAACCCATAAAACCCTACAAACCCACTAAAAATATAAAAACACTTTAAATCCCCAAAAGAATAAAAATGGTGTAAAAACTAAAAACCCCCTAAAAAATAAAAAAACTAAAACCACAAAAAAATATAAAACCCCATAGAAGAATAAAATCCCATGGAAACCCTCCTGTACAAAAAAACCTTAAAACCATAAAAATCATAAAAATTCCCTACAAATTCCTAAAAATATAAAAAACTATAAAATCCCAAATAAAACCTTAAAAAACTAAAAACAATTAAAACCCATAAAATCTAAAAACTCTTAAGCCCATAAAAACCCAAAAAAACTCTAAAAATGTTCTAAACCCCTTAAAAACACCTACAATTTCTCCAAAAACATAAAAACCCTAAACCCCCATAAAAACCCTAAGAAAAACTTAAAATACTAAAAAAAATTAAAACCGTTAAAAATAAAAAAACTCTATAAACATTAGAAAACCCTAAAAAACTCTAATACCCTAAAACCATAAAAACCAAATGAAATCATAAAAAACCTAAAAATCCATTAAAAAACCCTAAAAACACACTAAAAACTCTAAACACCATTTAATCCCCTAAAAACTATAAAAAAACACTAAAACCCCATAGATACCCTAAATAAATAAAAAACTCTACAATCCATTTCCTAAAAAACCTCAAATTCCCTAAAATCCCAAATAAACCAAAAAATGTTCATTCCTTTTGGTATTAATTTTCAGGGACCAGACTTGCCTAGTCTCGAGCCTTCCTTGCCCAATTAATCCAAAAAATCCTAAAATTCCTTAAAAATTTACAAAATCCTAGAAAAGAAAATAAACCTTAAAAAACTAAAAACACATAAAACCCCTAAGAAACCTAAAAACATAAAAACCCTCTAAATCCTAAAAGGCCCTCAAAACCCTAAAAACCTATAAAACCATAAATACCCCTAAAACCATTGAAACCCCTAAAAACCCATAACAGACCCAAAAAAACTATAAAATATAAAAATTCCATGAACCCCTAATAATGTTTAAAAACTCTAAAAAAATATATAACCCATGAAAATCAAAAAACCAAAAAAAATAAGAACATAAAACTCTCAAAATCCCTATTAATCCTAAAAAATATTTAAAAACCTAAAAACCCCTAAAATTATATAAGAATATAAAAACCCATAAAATCATTAAAACCCATAAAAAACCTTAAAAACATTAAAACAATTAAATCCCTTAAAAACATAAAAAATTGTAAAAACCCCTAAAAACACTAAAACCATAAAAAATACCTAAAAAATATAAAACCCCATATAAATAATAAGAAATACATAAAATTACTAATAAGCATAAAAACCCCCAAAACCATAGAAAACCTCGATGAATACCTTAAAAACATAAAAACACTTAAAACCCTAAATAACCGAAAAATGATAAAAATCCTAAAAGCACAAAAAAGACCCTAGAACCCCAAAAACCCCAAAAACATAAAAAACCTTAAAAAATTTATATAATAATAAAACATATAAAACTCAAAAAGAAACTAAAAATTATAAAACTATCTAAACCCCTAAAAATTTAAACAACTCTAAAAATTATAAAAACAATATAATTTTTAAAACCCGAAAAACCCAAAAAATAATAATAACACTAAAACCCTCAAAATCTCTAAAACCCCTTATTACTCTAGGAATTTGTGATTCATGATGGTTGATTGCAGGGGTTGAGTATTGTGAAATCATTTACATCACATTTTTTATTTCTAAATAGTTTCTAATGGGTTTGTTTATGGAAATAGAAACACCAAATTGTTCTATATCCATGAGGGACCCTATTTCCAAATGTAGGAGCTCATTGGAGAGATTTTCCAATGATGATTACAAACTCACATTGGTTGATAAGATGATAGGTCGGGCTTGTCACAACCTTTGGGGGGGGAATTATGTCCTATTTTGGTACTCTATTATACATTTAAGAAATGTTCATGAATACTTTAATAACTCCAAAGTATGATAGGGATAACCCCTGAATTAACAATAAATTATTAGCATCTATGAATTTTAGAATCATCTATATGTATCTAAGGATCTTCATCAATGGATAAATCTATTTGTATCTGAGGTTTTACTCAATGGTAACCCCTGATGTAGATCACCCTTGCATTTACAATTTGAATTAGACCCTATTGTGAATGTGTCTAATAAATAATAGTTTTGATTTGGGGTGTTGGTTTTGGACCACATGAAGGATTCCTATGTATCCCATTTGAATGGTAATTAAATCTCATGAAGTTTGGTTATAAAAAACCTTGTTTATAGAGACTCTCTACAGGCTTGTCTCGTAGGGTATTGTGTCACTTTGAGATGATTAATTTGGTTTTATTCCAGAAAATGATACCCTATGGAAGGGGACATGAGTGATTTATCCAATCATGGAAATTTTGAGGCCTGTTTGGATCATAAACTTGAGAAAGATGCCCAAAGGATAGATTTCAGGGCTTATTCCGAATGATGATTCACTTGATGATTTGGGGGATTTGGTTGGGGATTACTCTTTAGGAGGATTGCCTTTGAGCTCAGGCCTTAAGTATGTTTCTTATATATCCTTGTTTTAATAAGAAACAGTGTTCTCATACTTCAATAATATTGGGTTTTGGGGCTTATTCCTAAGGAAAGTACCCTATAGGATTTGGGGATCATGTGGGTGTCATTAATACTATCAACCTATAATCCAACATGAGTCATGATCAGTGTGAGAAATAAGAAGAATCATAGGATCTGAGAAACCACACAATTTTCATTTCCTGGAAATTGGATACATGGCCTTGAGGACTCGCACCAAGGGAGCAATATAATGGAAGGAAAGAGGAAGATCTGAAAGAATTTTCTACACTAAAACATGCATCTAACCATGTTGGTTCCATGATCATGGATAACATCTATGTTCATATGAGTCCGGATGAGTCATGCTTGAAAATGGTGGACAATAGGAAGCATGAGATCTAGCAAACCAAACATTTTTCCTCCTCTGATTGGGGAATAGGATGAGGGTACGGGAGATATAGGATTGGAATATGGTTCCCATCCCCTATTTGATCAAGTAGCCAAGGGGATATGAGGATCCGGAGTGAAAACTCCTGCAATAAAGTCTAGGGAATTACTCCAAGTGGGATTCCCTATAATTAGTTCCAAGGTGAGGAATGAGGATATCATACCATGTTGAATGGAAAAGAAAGTGTAATCATCACCCTCCCTGCTTGGAACTGGAGGCTTTGGGTCTTAGAGATGAAAAGGGTATAACATGGTCCTAACCCTAGTATATGAGACCGAGAACTCCTTGGAACCATTCCCAGTGTCAGGTTCCCCATCACCATAGGAATACAAGTCTACATTCACCGTGAGAATCGTAACCATCTGGCTAGACAAGTGCGGGAAACCTATGACTGTAGGAATACAAATCCAAATGGGAGACACAATGGTATGACTTTCCCCATTTTTATCAAGTCCATAGGGTTTGGTGGAGGTTTTGACTTGGTCCCTTTTATACAAGGGATCCGTAGGAAGAGGATTCATGCCAATGGAGACCTATAAAATGACTTTAAGTGAGGTTTGCATAGGTCCTAGCTCAGAGGATAAAGTTTCCTCATTCAGGTCTAGGGAGGATCTTTAAGTGATTCTAATGGGGGTGTACAGGAAAATGTGATCTGGGTGTGAGTTGGGAAATAGAACTCTTGGAAAACAACACTTGGGAAAGGATTCAACCTTGGAACCATGGGTTTCCTAAGTGTCCTTAGAATGGTCTCTCATAGGTCCCTTTTTAAAGAAATGGGCCCCATGCAGGTGGTTCTCACTAGGGGATAACGGGTCCTTAGGTGGGTGTCTTCTATTTGAGAACCTAAAGGGACTTTTATTTTAATTATCCTTCTTAATTATTCTTTATCTTGGGTTTTTTAGAGCTACCTGGAGTGTTTTTGGAGACCTAGGTGAAGGTGTTTTGCAACCAGAGCTTGAGGGTTACTTTGGATTTTCCAGTTCTCTGAATGAGCAGCCCAAGGTTTCTATTTATTGGAAAAATAGGGTACCCTGATCAAAGGAAGTAGGACTTATAGGTCCGATGCATAGGTCTTAGTTATAGGGATCTCACGTAGGGGTGTCCATCCTTTTGGTACCACATGGGGGTTGTACAGGATGTCTGATGCACAGGTGTCTAGGTGTAGCCTATGTTGTTCAAGTCCTTTGACTATTCCTGGTACTCTTTAGCCCTAAAAATGATTACGGTTGTCTTCATAATCTTTTCATCCCACATAAAAAATAGAGTTTCAAACAAATCCCCCCCCCCCTTACGATTGGATCTAATCAGCAAAGAAGGGCCTAGTCCTGAGGTAGAATTGAGAAAAGATTATAAAGGATGTTTTACTGAATCATGCAGGGTTTCAGTGTAGGTCTTTTGTGCATGCCACTACAAAACTGAAATTTAACAGCCATAGTATTTATTAGAACTAGAAAAAAGTGCTAATATATGGCATCTTTACTAGTGTTGATAAATTTAACACAGTATCAGCTCTTTTATAGCACCGATAATGGTCCAATTTATCAGCGCTTTATTTTTAGCATTGATAATGGTTACCCTTTATCTGTTGCATTTTTTAACGCTCATAAAGGGTACCCATTATCATTGCTATTTTTTTAATTCTCATAATGGATTCCTTTATCAGCGTTTTTTAGCCCTAATAAATGTCCGAATAAATAAAATTAAATAATTAAATAAATAAAAAAGTGTTCATTAAAAAATATATTACAAATATTTTTTATTAAAAAAGTAATTATAAAAATGAATAAATTTATTATATTATATATAAATTATAAATAAAAATAAATATCATTTATTAAATATATTGATATAAAAAATGCAAATTAAACAGATTAAAATTAAAAATAAAAAATTGAGAAAAATATTAAACATTTTATTAATTAGATATTTATTGATAATGTTAAAAAATAGTAAATATTAAATATATAGAAATATATTAATGTATATAAATATTATTTATATATTAGAAAATATTTATGCACTTTATTTAGAAAATAATGGTTTATAATGAAAAATTAATATGAATTAAAAATACTGATTAATTGCATAGAGTAATAGACATATAATTGAATGTAGTTTGATTTTTCAGTTTAACATAGATCAAAAGTGTGTTATATTGATTTCACATATACGTAATTAATTAATTTCTATATACAATGTACACACACACAAATTATCTATTTCTTTAATATTATTAAAATTTACTTATTTTTAATTTATTCAATTTCACTTATTTTATACAAGCATGTGCTTAAAATTAGATATTCTATTAAAATGTTAAAAAATTATTTGTAAAAAATATTTATTAGAAAATATGTATAAATAAATATATTTAAAAATATACATAATATATTTATAGCATTATATATTTATAATTATAAATAAGTATATATTTTTTAAAAGTATTTATATAATTATAAATAATTAATTATATATCTCTAAATAATTATTAAATTTATAATAAATTTACTTAAATAATGAATATATTTACTATATTTATATTTATATATATATTTATTAAATATAAATAATGATATTAATATCATTTTAAAAAAATATGTATATAATTATAAATAAATAATTATAAAATTGATATAAATATATTTAAATAAGGAATATATTTACTATATTTATATTTATATATATTGATTATGTAAATATATATATATATATATAAATTATTTATAATTTCAATTATAAATCCTTTATCAACACTTAAGTAATAAGAACGAATAACAGAAATAAGTATCAATGTTTTTTAGTACTAATTAAGATGAGGATTTATCAGTGCTAAAAAAATCACTGATGAATGTAATATTTATTGGTGCTAAAAAAGCGCTGATAAAAGGTACATTTATCAGTGTTTTTTTAAAAATCATTGATAAAAGCATCCTGATATAATTAAATAACCTAACCTATTGTGAACCCTTTGAGGGCGCTTCTCATTCATTATCCCTTATAACTAACCCCGATTTTCCCGCACCTTTCCCACAATCACTTCACCCTAAGGTCCCAGATCTGTTCAATGGTGTTCCAATTCCTTCGATCTCGACCTCAGAATACAATGCAACATCAAAACTTATTAGTATTACCTTGATTGTTTGTTTTAAGTACCGTCTCCCTTCGGTGGAAACCTTCAATAGGTTATTCTTTAAGTCTTGGAGTGTTAGTTCTGCTAAAAAAATGAATATCGTAATTCAGTTTTATTTCGAGGAAGATCTGGTCATGGATTGGTGTAGTACCCCCCCCCCCGTAGCTACAACAACTTTTTGTTCAATCTCTTTAGGTGGTAATACGAATTCAATATAAATTGAAACATTCCAACAGTAGTGATTTGGGTTAGTTTACCCAAGCCCCCTTTAACTTTTAAAACACTAAATATTATACGCGTGTTAGGGAATCTCATAAGTAAATATTTATGTTTTGATAGTAGTACCAGGATAGTTTCTCACCCTATTTCTTCTCTCATTTGTGTAGAATATGATGTCTCAAGAGTTCCTATGAATTATATTTGGATTAAACTCGGGGAAGAATTTTGATATAAGTAGGTTGTGTGGTTTGAATCGTAGGTTGATTTCTATGGTTCCTATAAGAAATTGGGTCCTTATACACCTACATGTAGGTGAGGGACCAAGATCCACAAACAAAAATAGGTTGTGGATTCTAGAGATAATGACAAGGGATTCAAGCATGGTTTTGGTGATGGGTTGATGTGGTAGAGTCATTTGGATGTTTCTACTGACCCAATCAATGCAAATATTGTTCAATGTAAGTCTCAGGGAGGATCTCCATGGTGAATTGAAGATCGAATCACACAAACCTACTCAAATCATATAAACCCACCTCCTACAGTTGCTCAAAAATTATATGGCATCAAAAATCTTGTTAAAGTTAAGGTTTACAAAGAAAACATCTATATTTGGATCTGAGGGTCTCAAAAAAATTTTACCCTAGAGAGGTAGGACTATGGTTTACTTGTTAGGTTCCAATTTTATTTCTGTGTTTTTCATTTCGTGATATGGATGTGGGGGTTTTGGATTTTATTTTTTAGGTTTTGATTTTATTTTTGTATTTGTGCTCCATTTGTTGTATACTGTTTTTTTATGATTCATTATTTTCTTGATTAATGTTGTGGATATCTAGTTTTGGTCTTTTTAAATTATTATTTTGAATCAATTTTCATCATTGTCTACATCTATACCCCATCTTTATCCACATGCTTAATTTTGTCATTGTTTTTAAATCTCAGTGAATCACCTCTATTCTGCAGATAAACCAATTAAATAAATATTTTTCCACTATATAAATATTGGAGGTGTTGTATACAAAAACCTTAAATGAAAAAGAAAATTGATTTATATGTTTATGGGATAAATGTTGTAAGGGTTAGTTTTTTTCTCCATTGTTTTTTATATATCTTATTGATATGTATTATTCTTTTATTCCAACTTCTTTATATATCTCCCTAGAATCTCAAGTATGGGTCAATGAATATTAGATGGTCTTCCTCGAATCCTTAGGATGCTCCATTAGTAGTTCCAAAAAATAGAATGGAAGTTATCAAATTCTATATATTAGAAATTATTTTTAGGTATTCATCATTTTAGGTCTATATATACTTTTTAGGTATATTTATACATTTAATTAATAGTAATTTAATTTATACTTAAATAACCAATAAAATATTGTAAACTTAAGTTTCTTTTAAAATAATAAAATTAATTAACTATATATACTTTTTTTGAAATAATTAAACTTTCCAAAATTTAAATGATTATATTTTATAAAAAACTACCCAGAATAATAAATATTTATAATTAATATATTTTAAAATTTATAATTAATAGTATTTTTTTAGTTTTATTATAAAAAATAGTACTATATATATCGAACAATATATTTTATATTTAAATAAATTTAAATATGATAAATAATATACACACATATATATAATTATATTCAAATAAAATTACTAATATAATACACACACACACACATATATATATATATATAAGATATATATATATATATAATATTTAGCTATGTTTACTTTATTTATCTATGTATCGAATTAAGAGTGACCACCATTTTATAGTTTTTGATGGAGGAAGGCATGAACCATGTTTAGGTTTATTACCAATCAAGGTATGTGTGAACGTTGTGCACACCTCCATCGACCTCTTTTTCCAATCAAATAAAACTATATCATTATTTTTAATAAAATAAAACCTATTAAAAACAATATTTTATAGAAAAAACATTAAAAAAATCCTCAACCAATTATTTTATTAAGGTTTTATTTGAATCATTGTTGATAATATCAATGATAAAAATGAAAGTAATTCATCGTTTACTTTTCCTCCACATCAAATAAAATAAATTAATTTCAATAACATACACTCATCAGCTGAAATTACACTATAGCAACCCAAGACCCTTGAGCTACGCAACACTGTAGTTGTGTATTCCGAGTCTCTTGTCTCTACCCTCTCCATTTCTTTCCCTCTCTTCACTATATCGTTTCTCGGTTTGTGTGGGGATTTATTCTAGGATTTTGGTGGAAATGGAGGCCCCGAGATAGCAACTAGTGTCAATAATGTAATTCTCAAAAATGGGAGGCATTTATCCTTTTAGATAATATAATTATGTACAATTTTTATCCTCATCAGTTTCATCTCCTGAATAGTTATTATTACATCTTTTCCTTATGAATCATCCCTCATCTCTTGAGAACATGGACCTATGCTCCCTGTACTATTTTGAGAATTAGTCATCCCATGGATGACTTCTACTTAGATTATTTCAAGGAATATAGGTTCATGTCCACAAGAGATGGAGAATGTGTGTTAAACAAAAAAAATCAATGATAACTGTTCAGTAGATGAGTTGGTGAGGATGAAAATTGTACTTCATTGTGTTCTCTAAAAGGGAAAATTTCTCCAATTTGTGAGAATTACACCATTTAAACTAGTAATTAAATAGAAACCTCTATTTCCACTAACTCCTTATAGAATGAATCTCCACATAACCAGATAAACGATAGAGTGAAGGGTGGGAAAGAAATGGAGAGGGTGGATATGGAATAATCTGAATATACAACTCCAGTGATGCGCAGCCTAGGGTTCTTATGTTGCTACAAGGTAAATTTAGTCGACGAGTGCATGTTCCTGAAATTAATTTATTTGATTTTTCATGGAGGAAGATTTAATTAAGAATTACTTTCATTTTTATCCTCAAAATTATCCACAATCATCCGAATAAAACATTAATAAAATAATTTGTTTAGGATTTTTTAATTGTTTTTTCGATAAAACGTGGGTTTTTAAGAGGATTTATTTTATTAAAAAAAATTAGGGTTTTATATTATTATAAAAAGAGGTTGATGGAGGCGTGACCTTTTTTCACGCTTTGGAAAATTATCAATAGGTAATTTGAGATTTGTAGGAATCAGCCGCACCTCCATCCCATACATAATGTGTCTAGTATGACTAAATGTGTCGGTTATCAGTTTAAAATCAACATTTTAGTTCAAACACTTTCACCCATTTAAAACTGAGAAAAAACACTCAGATTATCTTTATAATTTTTGAAAATGATTCATAATTAATTTGTGTCATGTAGTAATCAGTATCACATCAAACTGACACATGATATGACAAATATAAGTCAAAGTATGTGTTTCCTGTTTAAAATGAAATTTTAGTAAAAAAGGCAAGAATCATAATGAAAACTATGAAAACGCATATGAATTTTTTTGATACTTTAGTAAAAATATCCATAAGTCATTTGAGACATGTATGAATCCACCACACATCAATCTAATGCATGGTGTGACCTGTATGAATCCAAGTGAGTCTTTTTATTTAAAAATGACAATAATTTTATCAACAACGACTAAAGAACTTCTAAATACCAATAAAATGAATTTATATTTCTTTGATACTTTATGTAAATGATCCATATTCCATATGTGAGGTATAGGAATCATCCTCACCTCAATACGATGCAAAATGTGCCTAGTATGACTTTATGTGTCTATTATCATTTTAAAATCAACAGTTTAGTTCAAAAAATGTTACTCCCTAAAAATCCAGAAAATGTGACCATATTTTCTTGATAATTTATGAAATTTATTAATAAGTCATTTTTTATGTTTTGGAATCATTCTCACATAAAACTGATACATGATGTGATCGATATGATTCAAAGAGTGTGTTTCCAGTTTAAAATGATATTTTAGTAAAAATGACATGTGATATACTAAAATATGAGTAAAAAGGTTCATATTGTTTTGATATATCATGAAAATGATCCATAAGACATTTGGGATGTGTAATAATTAGCCTCGTCTCAATCTGACGCACGGTGTGACCGATATGACTCAAAGTGTAGATTTTTATTTAGAATTGACATTAATTTAAGTAAAAAGGACAACTAACCTACTCAAAACTAATAAAAAAACATTAATATTGTAGTAATAATTTAATAAAATGATCCATAATTCATTTTTGACATTTAGGAATGATCTACACCTCAATATGATACAAGATGTGTCTGGTATGACCCAATGAGTTTGTTATAAGTTTAAAATCAACATTTTACTTTGAATAGTGTCACTCACTCAAAACTAAGAAAACTCACTCATATTGTCTTTATAATTTATGAAAATGATTAATAAGTAATTTTTTATGTGGAGGAATTAGTATCACATCAAACTGACACATGTTATGAATGGTATGAGTCAAAGTGTGTGGTTCCTGTTTAAAATTTCATTTTAGTAAAAAAGACAAGCGACGTACTCAAAACCAGGGAAAAACAATCCAATTGTTTCTATTCTATATGCATTCATACATAACTACACTAAAATATTCAGGGTGGAGGGGAGAAAGATAAATATATTCAAGGGGATGGTGTGGCTCTAGTAGAGGATGAAGGTGTTGATCACAATGCTGATGCGGCTTATCAATAGGAGGAAGTAGATGATCAAGGTGGTATGTGGAAAACTCTAAAGAAATGGAGAGGTGGATGGAACTACAGAGGTTGAGATGGATTTTGTAGATGGGGTGGTCAGAATAAAGGTTGAGTTTGTTATATGTAATTATGACGGTGGGGTCTGTTCTCCCATTTACCCTTACCTATTAATTGTACTATTTATTTTCCTTTATAATATATTTCGGTGGTTAGGGAGTTTTTCTCCATGGATTTCATTTTTTGGGAATTAAAATGATTCATAAGTAAATTTAAACATGTATGAATCATATTCACCTCAATCTGATTCACAGTGTGATAGATATGTCTCCATGTATGTATTTTTATTTAAAAATGACATTAATTTTAATAAAAAGGAAAAATGACCTACTCCAAACTGAGAAAATGCATTCATATAGTTTTGATACATTAGGTAGATAATCCATTAGTCATTTTTTATTTGTAGGAATCCACTACACCTCAATTAAACGCATGATGTGCCCGATATGACTCAAGGTCTTTTTTATCAGTTTAAAATTTAAAGTTTAGTTCAAATAATGTCACTCACTAAAAAATGAGAAAATGTGCTAATATTTTCTGATAATTTAAGAAATTTATTCATAAATCATTTTTCATGTTTAGGAATTTTCCTCACATTAAATTGATACATGATGTTATCAGTATGAGTCAAAGTGCATGTTTCTAGTTTAAAATGACATTTTAGTAAAAAAGACATGTAATGTATTTAAAACGAAGTAAACACATTCAGATTATTTTGATACTTTATGAAAATGATCCATTACCCATCTGTGATGTTTAAAAATTCTCCTCACCTCAATCCAACACAAGGTGTGACGAATATGTCTCAATATGCCTCTTTTCATTTAAAATTATCATTAATTTTACTATGAAGGACAACTCACCTTCACAAAACCAAGAATACACATTTTTATTGTTTTGATCCTTTATAAAAAACAACCCATAAGTCATTTTTGAAGTGTAGGAAACAGTCGTACCTCAATCTGATACATGATGTGTTTGGTATGACTCTATTTGTCTGTTTTCTGTTTAAAATCAACATTTTAGTTCAAAAAGTGTAACTCACTAAAAATTGAAAAAACACACTCATATTTTCCTTATAATTTAGGAAAATGATTCATAAGTAATTTTTGCTGTGTAGGAATTTGTATAACATCAAACTGACACAATATATTTCCGATATTAGTCAAAAAGTGTTTGTTTCCAATTTAAAATGAAATTTTAATAAAAAAGACAAGCGACCTACTCAAAACCAGGAAAACACATTTGAATTATTTTGATACGTTAGGAAAATGATACATAAGTTATTTGAGGTGTGTAAAATTTAGTTGCTACTCAATCCAATGCATGATGTGACTGGTATGACTCCAAGTGTGTTCTTTCAATATATAAGTACCATTTTAGTTTAAAACATGAATCATATCCCAAAACCGAGAAAATGTGCCAAGATTGTTTTCTATTTATTTAAATTCTATATTCATAATTTATTTTGTTGACTTTATGGTGATTTTGGTGCTGTGGTGTGTTGTTATAGCACACTGCACTTGTGGGGCAGTGTGTTGTAACAACACACTATAGTATGCCCCTTTATCAATGCTTTTATAAAACTAATAAATGGATCCTTTATCATCACTTATTGAAGTGCTAAAAAATGGTCCTTTATTAGTGTTTATAGAAGAAATATTAAATGGTATTTTATCAGCACTTGAGAAAACACTAATAAAAGACCCCTTTATCAGTGATTTTGAAGCACAGATAAAAGACTAGGGATTTTAACCTCATTCCAGTAGTTAAAACTTCTATAGAACTAATAAAGGCCCTTTCTAGCACTGTTAAATGCCTATTTTTAGTATTGGAGGGTCCTAGATGCAGATCTAGTGCTTGGGTCCCTAACACAGGCCAAAAACATCTATAAACATCATGGACCAGCTTTTTTTCCTCACATTTCAGTTTTGTGATTTTCTCTCTCTCTCCATATAGGTAGTCTTCTAAGCTCTTTTGTGCTTCCATTTTTGTGAAGGTCTCCATATATGGTTCCAAAGGTACAAACCTTTGTGTGATGGTGCTATCTATGGAACCAAGCTGAAGGCACTATGTGAAAAACCTAGCTGAAGGATCTTCATGTGGAACCTAGTCGAAGGGGCTTTATAAGTTTCTTCCTTTGACAAAATTTAAAATTCGTTTAAGTCAAAAATTAATTTTTCTAAGTCAATATTTTAAATTAATAATGAAACTTGGTTCCATATTTATAGGTTTTCAATGGCCTCTTTGGTGAATTCATTTGAACAAGTTTGTGTATGTTCATCTGAGATCATCATAGATTTCAGGTCATATTACTACGATATAGTTGAGTATTCTCTTTTAAATTTGGTGAAAATTTTGGCACAATAACAATGTGAGTACCTGAAAAGTGATTACCTACCCTTATATGGGCACAGACTTCTGGGGGATGCCTTTATCCTTGGGGTTAAGAGTTACTTCCCAAAATCATGGTTCTTGAAGCATATCAACTTCCCTTGTAAAAACATATCCTCCAATGGTTTTTATGTTAAACAAGTAATGGTTCACATTGGCTGTATTACACATCATTGTGGATACACTCTAGATCTGAGGCCTCATATCCCAGATTTGAGGCCTCATTGTTACGATTCAACCTTCCGCGCTTCACAAATATATGAAATGAAAGGCTCTAAGGAGGACGAGTACATTTTCTCTAGAGGGAGAGTCAGGTCCAAATGGATGTGGGCAATCTAGGTGCACCAAACTTGTGGTGAATTCAAGAAATAACTGCAAGACTCCAAAATTTATGGGGCATTTTGGGTTGGGAAGACCTATGTCTATAAGAACTATAATATCATCCCCAAACTACAGAGTAGATGGAGTCCACACAAAAATATCTTACACTTGATGCTTGGTGCGGTTGTAATCATCCTATGGGATGTATACTTAGTTTACGGGGGGGCATCCTTGGGGAGATGTTTGATGAGTTCATGCCTCTAAATAAAACATGGGATGATGCTGAAAAGAAACTATCATTGGTCCATGAGCCTTTTTAATATGGTGAAGAAATTTCAAATCAAGTATCCTTGACCCAAGGTTGAAATCCATCTGGGAACATGGATGAAGGATTTCTTAGAACCGGAAGAAGAAGGTCCCACTTGCGGGTTTCTAACAACATGTCCCACCACAAAGAATCAGAGTGCTCCCATAAAATTCTAGAATATAATAGTGAAGGGATAGTATACATGTTGGGGATATAAGGTCAGTCATAAATTTGACATGAATACTCTCCTAGATGGATTCCATACCATGTGGCTAAGTGTTTATCTGCTTTCAGTCTAAGAGTCCAATGGAAGTTTGAGGACAAAGACTTTTTTATTGCAAGAAAAATAGAATATGGGAAGTACATATGGTTGTTTTCCCACATCCTAGTGAGAATTTACAATTTTTTCTATATACATATAATGGTAAGGTCCCTTTTATAATTTCTGGGTCATTTCAAGTGTTGTGGGTGTGAATCATAGCACACTTCAGTTCATATACGACACTGATCCCTATTAAAATCCCTGACAGCCAATTTTGACCATTCATTTGGAATGTCCTTAGAATCCGTCCTCTGAACCTAAATTTTGATAAAGTGTTGAATATGTTTAATGTTTTAGGGGAATTATAATTATTTCTTCATGGTCACCCAGGAATATGGACATTTACCGATGAAAATAAGGAGAATAATTATGAGGTGAGGATATACATGATACCATTTAGAGACTGTGTGTTGGTGGACATCATTAACAGTGAGATTATCCATGAGGATTACTCTCAGTATTTATTTTCTCACTAATTTTAATTTCTTCAAAAATCAATCATCTCTCCCCTACACATATTAGGATGGAGAAGAATCTGATGGTGGCTGAAAAACATTAAATCCTGATGGCCATGGAGGTGTCCAAAATGTCAATCAATCTACCTGCATCAGATGTATCAATTAAGATGAAGGATGATTATTCCCTATCATGAATCTCTACACATACTTTGGGGGTATCACTACTGGGAATTTATCATGTCATGTACATGAAAATTGTTTGTTGAGGTGTGTGTGAAATGAAGGTTCAGGCTGAAGATGATGATGTAGAAGCTTCAAAGACTTTGAAGCAATCCCATGTGAGGACTGCTAAGTTATCTATAGTTGACAGGACCTCACCTCCTATACCGAGGCGATCAAGTATTCACTATTAGGAGGATACTTGTGCTCCATCCCCTCATTCTCCCATGAATCAATGTGTTTTGTAAAGGATTCCATGTTAAAGGGTGTCATTTCTTCCTCACATTTGTCCATATCAAAGTAGAATTATGTGTGACCCATAGAAATCCATGTTTGGGAGATCATAACATGAAATTTCAAATACGAATTGGAGTTTATACAAGATGTATTGTGAATCCTAGAGCTGGATGATATCATAGATCCCTCCACTATCCAACCTAATAGTTATTTGGCTGAGGTGACGAGGTATCTTCAGGAGTTGGAGGCTTTGATATACATAGTTGGTGATCAGAACCCATCCATGATGTGAGTGTATGACATGATAGATCGAGGAGTATGTGAGGGGTAGATATTATTCACATAGAGGAATGGGACATGTACATTAAATATGATGATGTATTTATATTTTCTCCCTTAACTTTTCTTCTCTTTCACCCACCATAATTAATCATGATGGTATTTTTCTTTTTAGTTTGTAAGAGAAGAAGTAGAAGACAGATTGTTTGAAGAAGGAGAAACAACAGAGGAATCTGGGTCATTAAGGTATGGGCCTACGGGAACCACCATTGGGGTATTGAACAAGACCCTTAAATACCTATAATAATCCTTATGATGGAGTACCATGATAGAGTAAATGGCAGTGTGAGCTCCTAAACATCCCCCCCAAGTCTCTTTTGTTAAGAGGGATGAGACGGTCTCTTCACAATCTCTAGATAGGAATACAAAGAGGGTAATGAAGTTGGCCCAACTCATATGTCATAGTAAGTTCATGTGCTATATTTTGATATCATTTTCTAATTGAAATAATATTTTTGTCCATACCTATCTTTTTCAGAATCTATATTACTTTCCTTTCGTAAGGGGTCTTACACAGGTCCTTCAAGGATTGAAGAGAATATCTGGATGGAGGTACATACTAACATTTATGAATATTTTCTTTTGATGGATGAAGCATAAAGAGATGTTTCCGCATCTTCCCCAAATCCTGTTGTGACGGTAAATGTACATGGTAATCTCAGATTGAACACTTAGGTGTCATGTGTGGTTTATGAATTTTATATTCCCCTGATATTTCATATTTGTCACCTATTACAGAGGTTTGTACTGAAATAGCCAATTTTGGTCCCATTTTCTCTCTAGAAGAGGATGATAGGGATCTCGAGCGGTCTAAGTAATGTGGGGATGCTGACCCTGACTCTTTAGGTCATTATGAGGTTGTTCCCATTGAGAAATTAGAAGAGGGGATCAATGATAGATCCAATTTGGGTTCTGAGCCACATGCCTTGAATATCCTTATTGTTGAGGATTATGTTAGACTTGAGGAAAAAAATCATGAACTATGGGATCTAATTAATCTTGACATTGATATTATTGATTTCATCAACTATTTCAAGGATTTCCATAAAGAATTAGAGGGATGTGAATTTTATTATTATTTCATTTTTTAAACACAATAGACTTTATTTCACTCAATCCTTCACATCAAAGAACAACTATTACAACATCTTCTTTGGATAATGATTCAAAGTCACTTCATGAACAAGGCATTAAATTACACCCTACTCCTATCACTAAGGAATAAATGATTGATAATACTTTATTGGGAAATTATCAAGAGCCTCTAGTTCTTGTTGATACGAAAACTCAGGAGGATATTCCTTCTTAGGGAGCTTAGGCTGATGGAATTATAGAGGTATCAATTCTGATAGTCAATCCCATAATAGGTGAATGTCCTTACCTTTTTGGGACTCTTCACTGCCTATTCTATTTTTTTGATTTCCAGATGTTAATGACAAGTATCACTTGATATTTAGTGTTATCGACTCTAAAAAATGGACTTGATATGGGTGCTTCCATGATAGTTCTATCAACTTTTTTAGCTTAAGATGAGGCTGTTTTCGAGAGATTGGAATAAGTTAAGTAATTTAGTGAACTGATCTGGGATTATGTCTCTCCCTCCAAGAGTGGTTCTGAGTCTAATTTAGAGATGCATGAGGCCTTTCTCCCAACATGTCTCTTTGTCTGTCCAGATATCAAGAAGATAATTATGGAGATTCCTATTAAGGACATTTCATTTCAACTTCAATGACATCCATTAATGATTTCCATGCTATGATATGATGGATTTAATTAGCATGAGATTCATGATTTGGCGAAGGTAATCATCCAAAAAAGGGAAGACAATCGAAGGTTGAAGCAGGATAAGGTGTAGTAGGAAGGCTAGTTTTAAGAACTCAGAGCTTCCATAATCCAAGATGGGGCCATCCACTCCATGGAGGTTTAATAGTATCAATAACACCTCTATGAAAAGTCACTCCAAATACCATACCTCAAATAAGAGTTAAATTCTACAAGGGAAGAGGTAGTACAACTTCACCAATACTAGTAGGTGATTTAGAACAAAGAAGAATCATCGTAAAGATGAGGAGGCTACTACTACACAAACGTTTAATCTTATTGAAGCTACACTAGTTTCTCAAGGTTCAATTAAACTTCTCAAATCATATATTGACGAAAATTTGTAAAAATTTTAGAGTGTCTCCAATATGTTGATGTTCCCCTATGCTTCAAAACATTAATGAAAAGGATTATTTTTTGTGCCCAATTACTAGTGTCTTCATCCATTTTTTATTTTCGTTATCATATCATAACATTTATGTTGAATTTCATAACAAGACATCTTTGTATCATCTGGTTATAACCACAACAATAGGGATGGGTAAGATGCTGTAATTTTTTCCTAATCCTTAGGGAATATTGACCATAATTTGACTATTTATAGGGGAACATAAACAAACATACAAAATTTATGTATTTTATATCATCAATGTTGGGAAAAAATCACTCAAGGTACTATACTCATGTGTTTTGGGTGATTGTGTTCATTGAAAATACTAGATGATTTTGAATCAATATGGTTGGTTTTTCTAAAGTTGATGTTTAAGGTTACATAGTTTCCCAAGGTTTTCCCAATTTTTGGGCCTCAAAATCAGAAGTTTGTTTTATAAAAAACGAATATCATCCATATAGAAGTTTATGGAATTTATTTTGTGGACCACAAAGCATAGTTCATGTACCGAAAAGGAGGTATCCAAACTGGTGATGGAAAATTAGAAAAGAATTATTTTTGTATAGAAATGCTATACAGACTCTGAAGTGATCTATAAAAGCCACATAATGAAAACAACATGTGGGAGGATTAAAGTTCATAGAAGTATTTTAATTCATGGGAGGCACATAATTTGTGGAATTATGGTGGTGATTTATGGAGTATCAAAGAGTTTTAATCTATTGAAGACTTATACCACCACAAAGGAAAAAATCATTTCGTGGACCGCATAACACAGTTCTTGGTGAAGGTTGTACTGTATTGAAATTTGGGGATTATGTGATTATAGAGTTTTATGGAACTTATTTTCCTATATAAAGGACACTAATGACATCATTATATAGAGATAATTTCATTATAAAATATTACTACTCTGGGAAGAATTCAGGGAAGTCTAAAGTATTCCACGGGGGAGGATTATGTGAAGGATAAGAGTTTTATGAGGGAAGATTCCATGAAAGAGGAAGTATTTCATGATAGGGGATTGTGGGGTTCGATAGAACATAATGAAAAAGGGTCCAAGAAGCAATAATTATTCACTGAGGAATCAACCATATGCAATGAAGATGCAGTTTTGGAAGGGAAGGTTTTCTGCGAAGCACCCATGCCACGTGGTGAAATGCAGTTCACAAAATATTTAGGGTAGTTCATGGAGGATTTATGATAGATTGAGGATATATAAAGGAGGATCCTTAAGGGAATAAAATAGTTCGTGAAAATAATTTCTGAAAACTAAAAATATGCAGAAAAGTGTATTTCATCTACCTAGTGAAAGAATGTCTTCAATAGAGAAACTATCTTCAATTGAGAATGTATTCATTATTAATAACGAAGGGATATACATGTCCATAAACTATGAGTGGATCATTTCCAGGGCTATGAGAAAAGTAAGAGGAATAAGTTGATCCCTTACACCAGTAGTGAGCCATCAAAAGAGAGTTTGGGTGTGACCCTTGGGAAAGTAGTGAGATAAACCTAAACATTGTAATGGCAGTGAGACATGGTATGGAAGTGATCTATCCCAAACCTTTTAATTTGGTTGTGAGACTTATTGTAATTGGTACATTGATATATTGTCATTTTATGCTCCATGGACATATCCTAGTGAGGGTGAAACAAGTAAAATCATAGTGTCTCATACATGATTTCATTCTGGTTCATACATTACTACGAGATAGAGAGAAAATAGTTCTTTGTTTAAGAATTTAAAAAAACTAATACGGAAGTTGTTTGAATGTTTCATACCTTGATTCACCCCATCTATAAGTATTTAACCCAGTTGGGCTAACATTCACCATAATTGTTTTTCTTTCCTAATCCAAAACTGAGGAATAATTAATGGGTGAGACTTGAAATTTTCTTAGACAACCCCTTTTGGGTTTTCATCCTAACAACTTTTGATCGTATTTCTTTTCATCGCTTGATTTTTTCCTAAACCACCTAGAGTGCAATTTTAGCGAGCTTGAAATAAAATTTTGGTCTAGAGTTCCCTTTGTGGGTTTTCAATATGGCAAGTACTCTTTCTATTTTTTTGGGTATTTTAAATTCTCGAAAGTCGGACTAGCGATCCAAGTATTTTAGGTTGAACAACATTGAAAAAAATGTTTTGAAATGATGACCTTCATAGGGCTTGTGGGAAGAGAATGTTCTGACAGTCTTCATATATTCGATGGGGAATCTTGAGCAGTGATTTTGTGGTTTTCGAGTCTTGAAATATGATATTTGGGAAAAGATAAGGTCACTATAGAGGGAGAAGTTATCACTAGTTGAAAAACCTGTTTTCTATGCTACATTATTCATGAAAATATGGGGATTTTTTTATATGATTTTCAGGGTGTTTAGGGATTTTTAGGGGTTTAAGTATATTTTTTTTAGTTGATTTAATTATTTATAGGGTTTTAAGTATTTCTTAGGGGGTTTTATGGGTTTTAAGTGTTTTTAAATTTTTACGGATTTTAAGGGATTTTCAAGTATATTTATGGTTTCTATGGGTTTTAGGGGTTTTGAGGGGGTTTATGGTTTTTAGGGTTTTATGTTTTGTAGGGGGTTTAGGTTTTTATTTTATTTTTTTAGTATTTTAAGGTTTTTAGAATTTTTTAATGTTTTTAGGGGTCTAAAGGTTTTTAGAGTTTTTAGTAGGGTTTAGGGTTTTGATTTTTTATGGTTTTTACATATTTTTATTGTTTTTTGGGTGTTTTGAGGGTTTTGTGGTCATTTATTGTCTTCTTGGGTTTTTAACATTTTTAGGTTTTAAGGCTTTTAAGTGTTTCAAGGGTTTTATGGTTTTTTTATGGATTTTCTTGTTTTTAGGGTTTTTGAATTTTTAGGTATTTTTAGGCATTTTAAGGGGTTTTATGGTTTTTTATTCGGGGATTAGGGATTATAAGGGATTTTAGGGTTTTTAGGGGTCTTAGGGTTGTTTAGGGGTTTTAGCATTTGTTTGGTTTTTATAGGTTTTATGTGTTTTTATGTTTCTGATTTTTTCATATAGATTTAAATGGTTTTAGGGGTTTTTATCTATTTTTTTATTTTAGGGATGTATTAGAATTTTTATAGTTTTTTGGGTTTTTAGGGATTTTGGGGGGTTTTTAAGTTTTGAGGGTTTTTTAGTTTTTTATTGTTTTTCAGGGTTTTTTTGGGTTTTTTGATTTTTAGTGTTTTTAGATTTTTAGATTTTCAGAACGTTTTTAGGGGTATAAAGGGTTTTTTTATGTTTTTAGTGCATTTTTATTCTTTTATGAATTTTAGGGTTTTAATGGTTTTTAGAATTTTTCATTTATTTAAAGGTGTTTTGGGGTTTATATTTTCATTTTAGGGTTTTTAGGGTTCTTATCATTTTAAAGTTTTTAGTGGTTTTATTTTTTTAGTTTTTAAGGTTTTATTAGAGGTTTTTAGTAGTTTAAGGTTTTTTTATGTTTTTAGGGTTTTTAGGGGTTTTTAGTATTTTATCTTTTTTACGGTTTTTTCGTTTTTTAGGTTTTTAGGATGTATTTTTGATTTTCTAAGGGATTTTAGGGTTTTTAGAATTTTTTAACATTTTTATGGGTTTAAATATTTTTTTATAGTTTTTGGTAGTTTTTTGGGTTTTATGGGGTTTAAGTGTTTTTTGGGGTGTTTATTGTTTTTAGGGGTTTTATGGGTTTTACGGTATTTTAGTCTTTTAGGGGTTTTATGGGTTTTACGGCCTTTTAGGGTTATTAGGGAATATAGAGTTTTTAGTTATTTTAAGGGTTTTTAGTGTTTTTATGTTTTTATGGTTTTTTTATTGTTTTTATGGATTTTAGGTGTTTTTATGTTGTAATGGATTTTAGGTCTATTTAGTATTTTTAGGGTTTCAATGAGTGTTTTTATGTTTCAGGTTTTTTTTAATTTAGGGTTTCCATGGATTTTAGATTTTTTAATGTTTTAAGGGGTAAAAAGGTTTTTAGGGTTTTTAGTGGATTTTTAGGGGTTTATGTGATTTTTGGTTTTATGGTTTTTATAATTTTTATGGTTTTTAGGGTTTTAGGGATTTTAGGTGTTTAGGGATTTTATAGATTTTTTAGGGGTTTTAAATGTTTTATGTTTTTATTATTTTCATAGGGTTTCCATGGTTTTTATATTTTTTTTGTATTTTAAGGATTAATTTTGGATTGTTATTATTTTCAAGGGTTTTAGGGATTTTGAGGGTTTTTATTATTAATTTGGGTTTTAGGGGGGTCTTTATGAGTTTTTAGGCTTTTAGTCCTTTTATATATTTTTATAATTATAAGGTGATAAAAGGGAGTTTAGTGTTTTTTCATGGTTTTCATGGGTTTATGGGTTTTTAATGTTTTAGGGGTTTTATGGTTTTAATGGGTTTTAGGGTTTTTTGTGTCAATTTAGGGTTTTTGGCATTTTTATAGTTTTTTTTATTTTTATGTTTTTTAATTATTTTTATGTTTTAAGGTTTTATTATGTTTTTAGGGTTTTATGGGTATTTACATTTTAATGGGTTTCTAGGGTATTTAGGGATTTTATGCTTTATATTATTTTTAGGTATTTAGAGGGATTTTAGGTTTTTTATGGATTTTTTTTGGGTTTTTAGGGGGTTAAGAATTTTTTGGGGTTTTAGGGGTTTTAATTGTTTTTAGGTTTAATTATTTTATATGAATTTTTAGGGTTTTTTGTGTTTTTTACATTTCTAGGTATTTTTAAGGGCTTTTGGGAATTTTATTGTTTTTATCGTTTTTAGATAATTTGATGGGTTTTATGGTTTTTATGGATTGTTTGGGTATTTAGGGTTCTTTTTTTAGTTTTTACGGGAATTTTAGTTTTAGATTTTTTAAATTTTTTAGGGGTTTAAAAGATTTTTAGATTCTCTAGTGGTTTTTAGTGTTTTTATACGTTTTTAGGGTTTTTTAATGTTTTAAGGGTTTGTGGTTTTTAGGGTTTTTAGTGTTTTATGGGTTTTATATGTTTTAGGGTTGTATTGAGTTTTTAGAGGTTTTAAGGTTTTTAGATTTTTTTATGTTTTAGGGATTTCATTGGTATTTAGAATTTTTAGCAGGGTTATAGGGCTTTTCTAGGGTTTTAATGGTTTTAGATGTTTTATGGTTTATATTGATATTTCATTCATCGATGGTTTTTAGAGTTTTTATGTTTTTTAGAGGTTTTATGTTCTTTTAGTTTTTTAAGTTTTTTAATGAGGCTTTCAGGGTTTTTTATGCTTTTAATGTTTTTTTGGGTTTTTTTATTTTTATGGTTTTTTGGAATTTTTTGGGATTTTGATGGTTTTTAGGGTTTCAACATTTTTTTGGGGTTTTAAGTATATTTAGGTTTTAAAGGATTTATTAGTGATTTCAGGTTTTTATGGTTTTTTAGGATTTTATGGATTTTTAGAGATTTTTTATGTTTTTTATGTTTTTTTTATTGTTTCAGTGATTTTTATGGGTTTAGTATTTTTTTTCATTTTATGTTTTTTTTTGTTTTTAGGATTTTTTTTTGAGTTTTTAGTGTTTTTAATGTTTTTATAGTTTTTTAACATTTTATGGTGTTTATATGGGTTTTATAGTTTTTAGTGGTCTTTATGTTTTTAAGGATTTTTATGGTTCTTAGTATTTTTAGGGATTTTTAGGGGTTTTAGCATTTTTATGTTTTCTAAGGGTTTTAATTCTTTTTAGGATTTTAAGGTTTTCTTAAGGTTTTTCAGTATTTAATGGTTTTTATGTTTTTACGGATTTTTGGGATTTTATGATTTTTATGGTTTTTTGGGTTTGTAGAGATTTTGATTGGTTTTATTGTTTTTAGGGATTTTATGGGTTTTTTGTGTTTATTTGTTTTTAGGGGATTTTTTTGAGTTTTTTTTTGAGTTTGAATTTTTTTAGAGTTTTTTAACATTTTTTTGGGTTTCAAAGGGTTTAGAGTTATTTTTGGGAGGGGGGGTTCTTATGGGTTTTTGGATTTTTAATGGGTTAAAGGGGTTTATGGTTTTTTTAGGTGTTCATGTTTTTTTAGGTTTTTAGGTGGTTTTGTATTTTTTAGGTTTTTATGGGTTTAATTGTTTCTAGGATTTTAAAGATTTCATAGTTTTTTTAGTGTTTTTAGGGGATTTTAATTTTTATGGTTTTTTTGGGATTTCTAAAGATTTTTATATATTTTTAGAGTTTTTATGAATTTTTAGGGGTTTAGGGTTATTTAGGTTTTTATGATTTTTAGTGTGTTATTTTGGATATTAGGGGGTTTTGAGTTTTTTAAGGTTTTTAAGGTTATTTATATTTTTTAAAATTTTAGTGGTTTAATGTGTTTTTAGATTTTCTAGTGGGTGTTTAGGTTTTTTTGGGGTTTTATGGATTTTAAGAGTTTTGGGGGTTTTAGGGTCGTTTATAGGGTCTTACCATTTTTTAGGTTTTTAGGAGTTTTATGTTGTTTCGACCCGAGGCACGTCATGGTACCCAAGGATGAAAATGGTCCATCAGGGACCAAGGCGATATATCATTTTTATATTATGAAGTAGGTGCTATATTTGAGTAGTCCCGGTGGGTGATTACAGGGGGTTAAGAGTCTATGTAATTGCTCTGTATCAGGTACGATGTCCTCATATGGTATCCAGTAGTTTATTCACAGAGCTAGAAACACCCAATGACCCTATTATCTATGATTTATGGACCAACTTTCCAAAGGTAGCTGCTCATTAGATGATGATTTGGTCAATGAAACTTAAGGAAACATATTGGTTGAGAGGATGGGAACTGCAGTTCATCACACCCATTTGGGGAAATTATTTCCTATTCTTGGACTCTTATATAGATTTATGAAATGTTCATTTGTTTGGGATTCCTTGGTTATTTCTTAAGCATGTGTACACAGATTAACCCTTAGATACAAGATCAACCTTAAATACACATGGGTCTAGAATCATCTATATGTATCTAAGGTTCTCTATTACTGAAGATATCTTTATGTATCCAAGGTTCTTAACCAATGTTAACCTTTTGTGGATGGATCAGGGATTCCATCATTATTTACTGAGACAACGCGGGTTTAGTCCATATGAGGAGGCACTCAGGAGTTTCGTCATCCAGGGGGATAGGAAATGATCCGATTTCGGGGTCGAATCCATAAGATGGGCTTCCTAAATATCCTCGTGGGAGGGATCAGATCCCACGTAGTTTGATTCCACATAAATGGACACATCAACTTTTAAGGTAATGTGACGAGGACCCGTCCAGGTAGTTTAAAGTCATGCGATAAGTATATATAGGTGGAAAGTTCCTAGTCAAGATTTGATATAGGACCTACGCCAAGTCAGCCAAAGGTACCTGAAAGCAATGTAGTCTTCGGGGTGAAGGAAATCCTACTAGTTATATGGCTCGAAATCAATAGGGTGTGTTGGGTGTTGGTTTTGGACCACAAAAAGTATTCCTACATATCCCAGTTAGTTGAGAATCAAAGCTCGCGTAGTTCGGTAAGATGGGGCCTAGGCAAGGAATTTTCTCAAAAAGGAGGACTGATTGAGGTCTTACATTATTGGATAAGGCCCTTTTGTTTCAAATTTGGGACTTATACAGTAAAGGAGGACTTGAATAATTGGGGGTCATGATTGGGGTCAACCCTGGAGAATGATACCCTTTGAGCTCGGGCCTTAGACAGGCATCCTATGTATTCTTGTGGCGGAAAGAATCATAGTTATCTTAGTTAATGGTTTGGGGATTACACCTAGGAGGAGGAACATTTTTTGGGGCATAATTTCTTATTTCATGGATGAGATGGAATGGATATTAGGCCTTAGGAAGGCATCCTACATATTCTAGTTATGGTGGGAATTAGAGTTCTCATAATTCAATTTTTGGGTATTACACCTTGGAGAAGACACATCTGTGTGTTGTGAGGGTGTTGTGATCATCTATAGCCTCTAAGAACACATGAGTCATGATTGGTGTGAGAAACAAGAGGATGTGTAAGATTCATCAAACCACACATCTTTTCTTCTCCGTTGATGGAAATGGAGGAGAACGAAGATGGAAGAGGCCGGGACGAGAGCACTACCTTCTAACATCAAAGGGGTCTTACTCTAAGAGGGATGCCATTATATTGGTTCAAAAAAAGGGGAGAAGCATTGTTCCTCATCAAAAGGAAATTCAAGGCTGATTTCCTTCATTTATCATTGTATCTAATGGAATAGAAAATACAATTATTACTATTAATCTCTATAATGGGTCAGTTTTTTTCAGTATCCCATGGTTGGACCTTGGGTTACCCTGTGAATGTAAACAGAGGAACATTTTTGGGGTCCGCACCATTATGGGGATTACCCACATGACTCAGCTTACCATGGGTATGTAAACTCCGAAGGGAATGCTGATGTACCCAGTGGTTCTATCATATGGGTCTGGTGTCCTTCGAAGGGGCCTCGGTCTAATGTTGTTGGACTGGCTAGCTGAGGGGGTACAAGTGACTTGACCGAAACAGAAGGAAATGATTGGGGTTGAAGGGTGGAATGCCTGAGAATACCCCACTCCATGTACGATTTTCTCATACTGGATTGGGTTTCCCACACATAGCACAGTGATATGTAGTTAGGGTAGTTGTTCGCATACTATGATGGTATGTAGACCTGGTTGTGGTCCTTGTATCATTTCGCTAGGTGGAACTAGGTTCCGTTTGCGTAGCACTTTGCTATGGGGGGATGAGTTCTGGACGCGTATCATGTTGGTATATGGGATTTAGTTTTATCTATGTAGTGAATTTCTATGTGGTCGAGGGTTCCTCCTGCATAGTATTTTTCTATGCAGTGTTCTAATTTGAAGAAGTGGAATTGGTCATGCGGTTCACATGAAATTCATCCACAAAGGAAGTTGGGTTCTCGGTATATCAATTCTAATTATATTTTCTTCTTTCATGGTATGTGGTAGGATTTACCTGTAGGGATTCATCAAAAGATTCCATATTTTGTGGTTATCTTCTTCTTTCATGCCTTCAAAAATATGACATCCATTCTCCCGAAGTGTCAATGATATCCCTGTCCTCCCTTTAGTGCCCCTCAGGGTCCTTTTTATAGAATAACGGAAGAGCTAGGTCAGTGGGTTGCACAAAACCTTTTTTGGAATCCCATGGAAGAATCAACCAACCTACAGAAGACTCGGTCAAAAGAGGACCATGGGGGTTGTAGTTTGTGGAGGAGCAGATCATGTTCTCAGTCATGAAAATGACATCATTTGTGGGATGCCATTCACTTTTCTTCACCCATGAACCATCTGAGTTTATAGAAAATGGAATGTAGGGAAAATTTATCCACCTCTATTCTAAAAATGTCATTTTTCGTGGGGGACCAATGTTGTAATCTACTTATCGAGAAGTATTTTTTTAGTAGATAGTTACTATTGTGGACCTCCATGAAGAGAGGTGGTCTACGATGGATATTTTCCCTTTGTGGTCCAACCTTTTCGGTTTCCAATTTTTCACATTTAAACAGTCTTTTTCAAGTCTTTAATTTGTTTATTTCTATTCATTTTCAAAATTTATGGGATAATTTGACTTCCCTTTTCCAAATTTTTAGGACCCAAAAAATTCCCTCATTGGAATGGGCTCATATCAGGATGAAGAGGAGCCTATTCTGATCTATAAAGAGATCCTGACATAATTCATTTTGTGGTATAAGTGTATACCCATATGAGGGGACCACACATATATAAAGGGGTTCCAACTCATTTGTCTTTTATCATTTTTTGGTGACTTCAACACTCCCATGGATCCCTTTCTCACATACTTCTGCATACTACAAACCCTTCATGGTCTCCTTCATCCATGAACTAGACATAGTATATGTGAGATGAACATTAAACCATTGATTGGTGAGTTTGAATTTCCATATAGCAATGGTTGATATGAAACTTTCATATTCTATGAACAGTCGGTTCATTGGCCAACACTTTGCGGGCCAGCGTCTTCTGAGCATCCATAAAATATTTGTTCGCAAATGATTTTATTTGTGGACTAATGGTTTACGGAAGGTAATACCCACATACCATTCGTATGTGGGGACTTCAATATGAGGGCTTCCAGTTAGTCCTTTTCCAATTATTAAGGCTAAATTTTTGTTAATTTACTTTTGATGTGGGGTGAGATGAATTCTAACCCTTAAGAGACTACTCCCACTGCCCCTACTACCCTTTCAGCAGCCAATACTAAGTGGAAAGACATGATATGTTATATTGAAAATCAAATCCTGGTTTCCCCATTGCATCAGTCTCCAGCTCAACTCCTACGTGTGGGTCATAAGGAGTACCCAGTTTTAGATATGCTTCCCATTTATGAATTTGGCCTACCATTCGATATGGAAATTCCATAACCGCATCAGACCTACCATCCTGCTATGGGGATTATCAATATAACCATTCTTAATGCCATCATTTTGTCAAAAGGATGGTTCATACAGAAGGATAATTATGTTGGGTCCTTATTGAACTATACTACTTTACCACTAGAGGATGTACGAAGAGGGTCAGATGAAAAGGCCCACTACTACCATAACCTTTCACTAAGGGCCATGGAAACTGAGATGTATGGTTAGTCATCAAAATGGGACCATTATTCTGTAGGTTCATTTTCTTTGGACTGGGGGTGGCCTTTCTAGGTTCATCTAAGCAATGAGGAATACCCAGATGAAATGTAGACTGTGGGAATATATGAGGATTTCTGGTTATTCCAAACTTATTATCATTAAACAAGTGCCCTCATTTTATAGATTTTTAGAGGATGGTTCCCAGATACTAACACCTTTCATCTAGTCCATGGGTAGGTCAGTATTATCCCTTGGATGTTCAGTTTATTTCACAAGTCCCATCATCGGGGATAGGTTTGAAAAATTCTTACCTTCATCCTCTTCTTTGGATGATGATGAGAGGACTAATTCTCTAGTTATGTATCTTATTGAAAAATCCAAATCAATTTTTTAAAAAACCAACCCATTCCTCAAGCAAGACATCCCTTTTTATAACTGGATTAATTCCTTTTGTATGTGAAATGGTCAAGAGCCCCATGCACACAGACCCAAGTCATGTACAACCAAAGACACCAGAAGGTGAGCAGGTTCTTACCAGTTTGTCTTAGGGAAGAGTAACTTCTATGAATGAGGATGGGAATTTGTTCCCAATGTTGACCATTTGTTTTGACTGATAGCCCTCATGGCCATATTTCTAAGTGGCTAGCTCTTACAGGTGTGTGATTCTTCCTGCATAAGAGTTACCATCTTCATCATGGAGGCTCAACTGGCCATAGGAAAATTCATCAACCTGGCCATTCTGGTATCAGTAAAAATCTATCACTTTTTGTCCTAGATCAGTTAGGGTAAGACACTATACTGGATGGTAGGGGATTTCCTAACCCTTTGGGGCTAGATAGGAGCCTATACCGGGGGGTACACATTCATAAATTCCCTAATGATTCTAGAAACTATACTTCGATTGTATCTTCAGTGTACTAGTGAGGTCTTGCTAATGGGATAAGCCACATTGGATAATCATGAAGAGCATAATTAAAGTAATGAATGAGAATTGATGACTTGAATCAAATGTCATGGCCTCTTTACTTATAGTCATTACTCCTCGCCAACCGGTGCATTAGTAAATTATGAATTAGAGGAATTTATTAACCTAGGCTACCTATTTTATTTTAGAGAGGTTATATTGGTTTCTTGTAATGATGGGAAGATTATCTATGAGAGATATGCACCTTGTAGATTTTGATGTCAATTAAACTATGTTTAGATGTTGTGTCCTCCTGCACATAATAGTGCACATATAGAAAAAAATTTATGATAGATCAGAATCTTTGGATGATATTTATCTAAGAAGAAACACAGTGCAATATTAAGCTTCCAGATTCCATGGGTTTTGAACCTTCCCTCACAAAGGGTTATTTCGACACCTTGATTCAATCATACCCAAACGATCCTCTAGAAGAGTCAGTTCCCATTATCATAGCCTCTAAAGTGTTTGAAGATAAAGGAATGAAAGAGAAAACCATTGAGAACACTCATCCTGGTAAATTTCGTTAGAAGTCTATTGTTTTTTATCCTCTAAGGAAGGTTTTCAAAGATTGGGGATCAACATCTTGGGTTTTTAGTGCTACTGATGAAAGATGACCACCCATCCCCTCTGATCTTTCCTTTCCAGTGGCTTTTAGGTAGTGAAATTTTCTAAGGGGTGTTCAATCTTTTTGTGATCAATCCCCCTTGCCTTTTGGAAGTTTCTTCAAGAGAGGTGGATCGCTCTTACCAATATCTGTTATGTGTCAGCATTGGATGGAATTTACTATGGTGATGATCCTAAAAGGGTGAATCATTACCTTTAGGATTTGGAAGCCCTGATTCATTTAAGAAAAAATCATTGTAGATATTCTCATTGATTAATTTCAATGCTGATACTAGAGGTTTATGAGGAATATGATGATGATGATCATCATGCCTCCGGGGGTGACAATATTTCCATTTTTCCTCACATGACTGGAGTAGGGGAAATTCTTTACCCATGTGAAAAGTCTCACAAGTGCTTAGATCCATGGATTTCAAGGTCATTGAAGGCACCCAAGAAGTAGTTTTGGCTAATGCAACTATCTACACTTCCTTGATCTGAGCCTCCAACACTAGAGATCCCTATTACGGCTACCTTTCTAAATGTATGGAGAGTCTGGGATAACCTAAGGGTGAGTTTTTATAATAAGGACATTTGAGAGTTGCTTCGAAAAAAATTCTTTGATCTATTGGGTTTGTGAGAAGGCATTTCACTTTAATGGATATTATATAGGAACATCTAGATGAAGTAGTCTTGTATCTAGATGAGATGGTAACTTGCCTTCATTCTTCCATAGACAGACCTTACTGGTCTGATTGGATGGCATTGATGGCGATATTCACGGAAATGGATGATACATAAGGAGATGTAGTTATTCTTTCTGACCCCAACCTTAATTTATCTTGTTTTAAGGGTTATAAACATTAAACCTTACTTTTTTTAGGAATCTAGGGAGGCACAAGATGAATCAATTTATTTGGTTTATACCCTTAGAGGTAGTGCAGTTGGGGAACGTGCCCATTCGGATGTGGGGGTTGCTGTGGAGGGATCCCCAAGAGCTAGAGAACATATAGAGGTATTTATTGTGAACCCCACCATGGTAGTCCCACCATTGGTTTATCCTATTTCTTCTAGTCGAGGGTATTCCCCTCAGAAAACCAAAAAAATTATATTGGCCTCACATATATCGATACATATAAATTCAAGTATCATGGGTAACTTCAATAAAATTTTACCTGGCTGACATACTAATTTTTTTTATTTTTCTCCCAATAATCAAATATTTTTTTCATTGTATGTCTGATAAGTAATGAGGCAGAAACCATCTGAGCATCTATAATGTATTCCCCTTATGAGGGACAGGGGATACAAGAGGTACCACCGGTGGTTGTATTTTAGAAGGTCATATAATCTAACCCAACTGAGGATATTGAGGACTTCCATATCCCATGAGGGGTATTAGTTCAATATTAAACTGAACCCATTTTAATGGGGAGAGAATATTTAGATGTGGAAGACCCAAATTCACATGGTGATCCCCCTCCTTTAGAAATTAATGAGACAACTTTACCAGCAGTGGTGGAGCTGGATGGAGATCCTCCATTTACTGATGAAATGAGGGAGATCCTAAGTCTTAAGATACTTTAAAATTCAAACCAAAAGGATTCTGACATCACGAAAGGGGTATCTTCAGGATTCAATGCCCCATTTAAGCATACAGATCCTGCACTTTTGAGGGATACAACCATAGAAGAGGGGGTTATCTCAACTTAGTGGAATCTAAAGTTGGATATCATTCCTTAATCCATGAGAGTCATTCATACTGGAATATCCTCTATGAGTTACCTTTTTGGGTTTACTAGTCTAGATGAGCTTGGTTCTGCTCCATGGGCATCTTTGAGCAACCTTGAGGACCATTAATTGATTCAAGGTGTATCACCCACTTTTCTAGGTGGCGATTCGATAATGAATTCTAGATACATCATTTCTTCAAAAAGTGAAGGTTAGTTTTATACCACTTAAACCATTTCTTTTTTCTCTGAGAGTGATTCTAAAATAGGCCAAGAGGGCTCGATCAGCCTCTATTCAATTCTCTAGAAAGTTCGGGGAACATTTGGGGTCTTATTTCACAAATCCACCTTATAGACAAGTCTATCAAGCATCCTAAGTTACACAATTTAATTTTAGTCCTTTGGTATGGGGGGTTCAATTATCGTGGTATCCATGACATAGTGAAGTAAGTGGTTGTTTCCAGATAGGAAACTGGAATGCTCAAGTCTCGTCTTTGTAACACAAAGTCCATTGATCGTCTTTTCCCTACCAGAAAAAATCCTTATGAATGAAGCTACCGAGAAATCTGGGGTAGTCTTGAGGATATATAGAGAACTCACGAAGCAGAGGTCCTTATATGATTAGATTTATCCAAAGGTTGAGCAGAAGATCAAATAACTAGAGTGACTTAAGTAAGAAAAAACAATTTCTCAATCGTACTTAATGTGGGGAAATGGCCAGTGGAATATTGGGAAAAGGTAGGACATGACACATTGAGGGAGGCAGATGCATTGTAGAATAGTCCAGAGGCTGAGACTGTAGTTTTTTTTAAGCTCCACCAAGCCATATAAGAATAGAATTAGGTGTTAATACAATTGTTTGAATCCTCTGAACCTATTTTGTAATTATTATTCCCCACTCATATAAAGAGGCTCCAGATTTTGGATTCCCCTTTTAACTTCATTTGATGGAATGAAAAAAAAATCTCTACAGTGCTTCGCCTTTAGGTTTTCTTGTGATTCCAATAAATTGTGATTAACTACAGTTGAAATAATAAAATCAACGGGATTTCAATTTGGGTGACAACCTGTGATTAATCAATTTGAAATAACCAAAACATGTTCTAATTTTTCTTGATCCATGGGACTGAGTGAGTGCAAATTTACTATTTTTAGGGTCACATGAAAGACCCTTGAAGATTTATGTATGTTTACATTATAACCCAAATTTTTTCCTAGACCTAATTTGATGTGGGTTTGGAGATCATAACATGACTATTTCTTAGGTATCCCTAGCAGTTTTCTCAACCAAACAAGATTTGTGCCTCTTTTGAATTTTTATTTCTCAATATTTTTTCTAAATTGTATGTATAATAGGTTCAGAATGATATTACTCAAATTCTATCCCGGGTGATCTTTACAGGTATTCAACCAGGTGAGTTTTCTCTCTTTTTCATGGGTAGTTTAAATTCCTTCAAACCAAATTTTCATTACTGATGTTTTAGGTCAAATAGCATTGACCATGACTAATTTTTTAGGTTGAACATCTTAGACCATGACTTTTGGGGTGGGGGACCAATTAAGGTTTATGGATTAAGGATGTCCCAATACATTTTAGACATGGATTAGGGATTTTCATAACCATGATTTGGTGATTTATACATATAATACATGTATATGAGACATGATATGGGGAATAGGAGCCCTGGGGTGTATGGAAGCTAGAAAAGACTCTCTTGGTGATGATTTTACCTTTTATTGACAAGCCTTTATTATGGGAAACATATGTAGAGCTTTCAGGGAATTGTGTGTATAGTCAAACAAAGGTATCTGTAGGACCCTAATCATCCATTTCCAATGGCCATGTAATTTAATTTAAATTTAGACATCTCAAAACCACCATGTGTGGATTATCGAAGGATTGATGTCTAAAAAGTATGAGTGCATTTGTATCAATGAAAATCGTGAATGAAAGACCACTCCCACACATATTTGGACTTTGTAAAGGAGGGTTAATGCCTATTTCATTTTAACATCATGGAATTAGGAAATTAGAGACTTATTATTTAAATTTATTTTTCTCTGACCAAGGGGATAAATTATCGATCCTTTTTCATGGTATTTTGAATAGTAATGTTTCATCATTTTTAGGCATAAATGGGGAGAAAAGGTGTAATATGTAGTCTAGATGGTTTATGAAACTAGGGAGAGAGGTGGGATGAGAATTTCATATAGGCATACAGAGGTAGGGGAAGCCTCTCCTAATAATGAATTTGATTTTGGATAACATGACTTTTTTTGGGAAACATTTGCAGAGCCTCCAGGGAATTGTATGCATAGTCAAGAAAAGTTTCTTGTAGGACACAGACCATCCATTTCTGAAGGGCATAGATGATTATTGAGATTAAAAACATTCTGTTCATAGAGTATGATTTGTGAAAATGAGAGTTCCTAAACAAGAAAGAGGGAATTTCAAGTCATAATTTCTCAAAAGTTGGTATCGATGCTCTCCCCACAATGATGTAATGAGGATCCCTACACAGGTCTAACCCATGCATGGGGAAGTGGGGGGAATTTTATTTCATGTATTGACCTGATATATAAGGATAATGTGTCTCTACATATCCTATGTTAATCAAAATCAATGTGGACTAATTTATCTTATAGTTCGTCCTTATATAGATATTATTCACACCAAGGAATAAGGAATTTTTATTTTATAAACAATCTCACCCATGAAACGGGGCTCATAGAAAATTTCCATGTGAAAATTTATTTCACATTTAGGGTCATGGGAGAAATACCCTTTGATCTATCTAGACACAAGGGTGAACATTGGGCATCATTCATCATGTAGTTTTAATTTTGTTTGATTGGTAAATTGATATAAAAGCCCTGATTAACGTGGAGGATAACCAGTTTGAGATTTCTTGACATGTCTAAGATGTGAGTAGGAATGAAAGTGTAAACCATGTCTCTAAGGGATCTTGGATTGGGAGATGTGATATGGGGCCTAGAAGCTGGTGGGCATACGAAAGTAGGAAAATCCTCTCCCAAGGATGAATTTTACTTTGATTAACATAAACTTTTTGTGGGAAAATTATATAGATCCAATGGGGAATTGTGTTCATAGTTAAACAAAGGTGTCCGTAGGACACTGAATATCCACTTGCGATGGCTTGGGAGTCTGGTGAAGATTGAAAATTACTAGATGCACAAAATTTAATGGATTTCAAGAATGTGGCTGAAAATATTATAAAAATTCTGGCCATGATTACCCATGGAATTGGTAACCTCAATATATATATATATCTTACTCAAATGTAGCATGGGAAATTTTGATTTCTTTTTTAGAGCTAGACCCCGGTTTGAAGATTTGAGTGTCTTGAATTTAAACTCCATCCATAGGTTTGCTCTGTACATAGGTAGGGGCATCTTAGATATATGTTTCCTCTTTAGGGATTATTGATCCTGGAATTTTTTATCCCGACATCACTACATATCCTCTGTAGATAAAAATCAATACAAATGTTGTACATGAAATAATTGATAGTTTAAAGTTATGTGACTAGGACCATGGTATCACAATTGTGAAAGGGAGAACTCTAAATTTATTTTTTGGGTTATGACACCAGGGATAACCATTTTTTATTGATTTTCCATGGATTTGTAGGGAATCTGTTGTTGAGACCCCTAAGCCCATGTGAGCTATGCTCAGTGTGAGAAATAAGGGATCACAAGGGTTAAATCCAATAGCTAGTGCTGACCTAATCAAGGAAAGTGGAATCTTATCCTTGGAGAGATATTGTGTAGTTTAACATCATATATAAAAGAAACTTTATCATGTAGATTAAAATAATACGATTAGGATAATCTATATATAGTTTAGCATAGTGAAAAAATGATGTGGATTCCATGTAGTTTATTTTCATGTGGTGAGGACGCTAATGACCCGATGTAAAAAGTGGACATTGGATTACTCTTTAAATGGCCAAAAAAAATGAAGTATATTGAGAGTTCCATATTTTTACTTAAGGGTGGTAATTTTTATGTGTTCTGTGATTGGTTCTTGATCATAGGATCCAAGCATCACTATGTATCCCATCAGAGTAGGAATCAAACTGAATGTAGTTCTTTTAAAGAGAGATCCCTCCTGCGTAGTTTTGGACCATACATCGGGTATGGAAAGGAAATTTTTACTTTGGGGTAGCTAGACCAGGATGATAATTAAAGAGTATCTACATATCCTATAAGGGTAGGAATCAAGCCATACATATTTCTCGACAGACCATGAAGTTTAACATCATGTGGAATGGATGTGGGTGACTCGATGTGAATAAAGACAAATGTTATGGATCCATGTAGTTTTACGTCTTGCTGTATATAAGTTGTCTATATAGTTTATCATCATGTTATAGGGAATAATTATTATAGAAATCATGAGAAGACAAGGGCTAATCAGGGTAGGATATTCTGGCATACCCTGGCATGAGGGATGGAGAAAGTGTAAACCATGGATCTGAGGGCTCATGGATCAGGAGAAATGATATGGGTCTTAAGAGCCATTGGGAATACCGATGCAGGAAAATCATCTCCTGAGGATGAATTTTCCTTTCGTTGATAAGCCTTTCTTGTAGGAAAAATATGCAAAGCCACCAAGGCATTGTATGCAAAGTCAAACAAAGGTATCCTTAGGAAACTAACATTTCTTCTTCAATGGTCATGTATGTTTATGTGTATCCACGATTTCATAGGTTCTAGTGTTTGGTGGATAGAAAAGAGACATCAGGGTATGCCTAAAATGTCATGTCTTCGATTAGCTATGAAATATGGAATCCCATATATAGATCTGACTCATATGCAGAGGACATGATTTTTTACAAATCCTTGTTGTATAAATCAATATTTAGACTATCCTTCCCAAATATGCATTTATTTGTAAGATATTAGTGATAGTAGTATTTTTTTGAGGTTGGACCTGAGATATGAGATTTGGGAATCACTACATATCCCATCTAAGTAGGAATCAAGACACACATAGTTCTAGAAATTGGTCTCCCTGTATAGGCATGGTCCTTACATAGGGAGAGGGGATTTTTTTAAGGTTGATGGACTATAATGTAGGATCTGGGTGTCACTACATGTCCTATGAGGGTAGGAGTCTAGAGACACATATTTCTATGTGTACCATGTAGTATAACGTCTTGTGGTAAGGACTTTTGGTTTACCTAATGTGGAGGTGATGACCCTATCGTTACTTTTAAGGTAATTCCACTAGGACAACAACTACCCTACTACTAGTTGATACACCTTGAACATGTGGGGAACTCCATGCCAATCCCCTAATCCCACCTGCGATGAGATTGATGTGAGAAACAAGTGGTAGTATAGGTGTATTTAGCAACACTGGGATAACAAAACAAAGAGTGTGGGTGTTTTACTTTTTAGTATTTTTTTGTGTATGGGATCATATTTATAGATTTGGGTTCCACTACATATCCTCATGGGATCAGATGATATTCAATGAATTCCCCCTGTACTAGTCTGACTCATGTTCGGGGGGGGGGGGGGGGTTGTTTCGGATGGTGGTTGGAACATGATGTGGAATCCAGACATCACTATATATCCTACAGGGGTAGGAATCAAGACAGAAATAGTTCTAAGGAAAAATTGTTGTACCAGTCTGACCCATGCACAAAGAGGGGAATATTATATCATTAATTTGAAGTGGTGGGCCTATCATGCACCTTTACTATTTACATATGTGAGGGAAATTCTTACTACCAATCCCAAGATTACATGGGCCAATATCAGTGTGAGAAACAAGGAATATAAAAGCCTTATTTAAGGATATAGTTGTAGTGGAGGGTACAATAGAGGAATTTGTATCATGTAGTGGTTGGACCAGGACTTAGGATCAATGTGTCTCTACATATCCAATTAAAAAATGGGAATCAATTCGTACGTAGTTTTGTGAATTCCCTCTGCATTGGTCTAACCCATAAATAGGGGGGATTTTTTTTTGGAGGTGGGCAGACCAGGATATGGAATCTGAGCATCACTATGTATCCTATGAGGGCGGGAGTTAGCCACATGTAGTTATTGGGGAATATAGTTCCCATGTGGATCTAGCTCTCACATAGGAACATGGGCACTTTTTCTTTCTTCCCCACATATCTAAATCATGTGAGACAAATCATTGTTTAGAAAACAATGATCACAATGTAGTTTAGCCTCATGTGGTTAGGATTATTTACCATATATTTTAACATCATGCAGTGAGAAAGTTTTACCATGCAGTTTAACATCAGGTTGTGAGGACGTTTATATTGGTTACCAGGATGGCACAACCGAAGACGGTGGGCTAGGAATTTAAAATTTTCTACATCATTGGAGTGACATAACCCTATCAACTCCGGTGATCTTGTCCCGGTTTTGTCCGAGTATCTCGCAATGTTTAAATAGAGCACAAAAATAAACTGAACATGTACCTAGTTTGGAATTTACATGTGAAAGTTTGCCACTGGACGCTGACAATCGTTGCTCGAAGACTCCGATGTCGAAGCCCTCTATATCATCCACACACATCTCTCAAATCTGCTCGTGATCTGTTCATCATGATCCGGGTGATAGCACGGATCTTCGATGCTCACTTCAACGCAGTGATGATCACCACAAGGGAAGATGGTTCAATCCGAGATGGATGAACATGAAGATCGTCCTTCACTTGAGATATTATCTCTCTAGATTCCAGGAGGATAGAGAAGCTCTCAATCTTAACACACGAATAGTTTACATGGGAGATCCTCTCTCTTACTTATATAGGGAGTGTTTAAAACATGCAGTTTAAATTCCCGACCCCCGTGTAATAGAAATCTGCTATATAAGTGTTATAAATAATTATTTATGACAAATAAAATTATTCCATAAATAATATTTATAATTTATCACTTAATTTTAATATATAAATATATTACATGATAAATTTGAGTCATTAACTCGACTCACACCTCCTGCTAATATTAAACGAACCTAGGATATTAAAATGCATTCGAATAATATTAATACTTGTATTTTCTATATAACTTGTAAATACGTGTTATATATAAATTCAAAGAATTGTTCTAAACTTGAATAATAAATGGATTTATTTATTCTTTGGTGATCCTTTGAACATGGATAGTGCTCGGACCCTTTGGTGTGGCCCACCAAGTTCTATATTCTTATTCCTAGAATAGGGAGGATTCTTAAGGCACTATTGTGTATGACCCTTTAGGTTCTAACCTTAATAGCAGTGAATAATATCCAATGACCTAGGGAAGGATCTAGAAACCCATCAAGGCCCCTATATAGATAAGGAAAAGTCAAAGCAACGACTACCTTCCAACAAACAGGGTCCGTGTAATATAATCTATTTGTCATCGATATCTCAATAAAGTGGAATGCATACTAGTGTCATCATTCTTTATTTGATTTATTTTTTTTATTGATTTGTCCGGACGGTCTTGCCTTCCACTACCATGGCCATAGATTTAATGAAGGTTCAACCATCCTAATCAACCAGGCCTGAGATATCTCTTCTTGAACTTAGAAGTGACAAATCCTTTCTCGATCAATCAGTCAATTCCATTCCATTAATGATGTACCCGAAACAAAAAACCTCTCCAAGACTTTGTCGCCATGTTTTTCACCATTAGTCAAATTTACGTAATTAAATGACATCCATTGACAATGATCTCAAGTCTAAAGAACATTACACATGTTTGTAGATAGGAACGACCAATGACACCTAAAACATGTGGTGTTACTATTATGCAGGTATGTCCTCATGGTCTCAACTACTAGAGATCATCAAGTGCGAACTTCATGAGATGAAGTCTCAATACATATGATACCCTAGAACCTGATGGTCACACATCATCTGTGTCCTTTCAGAATGATGTTACTGGACCATAGTACATTACTTTAAGATTACTTTCATGGAATATCAGGGTTCTCATTATAGCATGGGATCTACTGTAACCCTTTGATGCGACAGGAAATCTAAGTACATTTCCATAAACAAATTGGATGTAGAAGTATATACACAATTATGGAAAGATAAACACATGTATTATAACAAACTGAATAAATGTAGCGGTTATCAACGTAAAAAAACAAGTTGGGTCTAGGGAAGCCACTTTCAACACTCCCACTTGCACTGGAACCAACTGCTAACATGTTTCAATCCTCTAGCTCTCACATGTAAATCATGATTCTACTGAGAAATGGATTTAGTTAGGGGGTCTACCACATTGTCCTCTGTGGCTACTCTGCTAACTATCACTTCAACTATTTGAGTAAAAACCCTCAAGAGATGTATCTTCTGAAGAATATGATTTGTTATCTGGTGAGACCTATGCTATTTTCAAGCACCACTACAGCAATATTATCACAATATACTAGTACATGGTCTGCACTACTAGGTGCAAAAACAAAGTCTGAGATAAAGTGTCGTATCCAGACTGCTTCCTGTGCTTCATCAGAAGCTACAATATATTCGGAATCTGCTATAGAATCAGCAACCACGTCTTTCTTTGAGCTTCTCCAGCTCACTGCCCCACCAGTTAGGCAAAAATGTCACTTGACTACGATTTCATATCATCATGATCTATCTGGAAACTAGCATCTGTGTATCCCCTCACAACTAGTTCCTCATCTCCTCCATATACCAGGAATATATCCTTATTACACCTCAAGTACTTTAGGATAGTTTTAACAGCTATCCAATGCATCTCTCCAAGATTGTCTTGATATCTACCCACCATGCTTAAAGCAAAGGCGACATCAAACCTAGTACATAGCATGTCATACATGATAGATCCCACTGCCGAAGCATAAGGGACTCTACTCATTCTATCAATCTCCTCCTGTGTTTGTGGACATATTTTCATGGAGATATGTACACCATGTGACACAGGTAACAATCCTCTCTTGGATTGTTCCATACTGTACCTTTTGAGTACCTTGTCAATATATGTACTTTGACTTAGCCTAAGAAGCCTTTGAGATTTATCTTGATAGATCTTGATCCCTAGAATGTAGGCTGCTTCACCTAAGTCTTTCATGGAGAAGCATTCATTTAACAAAGTCTTAACTGACTATAAGACTTTCACCACATTTCCCATAATTAATATGTAATCAACATATAATACTAGGAAAAAGATGGCATTCCCTTCAACATTTATATAGACACAAGGCTTACTTTTATTTTTTACAAAACAAAAATCTCTTATATCATCATCAAAATTAGCATTCCATGATCTTGATTCCTACTTCAATCTATAAATGGATCTCTACAGCTGGCATACATTATTGGAATTATTTGAAATGAAAAATCCTTTAGGTTTTGTCATAAAGAAATCTTCAACCAACTTCCCATTTATAAAAGTAGTTTTGACATCCATCTTCCAAAATTCATAATAATGAAAGGTTGCTATTGTAAGAAATATTCTGATGGATTTATGCATTGCTACTGGTGAGAAGGTTTCATCATAGTCAATACCTTGATGTTGTCTAAAACCCTTTCCAACTAGTATTTATTTAAAGGTATTAACCTCACCATCCATGTCTATCTTTTCTTGAATACCCATTTTCATCAAATGGGATTTTCATCAGCTGGAGGGTCTACCAAAATCCCAACATGATTTTGGTACATAGACTTCATCTAAGAATTCATGGCTTCTTTCCATTTAGAAGCTTCTTTTCCTTCTTCTTATTCCTTGTAGGTTAGAGGTTCATTATCCTGAAGGACTAATGTGTCACCTGACTTGATGATAAGAAAACCATAACGCTCTAGTTCTCTAACCTCTCACGTAGACCTACACAGTATCTGTGTCTTAGGAACAAGTTGTTTTTTCACTTGTTCTTGTGTAGATTGTTCCTCTACCAGCTCTTGTTCATATGGAGAATTAACTTCATCGAAATCAATCTTGATCCCATTATTTCTAATAGAAATTTGTTCCCTTTTTAGAAATGTGGTGTATCCTGCCAGAATGAATTTTCTATCTAAAGGGTTATATAGGTAGTATCTTATAGTTTCCATAGGATAACCTATAAAGATGCGCTTAGTTATTCTGGATGCTAATTAGTCACCTGGTAATGTCTTGAAAAATACCTTGCACCCCCATACACGCATGTCTGTTAAGTTAGGTTTCTTTCCATACCATAATTGATATGTAAACCCATCTGCTGCTTTAGTTGGTACTCGGTTAAGGGTATATGCTACAGTCTACAAGGAGTATCCCCAAAAAGATAATGGAAGGGTTTCATGACTCATCATTAATCTAACCATGTCAAGAAAGGTCTTATTACTCCTTCCACTAACACGATTCCATTGTGGTGTATAAGGAGGAGTGAGTTGGGATACTATCCCACACTCCTTCAAGTGATCAATGAAATCTTGGTTAAGATATTCTCTCCCTTAGTCTGAGCGAAGTGCTTTTATCATCCAACCAAGTTGGTTTTCTACTTCATTTTGGTCTTCCTTAAATATCCGAAAGGAATATGACTTATACCACATTAAGTAGATATATCCATACCAATGATAGTCATTGGTAAAAGTAATTAAGTATATAAAACCACCCCTTTACTCTACTAGAAATGTACCGCATACATCAGTATGTATTAATTCCAGCACTGCATTGACTCTTTCTCCTCTCCTGAGAATGGTTCTCTATTCATCTTTCCTTGTAAACAAGATTGACATACATCTAAGGGTTCTAATTGTACCATGTCTAGATACCCTTATTGATGCAATCTTCATAATCGCTTCTCGTTTGCATGACCAAGCCTGAAGTTCCATAGGTGAGTGTTATTTGAGACATGTTGGCTGTTTTTCTCACAGATTTCCACTACTGAGTTCTCTAGTTCTAGAAAATATAAACCATTGTTAAGATATTCCATACCATAACACATGTTATCCCTATAAAAGAGAAAAAATTTATTTCAAAACATGAAATAAAAACCCATAGTGTCTAGACTTGACACAATGATAATGTTTTTGGTACCCGAAGGTATAAAATAGAAATTGTTTAAAACTAGAACAAAACCAGTTGGCAAGGTTAATTGATAGTCTCCCACTGCCAAGGCTACCAAAATTTCTCCATTTGTAACATGGAGATCCACTTGACCTTTTTCAATCTTCTTGAACCTACTTGGTTCTTATATATGAATAAAAATGTGTGAGACACTTGCTGTATCCAATACCCAACTTTTAGATAAAGATAGATTGCATTCAATGACAAAAATACCAGAAGTAGAAGCATCATCTTGCTTCTTCTTCCCAGCTCTGCAATTCATCTTTCAGTGGCCTTTCTTACCACATCCAAAGCAGACATCTTCCTACTCATTACTTGGCCTCTGAATCATTGGCTTCTTTTTAGGACGATGCATTCGTGTCTTAGGCCTTGACTTGGCCTTAGACCCCTTTGCCTTGCCCTTGTTTTTCTTGTTTACCATAAGGACAGATGAATTGGTATTTTTCATATCCTTATCATCATGGAGAACTAAATCCAAAAGGTATGGGAGTGACTTTTTCATATCATTTATATTATAATTGACAATAAAAGTCAAGAATCTTAACGGTTTAGAGGCAATAATGAGATCCACGACTAGTTATTGGTTCACTTTGAACCCAAGGTCTTAAAGCCTCTCAATATACATAATCATCTTGAGTACGTGAGGACCAGATTGGTGCCCTTCTGCAAACCTAAACTTATAAATCACACTTGAGATCTCATACCTTTCTTGTCGTTCCCTCTCCTCATGTAGTTCTTGGTGATGTGAAACCATCTTGTAGGAATCCTCATCTTCATGAATTTTTTGCAATTGGCTGGACATGGATGACTACATGATACATTGTACATAAAGTGCATCATCTACATGATTTCTCTATTTATCTTTTTTCGCCTTACTTTCTCCTTGAGAAGGCTCAATAGGAATTGGGGATTCCAGCACATATAACTTCTTTTCTTGGTATAGTACTATGCACAAGCACATGTACCACTCTTGGAAGTTGTTGTCAGTAAGGATATTTTCTTTATCCAAGATCGATCGTAGTGATAAAGTACTTGTGGTGTTAGTGATTTCCATTTTGAATCTACATTAGATAAACATTTAGCAGTTAGTACTTTGTCTTGATTACCTTTTGACATTTATGATTAATAAATTATTATATCAATTTAATGTCTCCAACTATTTTAGCAGACATTAATAGCCCTCACTATTAGATTTGGAATACACTATCACTTGAGTTTTCTAGTGGAAAGGATCCCCAAAACCTCCCTCATATTCTACAAGCTAGAGCTATGCCACTACATGGATGGTTTCAAGGTAGGCACTAGACTGGCCAACCACTTGTTCTTGTGGTTCCTTGTGTTGTTGAGTAAAGTCCCAGATTTTGGAATCTGAACTTGATTCCCTCAACATCTTGCCTCTAAAGTGATAGAAAGTTAGATAAGGAAAATCCTTGACTACTCACTTTAGTTAAGTTGACCCATTTATCTCATGAAAATTCCTCGGTAGTAAGAGGCACTCTCAACTATGGATGATGAGCACCCCAAACACCTGGTTTTGTTTAGATTGGAGAAATGGAAGGATTTTAGACTCAATATATCTTTGAGGGATTCTTATTTTTATTTATTGGTGAATATAATCCTTTTATATTTATTATGTTCAAACTGGGTTGTTGTGCTCACAACTGAACATGAAATAGAATATAATTCGTCACATCATTATGAATTTTATCTTGTTTACTATTCTTTGTGATCACGCAATAGTCATGCAAACACATAAAATAATAAAATATGCATAAAGTAAATCATGCGATCCGACTGGTCTTGATCATTCTATAAAGATTGATCCATAACAGATCAATCTTGACCTAGGGGCATCAATACCTGAGTCATGACTTCACTCACGTCGCAGCTTGCCCAGTGTAATGCGCTGGGATCCGGTCTGGTTTACCACCTCATCTTGGTGGGGTCTACGTCTCAGATCATCAATTAATTACAAATATACTCACACGTAGGCGAGGGGGTCTAGGGGTACAAAATACATCTTGTACATTGGACACACAAGCCCTTATACATATTTAAAATTAAAAGGATGATTCACGGACCATCATTTATCTAATTAATTATTACAAAAATCCCACAAATTGAATAAATAATAAAATAAATAAATAAATACTAGGCATACACAGTTCAGTCACTTGCTCAAGACTAATCAGGGTAAAATATGCACAAGAAAATTAAATTGTAATAAATTTAAATAGTTTAAGGGTGTTCTAATAAATTAAATGAATTTTATTAAATTCAAATAATTTATTTTATCGGTTCCATTTGTTTAATTTAATTTTAATTCTTAAAATTAAATTAAACCATTAGTTTAATTCTAATCTTAAATTAAATTAATATTTCAGATTAAAATAATTTAAACCCCCAAATTAATTCTAATTAATTTAATCTAAAAAACTAAATTAATTAAAATTAATTTAAAACACGTTTACTGCTAGTCGGGGAGGAGTCTAACAGGACTACGAACCACCGCTGGGTGTCATCCTGGAGTAGGGCTATGGCATTACCAGGTCTTGACCACATCGTGACTACGGTACGACTACAGTGTGACCGTGGCGTGATCGTGGTGTGACCGCGGCATGACTGCGGCGTGACCACATGGTCTGGTGACTCCTGTGATGGAACAAGCTTCCATCCAGGAGTGAAATGAGCGGGAGGAGGCTGGGGAGCAGTCTGACCAACTGCATGGCTAGAAGCTCGCTACTCTGGCGAGCTGGAAGGGTGGCTGCCCGGTTCGACATGGCCTAGACCGGCAACGGCCTGGTCTGGCACGGTTGGGACTGGCAGCGGCTGGTGTGGGGATCATCCTGCATGAGGAGGGACGACCAGGGGTTTGGAGTGGTGCGGTCGTCCGGTGAGAGACGGTCCGAGGTGGCACGACGTGGTGGTCCGAAAAACTCAGGGTGGCGGTCCGGGGGGCTTGATCCAAGGTGATACGGCATGGTCTGGGTGGGTGTTGCACAACCTGAGGAGGATGTCCGGTGGGAGGTGATGGTCCAGCATGAAGGGGACCGATGAGAGGAGGCAGTCCATAGAGGTCTGGTGCGCAGGGGTGGCGGCTAGGGTTTCCAAGGGGTTGTCGCACCCCTTGTGCGCCGCGTGAGGGAGGAGAAGACCCACTTGCGTGTTCCCTATTTTTTTTGTCCCTATACAAAAATTCCATCCCACATTTTTTAAATAAAATTAAGAAGAACCCATTTGGGGTCTTGGTCTTCCCTTAATAATTTTTTTTAAAAGAAAAAGACCCCATTTTGGGGTCTTGGTCTCCCTCCCCCTTTTTGTTTTTTTTTGGAAATTTTTTTTCCACACACCTTTGTGGAAAATATTTTATAATAAAATATTATATTATATTTTATAATAATAAAATTTTAAATTTAATTTTATCTCAATTATGATTGATATTAACATCAAATGAAAAAAAATAAACCACCACATCGATCCAATTATATTTTTTAAATGATCGTATCTTGATCATTTAAAAATGAAATGACATGCAGTGGGATACGAATAAACCATTTTAACACCCCGAACATAAATTTAATGCATATTAATTTTGTTGACTCAAAAAAACCTTGTGATCCATATGATACCACTGTTGGGTACCAGGATGGCGCAACGGAAGCCCGTGGGCCAGGAATTTAAAACTTTCTGCATCACCGGAGTGACATAACCCTATAAACTCTGGTGATCTTGTCTCGGTTTGGTCTGAGGATCTTGCAAGGTTTAAACCGAGCACAAAAATAAACTGAACATGTACCTAGTTCATAAATGATGTGTTTATGTCTGCCGCAGGATGCCGATGATCATTTCTTGAAGACTTCGAGATCTAATCCCTCTAGATCATCCACACATGTCTCTCAAATCTTCTCGCGCGCCGTTTGTCAAGATCCGGGTGCTATCATGGATCTTCGATGCTCACTTTAGTGCAGTGATGATCACCGCAAGGGAAGATGCTTCAATCCGAGATGGATGAACTTGAATATATTCCTTCACTTGAGAGACTCTCTCTCTAGATTCCAAGAGGAGAGAGAATATCTCAAAATTAACACATGAACAGTTTACATGGGAGATCCACTCTCTCACTTATATAGGGTGTTTTTAAAATGAACGGTATAAATTCCCGGCCCACGTGTAATAGAAGTTTTCTATATAAGTGTTATAAATAATTATTTATGAAAAATAAAATTATTCCATAAATAATATTTATAATTTATCACTTGTAATATATAAATATATTACGTGATAAATTTGAGTCTTTAACTCGACTCACACCTCCTGCTAATATTAAACGAACCTAGGATATTAAAATCCATTTTAATAATATTAATACGTGTATTTACTATATAACTTTTAAATAAATGTTATAAATAAATTCAATGAATTATTCTAAACTTGAATAATTAATGAATTTATTTATTCTTTGGTGATCCATAGAACTTGGATAGTGCTTGGACCCTATGGTGGGGCCCACCAAGTTCTATATTCCTATTCCTAGAATAGGGAAGATTCTTAAGGCGCTATTTTGTGTGACCCTCTAGGCCCTTACCTCCATAGCAGTGAATAATATCCACCGACCTAGAGCGGTGTCTAGAAATCAATCGAGACCCCTATAGAGATAAGGAAAAGTCAAAGCAACGACTTCCTTCCAATGAACATGGTCCGTGTAATATAATATCTTTGTCATCGATATCTCAATAATGCAGAATGCATACTAGTTTCATCATTATTTATTTTCTTTATTTTGTTTGTTGATTTGTCCGGATGGTCTTGTCTTCCACTACCATGGACATGTATTTAATGAAGGTGCAACCATCTTAATCAACCAGGCCCGAGATATCTCTTCCTAAACTCGGAAACGAAAAATCCTTTCTCGGTCATTCAATCAATTCCATGACATTAATGATGTACCTAATATAAACTACCTCTCCACGACTTTGTCTCCATGGTTTTCACCTTGCATCAAATGTACGTAATTAAATTACATCCATTGACAATGATCTCAAGTCTAAAGACCATTACACATGTCCATAGAGAGGAACGACCAATGACACCTAAAACATGTGGTGTTCCTATTATGCGGGTCCATCCTCATGATCTCAACTACTAGAGACCATCAAGTACAAACTTCATGAGAAGAAGTCTTAATGCTTTTGAGCCCCCAACACTTGATGGTCGTAAATCATCTATGTCCTTTCAGAATGATGTAACTGGACCATAAGACATTACTTTAAGATTACTGTCATGTCATCTTTGGGTTATCATTATAGGCTAGGATCTAGTATATCCCTTTGATGCGATAGATAATCTAAGGACGTTTCCATAAACAATTTAGATGCAAAAGTATCTACACTATTAAGGCAAGATAAATACATGTATTATAACAAACTGAATACATGTTGCGGTAATCAAAGTACAAAACAAGTTAGTTAGAGGGAACCAACTTTCAACAGTTTATACTATGTAGTTTAACATCATATAACATAGATGTATATGGTGTTATGCAGTTTAACACCTAACAACTAAGAAAAACATTATATGATTACACAAAGTATCTCTTCAACAAACTTCAATTGGTGGAAGATTTGGTAATCTATCAATACATTGAAATCGTCAAATATTATCCATTTGAGTAGACCTTGTGTATGATGTATGGTCCTTTCAATTTTTTTCTAGTTTTGGTGGTTTTTTCAGAGTATCAATGGTTTTATGAGGACCATCACCATTTATCCTTCAACAAAATAATAACGGAAAACCTTTTTGTTCAAGGTTCATGCAATCTGATTTTTATAAACTTCCAAATGTGCAGGGTTCTCAATCGCTTCTCATCCAATCACTCCAACTCATCGAGTAATTTATGGGATTTCTCATCGGTGGATAGCTAATCACAGATTGAAATGTGGAGAAAGGGTAGTTGTACTTAAATATGTAGAACTTCTAATGTCCTGTATACTAATGAATACATGGTTACTTGAGTGATGGTATAAGTCGTGGTCTGATAAGCCCATAGAGCATGGAGGATCTTGTTTGGCTATGATTTCTTGTCATTATCTACCATCTTATGGAGTATACTGGATAAAGTATCGTTGAATGCCTCAATTCATCTGTTGGATATTGCATAGTAGAGTGATGAACAGTTGGTCTTGATACCATACTCCTAATATAATTTATCCAATTCATCATAACAAAAATTGGTGTCATTTTCCATTAGTATTGTATGAGGGGAACCAAATCTGGTGATGGTATTGGCTCTCACAAAGCTGACAATGCTTCATTCTACGACCACCTTGAGGGGTACATCTTCTTCCCATTTGGAAAATAAGTCAGCCAACATGAACATATACTTGAATTTCTTGGCCATAGAGGGAGGATAGGGTCCCATGATATCAATTCCCCATATGGAAAATGGCAAGGAGTACTTGTTTGTGTGAAGTAGCTCTGGGGCCGGTGGATGGAATCGGAATGATCCTAATTGGAGTGTAAAATATTTTTGAATGTGTCACAATCCTACATCATAGTTGGCCAATTATTTCTAAGCCTTCTAATTTGATAAGATATATTGTATGTTGATTAATGTTCCCCACAAGCTCTGGCAAGCACATATTTTATAAAAGTGGCAGTTTCTTCTCCATTAATGCATCTGAGAAGGATACCATCAAGGACTCTCTTGTAAAGAGAAATTTACTGATTCGTTCCATCATACATAATAAAGTAGATTGTTTATCTTCATATTTTCTCCCTTCCAACCCAATCTGGTTGGAGTTCTCCCTTTTGAAATTAATTTTCAATGGGAGTCATCCAGACAGTGGTGGAACCATACGACTTAGTAACAGGGATTATCTCATTGACTTCTTACATATTGGTCTGGATAAAGTGTAAGAACATACGATGGTGGGAAATATGGATGACCATTCAATCCAGCTCTAGATCATCCAAAACTGTGTCTATATTTTCTAATTTATCAGTTTTCACATTTTATGATTGGGGGGAATGAGTTAATATCAGCTCTAATGGGAATTCTTCCATTTGTTCTCAGTTGTGGTCCATCAAATGGATTAAGTCCTCCTTCCTGATAGAATAGTCGCCATTTACTTTCTTTATGATCAGTTTTGAGTCACTTTTTATCTTCACGTGTTCTTCTCATACTTGAAGTGAAAGCTCTAGTCTTGTGATAAGAGAATGATACTCTACTTCATTGTTCGTGCATCCCTCTGAATGTAGAAATGAGAAAGGCAACACAACCTTTTCTTGAGATATGAGTATGACTCCCAACCCTACTTTTTTTGAGCTTGGGGTCATCCATCCTTTTTTCCTATTGTAATTATGGATGGACCATCAAAATGAATATACAGTGTTTGGGATTCCTTTTGAACGGAGAACACATCTTCATCTGGTAGTTCGACATCTAATGGTGTTATTTTTTCAAAAGGATGATCTAGTAGGAAATATACTAACACCGAACCCTTAATGGATTTCTAAGGCATGGACCATATATAAAATTATTGCAGGATGACTTCCCACTATGAAAATCATAGAATCAATATTGGATGGCTGAGAATATATGTGAACGAGTTTCTATGAGAGATCAAATGGGAATCATGGTGCAACAGATAATTCCACATTTTCTAGACTGTAAATATTATTGTAAAAAAGGTCTTCTTGTTCTTTTAATAATAAATCTTAGCATCGATCATGGTCTAGGTGTGATAATAAATACTATTTTCACTGTCAGCATAATTATTTTCTATGACAAAGGCACCAAGTGATTATTCTAAAGTAGCCACATACAAGATGAGTGGTCTTCCTTCAACAAGTGTCATTATCATTAGAGTTATTAAATGATATTTATTGATATTTTTTAATAGTTCATGATAGTCATCAGTCCATTGATATGAAACCACATTTTCATTATCCTGGTGAATGGAAAACATTTTCTTACATGGTTGGATATGAAGAACTGAATGTAAGACATATATCCTTGAATTACTCTCAATTAAATAAGGTTACAAGGAATAAACATTACAATTATAGAATTTTTCATTTCAGGGTAAACATACATTCCATGGTGATGTAGGATGAAACTAAGGAATTTTCCTGAGGTTACACTAAAAGCACATTTTAGAGTGTTCACTTTCAAATTGTGTTGTCGCAATTTGTTGAAGATTGTTTCAATATCATTCAGGTGGTCCAAATTTTTCATTATTTAACCACCAGATCATCAACATTTCATTCCATGAACTTTCACTATAAGGGATTGAATATGCGATGCGTGGAACATTGGAATGTGACACCAACATGTTTTAACCCAAAGAGCATTATCTTATAGAAAAATACTCCATGGGGGATATAAAGGTGGTGTCTTATTCATCTTCTTAGGCCTTTAAAATTTTATTATATCCTCCATAGTCATCAATTAAGGGGAGATCCTCATCTCCATACGTTACATCTATCAATAATTCTGTGATCGGGGATGGGCAGTCATCTTTCTGGAAGTGCCGATTGAGATCCCTAAAGTCAATGAAAACTATGATTTGATCATAATTCCTTCATATGGGGACAATTTTGGCCAGAAATATGAGATATTGTACCTCCATAATTATGTTTTCTTTGATTATATTTTATACATCAACCTCTATTTTTGAAGCATGTGTCGGGTGCGTCCTTCTAGTGGATTACATGTAACCACAATGGTCCTTTGGTGGGGCCAGGTGGTGAGTGTACACCTCAGGATTGAGGTTTGTAATTTAAATATAGTTCCTAGAAAAAACATCCTTGATTTTGATTTATGAAGGAATATCATTCCCCTTGTTCTTCAAAGGACATGGTTGTGCTAATTATAGTAGGTTGCGGGTTCTCTTCATTACCTTGGTTTATTTCCCTGAGTTCATCAATGGTGGTAGAGGCAACCTCCTCTAATATTGTAGGGGTATCTATATGGTATTCTCTTTCCTCCTCCTCTGAATACTCATAATCTTCCTATTATTATGATGGGGACACAATTTTTGAGATGATCTCTTCATAGATGAGATAAGAGTCAATGTTTTGGCATTCAGAGGCCGAGATGACTTCCTGTGGCACAACTGACAGTGTGGAGTTTTCTCATGAGGATGGAGTGAGGAATGTAAGGGTGAATTCTTCCTCTTTTTACATAGAGGGTGAGGTATGGAATTTATGGAACTTTGAGGATAGTTCAAGGAAATTTTTATCCAAGCATTCACCATCATCTTTGGGATCAGTGGATTTTTCAACACTATCAGGCTCAGTATCCATGACCAAAATCATAAGGACTTTGGAACATGTGTCCACATATGGACTTGTGAAATCAATTTGATTGATGGGTAGTATGTATTAATTATTTAGCTACTTGAAGGATTTTATAGGAACCATAGAAAAAACATTTGGGGTGGTGACCCAATCAATTCTATCAACTGAGGGTTTCTTTCCTTTTTGCTCATAGAACCCTGTATCAACACAGTGTGATTCACAGTAATCGAATGAGAATTTATCAGTGTGAAATGTACCACTCTACCCATTAATGGCATATTTTATGCACTGATGGTATGATGAGGGAGTCGCTGCATGCTATTGAGACTAGGGCCTTCCCAGAAGGACATTGAAGGTTGTATTTTTCTAGACTACTAGGAATTATGAGTCAGCTATGAGGTTGTCAAACTGGGTTGTGAGATTTATTTGGACCAAAAACATCTTCTCACTCTTTTAATAGCCCAATAGAGTTGTGGTAAATAGTGTCAGGTTATCTTCAGTTCATCCCATCCAAGGATGTGTCCATAGTGGGATGATATTACATCCATAACCATTATCAATAAAGACTTTTCGGACATCCACATCATTTATCCTTCCAGAAACATATAAGGGTTTGATGTATCCCTTTATAATGAAATATAATTCTCGATACATGAAGGAGGTAATCACGTGGAATTTTGTAGGATAAGACTCTATCCAATACACATCAGCGGTATGCAATTCTATTTAAAACTCCTTTGGGATTAACAAAGCTTCTATGAGTGATTCCCTGAGATCTGCTTATAGATTTAGTGCATACAAAATTGAAAGATTTATTAGTACTGAGGATAAATGCTTCATAATATCACATTTCATATCTATATTCCAGTGCTTCCAAACTAGGGGATGCTCTTTCATAGGTGATTTAGGGGAATGAACACTAGATGAGGATGGGTCAGTTCCCAAGAAATAAGATGGTTAGGATTCTATATTTTTTGAATTTTGGTCTATTAGGTTTACCTGCATGCCATGGGATACTAGACACCTATATCTCTTCTGATGGATACTCTAGGATTATTGGTCTAGAGTGGCTTCTATTGGGGGTAGGATAATATTCTTATCCGTGTTGGGGACACGAAAAGGTTCTTCTGAGTGTTTCTATAATGTTGATAGTTTGATCTAGAGATAAACAACAAGCTTGATTTCTCCCATGGATGCATCTTCCTAGGTATCCTTTGCTCCAACTGTCCCTTCCTATAGCTCCCTGATTGGGTGCGAGAGCTCAGTTTCATACCCATATTCTTAATTAAAAATAAGTTCTATTAAATGAATGACATTAATGAAGCCGATGATCAGTTCCTAATCTGATGATGAGTCTGGTCAATTAACTTTTGTTGGTGGTGTCATTTGTTAGTGTGGTGATTGTGGTCCCATTTGGCATGGCAGTTCCCATTTCCATATATCTATTGGAATGAAATTTGAGAGTGTCAATGAAAACTTTGGCCTTAGTGTAGGATCATCTTCTTTCCCTTGATCTTCTAGACCCTTGGAAGATCAATGGGTCAAGGATGTTTGTCGTGCTGCATCAACAGTAGTTGGGGGCATAGTCAGTTTCTTCAACTGTTCTTGGAGTATGTCATGAGCTTGATTGACTATTTTACAAGTCACCCAACTATCAAACTTTTACTCCTTTTTTTCTAATGAATTGTTTCCACTCTCCTTCATTATCTGGTTCAATAGTAGAAAAATATTCCACTTGTGTTGGTGGTGGTCCCAGCTAAACTTTCTTAGAATATATCATATATTTTAGAAAGTACTTGAAGAAAAAATACTTCTAAATGGTGTGTCCAAGTATCTGATAGAATGTACAATGATATGGCCGTTCATTAAGATCAAATTCATCAGCCATATCCAACTCTGATAGCCAAAGCAAGTTGCAATTCATGGTAGGTACAATGTATCCACAGACACGATCATCTTAGAATGAGTATACATTATTCCCTCTCCCCATGAATTGATTTATTCTGGATCCCCTCCACTAATATTATTGAGGATGTAGTGGTTATTGATGTCCAGGGGGCCCTACATGATTTCAGTGAAGGACATGGAGCTGGTGATAGTACAATGATAGTTTAAGCGTAACATAAGTTTCTTAAGATCTTCCCAATATCTTTCCTGGGGTCGACTGGGCTTCTCAAGACTTGAAATTAGTTATTTTCATGGAATATTATATTCTATGGGAAATGGAAATAAAATCATGAAACCTACCTGTATAATTCACCAATATGAGTGGTGTTCATAGCTCATCACAAAGATTGTAGAAGAACAAGGAAAACATCTCATCCTAGGGGAGTGAGAAGTTCAGGGAGTAAGTCAGACATTTAAATCTGAAAATGAATTATGAAACACTTTCATTCTCCCACCATTATAGATCATAAAGTCGATGAATATTATTTATCAATGTTTAACTGAACTGGAAGAGTAACTGCCTCCAGAACTCCTCCTAGACTGTTATCAAATTAGCTAGAAAACTGATATTCGATATAAAGGATGCACCTTGCAGTGTTTTCTTGCATAATCTGAGTTTCACTATATATTGTTGCTCTGTGGTCCTCATCATGGGGTCATAGAAAGATGCATAGTGCATCAAATTTTGTTTCCGGTCACCTGAGCCATTGAACACTGGGAATATTGGGTTCCCAAAATTTGGTAGAGGTGGGACATGACTTACCCAGTTGAGATATGGTTTTCATTCTAGTTGTATCATGGAACGTCACCCTTCCATGGTTCCAATCGAGATTCTAGTGACGTGATGGTATTAATGAGCCCTCAAGGTATGGCTTGTTGGACCTGAGCATGGGAAGGCATGGTAGGGGAAATTCGTCAGGTTGGTGTCGCTATCACTTGAGGTGGATACTCAACCAGGGGAATCCTTTGTGTATTTTCCAGAATTTGTTCTGGTTTCTTCCCCAGGGGATGGAAATCTTGGTATCCTGCTGGGAATGGGTTTAGGTAAACTTATGGTCCCAGTGATACCTTTAAAGAGCATTCCAGACATTCTTCATTTTTCAGGATGATCCCTTGTGGTAGTGGTACCTCATTTGGAAGTGTGCGATAATTCTCTACCTGAGGAACATATCTGGTATGATGACTCACTGGGAGTAGTTTAGTGTTGATTCACCTTATCTCTTTAATGTATTCTTATTACTAAGTAAATATATCCTCAAGCGTAAGGGACATGATTTCATGTGCTGGAGGAGGTAGGTCGTGTATGACCTTTCTTTTATTCATCTAGTTGTTAGTGGTTTGAAAAGGAGGAAATGATGGATTGACTTAGGGGGGCGCTCAAATTTAGGGAGGCTCATTGGTTCTGGGTACGCACACCGTTAGGATCACTGTGGACCACCTCTAGTAGGGAACCATCTTATCTCAAATTATCTTCAATAATATTATTTTTAGTGAGTTTTATGGTATTGACATCCATACTTTTCCCTGATGAATACCACATTGCGGGTGGCATTACGAGTGTCAAATGGTAGGATAGCTTCTTACATACTTTTTTGGATCTTCTCCTTCCATTTCCAGGTCCTCTTCAAGTTTCCTAATGAAGGTTAAATTAAAGGGAACCTTGACATGACCTATCCATACATCTCTTTTCCAGGGGAAATGATTCATGAGATGGGATAAAATAGGTAACCTCTCTATTAATTGTTCTCCCCAAGCAGGAAAAGACTAACATCCTCTAGTCATGTGGTTGAGGTAAAAATTAACCCGGCCCTATGGGTTGGGGTTTATATCATTCCTTTTCCATTACACCTCAGCCCAGACTTGATGGTCTTATGGGGGATTTTGTGATAAAAACTCCACCAGCCCTATGGAGTGGGGATGATCTCGTACTGCAGAAGTTTCCGCTAATATCACCACTTTCTTGATCTCACACATTCCTATTTGAGCATGATTCAGATATGGTTTCAGGTCTACATATAGATTATTTTTTTCTGAGGACATGAGAATTTCTTGATGATCAGATTATCTTAGGCAATAAGCCTATATGATGTTCTTAGTTTCCTTTTTTTGGAGCTTTTGAATGGATTTTTCTCATATGTCCTGATGATTTTGAGTCTTACTCAAGGATGGTTCTTGTTGAGCATGCCATCTTTCCTGAGTAGGAAATTCATTTGGATGTAGTCTTAGGATTATGACATTGATGGATTCCATTTCTAGTGGGATCTTCTAGACAAGAAGTGAGGTGGAGTGAAATTCCACATGCTATCCCCAACCCAATATATAATCACCATATGGCATGTTGGTGATAAGGAAACACAACTTTTGTAGTGAGTGGAGGCTAAACAATTCAATATCTTTCTTCTACCTCTCGGATTATGACCACTGTATAAAAAGAAGAGATTCTATGTCAATTTTCAAGTGAAGATCCCCCAATATATTGACATAGTATGTATACCTGTCATAGGGTAAATAATTATCTTTTAGCTGGAGGAGAGTTTTCCAGATGTTGAGAGGAATGTTTTGTATATATTCATTGGACAACTCTCCCAGTATGTCAAACAAAGAAGTGGTTATGGTCCAGAACATAACTGGTATGTCATCCATGTCTAGATTTCTTCTCACGTGCAACATGTTGTTTTGATATTACTCTAGGGAATTCACTACTTGGTGTGCCCATCTTGTATGCTTTGTGATGATATCATCCTAGGTAATTAGGATAATAGGGATTTAATTAATTTGTGAGTGGAGGGGAGGTGGCTTAGAATATGAGAATGACCCAAGCCATTTTCTTGGTGAGAAAGAATGTGACTTTTCATTGATAGGGTTTGTAGAATATCTAAATCCATCCTTCCAAACACCTTAGAATATGAGGGTTTTCTTATATTTGATCTGGTGATAGGAGGACCATCATTTTTGAATGCATTTTGACTACAGGGAGGACCTTTGCAGCCAATGTTATGGTGGTGAGGACTACCATTGAAGCTTAGTGTCATATCAGAAGGATATTTTCTATGGTGTATACCCTGGGGAGAACCTTCAGGGTAGACTGCATCAAAGGGATGACCTTCTTTCAATTTTCTATCATTTTGGGGAGGACCTTCACAATGACTTCTATCATGGCGTGGACAACCATCATAGTTTGACGTCCAGTTATAGGGAAAATGTCTATAGAGTTAATCCTAGAGATGGACTTTAGGATGTACTGTGACAAGTGTAGGACCTTCGTTTTTCTTAGTACCATTGCAGGGAGGGCCTTCTCAGTGGATACCATCATGGAAAGGACTACCATCATAGATTAAATTCTGAATGTAGGGAGAATTTTTGTAGTGTATACCTTGGGGAGGACCATCAGGGAAAACAGAATTTAGGGGAGGACCTTCTTTCTATCCAATATTCTGGTCAAGGGGAGATCTAATGTGACACTCATCAAGAGATATAATCTCATGATTTATCATTTCATTCACATGAGGTAGGCCCCCATGGGTTCTCTGAGGAGGACCTTTAGAAAAACTGGTAGCGATGTTCCAGGGAGGACCTTAACAACTTCTAATTTCACTTACATAATTTGTTAATGAATCAACATGAATCTATGGATAATTTTTTTATGGAATCATGAACTCCGACTTCCAGCATAATAGTATTATAATTATGATATTCCTTTTCTAGGTGTCTTTGGCCCAATCTATTTTCAGGCACTCTCTTGCAGGAAACTGGGGTCACATGCTATTGGTGACGGTCTTAACATACAGGTCCCTATATGGTTGGTTCCTACAATATCATTGGGGTATGATGATGGACATATTGATTTCTGGTAGGGATATATGCCTTCCTTGGAGAAACCACCATGTTGGACCGGTGTCCCCCATTTGGAATAGATATTTTTTTACGATATGGTTTTCCTTGTATTGTGGAATATGTTCGTTGACCCTCATAGACTAGAATAGGGATGCATGTATGCTCTGGAGTGACTATCTTATTTTGTGGATGAGTCACTCCACTTGGATAGACATGATTGTTATCCTGAATCCTTAGTTTTGTTGCTTTTGCAATTACATATTGACAGGTTTGAAGGACATGATCTATAATCGATATCTGATCCTCAATCATTTTCAGGATGTGTTGAGATATGTATTTGACTAGAACGGGTATAAATACCCATTCTGATGTCAAAGTAGGAGTTTTTTCCTGCTTCGACCCTCCATGTGTTTTTATTGGGTACTGGAATTTCTCCTGTGACAAGGTAGATGAATGAGCCTGCCCCTGGTTTTTATCTGGGATATACTGAGTGTTTTATCTAGTTTCCATCTTATATGGATGTCAACTTCATATTTTAGAGAAATAATTTTCATCTACTCATTTTCCATTCTATTTTTCTCATGGTATTGATATGCATCCAAAGGAATTTGACTCTAATTATATTATCTTTCCACCATATTTTATTTGTGGGATTCCTTGTGGTAGGCCATAATTTCCATCTACTCATTAATTACCACCATATTTTACTAGTGGGATTGATACTAGGGGAATTTTATTTGACTATTCTGATTATTGGTTACCACTGTATTTTATTGGAGGTCTTCAGATTCATCAGTAGGGATTTTCAACTACCTGTAGCATGCCACCCTATTTGGATGACAAGATTGGTATGCATTAACAGGAATTTGACTCTACTCATAGCTGGTTTATGTCCTATTTTTTATGATGGGAATCACATTCATCATAATTTATTTTCATTTGGATATAATAGGATACCTTATTTTCATGGAGAGACTAGAGAGCATTGGCAGGAATTTGCACGTGCTTGTAATTTTCCATTTTATATTTTTGGTGGTATTTATAAGAGGGGGTAGGATTGTATACCTGCCCATAGTATGACATAGTGTCTGTATGATGGATCTCCACTTCAGGAATTAGGGTGATGACCTACTCCTGGTTATATGTTGGATCCCCTCTACGGGTTGTGTGAGGGTCTTATGACCATTAGATTTTAGTAGGGGTCCTCAATGTGGTATCCTCCTCAGAATGATGATAATGGGTTTCATGTTGTTTATGGTGAGGTCTTACTGTAGAGGATCAGGCATAAGACCCCTGAGAATCCAAGATACAAGTAAATAGTGTCAACTTCATTTTCCTTGATAAGATTAGGGAGGTACTCATTGTCACATTCCAGGGATAGGATCCCAAAATTATTCTGCATTAAAAGTAGGGCAGCCAGGTTCTGGACCGCCGGCCACTATTGCATGGGTGACTGGTAGGGCTTTATGGCTGGGAGGGATTTTATTACTGCCTTCATGGTGGAGAGAGTACCATTTTCATTTTATTACATAATCATTGCATTTAAAACCCAACATTAAAGATATCAGGTGGTTGATGGTGTCTTGTCCTTTGTTGGGGGGCCAATTTACTACATAGTTGTGAATGCGTGCATCTGAGAAATATATCGGGATACCATTGTATTTAAGGTTTCTCTATGAATTAACTGATATATACATGACAAGTAGAAAAAATAAAACCCTGGAAAAGTAGAATCTCATGACCACATGCATTATTGATGATCTTGACTAGCCCTCTTCCTTTTGGATGCAAAAAGGGTTTGAGGTGGGGTAACCTGCATCCTTGGTTAAGGATTCACATCATGTTCCCCATTTTTGTTTAAACCCAAGGCACATCATCATACCCAAGGATGAAAATTGTTATTTGGGGACTGGGGTGGTATATCCTTTTTATATTATGAAGTAGGTTCCACAGTTGAGTAGTCCTGGTGGGTGACTTAAGGGAGTTAAGTGTCTATTTAATCACTCAATGTTAGGTATGATGTCCTCGGATGGTCTACAACAGGTTTATTAATGGACCAAGAAACACCCAATAGCCCGGTAATCCATGATTCGTGGACCTGTTTTCCATAGTAGGTGCTCTTTAGATGATGATTTGGCTAACAACACTTAATGATGCATGTTGGTTGAGAGGATGGAAACTTGGGCTTATATCACCCTTTTGGGGGTAATTATCAACTATTCTGAGACTCTCTTATAGATTCAAGAAATGTTGATTTGTTCGTGAATACATGGTTATTTCCTAATCATGTATCCATATATTACCTTTGGGTTACAAGATCAATCATAAATACACGTGGGTTTGGAATCCTCTGTATGTATATGAGATTATCCATTAAAGAGGATATCTATATGTATCCATGGTTCTTCATCAATGTTACCATTTTGTAAATGGGTCAGGAATTCCTTCATTGTTTACTGATACAACATCGGTTTAGGCCATATGATGAAGTTATCTGGAGTTTATCTTCATCCAAGGGCATGAGAATTGTTCCAATGTCAGGGTTGAACCCATATGATGGGCTTTCTACATATCCTCATGAGAGGAATTAGAGCCCACATAGTTCGGTGCCACTTAACGGGACACATGACCTTTTAAGGTCGTGTGATGAGGACCCATCTATGTAGTTTAATTTCATGTGACAAGTACTTCTAGGTTGAAGGTTCCTAGTTAAGATTTTATGTGGGACTTACACCAAGGAGGACCAAGGTACCAATAAGTGATGTAGTCTCCAGGGTGATGGTAACCCTATTTGGGATACGGCCTGAAAAACCTTATGGTGATTTGGGTTTTGGGTTTTATACTCAAAGAGGCTTTTTACAAATCCTAGTTATTTGGGATTCAAATCCCACAAAGTTCAGTAAGATGCAGCCTACGCATGGAAGATTCTAATAAAGAAGGCATGATTTGTGGATTAAATCGGTGGAGAAGTCCATCATTGAGTCAAAGTTAATAATTATATCATAAAGGCGGCCTTGATGAATTGGGGGTCATGATTGGGGTTAATCCTCAAGAAGGATACCCTTTGAGCTTATAGTCAATTGTTTGGGGCCTACACCTATGAGGAGACCCATTTGTGGGGGCATAATTTCTCATTTTATGGATGAGATGGCATGGATCTCGGGCCTTAAGAAGGCTTCCTATGTATCCCAGTAATGTTTAAAATTAGAGTTCTTGTAGTTAAATGTTTAGGGATTACACCGAGGAGGATTCCCATTTGTGTGTTGTGCATAAGTTTTGATCATTTGTAGCCTTTAAGACAACATGTTTCATGATCGGGGTGATAAACAAGTGGATGTTGAAGATTCAACAAACCACACATCATTACCACACTATTGATGGAAAAGGAGGAGAATGATGATAGAAGCGGCCAAGATAAGAGCCCTACCTCCTACCATCAACGGGGCCTTAATCCAAGATGTATTCCCTTATACCATTTTGAGAAAAGGGGAGAAGCATCGTTGCTCATCAAAAGGAAATGCAATCATGATCTCCTTCATTTATCATTGGATCTCATGGAAGGTAAAAGACAATGATACCCTTAATACCTATAATGGAGAGGTCTATGTCATTATCTCAAGATTGGAAACTAGGGTATCATGGGAATGTAAACTTAAGTACATTTTTGGGTTCTTCACCATTATGGGGATTACACACATGACTCCACTTACCATGGGCATGTAAACTCAGAAGGGCATGCTGGTGCACCCAATGGATCTATTATATAGGTCTGGTGGCTTCGAAAGGGGCCTTAGCCTAATATTTTTGGAATGGATAGAAGAGGGGATATGGGTGACATGATGGAAATAGAAGGAAATGATTCAGGAAGAAGGGTGGAATGCCCAATAATACCCCACTCCGATTACCATTTTTGCATACGGGGTGTGGATTCCCCCGCATAACACATTGCTATGTGGGTAGGGGAGTACTTTACATACCATGATGGTACACATACATGGATGTGGTTTATGTAGTATTTCACTATGAAAAACCAGGTTCCTCCCACGTAGTGCTTTTGTAAATGGGGATGAGTTACATATGTATATTGTGGTGCTACTTCAGAAGGAGTTTCGGCCGCGTACTGTGCTGGTACGCATGACTTAGTTCCATCCACATAGCAATTTTCTACATAGTTTAGGGTCCCCCCACGTAGTATTGGATACGAGGGGTGCTGATTTGAATAAAGGTAATCGGTCCTATGCTTCATAGTATATTCTTCCATAAAGGAAGTTGGGTTTGTGGTATGTTAATTCTTATTATATTTTCTTATTTCCTGGTATACAATTGGATTTACCTATGGGGAATCTCCAAAATATTTTGCTTTTTATTGTGCTATTATTGTTCTATGCCTTTACAACTATAATATTCATTCTCCTGAAGTGTCAAAGTTTTTCCCATCATCCCTTTAGTCCCCCTCAGGGTCCTTTTATAGAATAATAGGAGAGATGGGTTGGTGGGTTTCACGAAACCTTTTTTAGAAGCCCCTGAAATAATCACCCATCCTGCAGATGACTCCTTTGACATATTCCTATGAGGGGTGTGGTTTGTAGATTTGAAAAACACCACCTCATTCCCTCATATGATATCATTTGAAGAATGAAATTAACTTTGACTCTCTTTTGAACCCCCAAGTCCACATAAATTGGTACACGGGGTGAGTTTCTATACCTCTGTTTTGCGAATGACATCATTCGTGGGGGATCAACACCATCCTCTACTTCACAGGAATCATTTTGTTTGTGGATGGTTTATGGAATGGACCTCCATGCATAGACAAGGTCTACAGAGGATATTTTACCTTCCCATTCTGGCCTTTTCCTTTTCAGATTTTTCCCTTCTAAATACTCTTCTTTAAGTCCCCAATCAGTTCTTTTCTATTCCTTTGACAAATTTATGGGAGTATTTGACTTCCCTTTGCCAAATTTTCAGGACCCAACATATGTATATTTAGGTTTTTACATTTTTCTTAGGCATATTTAGGGGTTCTATGATTTTTTACATTTTTAAGTATTTAAAGGAATTTTAAGGGTTTTTTGGGGTTTTGGGTTCTTTAAGGGATTTTTGGGATTTTTAGGGAGTTTTTCATTTTTGTTAACATTTTTTTTTTGTTTTTAGTGGCTTTTATGGGTTTTTTAGAATTTTTATGGGTTTTATGGTTTTTATGACATAGGTATTTTTAGGGATTTTTGGGATATTTATAAATTTCATTTTTTTAGTAATTTTGAGGGTTTTCAGGGGTTTTATGGTTTTTTTGGATTTTTATGGATTTTTATGTTTTTATGGTTTTTAATGTTTTTACTTTCTTTTCGAGTTTTACTTTGGGTTTTATGGTTTTTATAGTTTTCAAGGGTTCTATTATTTTTAATAGTTTTTAGGGGTTTATGGGTTTTTAGGATTTTTATGATTTTTTGGGGTTTTTTTGTTTTTTATTTATATTTAAGGGTTTTATGTTTTTTTTGGGTTTTTGAGGTTTTCTTAGGGTTTTTCATGTTTTTAGGTTTTTTTATGTTTTTGAGGAATTTTAGAGAATTTTAGGAATTTTATGGGTTTTATATTTTTAGGGAGTTTGAAGGTTTTTATTGTTTTTTTTGGGGTTTTGGGGTTTAGGAGTTTTTTTAATTATTTATGGTTTTTAGTGTTTTTTAACTTTTTTATTATTTTTAAGGGATTGTATAGTTTTTAGGGTTTTCATTGGTTTTTAGGGTTTTATGGATTTTAGGGGTATTTTTTTTATGGTTTTAATAATTTTTATGGTTTTTATCACTTGATTGGTTTTTCGGGGGTTTTATGTATTTTTTTGTTTTAAGGTCTTGTTAGGGATTTTCATGTTTTTTAGGTTTTTACATTTTTAAGGATTTTTAGGATTTTTTATGATTTATAATTTTTTTATGGTTTTTAATGATTTTGAGGGTTTTATAGGTTTTTAAGGGTTTTATGGATTTTAGAGGGTTTTAGGGTTTTTGGTACTTTTTAATGTTTTAGGGGTTTTAAGTGTTTTATAGTTTTTAGTTTCATCTTATTATTTTTTAGGGGATTTAAATTTTTTATGTTTTTTTGGATTTTTAGGGATCTTTTAAATTTTTATAGATTTTAGGGGGTTTTATGTATTTTTAGGGTTTTTAGAGTATTTATGTTTTTTAGGATTTTAAGATTTTTTAGTTTTTTATGTCTTTTAAAGTTATTTTGAGTTTTTAATGTTTTTATGGTTTTAAAGGGATTTTAGAGTTTCTAGTGGTTTTATAAATTTTATGGGTTTTTAGGTATTTTTATTGGTTGTTGGTGTTTATATGGTTTTTATGATTTTAGTATTTTTATGATTTTTAAGGGTTTTAGGTTTTTAGGTTTTATGGGTTTTATGTGTTTTTAGGGTTTTCAAGTTTTCTTAGTTTTTTATCATGTTTTTCGGTTTTTAGTGTTTTCATGGGTTTTTTGGAGTTTACGAATTTTTTATATTTAAGTGTTTATAATTATTTTATGTTTTTCTAAATATTTTTAGGGTTTTAATGGTTTTTAGAGTTTTTAGTGGGGTTTTTGAATTTTTATGGGGTTTAGGGTTTTAAGGTTCTTAGGGGTTTTTATGGGTTTTATGGTTTTAAGGGTTTTAGTATTTTTATAATTTTTTAGGTTTTCAGAGGTTTTTTGGATTTTAGTATTTTTATGGGTTTTTTGGTTTTTAGGGGTTTTTAGATATTTTTGGGTTTTAAGGTTTTTGATAGTTTTTAACATTTTTAGGGTTTTAAATTGGTTTTTAGAGTTTTTTTTTGGATTTTATGATTTTTATGGTTTTTAGGGATTTTTATGTTTTATGGGTTTTATGGGTTTTAATAGAATTAAGGGTTTTATAGTCTTTTATGATCTTTAGTGGTTCTATATTTTTTGGGGTTTCAAGTGTATTTATTTTTTTTAATGTTTTCTTAGGGGTTTTCAAGGTATTTATTGGTTTTTATGTTTTTATGAATTTTTCATGGTTTTTATGACTTTTATGGGTGTTTAGGGTTTTTAAGGATTCTAAGTATTTTAGGGATTCTATGTTTTTTAGGGATTTATAAGGTTTTTTTGAGGTTTTATCATTATTTAGGTTTTTAGGGGTTTAATGTGTTTTTAGATTTTTATGTTTTTCTTTTTATTTTTCAGGATTTTAATATTTTTAAAGTTTATATGGATTCTTAGGGATTTTTTAGAATTTTTTGGATTTTAGGGTTTTTAGGGATTTTGAATGATTTAGGGGGTTTATGGATTTTATGGTTTTTTGGTTTTTAGGGTCTTCTTTTCAGTTTTTAAGGAAGTTTTTATTTTTTTAATGTTTTTTGGGGTTTAAAAGGTTTTTAGTGGGGTTTTTCGGGTATTAATAGGCTTTTAGGGGGGGGGGGGGTTGCGCATATGTGTTTTTATCAGTTTTATAGTTTTTTTTGTTTTTATTTTTTATGGGTTTTCCAATTTTTTGATTTTTAGGGGTTTTAAGTGTCTTTAGTTTTTAAGGTTTTCTTAGGGTTTTCAAGGTTTTTATCTTTTTTTACATTTTTGGAGATTGTAGGATTTTTTAAGATTTTTATGGTTTTTTATGGATTTTGATTGTTTTCAAGGATTTTTAGACTTTTAGAGTTTTTAATATTTTTGGTATTTTCTTGGGTTTTAAGAGTTTTAAGTGTTTTTAGGCTTCTTTGGTTTCTATAGAGTTTTTTTAGGGTTTTTAGTATTTTTTAAATTTTTTTGATATTTTTAGGTATTTTTAGGATTTTTATGGATTTTATGGTTTTTATGGGTTTTTATGTTTCTTTTGTTTTTAGTGTTTTTTTGATTTATTTAACATTTTCAAGGGTTTTCTGGAGTATTTTATCTTTTTTAGGGATTTAAGGGGTTTTTTTAGTTTTTCGAGGGTTTTTATGATTTTTATGGGGTGTTAGTGGGTTTTAAATGTTTTTAGGGGTTTTTACAGTTCCTAGGGGTGTTAGAGGTTTCTAGGGTTTTTAGTGTTTTTATGGTTTTGTTGGATTTTTTGTTATTTTAGGGATTTTAGGATTTTTATAGTGTTATGGGATTGTAGGGATTTTGAGTGTTTGTAGGATTTTTTGGGGTTTTTGGGATTTACATTTTTTTGGGGTTTTTGGGTTTGTTGTGTTTTTATAGTTTTTATTGTTTATAATTTTTAGGGGTTTAAATAGTTTTTAGAGTTTTTAGTGGGTTTTAGTGTTTTTGGGTTTTTTTGGTTTTTAACACTTTTTAGGGGTTTCTATGTTTTATAGTTTTATTAATATTTTTAACATGATTTTGTGTTTTTAGGTGTTTTAAGTGTTTTTAGATTTTTTAAGTTTTATTAGGGTTTTTCAGGGATATTGGGGTTTTTACATTTTCATGGATTTTTAGGACTTTTTAAGATTTTATTTTTTTTTGGTTTTTTCGATTTTGAGGGTTTCAAGGGGTGGGTATTTAGGGATTTTTTAGATTTTTTAGTTTTTGAGGTTCTTTGATTCTTTTAGTGTTTTTATGGTATTTTTAGTTTTTAAACATTTTTATTTTTTAAAGGGGTTATAGAGTTTTGAGTATGTTATTAGGTTTTTTTGGGTTTTTACGGTTTTTTATGGTTTTTGGGGTTTTACGGTTTTTAGGGTCGTTAATGGGGTTTTTTAGGTTTTATTATGGGTTTTAATTATTTTTAGGTTTTTATGGTTTTCTTAGGGGTTTTCAAGGGTTTAGGGTTTTTATGTTTTAAGGGATTATTAATTATTATTAATAATTTTTTGGGTTTTTATTGTTTTTTGGGATTTTTAGAGTTTTTAGGGTTCATAGGGTTTTATGGTTTCTTTGGGTTTTTTGGATTTTTCTGTGTTTTATAGGGGTTTTAATATTATTTTTAGTTTTTATCATTTAACAGGTTTAAAGGGCTTTTAGGGGTTTTATGTATTTTTATGATTTTTATGGGTTTTTATGGGGTTAATTGTTTTTAGGGATTTTTATTGTATATTTGGGATTTTAGGGCTTTAGGGACTTTTTTGAGTTTTTAGGGTTTTAGTGTTTTTATTTTTTTATGGGTTTTAAATATTTTTTGTATTTTAAGGTTTTCTTAGTGTTTTTTATGGTTTAAATTTTTTTATGTTTTTATTGATTTTAATTCTTTTTAAAATTTTATGTTTTTATGGGTTTTGAGTGTTTTTATATTCCTTTAGGATTTTTTAGGTTTTTAAAATTTTTAGGTTTTTTAGGGGTTTAAATTGTTTTTATGTTATTGATGTTTTTGGGCGTTTCCTTGTGTTTAGGATTTTTTACATTTCTAGGAATTTCTAATAATTTTTTAGGATTTTTATGGGTATTTTATGTTTTTAGGGATTCTTAGGTTTTTTGGGGTTTTAGAGATTTTTTGAGTTTTTAGGGTATTAATGGGTTTTTAGAGTTTTTAACATTTTTAGGTGTTTAGAGGGTTTATATTATTTTTATTGGTTTTTTATAATTTTTTTTGGTTTTATGGGTTTTAAGGATTTTAGGGGTTTTATGGTTTTTAGCGTTTTTTTGGGGTTTTAGGGTTTTTTTTTTGTTTTTTAGGTTTTTAGGGGTTTTATAAATTTTAAAATTTTTATGGATTTGGTAGGGGTGGATAGGTTTTTTGGTTTTATTTTGTTTTTAGGGATTTTAGGGATTTTTATTATTTTTATTGTCTTTTGGGTATTTAAGGGTTTTAGGGTCTTTTGGGGTTTTTAGGGTTTTATAAAATTTTTAGGGGTTCGAATGGGTTTTTAGAAATTGTAGTGGGGTTTAAGGTTTTATGGGTTTTGTGGTTAATAAGGTTTTTAGGGTTTCTTTCATAGGGGGTTTAGTGCAATTGTGGGCTTATTAGAGTGGTAAAGTCTCCCTTTAATTCTACATTAGACCTGGGTTCAAATCTGTGTTGGCACATATACTATTACAGTACTATGCATGTAGTGACAGAGATGATGACCCAGGAAGGCGGTGACATAGGGATGATCCAGGTATGCAGTGATGGAGGAAAGATGATGCAAATATGATGTTGCACTGGGCTTTCGGGCCATGTTATGGGCTCCATGCCCACTGTTCCTTTCAGACACGTAATAAATAAACAGGGATTGATGGGTGGGATATCTCCTGGGGGGCATGTCCAGCCTTTCCAGCCTATGTGTGTGGTGTGTGTGTTTGAATGCAATTTTACACTTATGAACCTAATATATATTTTTAAGTGTTTTAGTGTTTTTAGGGGGTTTATAAATATATTATCATTTTTAGGGTTTTAGGGATTTTATGTGTTTTAGGTATTAAGTGGTTCTTACTAGTTTTCAAGAATTTTTTTAAATCTTTTAGTAATATTAGGGATTTCATTTTTATTTTATTTTTTTAGGGTTTTTAGGGATTTTTAGGGGTGTGATGGTTTTTAGTCATTTTGAGGGGGTTTAGTGATCTAAAGTGTTTTTAAGGGTATTTAGATGGGTTTTACATTATTCATGAGTCTTTGGGGTTTTTTATGGTTTTTTAGGGGTTTTATGGTTTTTAGTGTTTTTTAGGGGTCTTTTAGTTTTTTCAACAATGTTTATGTATTTAGGGGATTTAAGTGTTTATGTTTTTTACGGTTTTATTAGGGGTTTTAGGGTTTCTAACATTTTTAGGAATTTTTAGGTACTTTTTAGGATTTTTATGGTTTTTTATGGGTTTTTCACGGATTTTGAGGGGTCTTAGGATTTTATATTTTTTAGAGTTTTTAATGGTTTTTGGGTTGTAAGTGTTTTTAGGTTTGTATGGCTTTCTTTGGGTTTTCATGGTTTTTAGGGTTTTTACATATTGAAGGATCTGTTAGATTTTTAAGGTTTTTTGGGTTTTTAGAGATTTTGTGGGGATTTAGTGCTTTTAGGGTTTTTAAAGTTATTTTGGGGTTTTAGGAGTTTTTATAGTTTTTAGGGGTTTTTTAGGTTTTTAGAGTTTTTTACTATTTTAGGGGTTAAAAGTGGTTTTTTGAATTTTTAGTGGGTTTTTTGGTTTTTATGTATTTGTAGTGTTTTTATGGTATTTAGTGGGTTTTTAGGATTTTATGGGTTTATAGGGTTTTAATTTTTTTTACCAATTTTTAGGTTATATATGGGTTTTAATTGTTTTTTATATTTTTAATATTTTTATAGGGATTTTAGTGGTTTTTCTATTTTTAGGGATTATTAGGTCGTTCTATGATTTTTTTAGTTTTTAAGGTTTGTAAGGACTTTGAGGGGTTTTGGTTTATTTATTTTTTAGGGTTTTTATGGTATTTTAGGTTCTTTGTGTTTTTTTAGTTTTCAGGGTTTTTATGGATTTTAGTGTTTTTATCATTTTTTTTGGGTTTTAAATCATTTTTGAGTTCCTAGTGGGTTTTTCATTTTTATGGGTATTTTGGGTTGCTAATTTGTTATGGTTTCTATATTTTATAGCGTTTTTTAGGGATTTTAAGGACCTTTAGGCTATTTGTAGTGTTTTTGTTTTTTTATCATTTTTTATGTTTTAAGGGGTTTTTAAGTGTTTTTAGATTTTTCCAAATTTCTTAGTGGATTTCATGGATTTTATGAGATTTTACATTTTAAGTGATTTTAAGGGATTTTTCAGTATTTTTATGGTTTTTAGGGTTTCTATGTATTTTTTTTAGATTTTTTAGGGTTTTTAGAGTTCTTACGATTTTTTTAATGTTTTTATCATTTTTAGGTTTTTAAGGGTTTTAAGTTTTGTTCAGTTTTAGATGTTTTCATTAGGGTTTCATGGTTTTTGTGGTATGTTATGTTTTTATGTATTTTAAGGAATTTTTATGATTTTATAGTTTTTAGGTTTTTAGGGATTTTATGGGGTTTTAGGTTTTTTGGGTTTTTAGGTGTTTTATGGGGTTTTTGGGGTTTTTACGGTTTTTTTTTGAATTTTTAGAGGTTTTATGGATTTTTTAGTTTTTTAACATTTTTCAGGGTTTTAAAGGGGTTTTATAGTTTTTTAGTAGGGGTTTTTTGGGTTTTTCATAGGGTTGTATAGTTTATAGAGGGTCTATGGTATTTATGGTTTTTAGGGGTTTATGGTTTTTTTAGTGTTTTTAGCATTTTAGATTTTAGGTATTTTAATTGTATATAGGTTATTAATGTTTTATTAGGATTTTTGGGGTTTTTAAGAAAATTTACAATATTAAAGACTTTCTGGGATTTTTTAGGATTTTTATGGGTTTTTGTTTTTTAGGGATTTTGAGGGCATTTAGGGTTTTTATGTTTTTTTGGTTTTTTATAGGGTTTTTGAGATTTTTAGGTTTAACTATTTTTATATATTTTTTATTTTTTTAGGGGTTTAAAGGGGTTTTTTGAGTTTTTTGGGTTTTTAGGGTTTTATGGGTTTTTTAGTGGTTTTAGGTTTTTAGGAGTTTTTATTATTTTCAGTGTTTTCTGGGTTTTTATTTTTTTTAAGGGATTTATATGGTTTTTTAGAATTTTTTATGTTTCTTAGGGGTTTTATGTGTTATTAGGTTTTTATGTCTTCCATAGTTATTTTTAGGGTTTCTAGGGGTTTTAACATTTTAATGATTTTTAGGGATTTTTTGGATTTTTTATGGGTTTTTAGGGATTCTGAGGGTTTTTTGGTTTTTTTTGGTTTTTTTTCATTTTTATGGTTTTATGATTATTAGAGTTTTTTAAAAAATTTAGGGGTTAAAAGGGTGTTTATATTTTCTACTATTTTCATGTTTTTATGGGTTTTATGGTTTTTAAGGTTTTGGGGGTTTTTATGGTGTTTAAAGGATTTTATAGTTTTTGTGTCTATTATGGGTTTTAGTGTTTCTTAGGTTTTTAGTGGCTTTAAGTGTTTTGAGGTTTTTAAGGTTATATTATGGGTTTTCAATGTTTTTATGGTTTTTTACCTTTTTATGGTTTTTTGGGATTTTTTATGTTTTTATTGGGTTTTAGGGATTTTAGGGATTTTGAGGGTTTTAGGGGTTGTTATGGTTTTTATAGTTTTTTAGTGTTTATATGTCTTTATGGGTTTTATGTGTTTTTCGGTTTTTAATGAATCATTAGGGATTTTAGGGTTCTTACTATTTTTTACGTTTTATGTCATTTTTAGATATTTTTTAATATTTTTTTGTTTTTAGGGTTTTTGTGCTTTTAGGTTTTTTTGTATTATATATTGTTTTCAGGCGTTTAATGGTGTTTTAGTATTTTTAGTGGGATATAGTGTTTTTATGTTTTTTTGGGGATTTTATTATATTTAAGGGTTTCTATCTTTTATAGGTTTTTTACGGTTTTTATATTTTTAAGCGTTTTTTTGTTTTTAGGGGTTTAAAGTGGTTTTAGTTTTATAGGGTTCTTAGGGTGTTTCATGGTTTTAAGGTTTTTTTGGGATATTTAGGCATTTTTATTGTTTTTTGGTTTTTTAAGAATTTTTAGTGTTTTTTTAGGAATTTTGAGGGTTTTTATTTTTTTTTTGTTTTAAAATATCTAGGGGTTTTATGGTTTATTTGGTCTGGGGGGTTAATGTTTTTTAGCGTTTTTTTTAAATTTTTAGTATTTTAATTTTTTTAGAGTTTTTAGTGTCTTTAGTTTTTTATGCGTTTTTACAGGTTTTTGTGTTTTTTAGTAGATTTTGTGGTTTTTAGGGGTTTTAAGGGTTTTAACATTTTTGAAGTTTTCATAGGAGTTTTCCTAGGTTTTAGTGGTTTTTTCTTTTAATGGATTTTTTGGGCTTTTAAGGATTTTTATGTATATTTATGGTTTTTAAGGATTTTGACGGTTTTATGGGTGTTTTATTTTGTTTCTAGTTTTTTTTCATTTTCCATGGGTTTTTATGATTTTTAGGGTTTTTAACTTTATTTGTTGTCTAAAGTGGTTTTATAGTTTTAGTGGGTTTTAGTGCTTTTATGGGTTTATAGAGTTTTTTTATGTTTTTTATGGTTTTTATAGTTTTAAGTGTTTTTTTGTTTTTAGGATATTATACGGTTTTTTGTTTTTAGGAGTTTTAGGGATTTGATGTACTTTTATATATTAGGAGTTTTTTAGGGGTTTTCTGGGATATATAGGTTTTTTTCAGTTTAAGGGGTTTTCAAGATTGTTTATGATTATTATGATATTTTATGTTTTTATGGATTTTTATGGATTTGGGGGTTTTTAGGGGTTTATTGTTTTTTGGGGTTTTTATGTGTTTTTTGAGTATTTTATGCATTTTATGATTTTTAGATTTTTTTAATGTTTTGTGGGGTTTAACGGGATTTTATACTCATTAGTGGGTTTTATGGATTTTATGTGTTTTTATGTATTTAGTATTTTTATGGTTTTAATGGTTTTAGGGATTTTAGGTGTTTTGGGCTTTTTAATGTTCGTTAGGTTTTTAAGGGTTTTAAGTGTTTTTTGGTTTTTGAGGATTTCTTAGCAGTATTCATGTTTTTAGAGGTTTTTACATGTTTAGGTATTTTGAGTGATATTTTAATGAATTTTGAAGGGATTTGAGTTTTTTTGGGGTTTTTAGGGTGTTTAATGTTTTTTGGGGCTTAGGCTTTTTTTATTTTTAGGGGTTTAATGGTTTTTAGATTATTTTGACATTTTTATGGGTTCAAAGGGGTCTTTGTGTTTTTTAGGGTTTTTAGGGCATTATTTTTTATTTTTTATGGGGTTTAGGGTATTTTAGTATATTTTAGGGGTTTTAGCATTTTTAGGTCTTTTATTGGTTTCATGATCTTTTAGGTTTTTACATTTTTCATAGGGTTGTTCTATGAATTTAGGGTTTTCTAATTTTCATGAATTTTTCATGTTTTTATGTTTTTTTTATTTTTTTGGGATAGTTGGTATTTTGGGCATTTTATGGTCTTTAGGGTTTTTATGGTTTTTTGTGGTTTCTAGTTTTTTTTATCATTTTTTGGGGTTTTAAGGTTTTTTAGATTTTTTTAATATTGTAATGCGTTGAAAGGTGTTTTATATTTTTTAGTAGTTTTTGATGTTTTTATAGGGGTTTTAGGGTTTTTATGGTTTGAAGGGGTTTTTTTTGTTTTTAGGGTTTTAGGGTTTTTTAGAGTTTTTAGTTTTTTTTTTTTGGGTTTAAAGTGTTTTTAAATTTTTATGATTTTATTAGGGGTATTCTGGGTTACCTATGTTTTGTTATTTTTTTACATATTTTTAGGGATTTTGTAAGGAATTTTATGGGTTTTATTTATTTTTAGGAATTTTGAGGGTTTTAGGGGTTCTCATGTTTTTTTGGTTTTTAGGGTTTTTTGAGTTTTTTAGGGGGTTTAATGTTTTTTTTAGATTTATCCTTTTTAGGGGTTTAAGGGTTTTTATTATTTTCAGGGGATTTTTTGGTTTTAGGGTCTTTTATGGGTTTTTAATGATTTTATTGTTTTTATGTTGTTTATGGGTTTTAAGTATTTTTCATTTTTAAAGTTTTCATAGGGGTTTCAAGCATTTTTCAGGTTTTTTACATTTTTAGGATTTTAGGGATTTTTTTTAATTATTATGGGTTTTTAGTATTTTTAGGTACTTTGAGGATTTTTAGAGCCTCTACGGATTTTTTTTTGGTTTTAGGGGTTTGTTTAATTTTTTATGGTATTTTATGGTCTTTTAGAATTTTTTAACATTTGGGGGTTGTGAAGGGGTTTTTTTAGTTTTTAGTGGTTTTAGTTTTTTAATGAGGGTTTTATTAGTTTTGGGTGTTTTATGGTTTTAGGGTTTGTTATAGTTTTCAGTGTTTTAGGTTTTTATGAGTTTTTATGTTTTTAGGTTTGTAAGGTTTTCTTATAGTATTTAATGTTTTTTAGTGTTTTATGGGTTTTTTGAATTTTCAAGGTTTTTTTGGGTTTTTATCCTTTTATGGTATTTTGGAGTTTTTAAATTTTTATGGGTTTAAAAGGTTTTTAGAGTTTTTAGTTAGTTTTAAGGTTTTTATGGGTTTTAGGGTTTTTATGGTTTTTAGGTGGTTAGATGATTTTTAGTGGTTTTTAGATTTTTAGGGTATTTTTTGGGTTTTTTAGTGTTTTTAGCATTTTAGGGTTTTTAATATGTTTTAAGTGTTTTTAGTTTTTAAAGTTGTTCTTAATTTATTTTATGTTTTTAATATTGTTTAAATTTGTAGGTATTTTTTTTATGATTTTTATGATTTTTAGGGTTTTAGGCAAAGCAGGTTCGAGGCCAGGAATATCCTGGCCCCACAAAATTTATTAACAAAAAAGTATGTACAAGGATTTACAGGGAGGGTCTGCGCAAATGAGTGTGAAAATCACCCTTCATGTCCGAGTCCACAAGGGGAGTACAAAAATCTGGTGCTACAAATGACCACATGGAACATCCATCCTCAATTTCTTTCTTGGAGAGCATGTCTGCCACCTTGTTCGCTTCCCTGTATGCATGTGTGACCATAATGTTCATCCCCTGAGAAATCCCCAGACACTCAACCCATTGTGGGATGAGCCTCCATGGGATTGTCCTTGTTTTTCTTGTCAGGGTTTCCACCGCCAACATCGAGTCAGATTCAATCCATAGCTGCTTCCAATGAAAGTGAGCTGCAAACTGGACCGCCTTAATCATGTCCCAAAGCTCCGCTTCATATGCACACCCATTCCCAAGGAAGTGATAAAAGAATCCTTTAACAAAGCCTATGTACGTCTGGAAAATACCACCACAACCGGAAGAGACCAGGCGCACCCAGGGCAGCACCATCCACATTGCCTTTTATCCATTCTGGGATTGGTGGAATCCACCAAATGAATTTAAAGTCATTTGGTTTCGTGCATCTTCCAAAAACTCAAAGAGTTCTCAGCACAATAAGATCATTAATATCATTGGCCATCGTACCATCTTGGATATGAGACGCCATGCAGACAGCTTTGTGGATCGCCACCACACCAGTGTGGAGGCAGCATGGAGCATTATAAAAAACCACTTTATTCTGGGCTGCCCACACAAAAGCAGAAAGGGCCACAACAACAAGAAGAAGCAGGTTGGAAACATGTCAACTGCATTGCACACCGATGACACTGCTGAAAAGAGAAGACGGTGTGCTGTCCGTGCAGATTTTCAGCTGGAAAATGCCCTACAAATACTCCCAAAGACCAGCAGCCAGTCGAACATTAAGAAAAATGTGCTACATATTTTCCTCATTCTAAAGACAGATCGAACAAGCAGAGGCCAAGCACCACCTAGCACTTTTCAACAGCTCTTGAACTGGCAGTCTATTTCTCCAATTTTTTCACAGTAGAAGGTGGCTGGAAGGGGGAATGAGGGGCCTCCGAAATTTAGAGAGCCAAGCAGGGGGTTGAATTCCCTGCTCACATTTAGACCAATAAAACACCTTCACACTCAATATCCCAACCGTACTGGGCTTCCAAATAAGAGATTCCATGTCCGTGAATCTGTAACTTTGTATTTGTTCGATAATATTCTGCGGCAGGTGCTTTCAATCTTGCTCATGTTATTGTTGAGATCAGTAATGGACCAGTGCTTAAAATTCTAAGGGGGCTGAACAGATTCACGAATGGGTCGATCAACCCAGGTGTTCTTCCAACAATTCAAAGCTGAATGCCTTGAGACCACCCATTTAGAGTTAGAAATAATTCTTCTATAGGAGGACCTGATTGTGGTCCAGAACGAAGAATGTATGAAGCCCGATAATTCCTCACATAGTCTGGAAGTGAACCTTTCCCTCAAGAAGTCAAGACTCTTGTCTTGCGGGTTGAAAATATTCCATGTAAATTTACCAATTAAGGAATCATTAAATTTCCCGAGGTCCTTGATTCCTAGCCCACCCATTTCGATGGGATTTGTGCATTCTTTCTAAGCCACAGATACAATCATTTTCTTACTTATGCAGCCCGTCCATGTAAAGTTTCTAATTTTTTCTTGAAATCTCTTGATAAGACTTGTTGGCCATCTATAAATAGAGAACGCATGCACAAATATAGATTTAATAACAGAGTTGATCTGGAAAATTCTTCCCACCTAAGATAAGCATTTTCCTTTCCATAACGCAAGTTGCTGAGTGATTTTGAGTGAAATTCCCTCAAGGAAGCCACTTTTCACCTTCCCCCAGAACAAGGGAACCCCCAGGTACATGAAAGGTAGGGAACCCCTCATGACACCAAGATTTATGACAATTCTGCGTTGCATGGAGGCTGAAATCCCATTGCCAAAAATAAAAGAGGACTTTTTCCCACTATTCAATTTCCTCGTAACCTCTTCATAATGTTGTAAAGGTGACTTAATTGAGGATAGGGTACGCCTATCAGCCTTCCCAAAAAGGAGAATGTCATCTGCATATAAAAGATGAGTTGGCACAAAAAGATATTTCCCAACTTTTATCGGAGCATAGAAACCAGCCTGAATGAGATCAATTATGCATCTGCTAAGGTAATCCTCAACCAGAGAAAAAAGGAGGCCAGAAATCAGGTCACCTTGCCTGACTCCGTGAGAGAAATGAAAGAACCCTTTAGGGGATCCATTAAAAAGAACAGAGATCCTGACACTGGACAAGATAGTACCGACCATCTTTATAAAAGAGGTGGAGAGGCCATACCTGTTGAGAACAGTAAAAATGAAGCTCCATTTGATCGTATCAAATGCCTTTGAGATTTCCAGCTTCATAACAAAGCTTCCATACTTAAAGTCCTTCCTCATGATGTTGATACCATCTGATGCAGAATATAGGCAGCTCTGAATATTACATCCTGGGAAAAACCCAAATTGGTTCGTGGTGCCTATCCTACCAACAATCTTCCCTAGCCTGATAGCTAAAATTTTACGTATTATCTTAGGAATAATAAGCCAAATCTCCACTGGACGAAAGTCCCCAATGTCCATGGCATTCTCTTTATTTGGTAGTAGAGCAAGGAATTTGGCATTCGTTCCATCAGGAATGGAGTAGGAGATAAAAAATTCTTTGACAGCATTAGTGACCTCAACATGTAGAATATCACAATGAAACATGAAGAAATTATTACTGAATCCATCTGGCCTGGGAGTGCTGTCCATATTCAGAGAAAAAAGCACAGACCTGAATTCCTCCTCAAACGGGGCATCAGTAAGATGCTTATTCTGTTGATCATTAATGAAAGGATTAATAGATCCAAAAAGTCTAGGGGTATGCTCATGCCCGCCATCATTGTAAAGTGATTTGAAGTGATGAACCACAGCATTGGAGATTTCATGTTCAGATGAAATGGAGGCCCCATTAATCCGGATTACATTCAAAACATTCTTGTATTTTTTCTCCCTGTGAAGACGATGAAATAATTTGGAATTCCTATCCCCTTCCTTGAGCCAGGCCACACTAAATTTATTTCTAACCAGTTTCTCTTTTAGAGCCAAAATCTCATCTAGCTTCGAGTCAAGCTGCATTTCCTCCCTATAGGGGGTGAGTTGCTGCTGATTGTTTATTTGACAGTGAGAAAGCTGGGATTAAGAAGCCATGATGTCATCATCAAGTTTGTAGAAAGAGATCTTACTCCATTCCTTAAGAAGACTCTTTCTTCGTTTGAGCATTGCCGCCACAACAAAGTGTGGACTGCCATGAAAAGTGCTACTCCACCCATTAACAACCACTTCCCTACATCCAGGGATGGTGATCCATGCATTGTTGAATTTGAAAGGCAAAGGATAAGACCTGCGGTTATTATCATTTATTTCAAGCATCAAGGGGTTGTGATCCAAATTAAACTTAGAGAGAGTATTGGAAGATATCTCACTTGAAGGACTGCTATCATTGATTTGGAGAAAGCATCTATCTAATTTACTTGCTTGCCTCCCATTGATGGTGTATCTTCCCAATGTGAAGTGATCACCCACAATAGGGAGTTCCACCAGATTGCACCGGTCAATACAACCAAATAATTCCTCTGCACAAATGCATGAGAAAGATGATCCAATCCTTTCATCTGGCCTCAGTACCATATTTACATCACCAACCGCAACCTAGTTGTAATGAGTGTGCTCACTGATTCTCATCATATCAATCAATAGATTCATTCTCTTAGTGTAAACACATGAGGCATATACAAAAGAAATTGTATGTATAGAGTCATGATTCTAGATCAGTAGTGAGATTATTTGAGGTCTTCTCTCAAAGGATAACAATTGAATATTATCATGCTTGAGAACCCAAAGAGTCTCCATGCCACTCTCAATGTTATTATGAGCAACAATAGAATAACCAAACTTCTTCTAATTAAGGCCCTTCCAGCTATCATAGCTATTCATAGGTTCTGCAATCCCAAGAAGCATTGGCTTGTTGGCTGAAATTAAATTCTTAAAGGAACGGGGCGTTGGTAAATTACCCAGCCCTCTACAGTTCTAGAAAATGATCTTCATTAAGAAGAGGTTTTCCCACCCCCAGTAGAAGGTTGCTTTTTCTTGGATAGGGGATCGATGTATTTCCCTTTTCCTTTCCGGCCCTTATTCTTAGGAGTCCTGCCAAACAGCTTCTTTGTGGGTTTGGACACACTCCCAACCACCTTCTCCTCATCAGGGGTGCCACTGTTAGAAGACCCATGGGCCCCCTCTTCATGTCCTTGCTCATTACCCCCCATCATCAGCTCAGAAGCTACCAGAGAGTGGGGTGAACCTGTTGCTGGCACAATTCACTTAAAGAGGCTCGAAACACGTAGAAATCCTTCTTGAAACCTTACATGAGACGATCAGAGTGAACTCCCCACTCATATCCTGCAGAGCACCACCAGAATGCTCCAGCACCCCAACAATATCAGTGCATACCCTACCATCCTGCACGATTGCACCCTCCTGATCCAGTGCAGTTGCATCCATAAGACTCCCATCCACCAGCATTAGAGGGAGAGAAGGAGAGGGTGATGCAATATTACTGGGCATGATAGTATCACTATTGTGGCCAACCAGTAACTCCGCTTGTCCTGAAACCTGATCAGAATCACCAGGCCCAGAGTCAGACTGTTGTCCACTGGTTGCACCCTCCACATCCTTAGCATCAAGTGGCACTACCATAGTCCCCATAGGAACATTGGATTCTTGTGTACTTGCAAAGAAGTTCCGTCCAGGTGGAATCCTTACTGAGGATGGTGGATTATCAAGGCTTTCTAATCCTATCTGTGCAGGGGGCGGCTGTGACACAACACCACCACCAGCGGGAACAGCCCCACTTTCCACATCCTTGCTGGGATCCGAACAGGTGTGTGAATCCTTATCAACCATAAGCTGATTTGATGAACCCTTGTCCTGAGTTGATCCTATGGGGGGAACAACAGTTTCAGGCCCAGGATGGGTAGTGACATCCTTAGAGGTAGACACCCTATCATCCCTCACTGCCTTTGCATCTTCCACACCACCATGGGCCATCCCAACTGGAAACTTGGCCACCACACTGTTTCCCACAACTAATATATGCCATGTTTCCATGTTACATGGCATTCCAGGAGGTTTCTTCACTACTTCAGAGACCATCCCTTTTCCCTTCACCCGCTTGCTCTGACAGTCAAAATCCTCATGCCCTCACTGATTAAAAAGTCCACAGATTCTGGACCTTTGACACTCAGCGAATGAGTGGATGATGAAGCTACAATTGGAGAAAAACTTGGGCCTCATATCATACTGTATTTCTAGATTCAAGGTATCATTAATTGTGTTGGGGACCACCTCTTCAATGAGGGTACTCACCAAGTCAATATCAAACAGCACCCTTGCATAGTGCCCGCACCGTGGATTATCAGTCTCTTTGTCAATGGGAATGGGGAATCCAACCGCAGAGGAATTATCCTATAAAATCCTAGGATGCCAATAAAGCCAATTCAATTTGAATATTCAAATACACACTTGCGTAAAGGTATTTTTCACATTTTATGGATTGATGTTTCTATCCCATTTCTGTATTCTGGGGAGACCTGGCTTAAGAGAAATTGATCCAAAACTCCAAGACTTCCTTTTCAGTTCATCTATGGGGAACACCACATGGTAGAATCCACGACCCATTGCAGTCATATTCCTGTCATTGAACCCCCAAACCTTAGATATACGAGTTGTAGGATTAGAAAATTTACATAGTTTCTCCCTCTTCGGGACAAGGACCTCAGATATACGTTTGTTGAACCATTGAGGGGTTTTAAGGATTTATATACTTTTCAACATTTTAAGGGTTTGAAGTTTATTTATATTTTTAGTTTTTTTTATTTTTATGGGTTTTAATACTTTGGGGTGGGGGGGGGGGGTTTATGGTTTTTATGGTTATAAGGGTCTTTTTATGAGGTTTTATCAATTTTTTGTTTTTAGTGGTTGTAAGTGTTTTTAGGTTTTTAATTTTATCTTGGAGGTTTTTAGGATTTTGATGGTTTTTTATATATTTTTTAATTTTTATGGGGTTTTAGAATTATTTTGGTTTTTAGGGGTTTTAGGTACTTTCTTGTTTTTAAGGGTTCTTTAGTGTTTTTATATTTTTTTGGGTTTTAGGGTTACTTTTGGTTATTTTATGGTTTTAATGGTATTTTGAGTTCCATACCATATTTAGGTATTTAATGGATTATAAATCTTTTATTTGATTCAGGGTTTTTTTCTTTTTTTTTTTGGTTTTTAATTACATTAGGGTTTTTATGGATTTTAGGCAATTTTGGTTTTAGGGAATTTTTTTGTGATTTTTTAGGGTTTTTATCATTTTTAGGTTTTTAGGGTCAAAAGTGTTTTTATATATTTATTGGTTTGGTATGTTTTTTCAGGGTTCTTAGGGTATTTTCTAGGTTTAGGTATTTTTAGGTCTTTTTTGGGATTTTTATGGTTTTTAGGGTTTTTATAAATTCTATGTGGTTTTAGGGGTTTCAGTGTTTTTTTAGGTTTTTTTGGGGTTTTATTTTTTTATGTTTTTATGTTTTATTAGGGTTTTTAGGGTTTTAGAGAGTAATACATTTTTAAGGTTTTTGAGTGGTTTTTATGGTTTTTAGAGGTTCTTTTGTTTTTTCATAGGTTTTTCTGAGGTTTTCATGGTTTTCAAGATTATTAGAGTTTTTAAAGTTTTTAAGAGCATAAATTTATTTTTGGACTTTTAGTGGGTTTTATGATTTTTATAGTTTATAGGAATTTTATTGTTTTTAATATTTTTTATCGTTTTTAGGGGTTTTATGGTTTTTTTTGGATTTTAGTATTTTTTTATTTTTAGGGGCTTTAAGTATTTATGGGGATTTAATGTTTTTAATGGTATTTTATGGATTTATTGTTTTTTATGTTTATAGTTATATTTAGTATTTTTTTTGTATTTTTATGGATTTTAGGGTTTTTATGTATTTTTATGGTTTTTTTTGTATTTTTTATTGTTTTTATGGTTTTTACATTTTACATATTTTTAAGGTTTATTTAGGATTTTTATGTTTTTAAGGGTTTTTATAATTTTTATGATTTTTATTGTTTCAAATTGTTTTTATGAGTTTTAGGGGTTTTTTAATTTTTTAGGGTTTTATGGTTTTTAGTGTATTTTAAATTTCTTGGTATTTAAAGAGTTTTTAATGGTTTTTATTATTATTATGGTTTTTTAACGTTTTTAATGGTTTTTATGGACTTTAAGGTTTTATGGATTTTATTTTATTTTATTAGGGTTTTTATCAATTTTTGGTGTTTAGGGGTCTTAATTATTTGTAGATTTTTATTATTTTATTATGGTGTTCTAAAGATTTTTATGTTTTTATTCATTTTTAGGGTTCTTTAGAATTTTTATTGTTTTTAGAATTTTTAGATATTTTTAGGGGTTGTAGGGATTTTTATTGGTTTTAGTTTTTTTGCTTTTAAGGTTTTCTTTTCATTTTTTGCGGTTCTTATGGTTTTTAGAGTTTTTTACGATTTCTAGGGGTTTTTAAGGGTTTTTATGATTTTAGTTGGTTTTTTGGGTTTTAGGTTTTTAGTGGTTTTTATTTTTTTTCCTGGGTTATAGTGGTTTTATATTATTTTAATGTTTTTAGCGTTTTAAAGGGTTTTTTGGGGTTGCATGTGTTTTTAGTTTTTTATGTGTTTCTTTGGGTTTTTCAGTTTTTTTATGTTTTTATGTATTTCTACGGATTTTGTAGGATTTTTATGGGGTTTTGGGTTTGTTTGGGTTTTGAGGGGTTTTAGGATTTTTTAATGTTTTAGGGTTCTTATGTTTTTTAGCATTTTTTTATATTTTTAGGTGTTTTAAGTGCTTTTAGGTTAGGATGGTTTTCTTAGAGGTTTTTAGGGTTTTTAGGGTTTTTATGATTTTAGGTGTTTTTAGGGACTTTTATGATATTATGGTTTTTTAGGGTTTTTAATGATTTATAAGGGGTTCTAAGGCTTCTTGGGGTTTTTATATTTTTTATTGTTTTTAGTGTCTATTTTGAGTGTTTTTGTGTTTTTGAGGTTATTATAGTTTTTCAACATTTTTATGGGTTAAAAGGGTTTTTTAAGGTTTTAGTGGGATTTTTAGAGTTTTTATGTGTTATTATGATCTTTATGGTTTTTAGGGGTTTTATTTTTTAGGGATTTTAGCAATTTGAGGTTTTTAGGGGTTATATTTATTTTTAGGTTTTTAGGTTCTTAGGGTTTTTATGGTTTTATGGTTTTTTACAATATTTTAATTTTTAGAGACTTTTTAGGATTTTTATAGTCTATATTAATTTTATATATTATTTTTTTTTTCATTAGTTATTAGTGTTTTTAGGGTTTTTATGATTTTCTTTTATTTTTTTTGGGTTTTTTCATTTTAATGGGGTTTATAATTTTTATTTTATTTTGACTTTTGTAGATGTTTAAAGGGTTTTAAGAGTTTGTAGTGGTTTTTATGGTTTTATGGGGTTGATGGGTTTTTATGGTTTTAGATGGTTTTTTGCAGTTTTATGGTTTTTATGGTTTAGGGGTTTTATGGTTTTTTTGGTTTTTAGGGGTTTTAGTGTTTTATATTTTTAAGGATTACATAGGGGTTTTTAGGGTTTTTCTGGGTTTTATGTTTTTAAATATTTTCAGGGTTTGAAGTATTTTTTTGGTTTTTTAGGAATTTAGGGATTTCACGGGTTTCTTTGGGATTATTAGGGTTTTAAGGTTTTTAGGGTTTTTTTGTTTTGACTTTTTTAGTGTTTTTAAGGTTTTTTATAGTTTTTAAACATTTTTTGGGTAAAAGAGTTTTTAGGGTTTATAGGGAGATTTTAGTGTTTTTATTGGGTTTTAGGGGTTTTAGTGTTCTTATGGTTTTTTATGTATTTATATATTTTTAGGTATTTTTTACGATATTTATGGTTTTAAGCTTCTTATCATTTTTTTTTGGATTTTGGGGGTTTAAAGTGTTTTTCTGTTTTTAAGGTTTTATTTGGGGTTTTCAGGGTATTTAGTGTTTTCTATATTTTTATATTTTTTTAGTATTTTCATGGATTTATAGGATTTTAATGGGTTTTGTGGGTTTTTTTTGGATATTTTGGTTTTTAGAGATTTTTGGGTTTTTTAAATATTTTAAGGTTTTAAAGATATTTTATTCTTTTTTTATCCCTTTTAGGGGTTTAATGATTGATAGAGTTTTTAGTGGGTTTTTATAGTTTATATTCTTTTTAGGTATTTTTATGATTTTTAGGGGTTTTATGGTACTTAGGGGTTTTAGGGTTTTTTAGTTTTTTAGTGTTTTTTATGTATTTTGGGTTTTAAGTGTTTTTATACATTTATGGTTTTTCATAGAGGTTTTCTAGTTTTATATATTTCTTTCCATTTTTAGGGATTTTAAGAGCTATTTTGTATATTTATAGTTTTACAGGTTTTGGTAAATTTTGAGGGGTTTTTAGGGTTTTTAGGATTTTTTAGTTTATTTGGGGATTTATGTTTTATTATTTTTTTTACAATTTTCATAGGGATTTTAGGGTTTTTAGGTTTTTAAAAATTTTAGGGATTTATTGTGTTTTTATATTTTTAGTGTTTTATGGGATTTTTAAGGTTTTTTGGGGTTTTAGGATATATAGAGTATTTAATGTTTTTTGGGGGTTTAGTGCTTTTTTGAATTTTAATGGTTTTAAAGGTTTTTAATAGTTTTTTACATTTTTAGGTGTTTAATAGGTTTTTATATTTGAAGTTGTTTTTGTGTATTGTATTGGGTTTAAGGGTTTTTGAGGATTTAAGTATTTTTTGGTTATTAGGGGTTTCTACAGTTTTTAGGGGTGTTAGTATTTTTAGGGGATTTTATTGTTTTTTTGGTTTTTGAGTTTTTCTTATAGTTTTTCAGGATTTTTATGTGTTTTTACATTTTTTGTAATTTTTCGGTATTTTTTAGGATTCGGATGGTTTAATAGGTATTTTTTCGGCTTTTGTATTTTTTGTATTTTTATGTGTTTTAGGATTTTTATGGGTTTTTAGAGGTTTTTTTTAGTTTTTTCGGTTTTTATGTTTTTTTATATTATTTTAATATTTTTAAGGTTATAATGGTTTTTAATGTTTTTAGGGGTTTTAGGGTTTGTATTGGTTTTTATATTTTTTACGGTTCTTAGGGGGGTTTACTATTTTTAAGGGTTTTAGGGTACTTTTTGGTTTAATAGTTTTTTAAGGTTTTTATTGGTTTCATGTTTTTTTAGGTTTTTAAGGTTTTCTTATAGGTTTTTATTGTTTTTAGTATATTTTACATTTTAGGTATTTTACATCTTCTTACAGTTTCTAGGGTTTTTGTAAATTTTGAGGATATTAGGGGTTTTAGGAGTTTTTTTATTTTTTATGGTTGTTTATGTTCTTATAGTTATTTAATATTTTAGGGGTTTAAATGGTTTTTAGATTATTTAGTGGATTTAGGGTTTGTTTAGGTTTTTTTGGTTTTTATGGTTTTAGGGTTTTATCGTTTTTAGTTTTTAGGGGTTTTGGGTTTTTAGGGGTTATGACATTCTTAGGTTTTTCAGTTGTTTTTTGGTTTTTAATATTGTCATAAGTTTTTTGGGGGTTTTTTTGGGATTTTTTTTGTTTTTATATATTTTTTATTATTTTTATTCTTTTTTAGTTTTCTTAGTAATTTTGAAGGTTTTATGATTTTAGGGGTTTTATGGTTTTCATGGGATTTTAGTGTTTGTTTAACTTTTTTGAGGTTTTTAAAGTTTTTTGATTTTTTTATCATTTTCGGGGTTCATTGAGTTTTTAATGTTTTTGTGGTTTTGGGGGTTTTATGGTTTTTTGGGGTTTTTTGGTTTTTTGGGTTTTACTATTTGGGGGGGGGGGGTTTAGGGTTTTTAACATTTTTAGAATTTTTAGTAGTTTTATGTGTTTTTATGTTATTAAGGTTTTATTTGAGGTTTTAAGGGTTTTAGGGTTTGTTTTTATTTTTTTGGATTTATTATTATTTTTTTATATTTTTTTGGGTTGCTAGAGATTTTTAGTATTTTTAGGGGTTTATGATGATTTTTGTTTTTTATGGATATTAGTTTTTTAGAGATTTTTTAGAATTTTTATGGTTCAAAAGGTTTTTTAGAGTTTTTAACATTTTTAGGAGTTTTAAGGTTGTTTGTAGTGTTTAGGGGTTTTTTATGGTTTTAATGGATTTTTAGGTGTTTTAAATGTTTTAGTGGTTTTTATGGTTTATAGGGGTTTTAGGGGAATTTTAGGGTTTTAGTGTTTTTATAATTTTTATGTTTTTTAGTAGTTTTAAGTGTTTTTAGTTTTTAGGGTTTTATTAGGGTTTTTAGAGTTTTTATTAGGTTTTTTGTTTTTAGGTTTTTTTAGGGTTTTTTAGGTTTTGTATGGTTTTATGGTTTTTAGGTATTTGGAGAGTTTTTAGGGTTTTTAGAGGCTTTAGGGTTCTTTTGCTATTTTTGGTTTTTAGTGTTTTTTTGAGTTTTTTATTGTTTTTAGATGTTCTTAACAATTTTATTGTTTTTATGGTTTTTTGGTATTTTTATTGGTTAGTTAGAGTTTTAATGTGCTTTGAGGGGTTTTAAGGTTTTGTAGGTTTTTTTAGTTTGTGGGTTTTTAAGGGATTTCAGGGGTTTATTTTTTTTATATTTTTAGGGGTTTTATGTTTATTTCAGTTTGTAATGTTTTCATAAGATTTTTATGGGTTTTTAGGGGTTTTTAATTTTTAGATAATTTAATTCTTTTTTAGGTTTTTATGGGCTTTTAGGTTTTTTTGGGATTTTGAGGATTTTAAGTATTATAGGAGTTTTTAGGTTTTTAGGGGGTTAATATTTTTTAGTTTTTTTTTGGATTTTTGAGGTTTTTAGGGATTTTAGGGTTGTTTACATTTTTAGGCATTTTCATCACATTTTTAGTATTTTTATGGTTTTTGGGTTTTTTGGGATTTTGAATATTTTTTTGGGTTTTAAGTTTTTTGTGTTTTTTTTGATTTTTTTGGGGGGTTGATTTTGGTTTGATTTATAAGTTTTTTGGAGATTTTTTAACATTTAGGTTTTTATGGTTTTCTTAGGTATTTTTTGGGTTATTAGGGTTTTTACCTTTTTATGGAATTTTAGGGAATTTTATGTATTTTTATTGTTTTTAGGGTTATTTGATATATTAAGGGGTTTTTTTGTTTTTATAGTTTTAAGGTGTTTCTTGGGTTTTTATTATTTTTTAGTATTTACAGGGGTTTTATGCGTATTTATTTTTTAACGGTTTCTTAGGGTTATTGAAGGTTTTGAGGGGTTTTTTACATTTTTTAGGATTTAAAGGGATTTTTAGGTTTGATTTGGTTTAGTAGGTTTTTATTTATTTTAATATTTTTTATATTTTAACATATTTTTTTTATGTTTTTAGGGTTTTTTTAGTTTTTTATGATTTTATAGAGTTTTTTATAAATTTTTTGTACATATAAAAGGTTATTAGAGTTATTTGTGGTTTTAGGGTTTTTATGGGTTTTTATGGGTTTTTAGGGTTTTTATGGTTTTTATTGGTTTTATGGTTTTTAGGTCTTTTTAACATTTTTCATGGTTTTAGTGACTTTTTGATTTTTATGGTTTTTATGTTTATTGGTTTTTTAATTTATTTCTTAGGGATTTTCATGGGTTTTAGGGTTTTTATGTTATCAGGGTTTTTAGGGTTTTTGTTTATTTTTGGTTTGTTGGAATTTTATTGGGAGTTTTTAGATTTTATGGGGTTTATGTTATTTAGTGTTTTTTTAACATTTTTTGGGGTTTAAAGTGTATTTAGAGTTTCTAGTGGGTTTTAGGGTTTTTTTTGTATTAGGGGTTTTAAGGTTTTTATGGATTTTTATGGTTTTTTAGGGTTTTTGGGTCTTTTTAGGGTTTTAACTATTTTAAAGATGTTTAGTGATTTTATATGTTTTAAGGATTCTATGGGTTTCTTAGGGTTTATCAGGGGTTTTCAGGTTTTTTTATACATTTTTAGTTATTTCTTTTGGATTTTTAGGAATTATATGGGTTTTATAGATTTTAGGGATATAGAGTGGCTTTAGGGGTTTTTAGTTTTTTAGTTTTTTATTTTTTTAGAGTTTTTTTAATATTTTTATGGGTTTTTTGTTTTTATGTTTTTCTTAGGGGTTTTTTGGGGTTTTAGTGTTTTTTTTACATTTTTGGGTTTTTATGGATTTTTTACGATTTTTATTATTTTTAGGATTTTTATTGGTTTTGATAGTTGGTAGGGGTGTTTAGGGTTTTAGGAAATTTTTTTCAGTTTTCAAGTTTTTTGGTTTTTAATATTTTTTAAATATTTTTAGGGTTAAAAATGGATATTAGTGTTTTAGCAAGTTTTTGGGTTTTTTGGGTTTAGTGTTTTTTTAGGATTTTATGGGTTTTTTGGATTTTTGGGTTTTTATGGGTTTCTATAGTATTTATATTTTTTTTCAGTTTGTAAGGGTTTTAAGTGTTTTTAATGTTTTTCTTACAATTTTCAGGTTTTGAGGTTTTTTACATTTTAGAAAGTTTTAGGAATTTTATAGGATTTTAATGGGTTTTAGAGGTTTTGGGATATTGAAGTTTTTCTGTATTTTTTAGTTTCTTTAGGGTTTTTCTTATGATCTATTAGGTTTTATGGTTTTTTTAATTTTTAGATACTTTTAAGGATTTTATAGGATTTTAATTTTTTTAGGGGTTTTAGGGATTTTGAGGGTTTTTTGTTTTTTTAGTGATTTTAGGGTTTATATGGGTTTCTTGGGTATTTATTTGTTTTTTGAGTTTTCTAGAGTTTTAAAGGTTTTTTATAGTTTTTTAAAATTTAAGGGATTAAAATCTTTTTTAGAGTTTTTATTTGGATTCTTTTGGTTTTTAGGGTTTTTGGGGTTTCATCAAATTTAAGTTTTTAAGGGGTTTTATGTGTTTTTTGGGGTTCAAGATTTTTTAGGTTTTCTTAATGTTTTTAGTGTTTTTAGGGGGTTTTAAAAATTTTTGCGACTTAGGTATTTTTTGTATTCATAAGAAACTTTTAGGTTTTTTCAGGATTATGAGGGTTTTTACGATTTTTCGTGTTTTTATTGTTCTTTTGGTATTTAATGGGTTTTTTGAGTTTCTAGAGGTTAAAATAATTTTTATAGTTTTTAATATTTTAGGGGTATATAATTTTTCTAGAGTTATTAGTAGGTTTTTAGGGTCATTATGGTTTTTTAGGGTTTTTATGGTTTTGAGAGGTTTTATGGTTTTTATGGGTTTTAATGTCTTTTAAGGTTATTTTGAATTTTTTATGTTTTTAGGGTTATTAGTTGTTTTTATATTTTTATGTGTTTTTCGAATTTTTAGCGTTTTAAGGTTTTTATGTTTTTCGTGATTTTTAGTGTTTTTAGGATGCTTATGGTTTTTAGGGGTTTAAGGATTTTGAGAGATTTTACTATTTTTATGGGTTTTTATGGGTTTTTTAGGTTTTTTTAACGTTTCTTATGGTTTTTAGGTTTTTTTCATGTTTTTTAATGTTGATATGGGTTTAAAAGTTATATATATTTTTCAGTGGTTATTAGTGATTTATGGGATTTAAATGTTTTTCGGTGTTTTATTTTTTTATTATTTTTATTGTTTTATGGTTTTTAGCATTTTTTAGGGTTTTAGGGGTTTTATGTTTTCTTATGTTTTTATGGTCTTCTAAGGTTTTCTAACATTTTTTTGAATATTTAGGGATATTTTAGTGTTTTAATGGTTTTAGGGATATTTTAGGGTTCTTAGATTTTCTTATGGTTTATAGAGATTTTATGGGTATTTTTTTGGATTTATAGGATTTTGTTTTATATTTTTAGAGGTTGTTTATAATTTTTAGGGGTTTAATGGGGGTTTTAGATTTCTTTATTTTTTATATGGTTTAATTGGTTTTATGGTTTATTTGAGGGTTTTATGGTTTTTAGGAGTTTTAGGGTTTTACCCTTTTATTTTTGATTTTAGGGGTTTCAAGTGTTTTTATTTTTTTATGGGTTTATTAGGGATTTTTATGTGTTTTTATGGTTTTTAAGGATTTTAGAGTTTTTTGATGTTTTTAGGGGTTGAAAGGGTTTCTTGAGTTTTTAAAATATTTTGGGTGATTAAATGGCTTCTTTAGTTTTTAGTTGGGTTTTTTGGATTTTATGGGTTCTAAGTGTTTTTATTATTTTAGGGGTTTTTATTTTTCTTATGGATTTTATGTTCTTTTATGTTTTTATGGTTTTATTGGGAGTATTTAGGTATTTTTTGGTTTTTTACATATTTAGTGATTTTTATGTATTTTTAGGAATTTTATGGGTTTTAAAATATTTTAGGTATTTTGGGGTTTTTATGTGTTTTAGGGGTGTTTAGGGTTTTAAACTATTTTTAGGTTTTTATGCGTTTTTTTTGTGTTTTTAGGTATTTACGGTTTTCATAGGAGTTTTCAGAAATTTTTAGGGGTTTTACATTTTTAAGGATTTTTAGGACTTTTGTAGCTTTATTTTTTTGGTTTTTAGTGGTTTTAGGGATTTTGAGGGGTTTTAGGGTTTTTAGGGTTTTATGGTTTTTGGGTATTTTTTGAGTGTTTAGGGTTTTAAGGGTTTTTTATGGATGTTAACATTTTTTGGGGTTTAAAGGGTTTTAGTGTTTTTTGTTGGTTTTTAGGGTTTTATGGGGTTTTAGGGTTTTCATCGGCGTTTTACGTCTTTTTGGGTCTTCTTTGTGGTTTTAAGGTTTGTTTCATTTTTTGGTACTTAAGGGTGTTTTTAATATTTTATTAATCTCTTAGCTTTTTAATGTTTTGGGATTTTTAGGGTTTTTTGGATTTTTATGGTTTTTAGGATTTTCATGTTTTTTAGTGTTTCTAGGGTTTTTATTTTTTAGTGGTTTAGGGTTTTCATAGTTTCCAGGTGTTTTGGGTTTGATGTGTTTCTAGATTTTAAAGGTTTCCTTAGGGGTTTTATTTATTTTTAGGATTTTTAACATTTTTTTATTTTTATAAATTTTTTACTTTATTTAAAGGGGTTTTAGAGTTTTTGGGTTTATAGGGATTTTTTTGGTTTTTATGGTTTTAGGGTTTTATGGTTTTGAGGGATTGTTAAGGCTTTAAGATTTTTTAGGGTTTTTATAGTTTTTATGTTTTTTTGTGTTTAGAGTGTTTTCAATTTTTATCAGTTTATTAGGGATTTTAGGGTACTTAGTAGTTTTTACATTTTCAGTTATTTATATGGCTTTTTAATATTTTTATTCTTTTTTTTATTTTTTATTATTTTGAGATTTTTGAGGGTTTTATGGGTACATGAGTGTTTTTAGCATTTTTAGGGATTTTTATGAGTTTTAAGTGTTTTTTTTTGTTTTTAAGGTTTTCTTGGTTTTTAGGGGTTTTAATGTATTTTGTAATTTTATGGTTTTTTAGGATATTTATTTTTTTAGGGGTTTTAGGGACATTGAAAGTTTTAGGTATATTTTGGGGGTTTTTTTTGGGTTTTTTTGGTTTTATTTTTTATTATTTTTTTAGGGTTTTATAGATATTTTGGAGTTTTTTAAACATTTTTATTGGTTTAAAAGGTTTTTTAGTTTTTAGAGGTATTTATGGGTTTTTAGGGGTTTTAAGGTTTTTAGAATATTTTATTGTTTTTAGGGTTTTGATATTTTTTAGGGTTCTTTAGGGTTTTATCATTTTTTTTAGTTTTTAGAGATTTTATGTATTTTTATGTTTTAAGGTTTTCTTAGGTGTTTTATGGTTATTAGGGTTTTTTGCATTCTCTGGGAATTTTAGGGAGTTTTTATAATTTTTATGGTTTTTAGTGTTTTGGTTATTTTGAGGGGTTTTATGATTTTTTAGGGATTTTGGGTATTTTAGGCATGGGTTTTTCATTTCTAGTTATTTTTTGAGTTTTTAGGATTTTAATGGGTTTCTAGAGTTTTTAATGATTTTAGGGTTTTAATGGGTTTTAGATATTTTTATTAGTTTATGGGTGTTTTATTTATTTTTAGTATTTTATAAAGTTATTAGGGGATTTTATGTTTTTTGGGGGTTTTAGGGTTTTTCAGGTTTTTATTGTTTTTTGTGTATTTAGGTTGTATACGGATTTTAATAAATTTTAGGGTTTTAAAGTTTTATTAGGGGTTTTAAATTTTTTCTGTTTTTAGGGATTTTTACTTATTTTTATGATTTTTATTGTTTTTGGGGCTTTTGAGGGGTTTAAAAGATTTTTAGAGGTTTTCAGTTTTTAATTTTTTTTGGGTTTTCTTGATTTTTTGAGTTGTTTCAGGATTTTAAAGTGTTTAGCGGTTTTTAACATTATAGAGGTTTAATGGCTTGTTGTATATTTTTAGTGGGTTTAGGGTTTTATGGTATTTAGGCGTTTTTATGGTTTTTAGGGATTTTAATAGGTTTTATGGTCATTATTGTTTTTAGGGTTTATAGATTTTTTCTGTTTTAGGTGTTCTATGTAAATTTAGGATATTAATATTGCCCTAGTGTTATTCAGGGTATTTAGGACTTTTTTTTGTTTTTTAGTATTTTTAGGTATTTATTATAATTTTTTGTCTTTCTAGGGTTTTCAGATATTTTGAAGGTTTTTAGGGTCTTTAAGAGGTTTTATGGGTTTTTATAGTTTTTTGGGGTGTTTAGGGTTTTTAAGGATTGTTATATTTTTAAATGTTTTTAGAGGTTGAAAATTATTTTTAGAGTTTTTAGTGATTTTTAGGTTTTTTATGGGGTTTTAGGGTTTTAAAGGATTTTTGGGGTTTTTTGATTTTTATTGTTTTTAGGGGTTTTTTAAGGTTTTAGCGTTTTTTAGATTTTTAGGGGTTTTTAAATTTTTAGATTTTAAATTTTTTTTCAATTTTTTAGGGTTTTAATGGTTTTTAAGTTTTTAGGTATTTATTTGGATTCCTTATTATTTTTATGTATTTTAGGGGTTTTAGGTATTTTAGGGATTTTGATAATTTTTTTTGGGTTTTTAGGGTTTTATGATTTTTTTCGGATTTTATGTTTTCTGACTTTTTTAGGGTTTTATAGGTTTTATAGAGTTTTTAAGGTTTTAAGTAGCTTAAATGGATTTTGGAGTTTTTAGTGGGTCTTTAGGGATTTTAGGGGTTATTAACATTTTTTAGTTTTTATTTATTTTAGGTTTTTAAGTTTTTTGTAGTTTTTTAGGGTTTTCAGGGGGGTTTATGTTTTAGGGATTTTTAGGTCTTTTTGGGATTTATATGGGTTTTTAGGGCAGAAGAGGTTCATGGCTAGGCAATCTTAGCCCCCCAAGAATCAATAAAACATAAAAGACAATTACAAGATGGGTCAGCAAGGGGGAGAGTGGATCTCACACCTCATATCCAATTCAACCAAGGGAAGACAAAAAGATGGGGTCATAAAAGACCACATCGAGCATCTTTCATCAATCACCCTTTTCAAGAGAGCATCCTCCACTAAGTTGGCCTCCCTATAAACATGAGACACACTGAAGCTCATGGACAAGGAGGTAGCAAGGCGCTCGATCCAATGTGGGAGTAGTCTCCACAGGACATCTCCGGAAAAATTCTTAACAGCCGCAATCGCAAGCATCGAGTCTGACTCAATCCAAATTGTCTGCCACTAATAACGGCTCACATATTTCACAGTTTTAATAATGGAACAAATATCCACTTCATAGGCACATCCATCCCTAATAAAATGAAAAAAGCAGCCCTTGACGAACCCTATGGAAGTACGAAAGACACTGCCACACCTCGAGGGTCCCGGAGCTCCCAGTACAACACCATCAACATTGACGTTCAACCATGTTCGAAATGGGGGAATCCATATGACCATCCTAAGTACTATTGGTTTCCTGTATCATCCAGAAACCCTAATAGAGAGCAGTATTGTTAGATCATTAACATCATCCCACATCGAACCTGTTTGAATTCGCAAGGCAACCCGAATCATCTTGTGTATGGCGACCATGCCTCCATGTAACTTTAGGGGCAGCCGATTGAAGGAAGAAGCGTTGCGAGCAGCCCCTACATAATGGATAATTCCCACCACACTAGAAACCAGTAGGTTATGAACCTGATCACTTCTTTTTGTCTCCACCAGGCCATGAAAAAAAATCACAAATCGGTCGTTGTAGGCAGCAGTTTAGGCGGAAGCATTGTAGAAGATTTTGCCAGAGGTCCAAGGCAATGGTACAAGTCAAGAAGATGTGATCACAATACTCTTCCTCCATCCTACATAATAAAGAAAGTAGAATCAAGGTGCCAGCCGGACACTTTCAGCTGAGCAAGAGTTGGAAGCCGATTTCGCCAGATTTTCCAGATCAGAACAAAGTGTGAAGGGGGAATGAAAGGAGCATAGAATTTGCCCAGCCATGATGGGAGAGTCATCCCATGCTATCACTTCAGACAGTAAATATACCGTGTATTGAAATTACACACCATGCCAAGCCGCCATATGAGGGTATCAGTGTCATCAATGGCATAACGCTGAATTTTCATAACAATATTGCATGGGAGCAAGGTCCTCAGGTCATTCTGCTGCAAAATGAGGCTACCAATGGTTAATTTATGCCTTTCTTGAGGGGGCATCATCACCTCCAAGATGATCTGTTCCAGCCAAGGGGTAGACCAGTAGTTCAGGGCGGAGGACCATGACACAATCCATTTTGATTGAGACATAATATCCTTGTAAGAGGATCGCAGATCCGGCCAGACGGAGGACGAAATGTACACAGTAAAACCATCACATAAACTATTTGTAAATCTTTCCCCAAGAAAATCCAAGCCACCACACTGAGGCAGATGAAGACTCTAGGTAAACTTCCCTATCATAGAATCATTGAAATGACATAAATCCTTGATACCATTCCCTCCCAACTCAAGAGGCTTTATGCAATGTTTCCAGGACACCGAAACCAATTTCCTCACACTGGTGGTACCAGTCCAGACAAAATTCCTTATCTTGGCATTCAGGATTTTGAGGAGAGCAGTCGACCATCTATAAATAGAGAAAGTATGCACAAACATAGAGGTGATAACCAAGTTAACCAGGCAGACCCTTCCAGCCTGGGAGGGACACTTGCCCTTCCATTTCGACATTTGAAACCTAATCTTGGAAGCAATATTCTCAAGTAGCTGCATTTGGATTTTCCCTAGAATAGGGGTACACCATGGTAAGTATAGGGTTGGGAGCCGCGCTGAACTCCAAACCCAATGGCGATGCGGATCTGTCTAGACAGAGAGGTCCCATTTCCAAAAACATTCAATGATTTCATCCAACTTATAGATTTCCAAGACACACTTTCATAATGACAGAAGATCTGCTTGGATGTGGACAATGTTTTCTAATTAGCCTGCCCAAACAAAAGGATTTTATCCATGTAGAGAAGATGAGAGAGGAAACACAGGTCCCTGCCTACCTTAATTGGAGAATACATTCTTTCTTGTATAAAATTAGTGAGGCATCCGCTCATGTAATAATCCACGATTGCAAAGAGAAATCCTGACATTGGGTTTCCTTGTCGCACTCCACGGGAGTAATGGAAAAATCCATGGGGGATCCATTGTTTAAGACCAAGACTCTGGCACTGTGGAGAATTGTAGAGATTATATTGATGAAGCTACTGGAGAAGCCATATCTTTCTAGGACCGTAAATATAAAGCGCCATTTCATAGTATCAAAAGCCATTGAGATGTCAAGCTTAATCACAAAGCTACCTTCTTTATATTTCTTCCACATAAAATTAATCCCCTCCGAGGAAGTGAATTGGAACGATTGGATACATCGCCCAGGGACGGATCCAAACTGGTTTGGAGTCACAATGTAACCCAAGAGTTTACCCAAACTAAGGATGATAATATTACTAATAATCTTCGGGACTATGTTTCCAATGGCCATAGGTCGGAAGTCACTAATTTCAATGACATTAACCTTCTTCAGTATCATTGAGATGAAGTTGGAGTTGGCACCATGGGGAATGGAGCCTGAGTGGAAAAACTCACAGACTGCGTTTGTGACATCCTCAGGAAGGATATCCCGGTATAACATGAATAATTTATTGCCAAAGCCATCGAAACCAGCAAAGCTGTCCATATTCAGAGAGAAGAGAGCTGCCCTGACTTCACCCTCACAAGGGACCTCTGTGAGGACCTCATTTTTCTGGCCTGTGATACACGTCGGGATAGAGTCAAAAATCATGGGGGAGGCCCGACTGTCATCAGTGTATAGCCCCTATAAGTACTCCACCAAAGCCTTAGCAATATACCCCACCGATGTGAAGGTCGAGTATCCAACTCTAATAGCACTCAGATAACTCCTTACCCTTCTTTCCATAGGTAGGCGGTGAAAGAACATAGTGTTTTGATCTCCATCCTGAAGCCCTCTAACATTGAATTGCGCCTTCTCAAGCTTCTCCATTAGGGAAAGAAACCCATCCAGCTTAGAGTGAAGTCTAAGCTCTTCCCCAGAAGGTAAATTTTTTATCTGGTTCATAATTTGACACATAGTAAGCTGGGATTTAGCAACATTAATCTCATCATCCAGCACTGAAAAGGATCATTTTCTCCACTCATTCCGTCGACACATAACTTCTCTCATCTTGGAAATCACAATAAACTGGGGACTACCATAGAAAGTGTTGATCCACGCCCCCAACACCTCTTACCTGCACCATGGAATCGTGATCCAGGCATTACTAAATCTAAATGGCAGGGGAGATAATCTCGGGAATCTCCCCTTTAGTTCAACAAAAATTTGGCTGTGATCCGAGTTGAGTTTTGGGAGGGTGAAGCCAGACAGAACCACTGGCGAACCACTTCCTCCCATGTATGAGAAACACCTATCCAGTTTACTAGCCTGCCTACCATTAATTATGTACTGCCCCCAATTGAATTCTTCCCCCGTAATGGAAACCTCAGAAAGGTCACATTTGTCAAGGAAAGATGCAAAATCATCTGCTGTAGTGCGGGAAATATTCAGACCTAACTTTTCATCAGGCATGAGGACCATGTTGAAATCACCAATAACCATCCAATTGTGATCAATTTACTCAATTATCTATATAATCCTTCTACAAAGGTGCCTGCGGGTAGTGTACATTCAAGAAGTGTAAACAAAGGAGATGGTGAGGACCCCATCAGTCCCTAGGATGGTAATAGAGATCATTTGCAGGCTTGAAACGAATGAGAAGATCTGTACACTAAAATGCACCATAACCAATAATGTTCCCATACCATTTCCATCCTCTTATGTTGCAATGAGAGAGTAGCACATATCATCCCAGTTAAAACCTTTCCTCCTGTCAAACTTGATCATGGGTTCATATAACCCAATAAGCATCGGCTTATGTGCGAGAAAGTTCCTAAGGGATGTAGCCGTGGGAGTGTTCCCCAGCCCCTGGTAATTCCAAAACATGGTCTTCATTGGAGATTAGGGGTGATAGGAGAGGTGGTATTGCCCTTTATCTTTCCCTTCCCTTTATTCCCTTTCCTTTTGGGTTTAATAGCTTTCTTCTCAGTATCTAGAAAGAGATATTTCACCGCCAAATTATGGACATCAACTATGTGAGTCTCAATGGGAGCGTCGATGGGCACCTCATCAGCTTGCTCTTCTTCCACCACGTCACACCAGAAGACTCCACTAAGAGGGTTGAATATGTTCAGGGTGCAGATGTCCTCCTCCTAGGAGACATTCTACCCCTTCCTCATGGCCTTTCCTAGAGCAACAACAGAAAAGACCATCTCCACAACAGGGGCCGAGGGTCAACTAGATTCACCCTTATCCAAGAGGGCCATAACCGGAGAAATCGGAACAGTTCCAGGCTCGACCCCTAAGGAGCCCACCTCACCAGAGACTCCTTCTGAGCCACTTACAGAAGCCCTCATTTCTGCATCTGAAGAAGAATAGGGAGCCTACTGGGACACAGGTAGAGGGGTGGCAACCTGCGGACCCCCACAAGAGCCCTCTAAATCCACTGAGGCGCTAACGTGATTACTTTCCACAGGGGAGGCCGGGGAATCACCCACATCAGCCCGCCCACCCTCAGTAGCCGTCTGGACACCACCCTCAGGCTTATTCTCAACGAAGTCTTCCCTTACAACTATCGGAACTTCAACCACATGATTCCTCCTGCAATTGGATGCGTCGAGACCCTTTTAACGGAAGGTCAAATAGGAAAGCGAACTTATGCATTCAGAAACCAGGTGTCCAAATATACAACAAGAGGAACAAAATTTCGGGCTCCTTGCATATTGAATCTCCAATGATAAACTATCTTAAAGAGTGATGAATACCCCCTCCTTCACAAGAGTATTGTCCATGTCAACCTCAACCAGCACTCTTTCATAAGGCCCATATCTTGGGTTGTCTGTTTTCTTATCAATTCTAATGGTAAATCCCACTGTAGAGGAAATATCCCACATGATTCGTGGGTTCCAGTAAAACCAATTCAACTTATAAATGCAGATCTAGACCTGCATAAAAGTGTTCTTGACACTGAATGAATCAAATTTTCAGTACCAGTCTTAAATCCTCAGAATCCCACGTTTAAGGTGTAGAGACCAAAATCCCTAGGCTTGCCTTTTGCATTCATCAGAGGGAAAGATAATATGGTAAAAACCTCCGGCCATTGTCGTCATCTTCTAATATGAGAATAACCATTTCTCTAGAATGTTCTTGGACAGGTCTCCACTTCTCCATAGGTTTTCCCCTTTCGACATGATCACCCTCTCAATGATGGAAAATTGGCATAAGCTCGCCCGTTCTTCCAGCACATCGCGATTTGCAGAGACATGCACAATCCACCCCTTCCGAATGACCCGGCCAGGAGGGGGAGCATCATAGTCCGTGAAGGTGAGTGACGCCACAGATTTCACAGCATCCAAAAAAGTATTTTTGGACCCAAATGCTTCAAAATACTCTCAAGTAGTGATCGCCTACAATTTATTAGATCTACAGAGCTGAAAGATCTCTTTGTGCCCCACCACATCGAGCTGCCTTGGAGGATCATCTCCAACCTTCACATCCTTAGGGGCCACATACCGTGGTATCAAGGGAACCCCATGATCACCCTGATCCCAAACTTGTTCCATATTCTTCATCAATGGGTTTTTAGGGGTTTTAGGTATTTTTATGGTTTAGGGTTCTTTAGGGTTTTAAGGTTTTTTTGGGGTTTTTGAGATTTTTTTGATTTTATGAGTAATTTAGGATTTTAAAGGATTTTTATAGTTCTTATGGTTTTTTGGTATTTGAATGTTTTTTATATTTTTTTAAGGTTTTTCAATTTTATAGTTTTCAACGTTTTTAAGGATTTAGAGGTTTTAATAGTTTTAGGGTTTTTAAGGTTTTATGGTTCTTTATGGTTTTCAGTGTTTTTAGTTATTTTCGGGGTGTTATGCATTTATATGTTTTTGATGTTTTATTAAGGATTTTTAGGGATTTTAGGTTTTTAATGTTATTTGGTATTTTTGGGTTTGTAAAAAATTTATAGTTATTATGATTTATTGGTGTTTTGTTGTTTAGTTTGTGTTTTTAGATTTTATATGGTTTTTGAATCTTTTTTAATGTTTTTAGCGGTTTAAAGGGGTTTCCAAGTGTTAAGTGGTTTTTTATTATTTTATGGGTTATTAGTGTTTTCTATGTTTTTAGGGGATTTTATAGGTTTATGGTTTTTAATAATTTTATGTTTTTAGGGTTTTTTTGTATTTTTTAAATTTTAATGATTTCCAAGGGGTTTTAGGGTTTTTTATGTTTTTAGGGATTTTAGGGATTTTTTAGGATTTTTATATTTTAAGAGTTTTTAGTGATTTTGAGGGTTTTTATGGTTTCTAGTTTTTTTATAGGTTTATAAGTTATCTTGTGTTCTTTTTGGGGGTTTTAAGGTGTTTAGAGTTTTTTTAATATTTTATAAGATTAAAGAGTTTTAGAGTTTTTAGTAGTTTTTAACAGTGTAATAGGTTTTAGTGTTTTCATGTTTTTTTGGGATTTATGTTTTTTATGGGGTTTTGGATTCTTCTATGGTTTTTAGCATTTTTATGGTTTTAGGGGTTTTATGTTATTTTTAGGTTTTTATGGTTTTTTTAAATATTTTTCAAGATTTTTAGGGTGTCTTTTTACATTTTTAATGATTTATAGAGTTTTTTTTAGGATTTATATGACTAATTAGTGTTTATGGATTTTGAGGGTTTTAATAATTTGTAGGGTTTTTTGGGATTTTATGTTTTGTTTTGTTTTTCTGTTTTTAGGGGTTTTAAGGGGTCTTATATTTTTATAGATTTCTCAGGAGTTTTCATGGTTTATTTTGGTGTTTTTAGGTATTTAATGGTTTTATAGGCATGTAATAATTTTTATAGTTTTTTAGGGTTTTTATTGACTTTTAGGGTGTTCATGGTTTTCTAGAGTTTTTCGATTTTTTTGATTTTTTGGGATTTTAATTGTTTTTTTGAGTTTTTAAGGGTTTCTAGGGATTTTAGAGTGATTTAATGTGTTCTTGGTTTTAAAGGGTTTATATATTTTTAGTTTATTTTTATGGGGTTTATGTATTTTTAGTGTTTTTATGGTTTTTGATGGTTTTATGGTTTTTAGTGGTTTTAGGTTTTTGGGGTCTTTTTAGAGTTTTTTAGGGTTTTTATCTTGTTTTTTATTTTTTAGGGGTTTTAGTGTTTTTCCTTGTTGAATATTATCTTTGGTGTTTTCATAGTGTTTATGATTATTATTGTTTTAATGTATTTTTTGGGGTTTTTAGGACTTCAATGGTTTTTATGATTTTTAGGGTTTTAGGGTTTTTATTGTTTTTTATTTTTTTTACTATTTTTAATAATTTTTATAATTTTTAATGTTTTTATCGGTTTAAAGAGTATTTAGGGTTTTTAGTAGGTTTTTAGGGTTTCATGGTTTTTAATGGGTTTTTACGTTTTTAATGATTTTTATTAGTTTTCTGGTTTTTTTGGTCTTTTAGGGTTTTTACAATGTTTTAAAAATTTTAGCGAGCTTAATATTTTTTTGGTTTTTTGGATTTTCTTATTGGTTTTTATATTTTTATGGGTTTTCTTAATTTATTTGTATTTTTAGTGTTTTTTATGATTTTATGGTTTTTGGGGTTTTTAGGTATTTTATGGGTTTTTAGGGTCTCTAAGGTTTTTAAAGTTTTTTTAAGGGTTGTAATTGTTTTTAGGGTTTTATGGTTTTTATACGTTACTTCAGGGTTTTTATGGGTTTTTAGGTTTTTAGGGATTTATAGGGGTTTTTAATTATTTTAATTATTTTTAGGGTTTTTAGAGATTTTGAGGGATTTTAGTGGTTTTTAGATATTTTAGGATTATTATGGTTTTTTTTGTTTTAGGGTTTTTATTGAGTTTTTGGGTTTCTACAGTTATTAAATATTCTAAACATTTTTAGTGGTATAAATTGTATCATAATTTTTTTTTTGGTTTTTAATGTTTTATTATTTTTTAAGGTCTTTATTGGTTTTTATGGTTTTTAAGTTTCATAATATTTTTATTAGGTTTTAAGGGTTTTTTCATTTTTAGGATTTTTAGGGTTTTATGTGTTTTTAGGGTTTTAGGGTTTTCTTAGGGGCTTTTAGGTGTTTAGTGTTTTTTACATTTTAATGTATTTTTAGGTATTTTTTAGGATTATTATGGATTTAAGGTTTTTATGGATTTTTATGGGGTTAGGAATTTTTAGGGTTTTAAAGGTTTTAATGTTTTTTATATTTTTTTAAATTTTTAGTCGTTTAAAGTGTTTTTAGAGTTTTTTGTTTTTTAAGGGTTTTGTGGGGTTTTAGGGTTTTTATGGTTTTTAGGGGTGTATGTTTTTTAAGTGTTTTAGGGTTATCAGGATCTTTTAGGGTTTTTAGAAATTTTTTGTTTTTATGGGTTTGAAGAATGTTTATATTTTTTTGGTTTAGAATTTTTTGACATTGTTTTAGGAACTTAAGGGATATTTATGGAATTTTTATTATTTTTTTGGGTTTTAGTAATTTTTATGGTTTTTATTGTGTTTTTGGATTTTTAAGGGTTTTAGATTTTTTTTAAGTTTTTAGGGGTTTTTAGTGTTTTTAGGTAATTAATGTTTTCTTAGGTTTCTTCATGAATTTATGTTTTTTTCACATTTTCTGGTATTTTTAGGGATTTCTAGGATTTTAATGAATTTTGAGGGGTTTTATGGATTTTAGGGATTTTAGTATTTTTATGGTTTTTTGGCGTTTTGGGTATTTCATTTAGTTTATAAGGATCATTAATAATTTTTATATTTTTTAAAAATTTAGGGGGTTAAATGGTTTTTAGATTTTGTAGTTGGTTTCTCAAGTTTTTATGGGTTTTGGTATTTTTAATGTTTTTAGGGGTTTTTATAGTTTTAGGGGTTTTTCGTTTTTATCATTTTTAGGTTTTTATGGGTTTTTAGTGTTTAGTGTGTTTATTTTTTTCATAGGAATTTTCAATATTTTTAGGGTATTTTATGTTTTTAGGGAATTTTAGGATTTGTTGGGAATTTTTTATGGTTTTTAGGGATTTTGATCATTGTAAGGGATTTTATCTATATTGTGTTTTTTTGGTTTTTAGGGTGTCTCAATGTTTTTATTGTTTTTATATTTTTTAAACATTTTTATGGTTTTATTGGGTATTTATAAATTTTTTGTGCTTTTAAATGCTTTTATGGGTTTTTAGGGTTTTCGATGCTATTATGGGTTTTAGGGTTTTTTGGGATTTTATAATTTTTAAGTTTTTAGGGGTTTTAATTGTTTTTAGGTTTTAATGTTTTCTTTGTGGGTTTTAGGGTTTTTTGGGTTTTTTACATTTTTTTGGAAATTCTGGGATTTTTAAGATTTTTTATCATTTTTAGGGTTTTCGGGAATTTTGAGGGGTTTTTTTGGTTTTTTAAGGTTTTTTGGGTATGAATGATTTTTCATTTTTATGGGGTTTTTTTGTGTTTTTAGGGTATTTTTGCTTTCTAGAGTTTCTAAAATTTTTAGGTGCTCATTGGGTTTTCATAATTTTTCAAAATTTTTAGATATTTATGCGGTTTTAGGGTTTTTATGGTTTTTAGGGGTTTTGTAGTTTTTAGGGGATTTTAGGGTTTTAGGGTCTTTTATGGTTTTTAACAATTTTTAGGTCTTTCGGGGTTTTATGTGTTTTTAGGTTTGCAGGATTATTTTGGATTTACTGGGTTTTGGGGTGTTTTATTGCTTTTTGTGATTTTTATGGGTTGTAGGGTTTTTAGAAATTTTGAGGGTTGTATGTTTTTTATTGTTTTTAGGGGTTTTTGGGTTTTTAGTGATTTTAAGGTTTTTTCATTTTTTAATATTTTTAGGTTTTGAAGGGTTTTTTTAGTTTTTATTGGGTTTTAAATGTATTTATGAGTTTATTGTTTTTTAAGGTTTTTAGGGGTTTTCATGGTTTTTAGGGGTTTCACTAACTTTGTAGATTTTTATGGTTTTTAGCATCTTTTAAATTTTTCGGGGTTTTATGTGTTTCTATGTTTTTATGGTTTTCTTATGATTTTTAGCTTTTTCAGGGTTTTAAAGTTTATAGGATTTCTATTGATTTTTACATTTTTTATGGTTTTTACATTTTCTTGGGATTTTGATGATTTTTGTGGTTATTTGGGGGGTTTGAAGTTTTCTAATGGTTTTTTGTGTTTTTAGGTTTTTAGAGGTTTTAAGGGGTTTTTTGGTTTTTACATGTTTCAGTATCTTTAGGTATTTTTTAGGATTTTAATTTTTTATTATTTTTAGGTATTTTTATGGGTTTTACGCTTATTCCATTTTTTTGGGTATTTTGGGAATTTTGGGTATTTTGGAGTTTATAGTGGTTTTATTGTTTTTTTTGAGTTTTTTAACATTTTAAGGGGTTTCAATGGTTTTTAGTGTTTTTAATGGTTTTTTATTGTTTTATGAGTTTTAATGGTATTTTAAGGTTTGCAGGGGTTTTATAGTTTTTAGGGGTTTTAGTGTCTTTTTGGGGTTTTTATGAATTTTAACAGATTTTAGGAATTTTAGGGGTTTTAAGTGTTATTAGTTTTATAAGAATATATTAGGGGGTCTTTAAGGGATTTATATTTTTAATGATTTTGGGGTTTTTATTGATTTTTTAGGATATTTAGGGTTGTTTAGGGGTTTGTTTTGGTATTTTGAAGATTTTTATGATTCTTTAGCGTTTTATGATTTTCTTGGGTTTTAACAAATTTTTTTCACTTTTTTAGGATATTTAAGGTTTTTTGTAGTTTTTTTCAATTTTAGGGTTTTAAAGGGTTTTTAGATTTTTAATTGGTTTGTAGGGTTTTTAGTGGTTTTTAGGTTTTCAATGTTTTCGGGGTTTTTGTGGGGTTTTAGGGTCTTTTATTATTTTTCACTATTTTTACATTTTTAGGGTTTTATGATTTTTTTATTTTTGTAATTTTTTCTTGGGGTTTCTTAGGATTTTTATTTATATATTTTATCTTTTTTTTATTATTTTAGGGTTTTTAGTGTTTTGTTGTTTTTGAGGGGTTTTATGGTTTTCTAGGGTTTTAGGGTGTTTATTGTTTCTATCATTTTTAGGGATTTTAGGTGTTTTTATATTTTTTGGTTTTCCTATAGTTTTTAGTGGTTTTTATTTTCTTTTACATTTTTAGGGTTTAGTATTTTTTTGGATTTTCATAGTTTTTTAGTGTTTTTAGTGATTTTGAGGGTTTTAGGGTTTTGATGGTATTTTGTGTTTTTAAGGGTTGTTTAGTTTTTTGGGTTTTTAATGTTTTTAGAGATTTTGAACATTTTTAGGGGTTTACGGGATTTTTGGGGTTTTAGTGGTTTTTATGGATTTTAGTGGTTTTTTGGGGTTTTTTGGTTTTTATTGGTTTTATTGGTTTTAGGATTTTTAGGTTTTTAGTGTTTTTAGGTTTTTAGGGTTTTAACTATTTTTAGGTTTTTAAAGTTTTGTAATGGATTTTAGGGTTCATAAAATTTTAGATATTTTTATTTATTTTTTACTATTTTTATTTTTTTCTGATTTTTTATGGATTTTGAGGAGTTTGGGGTTTTAACATTTATAATTTTTTATGAGTTTTTTGGGTTTCTAGGGGTTTTTTAAAATTTTAAGGGTTTTATGGTTTTTAGAGTTTTTTTTATCATTTTTAGTTGTTTAAAGTGGTTTTAGAGTTTTTAGTGGATTATAGGGTTTTTAGAGGTTTTTAGGGGTTTTCAAGGTTTTGGGTGTTTTTATGGTGTTTAAGAGTTATAGGGTTTTATGGTCATTTATGGATTTTAGCAATGATGAGTTTTTTTTTAACATTTTTAAATTTTTTATATTTTTATAGTTTTCATAATTTTTTTCTTTGGTTTTTAGATTTTTTTACGTTTTTTATATTTTTAGGGGTTTTAGGATAATTTTTGGTTTTTTTAGGGATTTTGTGGGGTTTAATTTTTTTTGGGTTTTAGGGTTTTTTAGTTTTTTTAGTGTTTTTTAGATTTTTATAGGTTCAATTTTTTTTTATATTTTTACATTTCTCTTCAAGGTTTTAGTGTATTTAGGGTTTTTTCACATTTATTAATTTTTTAGGGCACCATTAGGATTTTTATGGTTTTTAGTATTTTTATGAATTTTGAAGGGTTTTAATGGTTTATAGTGTTTTTTTATTTTTTTAATGTTTCTATGGATATTATTGTTTTTAATGTTTTTAAGGTTTTAATGTGATTCTAGAGATTTTATTTTTTTTAAAGTTTTATGGGTTTTAGGGTTTTTTTCATTTTAGCTGTTATATGAATTTTATGATTTTATAGGTTTTTTATGGGTTTTCAGTTTATTAGGGGTTTTAAGTTTTTTTAAGTTTTTAATCTTTTTATAGGGGTTCTTTGGGTTTTATGTTTTTTTTTTAAATTTTAATGCATTTTTAGGGTCTTTTGGGTTTTTAGGTATTTTGAAGGATTTTATGGATTTTAGTTTTTTTGGGGTTTTATGTTTTTTTGGAGTTTATGGTATTTTTTACAATTTTAAAAAATTTATTGGTTTTTAGAAGTTTTTTTTGAGCTTTAGGGATTTTTAGTAGTTTTCTGGATTTTAGGGTTTTTAGGGTTTTTTTCATTTTTTGGGGTTTCAAGGGTTTTAAGTAGTTTTAGGTTTTTATGATTTTCTTAAGGGTTTTCACGGTTTTTAGGGTTTTTACATTTTTATGGATTTTTATAGATTTTTATGATTTTTATGGGTTTGTAGGGATTTTGGGGATTTTGGGGAACAAGGAAAGTGCGGGGTTAGGGTAATCCTGACGCCTAAAATTTATTAGAAATAAAGACGCAATAGACAGGGGACCAAGAAGACAAGGGAGGGGAGGAGTCAAACGAACCACACACAAAAACCCTTAACAACCCCAAACCCATAAAAACCCAAAACCCAAAAAACACACAAATTCCAACCAAAGCAGACATCCAAAATTATCACCATCTGCACCACCCAACCAATCAACAACCAGCATCTCACAACACACATTCCATCATCCATCACCTTCAGTGTCAACATCTACTTCAACACATTCCAGGACTAGGGTATTCCTCCAAGCCAAGCAGCAAACAGTATCCAGCAGCTCAAATTCAAGCATCCAGTATCACCTAAACAGACATCTCCTAGCATGTCGCTGCTCATATCCCAGCAACCAGCATCACCTAAACAAGCATATACATCTGTATTCTCACAATCCATCCAAGCAGTCATCCAGCATCTCAGATCCCAAAGGACCGCTTACATTCAACTGGTTAGACAATAAGCATCACTACTTAACCAATAAACTCCCATCATATTACACCCAGCATCACAACCAGCAACACCAGACTAACAACAGCCAGATGACCACTCCAAAATATCAAGAGCCTGTAACATATTACCACAAGTACCAAAATTATATTCCTCACATCCAACACCCTCTTCAGTAGTTCCCATCCAAGAAGTAACCAGCACTGAACTCCTTAATTTCTAGCAACCATCACCTCCAAGCCAGGAAGCTTCTAGAATATTACACTTAGTAGCAGAAACATAGGACCACTAAATTTCGTGCCTCAAACCATACCACATCACCCATACCTCCTTGTTCGGACCCAAAATCAAGTATCCCCTCACCTCCAATCTAGCAGCCAGCACCATCAACAACTCAAATCCAAAACACCCATGCCCAATGCACCAGCAATCGAATAGGCACAAAAAAACCAAGAACCATAGAAATTGATAAACCATCACTGTACCAACTGTACAGACTGATGACCAAATTTGCATTCCTACAAATCAAGGGGTAACATGCCACCACTAAGACGGTGTAACACCCGCCACATCCACCCATCTCCATCGAAATGGTGGGGAAATCATCATAGAACCTGAAAACAAACCTGTAGAGGAAACACAAACTAAATCCCTCCCCACCGCATTGGAATTCCAGACCGTGCCACCCCTACCAGTTCTATTGAGAAAATTCCACCAAGTCGCATTACGGTTTTTATGTTTTTTTATTTTTTTGAGTTTTTTATGTTTTTATAGTTTTTTGATGTTTTATGGTTTTAATGTATTTTGAGAGTTTTTAGTGTTTTATGGTTTTTATAGGGTTTTTGGGTTTTATGTTTTTTAACACATTAGTGTTTTTGAGGTTTTTGGGGTTTTAAGAGCTTGTTTCTTTTTTAGGATTTTAGGGTTTTATGTGATTTAGGATTTTAATGTTTTATTAGGATTTATTATGTTTTAAGAGGTTTTACATTTTTATATATTTTATAGTATTTTCATGGTTTTTATGGTTTTTAGGGGTTTTTAGGGGTTTCATGGGTTTTTTGGGTTTTTTGGGTTTTTTAGTTTTTTATAGTTTCTTTTAGATTTTATTTAGTTTTAATGTTTTTTTATTGTTTTTAACATTTCTCTTAGGATTAAATGGTTTTTATAGTTTTTATTATTTTTAGCGTACTTATAGGTTTTTAGAGGTTTTGAGGTTTTTAGTGATTTTCATGGAATTTAGGGTTTTATGGTTTTTAGATTTTTTGGGTTTTTATGGGTTTTATGTATTTTTATGTTTTTAATGTTTTCTTAGGGGTTTTCAAGGATTTTAGGGTTTATTTTGTTTTTAACTATTTTTAGGCATTTTTTAAGGATTTTAGGGTTTTAATGGGTTTTAGTGATTTTGATGATTTATCGGTTTTTAGGGTTTTAATAGTTGTTTTTGGGGCTTTAGTCTTTTTTTGTGTTTTTTAGAGTTTTTAAGGATTTTTGAGTTTTTTTATCATTTTATTAGATTCATAGTTATCAATGGGATTTTAAGGTTTTACTAGGTTTTAGGGATTTTTATGGTTTTTAGGGTTTCTTATGGTTTTTAGGGTCTTTTTAGGTATTTGGGGGTTTTTAGCTATTTTTTTTTGTTTTTTAGGTGGTTCATGAGTTTTTTATTTTTTATGGTTTTTTTGGCTTTTTCTGGTTTTTCAAATTTTAGTTATTTTTATGTCATTTTTAGGATTTTTTTTAAGGTTTTTAAGGATTTTGAGGGTTTTTCAATATTTTTAGGGTTTTATGTTGTTTTTTGGTTTCTATGGATTCTATTAAAATTATTAGTGTTTTTAAAGTTCTTATTGTTGTTTATCTTTTGTAGGGGTTAAAATGGATTTTAAAGTTTCTTTGGGTGTTATGATATTTAAGAGGATTTATAGTTTCTTAGGTTTTTAGGGGGTGTTATGGGTTTAGGGTTTTTTTGGTTTTCATGGTTATATGGTCTCTTATGGTTCTTTTTGTTTTTAAATAATTTTTAGTTCTTTATGGATTTTAAGTGATTTTAGGTTTTCAATGTTTTATTAGGGGGTTTTTAAGGGTTTTAGGGGTTTTTACATTTTTAGGGATTTTTAGGGATATTTATGATTTTTAGGTATTTTTTGGGTTATTAGGTATTTTTAGGGGTTTTAATATTTTTTGGGTTTTTATCATTTTTAGGTTTTTTATTGTGTATTTTTTTCATGTTTTTGAGGATTTATCTGGGGTTCTCTAGGGGTTTAGTTTATTTTTTTAGGGTTTTTAGGGATTTAGTATGATTTTATCATTTTTGGGGATTTTTAGAAATTTTGAGTGCTCTAGTCTTTTTAGGGTTTTAGGGTTTTTATGGCCTTCTTCCTTTTTTTAATTTTTTTTGTGTGTTTTAGGGTTTTAAAGTTTTTTTAGATTTTTTTTCATTTTTAGGGGTTTAAAGGGTTTTTATTTTTTTAGTGTTTTTTATATTTTTTATGATTTTTATGATTTTTATATATTTTTGAGTTTTAATTGGTTTGAAGGATTTTTATGATTTTTTGGGGTTTTAAGGGCCATTTTGGGTTTTTAGGGTTCTTAGTGCTTTTTTTATTATCATTTTTAGGTATTTATGGGTTTAATGTGTTTGAGGTTTTTATGGTTTTCTTAGGGTGTATTAGGGTTTTTATAAGTATATAAATTTTTTAAGATGTTTAGGTCTTTTTAAGTATTTTTGTGGGGTTTTGGGTTTTTAGCGATTTCAAAGGATTTTATGGTTATTAGGGTTTTAGGGGTGTTTTGGGTTTTTTGAGTTTTTGGAGTTTTCAATGATCTCTGAGGGTTTTAAAGGGTTTTTTGTTATTTTTTAAATTTTTTTGGGGTTTAAATTGGTTTGGATATTTTTCATGGTTTTTATGGTTTTTATGGGTTTTTCAAGTTTTTAAGGTGTTTATGGGTTTTTATGGTTTTCTGGGTTTTATGGTTTTTAAGGTATTTTAAGGGGTTTTAGGGGTGTTACCATTTAATAGGTTTTTAGGGGTTTTATGAGTTTTTAGATTTTTATGGTTTTCTTTCAGTTTTTTCGAGTTGTATAGGTTGTTATATTTTTACTTATTTTTATATATTTTATTGATTTTTTGGGATTTTAAAGGTTTTTATGGGTTTTTAGAGTTTTTAGGGGTTTTAGTGTTGTTATAATTTTTTAGGATTTTAGGGTGTTTAAGTGTTTTTATGTTTTTGAGATTTTATTATATTTTATTATGGTTTTTAGGTTTCTTTAAATATTTTGTGATTTTTAGAACTTTTCTGTTTTTAGGATTTTTTAGGTTGTTGAGGCTTCGTAATATTATTTATGGTTTTTTTATTTTTATAGTTTTTTGGGTTTTTGGGTTTTTTGAGTTTTATAGGGTTTTAGGGTTTTTTAGAGATTATTGTGTTTTTATGGGTTTAAATGGTGTATATATTTTTTGTGGTATTTTAGGGTTTTATCTGGTTTTGGTGTTTTAATGAATTTAATGGGCTTTTAATTTTTTTATGTGTTTTTATTTTTTTATGGGATATTATAATTTTTAGGGTCTTTTATTAGTTTTTATGGTTTTTAGTGTTCTAGGTTTTTTTCGGGTTTAAAGTGTATTTAGTATTTTAACATTTTATTAGGGTCTTTAGGGATTTAGTATTTTCTTATGTATATATGAATTTTTAGTGATTTTTTTGAATTTCTATGTCGTTTACGATTTTTAGGGTTTTTATTGTTTTTTTAGGATTTTTAGGGTTCTCATAGTTTTGATGGATTTTAGTGTTTTCTTTTTATTTTTAGTGTTTTTATGGTTTTTTAGTGTTTTTAATGTTTTTTGGGTATTAAAGGGGTTTGATAGTTTTTAGGGAATTTACATTATTTTTGTTGGTTTTTAGTAGAATTTAGGGTATTTGGGATCTTTTAGTGTTTTTATCATTTCATAGGATTTTAGTTGTTTTATGTTATTTTTATGATTTTATGTTTTTATTAAGGGTTTTTATGATTTTTAACATTTTTAGGGATTTTGAGGGGTTTTTAATAGTTTTATGGTTTTTAGGTGATTTAGGGTTTTTTTTGGTTTTTAAATGTTTTAATTTTTTAGGGGTTTTGACATTTTTGGGATTTTAGGGATGTTTAGGATTTATTATATCTTAGTGGTTTTTGTGATTTTGACGGTTTTTAGGGGTTTATAGTTTTTGTTGATTTAGGGTCTCTTTTGAGTGTTTTGGGTGATTTTTAAAATTTTAGGGGTATAAATGTTTTTTAGACTTTTTAGAGAATTTTTAGGTTCCAATGATTTTTGGGGTTTTTATGGTTTTTAGTGGTTTTATGGATTTTAGGGTTTTTATGGATTTTATGTCCTTAGGGTTTTTGGGGTTATTTAATTTTTATAGGGTTTTTAGGGGTTTTATGGTTTTTTTAAGATATTAAAAATTTCTTAGGGTTTTATAGATTTTTTTATTTTTTTATGTTTTTAGTAATTTTTATGGGTTTTTAGAAATTTTATGGTTTTTATTTTTTTTAGGATTTTTAGGGTTTTTAGGGTTTTTATAGTTTTTTAGGTTTTTAGGGATTTTATGTGTTTTTAGGTTTTTTCTGTTATCTTAGGGGTTTTTTAGGTTTTATGGTTTTTTTAATTTCATGTTTTTTATGGTTTTTAATGATTTTTATGGTTTTCCAGAGGTTTTAGAGATTTTTATGGTATTTAGGGTTTGTAGGATTTTTAGTGTTTTATGGTTTTTTGGGCGTTATGGTTTATTTTTTTTTAAGGTTTTTTACATTTTTTATATTTTCTAAAATTTTTATGGGTTTAATGTGATTTTTTAGTTTTTAATGTCATTTTCGCAATATTATGGGTTTTTTGGGTTTTTAATGTTTTTACTGGATTTTGGTTTTTTAGGTATTTTTAGGATTTATTTCAGGTCTATAGAATTTTTAAATTTTTACGGGTTTTAACCTTTTTTATTTTTAAAGTTTTCATAGTGTTTTCAAGGTTTTTAGGGGTTTTGATGTTGTTTGTGATTTTTACGTTTTAAAGGATTTTAGTTATTTTTTATTATTTCTATTGTTTTTAGAGTTTTTAAGGATTTTAGGCATTTTAGGAATTTTTTGGATATTTATCATTATTTATGGGTTCTAGCATTTTTATGTTTTTAGGGATTTTGAGTGTTTTTTGGTTTTTAAGGTATTATTATTGGTTTTCAAGGTTTTTATCTTTTTAGGGTTTTTTCTTGGTTTTTTTTTGTTTTACAGATTTTTAGGATTTTTGTGGAATTTTTGTTTTTTACGGAATTTAGGGTTATACGGGTTTTTAGGGTATTATGTGTTTTTTGGGTTTTATTATTTTTTGGTTTCATAGGGGTTTTTTGTTTTTAGGGTTTTATGTTTTCCTTAGGGGTTTTTAGGGTTTTATGTTTTTTTACATTTTATGTATTTTTAGCTATTTTATAAAATTTTATATTTTTTATGGTTTTTTAGGATTTTGAGGGTTTTTATTTTTGTTAGGATATTTATGGTTTTCTTGTGTTTTAATAGATCTTAAATACTTTTTAGGGTTATATTTTTTCCTTTTTCATTTTTATGGGTATAAAGGGTTTTATAATTTTTTAGTGTTTTTTAGTTTTTAGGGGTTTTAACTATTTTAAGGCCTTTCATTTTTTCTTAGGGTTGTATGGTTTTTTACGGTTTTTTATGAATTTATTTATTTTTAAGGATGTTTAAAAATTTTTATGGTTTTATGGGATTTAGGGATTTTGAGGGGTTTTAGGTTTTTTATGGATTTTTGTGGTTTTAGTGTTTTTTAGGGTTTTTACGAGTTATATTTGTTTTTGGTTTAAAGGTTTTCTTAGGAGTTTTTCAGGGGTTTTAGTTTTTTTTTGATTTTTAGAGTTTTTTTGGATTTTATGGGTTTTTATATTTTTTAGGGATTTTGATGATTTGTAGGTTTTTGGGTTTTTATGGTTTTGTGGGTTTTCGGGGGATTTCTTCATTTTTTAGGGTTTTAATGTTTTTCGATTTTTTAAATGTTTTAGGGGTTTAAGTATTTTGTGAGTTTTTAGTGGTTTTTAGGGTTTTCATAAATTTTTGTTTTTTATGGTTTTTAGGGGTTTATGAATTTATGGTTTTTTGGGTTTTAGTGTTTTTAGAGGTTTTCTGTGTTTTTCGAATATAATTATTTCTATTCAGTTTTTATTGTTTTTAGAGGATTTTATGTTGTTAGGGTGTTTTATGATTTTTCAGGATTTTTTGTTATTAGGGTTTTTATGGATTTTGAGGGTTTTTAGTATTTTATTGTTTTTTGTTTTTAGGGTTTTTTAGTTTTTAGGGTTTTTAATTTTTTTAGTGTTTTTAATGGTTTTTGTGGTATAAATGGTTTTTAGAGTTTATTTTTTTATTTTTAGTGGTTTTATGCATATTTAGGGATTTTAAGGTATTTTGGTTTTTTTTATGTTTTTTATGATTTTTTTTGGATTTTTAGCATTATTTAGATTTTCAGGGGTTTATGTGTTTTAGGGTGTTAAGTATTTTTAGGGATTTTAGGGTTATTTTATGAATTTTATGAGTTTAGGGTATTTATGGATTGGGGGTAGGGTTTTTTGGATTTTGGGATTTTAGGGGGAATTTGAGTTTTTTAGGGTTTTTAATGTTTTATGATTTTTCAGCATTTTTAGGTGTTTTATGTGTTTTTAGAGTTTTTAATAGTTTTTTGGGTTTTTGTGGGATTCTAAGGGTTTATAAGGTGATTAGTGGTTTTATGGTTTTATTGGTATTTGGGGTTTTATGTTTTTTTTTATGGTTTTTAATGTGATTTAGAAATTTTCAGTTTTTAAGGGATTTTATGATTTTTGGTTTACACTGTTGTCTTATGATTTTTTATGGTTTTCAGGGTTTTATGTTTTTCGGTATTTTTTGGGATTTTTTTTGATTTTTATAGTTTTTTCGGTGTTTTAGAATTTTTGAGGGTGTTTAGGGGTTTTAGTTTTTTTATATTTTTTGAGTTTTTTGATTTATTTAGGTTTTTAAGGGGTTTACGTGTTTTTTGGTTTTTATGCTTTCCTTAGGATTTTTACATTTTATGGATTTTTAGGATATTTTTAGGATATTTATTGTTTATAGGGATTTTTGAGGGTTTTTACTATTTTTAGGGTCTTTGGTTTATTATGGTATTTTAGGATTTTAGGGATTTTTTTTAAGTTTTTAGGGTTCTATGGTTCTTTTATAGTTTTAAAAAAAATTAAGGGTTAAAATGGTTTTTAAAGTTTTCTTTTGGTTTTGGGGGGTTTTATGGGGTTTTAGGGTTTTTTTATGATTTTTAGCAATTTTTAGTGTTTTTAGGGTCTTTTATGTTTTTTAGGTTATTATGGGTTTTAAGTGTTTTAGGTTTTTAAGAATTTATTATATTTTTTAGGTATTTAGGTGTCTTTACATTTTTAAGGATTTTTAGTGATGTTTAGAATATTTATGTATTTAAGGGTTTTTAGGGGTTTTGAGGATTTTATTGTTTTAATGGTTTTTAGGTGTTTTTATGTTTTTTAGTGTTTGTTATATTTGCTAGGTTTTTATGTGTTTTTTTGTTTAATAAATTTTTCTTAGGTTTTTTCTAGGTTTTATGGTTTTTAATCTTTTTTCATATTTTTATGAATTTTTTATAATTTTTATGGTTTTTAGGGTTTTTAGGGATTTTGATGGGTTTTAGAGGTTTTTTGGGTTTTTTGGTTTTAGGGGTTTTAAGGGGTTTTTTAGTTTTTAATGGTGTTTAAGGTTTTTAGAATATTTTAACATTTTTATTCGGTTAAAATGTTTTAAAAATCAATTGTGGGATTTTAGGATTTTTTTTATATTTAGTGTTCTTAATGGTTTTTATGGGTTTTAGGTTTTTATGGGTTTCATGGTTTTATGGTATTCTAATGGTTTTTATAGGTTTAAGAGTTATTAGGGTTTTTATGATTTTTGTGTGTTTTTTAGGTTTTAATAGTTTTTGTAGGGTTTTTTTACATATTATGGATTTCGTGTTATTTTGTAATGTTTTTTATGGTTAGTAGGGTTTCTAAGAAAATTTATGTTTTTAGGGTCATTTGGGTTTTTATGGGTTTAGGGGATTGTATTTTTTACGATTTTATATGTTTTTAGTATTTTACGATTTTCTTAGGATTATTTAGTTTTTTCATGGGTTTATAATTTCATAATGATTTTGAGGGAATTTTTTGGATTTTTATTAATTTTTAGGGTATTTTGGTTGTTGGTGTGTTATTTTGGGTTTTAGGTTTTTTGGGGGGGTGGGGTGGGGTTAGGTTTTTATTGAATCCTTAGGGAGTGTATAGGTTTTAGTGTTTTTAATGTTTTTATGGGTTTAAAAGGTTTTTAGAGATTTTATTGTGGTTTTATGGTTTTTATGCATTTTTAGGGTTTTTGAATATTTTATGGGGTTTCATGATTTTTGGGTGTTTTTAGTGTTTAGGGTATTTTTATAGTTTTTAGGGTTTTAGAGTTTTTAGGGGTTCTTTTGTTTTTATCATTTTATATGTTTTTTGGGTTTTTATGTTTTTTTGGTTTTAATGTTTTTTACAGGTTTTCAGGGTTTTTATGTTTTTAGGGGTCTTTAGAGATTTTTTAGGATTTTTATGGGTTTCTAATAATATTATGGGTTTTGTTTTGGTTTTTTAATGTTTTTATGGTTTTTTTGATTATATGATTTTTTTTGAGTTTGTTAAGGGATTTAAAGTTGTTTTTGAGTTTTTAATGTAATTTTGATTTTAGTGTTTTTATGGTTCTTTTGAGGGTTTATGGTTTTCTTGGGTTTTAGGGTTTTTACATGATTTTATGGTTCTTTATGTTTTTTGGATTTTAAAAGTTATTTAGAGTCTTCAGTGGTTATTTGTGGTCTGTATGAGTTTTTAGTGTTTTTATGGTTTTTAGGGGTTTTATGGTTTTTGGTGTTTTTATTGATTTTTTCGTTTTTATATTTTTTAAATGTTTTCAGGTTTTTAAGTATTTATTTGGGGTTTTAGGGATTATTTTGTTTTTACATTTTAAGGAATTTTTATATATTATTAATATTTTTATGGATTTTTGGTATTTTAGGGATTCTGAGGGGTTTTATGATTTTTATTGGTTTTTAGGTTTTTTTTGTTTTTAGTGGTTTAAAGTTTTTTAGTAATTTTTAATCAATTTTAGGTATTTAAACTGTTTATAGAGTTTAAGTAATTTATATGGGTTTTTTGGTTTTTTGGTTTTAAGGGTTCTTATGGTTTTCCACTTTTGACGGTTTTTATTGTCTTTTAGTATTTTTAGCTTTTTGTAGGGGGTTTAATTTTTTCATAGTTTTTAAACATTTTCTTAGGGGTTTTCAGGGTGTATAGTATTTTTACTTGTTATGGGATTTTTTGAACTTTTTAAGGATTTTTAATTTTTTGGTTATTCAGGGAATTTGAGGGTTTTAGTTTTTTTAGGATTTTAGTGAATTTATGGTTTTTGGGGGTTTTGGGGTTTTTTAGTGTTGTTATGTATTTTTTTGAGTTTTTTTTATCAATTTTATGGGTTTAAAGGTTTTTATATTGTTTTAGTGGTTGTTTAGGGTTTTATAAATTTTAATAGTTTTTAAGGTTTTAGGGGTTTTATGGTGTTTTACGGGTTTTAGAGTTTTTAGTTTCATTTTATGTGGTTTTTGGGTTTTTAGGTTTTTAGAGGTTTTAATTAATTTTTTGTTCTTTAGGTTTTATTAAAGCTTTCTAGGTTTTATGGTTTTTTACATTTTTAGGGATTTTTAGTAATTTTATATTTTTTGGGGTTTGAAGGGATATTAATGGGTTTTCAGAGTTTTTAGTGTTTTTTTGGGTTTTTTTAGTTTTTAGAGTTTTCAATTTTTAGGGGTTTTACGTGTTTTCTAGTTATTAAGTTTTTTTTTGGTTTTTAGAGTTTTAGTGTTTTTTATATTTTGACCAATTTTTATGGATTTTTTAAAAAATTATTGTTTTAGGGTTATTTGGGATATTTAGAGTTTTAATGATTTTTTAGTGTTTTATAGTGTTTATGGTTTTGTATATTTTTAGTGTTTTTGAGTTTTGCGGGGTTTAATGTTTTTAGGGTTTTAAGGGTTTTTATATTTTATTACTAGTGTTTTTAGGTTTTTATGGGTTTTTAGGGGTTTCATGTTTTTTAAGGTTTTTATTGTTTTAAGGTATTTTAGGGGTTTTACAGACTTTTCAGGTTTTTAGGGTTTTTGGTTTTTTTTTTTGGGTTTGTAGGGCTTTCAAGTATTTTATGTCTTTAAGGTTCTCTTAGGGGTTTCATGGTTTTTACTGTTCTTTACTTTTCTAGTGAAATTGATGATTTTTTAATGTTTTAATGTTTTTTAACATTTTAGGGATTTTGAGTGTCTTTAGGGTTTTTTGTTAGAGATTTTTAGATTTTCTAAGGGTTTTATGTATTTTTAGGTTTTTAAGGATTTATAATGGCTTTTTAGGGTTTTATTGTTTTGTATATTCATAAGGATTTTTAGAGATTTTTCAGTATTTTAATTGATTTTAGTAATTTTTTGGGATTTTGATGGGTTCAATAATTTTTTAAGGTTTGAAGGTTTTTATGGATTTTTGGGGTTTTAGATATTTTTTTAATTTTTTTTATTGTTTAAAAGGGTTTTTATAATTTTTAGCATTTTTATTGTGTCAAAGGGGACTTATATTTTTTTGTAGGATTTTTAGGTTTATGGGTTTTTTTTGGGTTTTCTAAGATTTTAGGTGTTTTATGATTTTTAGGTTTTTAGGGTCTCTTTAGGGTTTTTGGGATTTTATAATTTTTAGGTTTCTTAAGGGATTTAATTGTTTTCATGTTTTTAGGGTTTTATTATGGTATTTTAGAGTTTTTAGTGATATCTAGGGGTTTTATTATGATTTTATGGTTTTTAGGGTTTTAGTGACTTTTAGGATTTTTAGTGTTTTTAGGGTTTTTAGGGTTTTTAGGGGTTTTATAATTTTAATTTTTTTAGGGGTTTTAAGTTTTTTTTGATTTTTTAGTTTATCTTAGCATTTTCAAGAGTTTTAAGGTTTTTTAAATTTTCAGGAATTTATAGATCTTTTTAGGAATTTTTATTAGTTTTAGGGATTTTAGGGATTTTGAGGGGGTTTAGGGCTTTTTGGGGATTTTAGGGTCTTTATGGGTTTTAGGGGTGTTATTACTTTTTACGGTATTTAAGTTTTTTTATATTTTTTTTTATCTTTGTAGTGGTTTAATTGGTTTTCAGATTTTTAATGGGTTTTTATGGGTTTTTATGGTATTTGGTTGGTTAAAATTTTATAGATTTTTTTGGTTTTTATATGGTTTTTGGGGGTTTTTGGTTCTTTATGTTTTTGCTAAGTGGTTTTATTATTTTAGGTTTTTAATGGATTTTAATTTTTTTGGGGTTTTCTTAGTTGTTTTCCATCTTTTTAGAGTTTTTTATTTTTTTAGAGATTTTATATGCATTTTTTGTATTTCTATAGTTTATAGGGGGTTAAGCTATTTTTAGTGTTTTTAGGGGTTTTATGATTTTTACTGTTTTATTGTTTTGGGGGGGGGTTAAGGTTTCCTATTTTATTTTATGGTTTTTATGTTTTTAGAGTTTTTTAATGTTTATAGGGGTTTAAACGATTTGTAGAGTTTTTAATGGTCTTTATTGGCATTATGGTTTTAATGGTGTTTTGGGGGTTTTATGGGTTTTAGGTGATTTTAGTTTTTTTAGGTTCTTTTAGAGTTTTTTAGGGTTTCTATATTTTCTTAGGATTTCAAGGATTTTAAGTGTTTTCATCTTTTTAAGGTTTTATTAGGATTTTTATGGTTTTAAGGGTTTTTATTTTTGTAGGGTTTTAAATATAATTTTTAGGATTTTAAGGGCTTTTAACGCTTTTAGAGGTTTGAGGTTCATTAGGTTTTTTTTTGTTTTTAGGGTTATTATTGTTTTTAAGGGTTTTAAGCGGTTTTAAGAGTAATTTGGTTTTTTATGTTTTCTTAGGGTTTTTTAGTTTTTTAGGTTTTTTTATGCATTTAAGTAATTTTATGGAATTTTAAAAATATTAGGCTTTCTAGTTTTTAGGTATTTTGAGGGTTATTTGGATTTTTATGGAAATTAGGGTCTTATGGTTTTTTAGCGTTTTAGGGATTATTTATTTTTAAGGGTTTTTAATGTTTTTAGAGTTTTTATCATTTTTAGGGGTTCAAATGTTTTTAGATTCTTTAATGGTTTTTATTTTTTTCTAGGTTTTAGGGATTTTAGGTGTTTTGGGGGTCTTTTTAGCATGTTTAAAAGTTCTTAGATTTTTAGGGGCTTTAAGTGTTTTTATTTTTTTTATGGTTTTATTTTTTGTTTTTAGGGTGTTTTACATTTTTTTGGGATTTTTAGGAATTTTTTAGGATTTTTATGGTTTTTATGATTTTCGGGGAATTTTAAGTTTTTTAGATTTTTAGGGTTCTTAGAGTTTTTTTAAGGTTTTTAGGGTTTTAATGTGTTTTTTTGCTTTATGGTATCCTTGTGGGGTTTTAGGGTTTTAGGGGTTTTCAAGATTTTATAGATTTTTAGGGTTTTAAATATTTTTATGGGTTTTAATGGTTTTTAGGGATGTTGAATGTTTTAGGGGTTTTTTCTGGTTTTTAGGGTTATTGTGTTATTTTTTGATTTTAGGGTATTTTTAGATTTTTAGGGGTTTAAATAATTTTTTTATTTTGTAACATTTTTAGTATTTAAATGGTTTTTATAGTTTTTAGTGGTTTTTAGGTTTTATACTGTGTTTTATGGGTTTTATGGTTTTTAGTGGTTTTTTTATTTTTAGTGTTTTTTGGTTTTTAATGTTTTTAGGGTTTTCTGTGTTTCTATATTTTCTAGGTGTTTTATGTGTTTTTAGTTTTTTATGGTTCTATTTGGGTTTTTAGGGTTTTTATATTTTTTTTCATTTTTAGAGAGTTAATGATTTTTAAGGATTTTATGTTTTTTAGTTTATTTGTGGTTTTTTCGTGTTTTAGGGTGTTTTTTTGTTTTTTTAGATTTTATGGGATTTATAGTTTTTAACCCTTTTAGGGTCCTAAAGGGTTTTTAGAGTTTTTAGTGTGTTTTTAGTTCATTTAGGGGGTTTTAGTATTTTTAAGGTTTTAGGTGATTTTCATTTTTTAGGTGTTTTAAGGTATTTATCCTCTTTAAAGGATTTTAGCATTTTCTTAGGATTTTTAATAGTTTAATTATTTTGTGTTTTAAGGTTTTATTTGGGGTATTTGTAGTTTTTTTTACATTTTTAGTGATTTTTATGGATTTTTAGCATTTTAAGGTCTTTGGGGGTTCTAGGGATTACGAGTTGTTTTCGGGTTTTTAGGGGGTTTTAGGTTTTTAGGGGTTTTAAGTGTTTTTTGGTTTTAAGTATTTCGTATGGTTTTTTAGGTTGTTTAGGTTATTATAAATTTTTAGGGATTTTTGGGAATTTCTTCAATTTTTATAGTATTTAAGTGTTTAATAAATTTTGAGGGTTTTTATGATATTTTAGGGGTTTTATGTATTTTTTATAATTAGGTGTATTTTGAGTTTTCAGGGTTTTTTTAGAAAAATTTGTTTTTTAACCATTATTGGTGTTGAAATATATTTTATAGTTTTAGGGGGTTTTTGGTCTTTATGGGTTTTTAATAGGTTTTATAGTTTTTTGTGGTTTCTATTGTTTTTAGTGATTTTATGGTTTTAGGGCGTTTTAGGTTTTTTTGATTTTTAACTATTTAAAGGGGTTTATAGGATTTTTATGATTTTTTGCAATTTGTTAGTGATTTTGAGGGTTTTTAAGTTTTTTTGTATTTTTTAGGCCTTTTAGTCTTTTTACATTTTTTGGGTTTTTTGTGTTTTTAGGTTTTTATACTTTTCATAGTTATTTTCATGATTTTTATGGGTTCATACTTTTTTAGGGATTTTATAGATTTTTTCGTTTTTCTATTTTTATTTATTTTAAGGATTTTTAGTGTTTTTAGTGTTTTTTTGGTGTTTTACAGTTTTTTTAGTTTTTTTTGGGTTTTTTTAAGTTTTTTGGGTTTTTAAGATATTTTATAGTTTTTAAATGTTTTCAAGGGATTAATGTGTTTTTAGTAATTTTATTGTTTTTTAGGTTTTATGTGTTTTAGAGGATTTTATGGCTTTTTAGGGGTTTTAGAGATTTTAGGGTGTCTTATCGTTTTTATGATTTTTTATTTTTGAGGGGTTTTAAGTATTTTTTGGTTCTTAACGTTTTCTAATGGTTTTTCAATGATTTTTTGGTTTCTATGTTTTTAGGTATTTAAGGGGTTTTTTATGATTTTGAGGGTTTTTTGTCATTTTTTGTTTTTTATTGTTTTTTATGTTTTTAGGGGTTCTAAATGACTTTCTGATTTATAATATTTCTTATGTTTTCTTAGGTATGTTATGATTTTTTATATTTTTAGGGATATTTAGGAATTTTTTAGGATTTTCACGGATTTTTACGGTTTTTAGAGATTTTGAGGTGTATTATTGTTTTCAGGTATTTTCTGGGTTTTTTATGTTTTTTGGGTTTTTAAGGGTTTTTAGATTTTTAATGATATTATTGGATTAAAGGGTTTTTATCATTTTCAGTGGTTTTATGGTATTAATGGGTTTTAGGGTTTTCAGGGTTTTTATATTTTTTAGTGTTTTAATGGTTTTTTGGGGTTTTATGGTTTTTAGGGTTTTAGGGGTTTTATCATTTTTTAGTTTTTATAAGGTTTTAGTGTTTTAATGTTTTTACGGCTTTCTTTGGGTTTTTCATCATTTTATGGGGTTTTTTATTTTTTGAGCATTTTGGGGATTTTATTGTATTTTTATGGAATTTTTGGGGTTTTATAGATTTTTTTAGGGTGGTTAGGTTTTTTAGGATTTTTAAGGTTTTTATGGGTTATTTGGATTTTTTGGTGTTTTATGGGTTTTAAGGGTTTTCAAAGTTTTATATTTTTTATGGATTTAATAGGATTTTTTGTGTTTCTAGTGGTTTAAGGGGTTTTTTAGGTTTTTTATTATATTTGGGGTTTTTATGGTTTTTAAGGGTTTTATGGTCTATTTGGGTTTTTACTGTTTTTATAATTTGTTATGTTTTTAGGGGTTTTAAATGTATTTATGTTTTTAAGATTCTCTTAGGGGTTTTCATGGGTTTTAGGGGTTTTATGTTATTAGGGAGTTTTTGGGATTTTTAAGGATTTTATTGTTTTTTTGTGTTTTTAGGTATTTTTGAGGCGTTGTAGGGTTTTTTGGGTTTTTTGAGTTTTTACATTTTATTGAGGTTTTAGGTTTTTTTATTTTTTTTTAATTTTTTAGAGGTATTTTATAGTTTTTAACGTTTTTATGGGTTTAATGAGGATTTCATTATTTTGTTGTGTTTTTAGGGGTTTTTATGGGGTTTTAGGGACTATTATAATTTTTATAGGCTTTTATGGTTATTGGGGGTTTTAGGTTTTTTAGGGTTTGTTTGGTATTTTATTGTTTTTTTATTTTAGGGGTTTTATGTGTTTTTTGGTATCTAAGAATTTTTAGGTTTTTGAAGAATTTAAGATTCTTATGCTTCTTTGGATTTTTCGGGATTTTTTTGTTTTTATTTGAGATTTTCGGGTTCTAAAGTATCTTGAGGGTTTTAAGGTTTTTATTATTTTTAGGGGTTTTATTGATTTTTAGGTTTTAAGGAATTTTATGTGTTTTTATATTTTTTCAGATTTCTTAGGGTTTTTTAGGGGTGTTATAATTTTTTACAATTTAATTTTTATAGGGTTTTTAAATAAGTTTTATGTGTTTAGGTGTTTCTTTTGGATTTTTAGGATTTTTAGGATTTTAGAGTTTCTATGGTTTTTTGGGGTTTTATGTTTAATTTGGTTTTTAGGTCTTTATATTTTTTAATGTTTTTATTGGTATAATGGGTTTTATGATTTTTAGTGGTTTTTAGGGTATTTATTTTTTTAGGGATTTTTAATTATTTTTTAGGTTTTTATAATTTTTATGGATTTCTTAGTGTTTTATGGTATTTTAGTTTTTTTGAATGGTTCATATTTATTTGGGGTATTATTTTTTAGGTTTTTACGTTTTTCTTTGGGGGTTTTAGGGCTTTTTATTTTTCCATGGATTTTTAGGGCTTTTCAGATTTTAATTATATTTAGATTTTTGGGATTTTGATGGTTTTTTAGGGTTTATAGGGCACTTAGTTTTTAAGGGTAATTAAGGTTTTTATGTTTTTTAGATTTTATAGGGCAGTTAGTTTTTTAAGTGTTCTTAGGGTTTTTATGTTTTTTAGATTTTAAAGGTTTTCTTAGGAGTTTCGATATTTTTTGTGTTTTTTACGTTATTACCATTTTAAGTGATTTTTAGGCTATATTTTGGTTTTAGGGTTTTTAGGGATTTTAAAGGTTTTTATGGATTTTGAGGGTTTTTAGGGTTTTACGATTTTTTGGGATTTTAATATTTTTTGATTTTTTATGGGTTTTTAGGTTTTTAGTGGTTTTAATGTTTTTTGTGGTTTTTTATGTTTTGGGGGTTAAATAATCTTTAGGGTTTTTAGTGGTTTTGATACGGATTTATGGGTATTTAGGGTGTTTATTATTTTTTGGGGTTTTTATCATTTTTAGGTTTTTTTGGGTTATTAGTGTTTTTAAGGCGGAAGAGGTTCAGGGGTAGGCGAGCCTAGCCCCCCAAAATGAATAAAACATAAAGAGATAGTTACAAGATGGATTGACAAGGGTGCGAATGAGTCTCACTCTTCATATTTGAATCATCAAAGGGAGATCAAAAGGAAGGGGACATGAAGGACCACATCGAGCATCTTTCATCAATCGCCCTTTTCGAAAGAGCATCCGCCACCGAATTTGCCTCTCTATAAACATGAGACACACTAAAGCTCAGGTATCTGGAGGTGTTAAGGCACTCAATCCAATGTGGATGTAATCTCCAAGGGATATCCTTGTAAGACTTCTTTAGAGAAGTAACCACAAGCATCTAGTCCGACTCAATCCAGATCCTCTGCTACCCAAATCGGCTCGCATATCACACAACATTTGTAATGGCCCAATTCTCCTCTTCGTAGGCACATACATCCCCAATAAAATGAAAGAAGAAGCCCTTGACGAACCCTCTTGGTGTTTTTTATAGTTTTAGGAATTTTATGGGGTTTTAAATTTTTTATGATTTTTTCAGGTCTAATGGGTTTACAACATTTTTAGTGGGTATTTAAGATTCTCTGGGTTTTTAGGATCTTATAGGGTTTTATCATTTTTAGATGTTTTAGGTGTTTTAAGTGTTTTTTTGTTTTTAATGTTTTCGTAGGGGTTTTTAGGTTATTTAGGGTTTTTACGTTATTATATAGTTTTGATATTTTTTATGATTTCTATTGGTTTTTAGGGTTTTTATGAATTTTGAGGGTTTTTAGGGTTTTTATTGTATTTTGGATTTTTTAGTATTTTTTTATGTTTTTTAGGTATTTAAAAATTTTAGGTGTTTTTATTTTTTTAATGTTTTCTTATGATTTTTCATTTCCTTTTAGATTTTTTTATATTTTTAGATATTTTTAGGGATTCATTATATATTCTTATGTTTTTTGGGGTTTTTATTGTTTTTAGGGTTTACAGATTTTTTTGAATTGAGTGTTTTTTTTTACTTTTTAGGTTTTTTATGGTTATTTATAGTTTTTAAAAATTTTATGGTTTTAAAGGGTTTTTATGGTTTTTATTGGTTTCTTGGGTTTTTATTGGGTTTTTAGGATTTTCAATCTTTTTATGGGTTTTTTGATTTTTTATTATTTTTAGGGTTTCAGGGACTTTTTAGGATATTTAGTTTTTTTTATGTATTTAAGTGTTTTTAGGTTTTTATGTTTTTGTTAGAGGTTTTCAAGGTTTCTTAAGTTTTTTTATGTTTTAATAAAATTTTAGGTATTTTATATTATTTCTATGGGTTTTTGGGTATTTATGGATTTTGAAAGGTTTTAGGGTTTTTATGGTATTTTTCATTTTTAGGGTTTTTAGGGGTTCTAACTATTTTTTGGTTTATAAGGATTTATTTGGGTGTCCAGGGTTTTTTGAGGTTTTTATGTTTTAATGGATTCTTAGGGTTTTTAAGGGATTTTATGGTTTTTTATAGTTTTTAGATATATTTTTAGGGTTTTAGGGGTTTTTAGGGTTTTTAATGTGTTTTATGGTTTTTTATGTTTTTCAGGTTTTTTAGTGTTTTATTGTTTTTAGATTTTTAAAGGGGTAATATAATTTTTAGAGTTTTTTAGGGTTTTTGGGTTTTTATGTGTTTTTAGGGGGTTTATGTTCTTTTAGGGTTTTTATAAGCTTTATAACGTTTTTAGTGTTTTTAATGGTTTTAAGTGATTTTAGGTTTTTAAGGATTTCTCAGAGTTTTTAGGGTTTGGGTGTTTTTACCTTTTTAGGTATTTTAACCGATTTTAAGGAATTTTATGATTTTTATGGTTTTGGGTGGTTGATGGGTTTTAGGATTTTTAGTTACATTAGAGTTTTTTGTTGTTTTATTTTTTTTGTTTTATGTGGCTTTATGTGTTTTTAGGATTTTAAGGTATTCATATGATTTTCTAGGTTTCTTAGGGTTTTTATGCTTTTATGAATTTTTAATGCTTTTAGAATTATCTCTTCGTTAATGGTTTTTAGGGATTTTAACGGTTTCAGGATTTTTAGATTTTTAGGGATTTTAGGGATTTTTTCCCAGGATCTTTTTAGTTTTTTAGGGTTTTATGGTTTTTTAGAGTTTTTTATACATTTTTTGGGTTTAAAGTGGTTTTTATAGTTTTTAATTGTTTTAGGATTTTTATGGGTTTTATGGTTTTTAATGATTTTATGGGGTTCTATTTTTTTTGGGGGGGGGTTAGGGTTTTAGGTGCTTTTAATGTGTTTTTTAAAATTTTATCATTTATTATTTTTTAGCGATTTTATGTTTTTTAGGGTTTTAATATTTTCTTAGGGTTATTTACGGTTTGTAGGGATTTTTAGAGTTTTTAATTATTTTATGGATTTTTTGGTTTTTAGGGATTTTGAGGGTTGTTTGAGGTTTTGGGGGTTTTGGGTTTTTTGGAATTTTTTGGTTTTGATTATTTTTAGGTTTTTATCCTTTTTTAGGTTTTTAGGGGTTTTATTTAATTTTTATTTTTATAGTTTTATTATGATTTTTCAAGGGTCTTATGTTTTTTTACATATTCAAAGATTTTTAGTACTTTTATAGGATTTTATGAGCTTTTAAGGATTTAGGGATTTTTAGGTTTTTTAGGATTTTACAAATTTTATGGTTATTTTAGGATCCAGTATTCTTTTTAATTTTCTTATTTTAAAGTATTTTTATAGTTTTTAGAATTTTTAGGGGTGTGAATGGATTTTAGTGTTTTTTGAGGTTTTCAAGATTTTATGGGTTTTTATAGTTTTTAAGGCTTTTATGGGTGTTTATTCTATTTAGGGGTATTGGGGTCTTATGATTTTTATGGTTTTTGGAATTTTATATTTTTTAGGGGTTTTAAGTATTTTTATGTTTTTATGGTTTTTTGAGAGGGTTTTAGGGTTTTTATATTCTTTTAGGTTTTAAGGTATTTTATACATTCTTTAGGATTTTTATGGTTTTTCGGGTTACATGGATTGTTTTTTAGATTTTATAGTTTTGAGGATTTTTATAAAATTTTAAATTATTATAGATTTAATGTTTTTTATATTTTTTAGATTTTAATAGGGGCATTTAGGGATTTAGGTTTTTTAGGGATCTTTAGAAATTTTTTAGGATTTTTATGGGTTATTGTAGATTTTTGGGTTTTGGGGTTTTTAGGGATTTTGGTTTTTTTAGTTTTAGGTGTTTTAATAAATTTTAGCATTTTTTATTTTTTCTATGTAAATAATGTTTATAGTTTATCTATTTTTAGGAGTTTTATGGGTTTTATAGATTTTAATGATTTTTAGGGGATTATAGTTTTTAGGGGGTTTAGGGTTTCTATTTTCTTTATAGGGGCTTTAGGGGATTTAGTTTTTTTTGTATTTTAGATTTTTAGGGATGTTTTTGGAATTTTTATGGATTTTAGATTTTTAGGGATTTTGATGGGATTGGGGGATATTTAGGGGTTGTGGGGGTTTTTAGTGTGATTAGCGTTTTTAGTGATTTTATGTGTTTTTAGGTTTTTTAGGTTTTATTAGGGTTTTTCATGGGTTTTGGGGTTTATTACATTTTTATGAATTTTTAGTGCTTTTTAGATTTATGAATTTTTTATTTTTTTGAGATATTTTGAGGGATTTTTAGGGTCTTCTGTGTTTCTATATTTTCTAGGTGTTTTATGTGTTTTTAGTTTTTTATGGTTCTCTTTGGGTTTTTAGGGTTTTTATAGTTTTTTTCATTTTTAGTGAGTTTTATGATTTTTAAGGATTTTATGTTTTTTAGTTTATTTGTGGTTTTTTCGTGTTTTAGGGTGTTTTTTTGTTTTTTTAGATTTTATGGGATTTATAGTTTTTAACCCTTTTAGGGTCCTAAAGGGTTTTTAGAGTTTTTAGTGTGTTTTTAGTTCATTTAGGGGGTTTTAGTATTTTTAAGGTTTTAGGTGATTTTCATTTTTTAGGTGTTTTAAGGTATTTATCCTCTTTAAAGGATTTTAGCATTTTCTTAGGATTTTTAATAGTTTAATTATTTTGTGTTTTAAGGTTTTATTTGGGGTATTTGTAGTTTTTTTTACATTTTTAGTGATTTTTATGGTTTTTTAGCATTTTAAGGTCTTTGGGGGTTCTAGGGATTACGAGTTGTTTTCGGGTTTTTAGGGGGTTTTAGGTTTTTAGGGGTTTTAAGTGTTTTTTGGTTTTAAGTATTTCGTATGGTTTTTTAGGTTGTTTAGGTTATTATAAATTTTTATGGATTTTGGGGAATTTCATCAATTTTTATAGTATTTAACTGTTTAATAAATTTTGAGGGTTTTTATGATATTTTAGGGGTTTTATGTTTTTTTATAATTAGGTGTATTTTGAGTTTTCAGGGTTTTTTAGAAAAATTTGTTTTTTAACCTTTATTGGGGTTGAAATAGAATTTATAGTTTTAGGGGGTTTTTGGTTTTTATGGGTTTTTAATAGGTTTTATAGTTTTTTGTGGTTTCTATTGTTTTTAGTGATTTTATGGTTTTAGGGCGTTTTAGGTTTTTTTTAATTTTTAACTATTTAAAGGGGTTTATAGGATTTTTATGATTTTTTGCAATTTGTTAGTGATTTTGAGGGTTTTTAAGATTTTTTGTATTTTTTAGGCCTTTTAGTCTTTTTACATTTTTTTGGTTTTTTGTGTTTTTAGGTTTTTATACTTTTCTTAGTTATTTTCATGATTTTTATGGGTTCATACTTTTTTAGGGATTTTATAGCATTTTTTCGTTTTTCTATTTTTATTTATTTTAAGGATTTTTAGTGTTTTTAGTGTTTTTTTGGTGTTTTACAGTTTTTTTAGTTTTTTTTGGGTTTTTTTAAGTTTTTTGGGTTTTTAAGATATTTTATAGTTTTTAAATGTTTTCAAGGGATTAATGTGTTTTTAGTAATTTTATTGTTTTTTAGGTTTTATGTGTTTTAGAGGATTTTATGGCTTTCTAGGGGTTTTAGAGATTTTAGGGTGTCTTATCGTTTTTACGATTTTTTATTTTTGAGGGGTTTTAAGTATTTTTTGGTTCTTAACGTTTTCTTATGGTTTTTCAATGATTTTTTGGTTTCTATGTTTTTAGGTATTTAAGGGGTTTTTTATGATTTTGAGGGTTTTTTGTCATTTTTTGTTTTTTATTGTTTTTTATGTTTTTAGGGGTTCTAAATGACTTTATGATTTATAATATTTCTTATGTTTTCTTAGGTATGTTATGATTTTTTATATTTTTAGGGATATTTAGGGATTTTTTAGGATTTTCATGGATTTTTACGGTTTTTAGAGATTTTGAGGGGTATTATTGTTTTCAGGGATTTTCTGGGTTTTTTATGTTTTTTGGGTTTTTAAGGTTTTTTAGATTTTTAATGATATTATTGGATTAAAGGGTTTTTTATCATTTTCAGTGGTTTTATGGTATTAATGGGTTTTTGGGTTTTCAGGGTTTTTATATTTTTTAGTGTTTTAATGGTTTTTTGGGGTTTTATGGTTTTTAGGGTTTTAGGGGTTTTATCATTTTTTAGTTTTTATAAGGTTTTAGTGTTTTAATGTTTTTACGGATTTCTTTGGGTTTTTCATCATTTCATGGGGTTTTTTATTTTTTAGGCATTTTGGGGATTTTATTGTATTTTTATGGAATTTTTGGGGTTTTATAGATTTTTTTAGGGTGGTTAGGTTTTTTAGGATTTTTAAGGTTTTTATGGGTTATTTGGATTTTTTGGTGTTTTATGGGTTTTAAGGGTTTTCAAAGTTTTATATTTTTTTATGGATTTAATGGGATTTTTTGTGTTTCTAGTGGTTTAAGGGGTTTTATAGGTTTTTTATTATATTTGGGGTTTTTATGGTTTTTAAGGGTTTTATGGTCTATTTGGGTTTTTACTGTTTTTATAACTTGTTATGTTTTTAGGGGTTTTAAATGTATTTATGTTTTTAGGATTCTCTTAGGGGTTTTCATGGGTTTTAGGGGTTTTATGTTTTTAGGGAGTTTTTGGGATTTTTAAGGATTTTATTGTTTTTTTTGTGTTTTTAGATATTTTTTAGGCGTTGTAGGGTTTTTTGGGTTTTTTGAGTTTTTACATTTTATTGAGGTTTTAGGTTTTTTTATTTTTTTTAATTTTTTAGTGGTATTTTATAGTTTTTAACATTTTTATGGGTTTAATGAGGATTTCATTATTTTGTTGTGTTTTTAGGGTTTTTTATGGGGTTTTAGGGACTATTATAATTTTTATAGGCTTTTATGGTTATTGGGGGTTTTAGGTTTTTTAGGGTTTGTTTGGTATTTTAGTGTTTTTTTTATTTTAGGGGTTTTATGTGTTTTTTGGTATCTAAGAATTTTTAGGTTTTTGAAGATTTTAAGATTTTTATGCTTCTTTGGATTTTTCAGGATTTTTTTGTTTTTATTTGAAATTTTCGGGTTCTAAAGTATCTTGAGGGTTTTAAGGTTTTTATGATTTTTAGGGGTTTTATTGATTTTTAGGTTTTAAGGAATTTTATGTGTTTTTATATTTTTTCGGATTTCTTAGGGTTTTTTAGGGGTGTTATAATTTTTTACAATTTAATTTTTATAGGGTTTTTAAATAAGTTTTATGTGTTTAGGTGTTTCTTTTGGATTTTTAGGATTTTTAGGATTTTAGAGTTTCTATGGTTTTTTGGGGTTTTATGTTTAATTTGGTTTTTAGGTCTTTATATTTTTTAATGTTTTTATTGGTATAATGGGTTTTATGATTTTTAGTGGTTTTTAGGGTATTTATTTTTTTAGGGATTTTTAATTATTTTTTAGGTTTTCATAGTTTTTATGGATTTCTTAGTGTTTTATGGTACTTTACTTTTTTTGAATGGTTCATATTTATTTGGGGTATTATTTTTTAGGTTTTTACGTTTTTCTTTGGGGGTTTTAGGGCTTTTTATTTTTCAATAGATTTTTAGGGCTTTTCAGATTTTAATTATATTTAGATTTTTGGGATTTTGATGGGTTTTTAGGGTTTATAGGGCAGTTAGTTTTTAAGGGTAATTAAGGTTTTTATGTTTTTTAGATTTTATAGGGCATTTAGTTTTTTAAGGGTTCTTAGGGTTTTTATGTTTTTTAGATTTTAAAGGTTTTCTTAGGAGTTTCGATAATTTTTGTGTTTTTTACGTTATTACCATTTTTAGTGATTTTTTAGGATATATTTTGGTTTTAGGGTTTTTAGGGATTTTAAGGGTTTTTATGGATTTTGAGGGTTTTTAGGGTTTTACGATTTTTTGGGATTTTAATATTTTTTGATTTTTTTTATGGGTTTTTAGGTTTTTAGTGGTTTTAATGTTTTTTGTGGTTTTTTGTGGTTTTTTATGTTTTGGGGGTTAAATAATCTTTAGGGTTTTTAGTGGTTTTGATAGGGATTTATGGGTATTTAGGGTGTTTATTGTTTTTTGGGGGTTTTATCAATTTTAGGTTTTTTGGGGTTTTTAGTGTTTTTAAGGCGGAAGAGGTTCAGGGGTAGGCGAGCCTAGCCCCCCAAAATGAATAAAACATAAAGAGATAGTTACAAGATGGATTGAGAAGGGTGCGAATGAGTCTCACTCTTCATATTTGAATCATCAAAGGGAGATCAAAAGGAAGGGGACATGAAGGACCACATCGAGCATCTTTCATCAATCGCCCTTTTCAAAAGAGCATCCGCCACCGAATTTGCCTCTCTATAAACATGAGACACACTAAAGCTCAGGTATCTGGAGGTGTTAAGGCACTCAATCCAATGTGGATGTAATCTCCAAGGGATATCCTTGTAAGACTTCTTTAGAGAAGTAACCACAAGCATCTAGTCCGACTCAATCCAGATCCTCTGCCACCCAAATCGGCTCGCATATCACACAACTTTTGTAATGGCCCAATTCTCCTCTTCGTAGGCACATACATCCCCAATAAAATGAAAGAAGAAGCCCTTGAAGAACCCTCTTGGTGTTTTTTATAGTTTTTGGAATTTTATGGGGTTTTAAATTTTTTATGATTTTTTCAGGTCTAATGGGTTTACAACATTTTTAGTGGGTATTTAAAATTCTCTGGGTTTTTAGGATCTTATAGGGTTTTTTCATTTTTAGATGTTTTAGGCATTTTAAGTGTTTTTTTGTTTTTAATGTTTTCGTAGGGGTTTTTAGGTTATTTAGGGTTTTTACGTTATTATATATTTTTGATATTTTTTATGATTTCTATTGGTTTTTAGGGTTTTTATGAATTTTGAGGGTTTTTAGGGTTTTTATTCTATTTTGGATTTTTTAGGATTTTTTTATGTTTTTTAGGTTTTTAAAAATTTTAGGTGTTTTTATTTTTTTAATGTTTTCTTATGATTTTTCATTTCCTTTTAGGGTTTTTTATATTTTTAGAGATTTTTAGGGATTCATTATATATTTTTATGTTTTTTGGGGTTTTTATTGTTTTTAGGGTTTACAGATTTTTGTGAATTAAGTGTTTTTTTACTTTTTAGGTTTTTTATGGATATTTAGAGTTTTTAAAAATTTTATGGTTTTAAAGGGTTTTTATGGTTTTTATTGGTTTCTTGGGGTTTTATTGGGTTTTTAGGATCTTCAATCTTTTTATGGGTTTTTTGTTTTTTTATTATTTTTAGGGTTTCAGGGACTTTTTAGGATATTTAGTTTTTTTATGTATTTAAGTGTTTTTAGGTTTTTATGTTTTTGTTAGAGGTTTTCAAGGTTTCTTAGGTTTTTTTATGTTTTAATAAAATTTTAGGTATTTTATATTATTTCTATGGGTTTTTGGGTATTTATGGATTTTGAGAGGTTTTAGGGTTTTTATGGTATTTTTTATTTTTAGGGTTTTTAGGGGTTCTAACTATTTTTTGGTTTATAAGGATTTATTTGAGTGTCCAGGGTTTTTTGAGGTTTTTATGTTTTAATGGATTCTTAGGGATTTTTAAGGATTTTATGGTTTTTTATAGTTTTTAGATATATTTTTAGGGTTTTAGGATTTTTTAGGGTTTTTAATGTGTTTTATGGTTTTTTATGTTTTTCAGGGTTTTTAGTGTTTTATTGTTTTTAGATTTTTAAAGGGGTAATATAATTTTTAGAGTTTTTTAGGGTTTTTGGGTTTTTATGTGTTTTTAGGGGGTTTATGTTCTTTTAGGGTTTTTATAAGCTTTATAACGTTTTTAGTGTTTTTAATGGTTTTAAGTGATTTTAGGTTTTTAAGGTTTTCTCAGAGTTTTTAGGGTTTGGGTGTTTTTACCTTTTTAGTTATTTTAACCGATTTTTAGGAATTTTATGATTTTTATGGTTTTGGGTGGTTGATGGGTTTTAGGATTTTTAGTTACATTAGAGTTTTTTGTTGTTTTATTTTTTTTTTGTTTTATGTGACTTTATGTGTTTTTAGGATTTTAAGGTATTCATATGATTTTCCAGGTTTCTTAGGGTTTTTATGCTTTTATGAATTTTTAATGCTTTTAGAATTATCTCTTCGTTAATGGTTTTTAGGGATTTTAACTGTTTCAGGATTTTTAGATTTTTAGGGTTTTTAGGGATTTTTTTCCCAGGATCTTTTTAGTTTTTTAGGGTTTTATGGTTTTTTAGAGTTTTTTATACATTTTTTGGGTTTAAAGTGGTTTTTATAGTTTTTAATTGTTTTAGGATTTTTATGGGTTTTATGGTTTTTAATGATTTTATGGGGTTCTATTTTTTTGGGGTGGGGGTTAGGGTTTTAGGTGCTTTTAATGTGTTTTTTAAAATTTTATCATTTATTAATTTTTAGCGATTTTATGTTTTTTAGGGTTTTAATATTTTCTTAGGGTTATTTACGGTTTGTAGGGATTTTTAGAGTTTTTAATTATTTTATGGATTTTTAGGTTTTTAGGGATTTTGAGGGTTGTTTGAGGTTTTGGGGGTTTTGGGTTTTTTGGAATTTTTTGGTTTTGATTCTTTTTATGTTTTTATCCTTTTTTAGGTTTTTAGGGGTTTTAATTAATTTTTATTTTTATAGTTTTATTATGATTTTTCAAGGGTCTTATGTTTTTTTACATATTCAAAGATTTTTAGTACTTTTATAGGATTTTATGCGCTTTTAAGGATTTAGGGATTTTTAGGTTTTTTAGGATTTTACAAATTTTATGGTTATTTTAGGATCCAGTATTCTTTTTATTTTTCTTATTTTAAAGTATTTTTATAGTTTTTAGAATTTTTAGGGGTGTGAATGGATTTTAGTGTTTTTTGAGGTTTTCAAGATTTTATGGGTTTTTATAGTTTTTAAGGCTTTTATGGGTGTTTATTCTATTTAGGGGTATTAGGGTCTTAAGATTTTTATGGTTTTTGGAATTTTATAGTTTTTAGGGGTTTTAAGTATTTTTATGTTTTTATGGTTTTTTGAGAGGGTTTTAGGGTTTTTATATTCTTTTAGGTTTTAAGGTATTTTATACATTCTTTAGGATTTTTATGGTTTTTTCGGGTTACATGGATTGTTTTTTAGATTTTATAGTTTTGGGGATTTTTATAAATTTTTAAATTATTATAGATTTAATGTATTTTATATTTTTTAGATTTTAATTGGGGCATTTAGGGATTTAGGTTTTTTAGGGATCTTTAGAAATTTTTTAGGATTTTTATGGGTTATTGTAGATTTTTGGGTTTTTGGGTTTTTAGGGATTATGGTTTTTTGAGTTTTAGGTGTTTTAATAAATTTTAGCATTTTTAATTTTTTCTATGTAAATAATGTTTATAGTTTATCTATTTTTAGGAGTTTTATGGGTTTTATAGATTTTAATGATTTTTAGGGGATTATAGTTTTTAGGGGGTTTAGGGTTTCTATGTTCTTTATAGGGGCTTTAGGGGATTTAGTTTTTTTTTTGTTTTTTAGATTTTTAGGGATGCTTATGGAATTTTATGGTTTTTAGATTTTTAGGGATTTTGATGGGTTTGGGGGATATTTAGGGGTTGTGGGGGGTTTTTAGTGTGATTAGCGTTTTTTAGTGATTTTATGTGTTTTTAGGTTTTTTAGGTTTTATTAGGGTTTTTCATGGGTTTTGGGGTTTATTACATTTTTAGGAATTTTTAGTGCTTTTTTGATTTATGAATTTTTTATTTTTTTGAGATATTTTGAGGGATTTTAGGGTTCTTTGATGGTTTTATAGTTTTTTTGGGTTTTCATATTTTTTTTGAGTTTATTATGGTTTATAATGTTTTTTAGATTTTTTTAACATTTTTATTGGTGTAAAGGTTTTATAGGTATTCTAGTGGGATTTTAGTGGTTTTAGGTGTTTGTTTGGTATTTTTTATAGTTTTTAGGCTTTTATGGTTTTATAGGTTTAAGGTGTATTCAGGTTTTTAGGGCTTTTTTAGGGTTTTTAACGTTTTTTGGTTTTTTAACAGTTTTAATTGTTTTTTGGTTTTCAGGATTTTCTTCTCGCTTCAAGGGTTTTTATAGGTTTTTATGTTTTTATAGGTTCTAATGGATTTTATAGGATTCTTATGGAACATTAGGTTTTTTAGAGATTTTGATGGGATTTAGGGGTTTTAGGGATTTTTATGGTTTTTTGGTTTTTAGGATTTTGGTTTTGTTTTTTAGTGTTATTAATGTTTTTGAGTGTTTTTAAATTTGTGAGGAGTTTTAAATATTATTAGTGTTTTTAGTGGTTTTTTGGGTTTATAATATTTTTTAGATTTTATATGGTTTTTATGGTTATGAGGTGTTTTTAGGGTTTTTATGTTCTTTTAGGGTTTTTAGCAGTTTTTATGTTTCATAGGGGATTTATGTGTTTTAGTATTTTAAGGATTTTTTAGAGTTTTTCAAGGTATTTATGGTTTATAATAGTATTTTATGGTTTTTTGGTCTTATTAGATGTTTTTAGGGGTTTTTGTGTTTTTTAATGTTTTTAGGAGATTTAATGGGTATTTTAATTTTTTTTTGTTTTCATAGGGTCTTCTAAGTTTTTTTTGGGTTTTTATGTTATTAGGTATTTTTTGTAATTTTTAGGGTTTTGATGGGTTTATAGGGTTTTTAGAGAGTTTGAGGGATCATAGAGTTTTTAGGGGTTTTTTGTTTTTTTGTGCTTGTACTGATTTTTTTGAGTTTTTAGGGTTTTATGTTTTTCTTATGTTTTTAACATTTATTGGGGACAAAAGTGTTTTCGGAGTTCTTAGTTTTTTTATGTTTTTAGGGTTTTATGCTTTTAGGGGCTTTATGTTTATTTTTCAATTTTAGGGTCTTTTAGGGTTTTAGAGTTTTTAGGTTTTTACGGGTTTTAAGTGTTTTTTATGTTTTAGAGGTTTTCTTAGGGATTTTCATGACTTTAAGGTTTCGTTAAGATATTATTATTTTTTAGGAATTTTTTAGTATTTTTATGTGATAAGGGTTTTTATAGAATTTGATTATTTTTAGATTTTTCAATGTTTTTTAGGTTTTTTAGTGTTTTTAACATTTTTTAGTTTTTTTATGGGCTTTATGTGTTTTGTGTTTTAACGGTTTTCTTATATTTTTTTAGGTTTTTAATAATTTCTCGCATTTTTATAGAATTTTTTGGTTTTTTTTTGGATTTTTTGTTTGTTAGGGATTTAAGGGGTTTGAAGGCTGTTGGGGGTTTTTTGGTTTTTAGGATTTTATGGTTTTGGGGGGTTTTAGGGTATTTGAAAATTTTAATGTTTTAAGAGTTTTTAGAGTTATTTAAATTTTTAGAGGATTAAAGTGTTTTAAGAGTTTTTAGTGGGTTCTTAGGGTTTTTTGGGATATAGGGGTTTTGAGGTTTTGTGGGATTTTTATAGGTTTTCGGGGGGTTTTAGGGTTTTTAGAATCTATTATGTGGGTTTAGTGTTTATTTGTTTTTTTGTTTGTTAGGGGTTTTATTTTGAGTTGTTTTTGGTATTGAGAGTTTTTTAAATTTGTAGTGGTTTAAAGGGTTTTTGATGTTTTTATATGGATTTAGGGTTTTTAGGGTTTTTAATGTTTTTAGGGGTTTTTATGGGGTCTTAGGGGTTTATGGTTTCTTAGGGTTTTTATGGTTTTTTTCAAGAGGTTTTAAGTGTCTTTAGGTTTTTGAGTTTTTTTTATAGAGTTGTTCTTGGTTTTATGGATTTATTCGTTTTAAGGGATTTTTAGGTAATTTTTAAAAAATTTATGGTTTTTATGGTTTCTTGGGATTTTGAGTGTATTTAGGGTTTTTTGGGGTTTCTAATTTTTTAGCGTTTTTAGGTTTATTAGGGGTGTTCAGTTCTTTTGTGTTTTTAAACATTTCTTATTGTTTCTTAGGGGTTTTATGAGGTTTTAAGATTTTAATAATATTTTGGTATTTTTTTATTTTTTTTATGTCATTTTAGTGTTTTATTGATTTTATGGGACTTTAGGGGTTTTTAGTGTTTTATTGGGTTTTTTGGGGTTTTTTTATTTTTTTATTTTTTTTGGATTTTAAGTGTTTTTAGGTTTTTAAGGTTTTATTTAGGATTTTAAGGGATTTTTACATTTTTCAGGATTTTTATAGATTTTTATGTTTTTTATGTTTTTTAGGTGTTTTTAGGATTTTGAGGGGTTTTATGGTATTTTTTAATAGATTTAGGTTTTTTTAGGTTTTTTAGATTTTTACGGTATTTTGAGTTTTTATGGTTTTATATGTTTTTTAGAGTTTTTTAATGTTTTAGGGTATTAAAGGGTTTTAAATGTCTTTAGTGGGTTTTAAGTATATAAATAGGTTTTTATGGTTTTTACGGTTTTAGGGTTTCTACAGTTTTATGGGCTTTTAGGTGTTTTAGGTTCTTTTAGGGGTTTTAGCGTTCTTTGGATTTTATAGTGTTTTGAAGTGTTTAATGTAATTTTAGGTTTTATGGTTTTATTAGGGGTTATTAGGGTTTTACATTTTCATGTTTTTTTATTTTTATGGTTTTGGGGGATTTATATGGATTTGAGGGTTTTTAGGGTTTTTTATGGATTTTAGCGTCTTATAGGTTTTTTAGAATTTTTTATGTTTTTTAGTGGATTTAGTTTTTTTAGATTTTTATATTTCTCTTATTGTTTATCATGGTTTTTAAATTTTTGTTTTTTTTAGGGATTTTTAGGGATTTTTAAGTATATTTATGGATTTTAGGGTTTTTAGGGATTTTAAGGGCTTTTGGATTTTTACAGGTTATATAAATTTTATTAGTTTTTTGGGTTTTAAGGGGTTTTTTAGTTTTTTAATGTTTTTTGAGTTTTCTAAAAATATAGTTGTTTAGAGGGTTTTTATAATTTTTAGTGGTTTTTTAGGGTTTTGTGCATTTTTATTTTTTCAATGTTTTTGGGGGATTTTTTATTTTTAGGGGTTTTAGTGTTTCTATGAATTTCTAGGGTTTTTAGGGTTTTATCATTTTTTAGGTTTTTATGGGGTTTTAGTGTTTGTTTGTTTTTAAGGTTTTATTACAGTTTTTCATATTTATTAGGTTTTTTTTAGGTTTTTAAGGATTTAATGGGTTTTAGGATCTTTATGGTTTTTTTTAGTTTTTAGTCATTTTGAAAGTTTTGGGTTTTTATGGTTTTTATTGTTATTCAGGATTTTTAGTTTTTTTTGTTTTTAGGGGTTCTATGTGTTATTAGGAATTTAATGTTTTCTATGGGTTATTTAAGGTTTTTTTAGTTTTTACATTTTTAATGAATGTGAGATGTTTTAGGATTTTTATGTTTTTTATAGTTTTTTCATATTTTTAAGGATTTTTTGGGTTCTTAGTGTGTTAGGGGTTTTAAGGTTTATTTTGGATTTTATGGGGGGGGGGGTTGATTTTTAGGGGTTTTTAGGTTTTTAATGTTTTAAGTGTTTAAAGGGTTTTTAAGGTTTTTAGTGGTTTTTAGGATTCTTAATGTTGTTTTACGGATTTTAAGGGCTTTAGGTATTTTATGGGTTTTGAGGTTTTTTAGTGTTAATTAGGGGTTTTTGGTTCTTCTAGTTTTATTAATGTTTTTTATTGATTTTAAGTGTTTGTATTGTTGTATGGGTTTCTATTTCATTTTCAAGGTTTTTAGATTTTTTGATGTTCTTAGAGATTTTTATTATTTTGATGGTCTGTGTTGTTTTTCTATATTTTAATGTGCTTTATGGTTTTTAGTGTTTTTGGTGTTTTTGGTTTTTTTAGGGAATTTAATTATTTTTCACTTGGATTTTTAGGGTTTTTAGGGTTTTTATTTTTAGGTATTTTTTTTGAATTTTTATGATTTTTATGGTTTTTAGTGAATTTGAGGGGGTTTAGGGTTTTTTTGGGTTTTATGTGGTTTTATAATTTTTTTGTATTTTTTAGTTTCTTTGAATTTTTATGGTTATTATATTTTTTAACATTTTTTAGGATTTAAAGGGTTTTTATGGTTTTTTTATTTTATACGGTTTTAAGGCTTCTTATGTTTTTTATGATATTTAATATATTTTTATATATTTTATGGGGTCATATAGTTTTTAGCATCCTTATGGGTTTTTATTATTTATAGGGTTTATGGGGTTTTGGTGTTTTTTTGGTTTGAAAGTTTTTCTTTGGATCTTTCATGGTTTATAGAGTTTTTTACATTTTAGGGATTTTAAGGAGTTTTTAAGATTTTTATGTTTTTTTATGATTTTACAGATTTTGAGGGGTCTTATGTTTTTTAAGGGCTTTAGAATTTTTTAGGGTTTTTAGGGGATTAAAGAGATTTTTGGTTTTTATGGTTTTCTTTGTGTTTTTCAGTGTATTTTATGTTTTAGAGGTTTTTAGGACCTTTTAAGGATTTTTTATTTATTTTTAGGGTTTTTACTAATTTTGAGGTTTTTTTAGGGTTTTCAGGTTTTTTGGGTATTGGGTTTTTTTGTTGATTTTTGAAATATTTGAAATGTTTTTTTATTTTTTTTAAATATTTTATTTGATTTAAGGTGTTTTTATAGTTTTTAGTGAGGTTTTAGGTTTTTTATGTGTTTCAGGGGTTTGTTGTGTTTATGAGTTTTTATGGTTTTTAGGGTTTTATCATTTTTAGGTTTTTTTTGTTTTATATGTTTTTAGGGTTTTTCATATTTATAAAGGTTTTTATCATTTTTAGAATTTTTATATATTTTTTTGGGTTTTAGGGATTTTAAGGGTTTTAATGCGATTTATCATTTTTCATGTTTTCAGGTGTTTTAAGCGTTTTCATGTTTTTAAGGTTTTATTAGTGGTTTTTAGGGGTTTTGGGTTTTTTAAATAAGAATTTTATGGGATTCTTTATATTTCTATGGTTTTTTATGGTTTTTAGTGATTTTTATGGTTTTGTGTTTTTGAGGGGTTTTAGCATTTTTATGGGTTCTTTCTGTTTTTAGGGGTTTAATTTTTATAGTGTTTTATTGGTTTTTTTACTGTTTTAAATATTTTTCTTATTTAATATGTTTTTAAGGTTTTTAGTGTTTTTATGGGATTTAGGGGTTTTATGATTTTTTGGGGTTTTATGGTTTTTAGTGGTTTTAGGGTTATTAGGGTCCTTTATAGTTTTAGGGTGTTTAGAGTCTTTTAGGATTTATATGGGTTTTAATTGTGTATGTTTTTTATGGTTTTAATAGTGTATTCTGGGTTTTTTTGGTCTTTTATGTTTTTAGGGATTTTTATTGTGGTTTTTGGGTTTTATGTATTTTCATGGTTTTAGGTTTTAAGGGTTTTTATGGTTTTTACATATTTTATTGTTTTTAAGGTTTTTATGGGTGTTATGTATTTTTTAAGTTTTAATATTTTCTTAGGGGTTGTCATGGTTTTTAGGGGTTCTATTTATTCAGTGTTTAAATTTTTATTACTTTTAGGGACTTTATAGATATTGAGGGGGTTTGGGGTTTTTAGAGTTTTTTAGGTTCTTATGGATTTTTTTGGGTATATGGGATTTTTTTGAGTTTTTTAGAGTTTTAAAGGGTTTTTGCGTTTTTATCATTTTTATTTTTTAAAAGGTTTTAATTTTTTAGTGATTTGTTGGGCTCTAATGGGTTTTTAGGGGTTTTAAGGTTTTTAGTGGTTTTTATGGTACTTCGAAGATTTTAAGAGCGTTTTAGGGTTTTTTTAATTTTTAGGTTTTTAGGTGTTTTAATTGTTGTTAGATAAATAATTTTTTTTGGATTTTTATGGGTTTTTTGTTCTGTTATGATTTTTGGAATATTTATATATTTTTTATGATTTTACGGTTTTTAGCAATTTTTATGGTTTTAAATTTATTTAAGGATTTTTAGGAGTTTTATGTATTTATAATTTTTAAATTTGTTCTTATGGGTTTTCAATGTTTTCGGGATTTTACGTTTTCAGGTTTTTTTAGAGATTTTTAGGATTTTTTTGTTATTTCTGGTTTTTCGGGATTTTGAAGAATATTAGCGGTTTTCGGGTTTTTCTGGGGGTTTTAGTGTTTTTTAGGGTTTAAAGGTTTTTCATTTTCTTGTTTTTTTACTATTTTAGGGTTTTAAATGGTTTTTTAGTTTTTATAGTTTTTAGTGTTTTTAGGTGTTCAAAATTTTTTCTGGGTTTTTACAATTTTTAGGCTTTTAGGCTTTTTAATGGTTTTTAGGGATTTTACAGTTTTTAGGTTTTTTTGAAATTTTAGCTATATTTAGGTTTCTAAGTTCTTATCAATTTTTTTGGGGTTTTAGGGTTTTTTATGTTTTATAATATTTTTATAGATTATTTAAAAAATTTATGGATTTTAGGGTTTCTAGGTATTTTGAGTGTTTCTAAGGTTTTAGGGTTTTTATAGTTTTTTTGGGTTTTTGGGGTTTTGCAATTTTTTGTGGTTCATATGGTTTTGTAGTGTTTTTTATGTTTTGTGGGGTATAAATGTTTTTTATAGTTTTACTGGTATTTTAGGGTCATTATGGGTTTCTAGGGGTTTTTAAAGGTTTCTATGGGATTTTAGTTGTTTTTGGATCTTTCGAGACTTTTAGGGGTTTTAGCTTTTTTATTTTTTAGGGGAAATAATTATTTATAAGATTTTAATGTTTTATTTGGGTTTTCAGGGTTTTTAATGTTTTTTGTGTTTTTAGGGAATTTAAAGGGTTTTTATTATTTTTATATTATTTGGTATTTTAATGGTTTTGAAGAGTTTAGGGATTCTTAGGGTTTTTATAAAATTTGGGTTTTTTAATTTATTTTTAGGTTTCTATGGTTTTATTAAAGGTTTAATGGGTTTTAGGGGTTTTACATTTTTTGGTATTTTTAGGGTTTTTTGGATTTGTTTTGGATTTTATGGTTTTTAGATATTTTGAAGGTTTTATGGTATTATAGGGTTTTTTGGTTATTTTTGTTCTTTTAGGGATTTTATTTGTTTTCAGGTTTTTATGTTTTTATATTTTTTTAAATTTTTTAGGGGATTGAATGATTTTTAGTATTTTTGGTGATGACTTAAGGTTTTTATTGGTTTTATGGTTTTTAATGTTTTTAGGTGTTTTATGGATTTTAGGTTTTTAGTGGTTTCATCATTTTTTAGTTATTTTAGGGTTTTATGTGTTTTAATTTTTTAGTTTTATTTAGGGGTTTTCAAGGTTTTTATTGTTTTTTCTTTTTATAGGGATTTTAGGGAATTTTAGGATTATTATAGTATAAAATATTTTTAGGGATTTTTTGGATTTTTAGTGTTTTTAGTGTTTTATGGTTTTTAGTGTTTTAGGGACTTCTTCAAATTTTTTAGGGTTTTAATATTTTTTAGTGTTATTAACATTTTTATGTGTTCAAATGGTTTTTATACTTTGTAGTTAGTTTTTGGGTATTTTATTGTGTTTTAGGGATTTAAAGGATTTGTGGGTTTTGTGGTTTTTCATTTTTTTAGTTTTTTTATGGTCTTTACGGTGTTTAGCATTTTTAGGGGTTTTAGGGGTTGATGTTTTTTTTTCAATTTTTAAGATTTTCCTAGTGGGTTTATTAGGGTATTTTATTATTTTAAGCAAATTTTAGGATTTTTAGAGTGTTTGAGGTTCTTTAGGGGGTTTACAGGTTTTAGGTTTTTTAGTTTCTCTTAAGGATTTCAGGGTTTTTACATTATATATGTTTAATGGGATTTTAGTATTTCTATTCGTTTTTGGTTCTTAAGGATTTTCAATGATTTTTTGGTTTTTTAGTGTCTTTAGAGTTTTTCAAGGGTTTTATCAATTTCTATGTTTTAAGGATTTTATGTGTTTTTATGATTTTATGGATTTCATAGGGTTTTTCGGGGTGTTTATGGATTTTTTTAAATTTATATGGGTTTTTAGAATTTTGGGGGTTTGCGGGTTTTTTTAGGGTTTTAAGGTTTGTTTACAGTTTTGAGTGTTTTTTAAGGTTTTTAGGGTTTTAAGTGTTTTTAGGTTTTTATTGGGTTTTTAGCCTTTTTAAAAATTTTAATGTTTTTGGGTATTTTTAGTAATTTTTTAGGATTTTTATAGGCTTTCAGGTTTTTAGACATTTCGAAGGTTTCTTTGGGTTTTATGGTATTTTAATGTTATTTGGGTTATTTAGAGTTTTTAGGGTTTAAAGGTTTTTATGTTTTTAACATTTTTTGGTGTTTAAATGTTTTTTATTATTTTCAGTGGGGTTTTCATGTTTTTATGGTTTTTAGTGTTTTTTATGGTTTTTTGGGCTTTCTTGGTTTTTTTGGTTGTAGGGTTTTCCATTTTTCTCATTTTTACCATTTTATTGGTTTTAGGGGTTTTAAGTGTTTTAGGTTTTTATGGTTTTCTTATGTTTTTATAATTTTTTAGGGTTTTTTACATTTTTGATACTTTTAAATATTATTTTGGATTTTTAATGATTTTTAGGGTTTTTAGGGTTCATTAGGGATTTTTAGGGTTTTTTGGATTTGTAGGGGTTTAAAGGATTAATGGTTTTTTGGGTTTTTAGAAGTTTTTTTGAGTTATTTAGGTTTTAATGGTTTTTTAAATTTATTAAGTTTGTGGGGGGTTAAAGGATTTTTTTTGGTTTTAGAGGATTTGGGGGGGTTATGGGATTTTTTTGAAGTATTTAATGTTTTGGGGGTATTATGGCTTTTAGATGTTTTTGGGTTTTAAGGTTATTTAAATATTTTTTTTTGATTTTTTATGGATTTTAAGTGTTTCTATGTTTTTACGGTTTTCTTAGATTTTTTTTGGTGATTTACATTTTATGTTTTTTCACGCTCTTTAGGGTTTTTATACATTTTTTGTGGTTTTTAGGTATTTATTATTTTTTATTGTTTTTTATAGTATATAGGTTCTTTTATGGATCATAGTATTTTTTAGGTTTTTTGGGGTTTAGGGGTTTTATGGTTTTTATGATTATTAGGGGGTTTTAATGTTTTAGAGTTTTCTATAATTTTAAGATTTTTTTGGTGATTTTTAGGTTTTTTATTAACTGTAAATGTTTTTTTGGGATTTTTAGGGGTTTTTAGGGTTTTTAGGGGTTTTATAATTATTTTGGGTTTCTTATGGTTTTTAGGAGTTTTTAGGGATGTTATGATTTTTAGAGTTTTTTAACATTTTTAGGGGTTTAATGGGGTTTTAGAGTTTTTCCTGGTTTTTTTGGGATTTTTTTGTCTTTAGGGATTTATATTGTTTTCAGATATTTTTATGGGTTTTAGGGTTTTTATGGGATTTAGGTCTTTTAGGGTTTTTAGGGTTTATTTTATTTAGTTTTCATGGTTTTTAATTTTTCTTAGGATTTTACGATTTTCTTATGGTTTTTAGGGTATTTAGTGTTTTTTTACATTTTTAGTGTTATTTAGATATATTTTAGGATTTTTTGGGGGTTTTATGGTTTTACCAATTTAAGGATTTTTATGGTTTTTTTGGGTTTTTAGGGTATTATATTTTTTATGTTTTAGGGGGTTTTAGGTATTCTTGTGCTTTTTCATGGTTTTTAGGGTTTTTATGATTTTATGTATTTTAATTTTTTTATGAATTTTATGGGTTTTGGGGGGGTTTTACTGTTTTTTAGGTTTTTAGGGTTTTAAGGGTTTTTGTGGGTTTTTAGAGTTTTTTTTATTGTTTTTAAAATTTGAATGGTTTTCAGAGTTTTTATTGGTTTTTAGGGGCCCTATGGATTTATAAAATTTTTAAGGTTGTTAGGATTAATTATGAATTTTATGGTTTATAGGATTTTTTAGGTATTTTAGGGATTTTAATTTATTTTAGGTTTTAAGGTCTTTCTTGAGTTTTTCACTGTTTTAGTGATTTTTCACATTTATAGAGATTTTTTGAATTCTCAGTATTTTTATTTATTTTTCAGGTTTTTAGGGATTAGGTGCAGGAATTTTTGGGTTTTTTGGATATTTTAGTGTTTTTAGCATTTTGGGTTTTTAGTGGTTTTAAGTGTTCATTGGGTTTTCATGGTTTCTTAGTGTGTTTCTACTTTTTTATGGGTTTTTACATTTTTGGGTTTTTTTTGTATTTTTTAAGTATTTTTATATCCTTTTAGGGTTTTCAAGAATTTTGAGGGTTTTTATGTTTTTTAGGGTTTGGAGTATTTTAAGGGTTTTATTGGTTTTTAGGGTTTATACATTTTTTAGAGTTTTTATAACTTTTTTGGGTCCAATGTTTTTTTAAATTATTTAGTGGTTTTCTAGGTTACTACGGTTTTTAGGAGTTTTTAATGATTTTACGATGTTTTATGTTTTTTAGTTTTTTAGGGATTTTAGAGTATTTTTTGAGTTTTTAGTTTTATAGGGGTTTTAATTGTTTTTATGTTTTTTACGTTTTTCTTTTGGACTTTCAGATTTTTATAAATGTTTTTATTTTTATAGATTTTTTGGTTTTTTATGTTCTTGGTGGTTTTTTGGATTTTTTTTGGATTTTTATTGTTTTAGGGGATTTAGGATTCTATAAATTTTTTTTTGTTATTATGGTATTTTTTGTGTTTTTTATGGTTTTAAGGTATTTCAATTTTTTTAATGTTTTTAGTGCTTTAAATAACTTTTAATATTTTACTAGTTCAATGGATTTTTAATATTTTAGTGGTCATTTCTGTTTTTATGGGATTTTTGGTTTTTTAATGTTTTTAGGGGTTTTTAGGGTTTTTAGGGGGTTTAGGGTTTCCAGGGGTGTTGTGTTTTTAGGTTATTTAGGGTTTTTTTTGTGTTTTTCAAGTTTTTAGTGGCCTTAAAAATTTTAGGTTTTAAAGGTTATTTTCATGTTTTTTGGTTTTTTGGGTTATTAATTTTTTTAGGTATTTTTAAGGATACATTAGTATTTATATTCTTTTTTAAAATTTTTAGGTAATTTGATTAGTTTTAGGGTTTCTTTGTGTTTTTAGTGTCTTTTATGGGTTTTAAGTGTTTCTAGATTTTTAAGGTTTTCTTACTATTTTTCTAGTTTTTGCGGGTTTTTATATTTTTAGAGATTTTAGTTTCATTTTAGATATTTATGGTTATTAGGGATATTGGGAATTTTTAGGGTTTTTAGTATTTTTAGGGTTTTATGATTTTTATGATTTTTAGGTTTTTAGGGTCTTTTTGAGTTTTTAATGTTTTAGGGTCTTAAAGGGATTTTATAGTTTATTGTGGGGTTTTATCATTTTTATGGGTTTTTAGGGTTTTAGTGTTTTTAGGGTTTTAAGGTTTTTAGTGTTTTTAGCATTTTTATCTTTTTAGGGGGTTTACGTGTTTTTGGATTTTAAGGTTTTCTTAGGGGTTTCCATAGTTTTATGTTTTTTTAACATTTTTTGGGATTTTTAGGGATTTTTTATTTTTATGGGTTTATAGGGTTTTTAATAATTTTTATGGTTTTTAAGGTATTCATTGATTTTATAAATATTTTAGGATTTTTTTATTTTTATAGGAATTTTTTTGAATTTTTAATATTTTTATGATTTTGTTTGTTTTTAGGGACTTTGTGGGTGTTTAGGGTTTCTAGGTTTTTTATTGTTTTTTATATATTTTTAAAAAAATTTGTGGTTAAAATGGGTTTTTTATATTTTTAGTGGGTTTTAGTTTTTTCATGGGTTTTTAGTTTTTTATATGGTTTTTAGGGGAATTTAAGATTTTTTAGGTTTAATAGATTTTAGGTTTTTTTAGTGTTTGTAGGGTTTTAAGGGTTTTCATGGTTTTTTTGTTTTTAATGTTTTCTTTGTCTTTTTTGGGTTTTAAGAATTTTATTATGGAATTTTATAGGATTTTATGTGTTTTATTGTTTTTAGGAATTATGAGGGTTTTTAGGGTTTTTAGGGTTTTGAGTGTTTTTTGGTTTTTTTATTTTTAGTGTGTTTTCAATTTTTTATAGTTTTAAGTTTCTTTTTGGATTTGTTAATGTTTTTTGAAGATTCAAGGTTTTTTGGGAATTTTTTTGTTTTTCGTTTTTTATGGGGTGTTTGGATTTTTTTAAGGTTTTCAGGGTTTTATGGTTTCTAGGGGTATTTAGGGACTTTTAGATATTCTTGCACTTTCCAGTTTTTTATGGGTTTTAAGTGACTTCATCTTATTGTGGATTTATTAGAGTTTTTCTTTGTTTTAGGGTTTTTTACAATATTAGGGACTTTTAAGGATTTTTTGTGTTTTTAGGATTTCTACGGTTTTTAAGAGTTCTTAGGGTTTTATGTGTTTTTTTTTTGTTTTTATAGGGTTTCATACAGTTTTTCATTTTTTTAGTTTTTCTTATATTTTCATGTATTTTTATGATTTTTATGAATTGTTATGGGTCATAGGGATTTTTTTTGGGGTTTTAGAGTCTTTTAGAGATTTTGTTTTTTTTTGTTCTTTTTGGTTTTAAGGTGTTTTTTTAGTTTTTTTTATTTTTATGGATTTGAAGGTTTTTTAACATTTTTAGGGGTTTAAATGGTTTTTAGGTTTTTTAGTAGTTTGACGGTTTTTATGACTTTTTATTTTTTTAAAAGTTTTTACGGTTTTTGAGGTGTTTAGGGTTTTTATGGATTTTTATTGATTTATTGCTTTTTTTCTTTTAGGGATTTTTTTTTTGTTTTTAGTATTTTTATTGTTTTGGGGTTTTTAGGTGTTTTACAAGTTTTTTATATTTTTTAGGGTTTCTTTGAGTTTTCTCAAGTGTTTAGGGTGCTTTATAATTTTATGGATTTTTAGGTATTTTATATAGTTTTTATAGTTTTTAGGGTTTTAAGGTTGTTGAGGGTTTTTTGGTTTTTTGGTTTTTTTATTTTATAGTTTTTTGAGTTTTAAGGTTTTTTTGAGTTTTCTAAATTTAAATGGTTTTTATATATTTTTGATATTTTCAGGGGTTTAAGGTGTTTTTAGAGTTTTTATTGGTTTTTAGGATTTTATGAGTTTTTAATGTTTTGTAGGATTTTAATGTTTTTATGGCCTTTAGAGTTTTTAGGGGTTTGGGGTGGGGGTTTATAAAATTTTATGTTTTTTACTGTTTTTATATTTTTTATGTTTTTATGGTTTCCTCAGGGTTTTTTACGGTTTTTGTTTTTTATATTTTTAGATATTTTCAGGGCTTCTTTAATATTTTTATGGGTTTCTTGGGTTTTTGGGATTTTGTGTGTTTTTAGAGTTTTTTGTGTTTTAATTGTTTTTTTAGTTTTAAGGATTTTTTGTCTTGTTTTAAAGGGGTTTAAGGGTTTCTAGAGTTTCTTAAAATTTTTAAGGTTTTAAAGGGTTTTTAGATATTTTATTAGGTTTTTAGAGTTTTATAGATTTTTAGGAATTCTATGGTTTTTAGGTCTCTTTTAGTTTTTAGTTATTTTTAGTGTTTTTAGGATCTTTTGGGTTTTTAGCCTTTTTAGGTTTTAGGGGTCCTATGTGTTTTTAGTTTCTTATGGTTTTGTATGGTTATCAAAGTTTTTAGGATTTTATGTTTTAATGTATTTTGGTGGGTTTTGTAAGAATTTTATTGTTTTTAGCTATTTTAGGCAATTTGATGTTTTTATGGTTTTGTGAATTTTTGGGTATTTATGGGTTTTAAGTGTTTTTAGGTAATTATGATATACATAGGTTTTTTTAGGGTTTATTCGTTATTTTAATTTTTTAGGGATTTGTTAGGATTTTTATTTGGATATAGGGTTTTTAGGGTTTTTATGGATTTTGAGGGGTTTTAGGGTATTTATGGTTTTTTAGGTATTTAGGATTTTTTGTGTTTTTAGGGTTTTGTGGTTTTTAGAGTTTTTTAACATTTTTTGGTGTTTAACAGTGTTTTATAGTTTTTAGTAGTTTATATTGTTTTCATTGGTATTTATTGTTTTTAGAGTTTATTTTGTTTTTATGGGTTTTTAGGGTCTTTTAGGTTTTTAGGGGTTTTAAGCATTTTTCAGGTTTATTGGGGTTTAAAGTGTTGCTATGTTTTATGGTTTTCTTAAGTTTTTTTTTGGTTTTTTGTTTTATTTTAAGTTTTTAGGGAATGTTTTGTTTTTTTAGGTTTTTATGGTTTTATTGGGATTTTAGTAATATTGAGGGTCTTTAGGGGTTTTTAGGGATTTTAGGTTTTTTAGCGTATTTAGGGGTTTTTAGAGTTTTTAAATTTTTATGGTTTTTTGGAATTTTTAGGGGTTTTAGTGTTTTTAAAATTTTTTTTCAATTTTTAAGTATTTTTAATATTTTTCTTGGTTTGAAGTTATTTTTTGGGGTTTTTGGGTATGTTAGGGCTTTTAGTGTTTTTGATCATTTTTGGCTTTTTGGGGATTTTTTGAGTTTTTAGGGTCTTTAAGGTTTTGTTGTGTTTTTTAATGTTTTTAGGGATTTAAATGGTTTTTATATTATTTAGTGTGTTTTATGTTTTTTATAGTTTTAGGGGTTTTATGGTTTTGGGGTTTTTTTTGAATTTAGCATTTTTAGCATTTTTTGGGGTTTTATGTGTTTTTGTATTTTTAGGTTTTCATCGTGTTTTTCAACGATTTAGAGGTTTTTTATGGTTTTTTAATTTTAAGATATCTTTAGTATTTTTATGGTTTTTCGGGTTTTTATTGATTTTTATGGGTTTTAAATTTTTTAGGGTTCTCTATTTTTTTTAGTTTTCTATGATTTTCTTATGTTTTTCAAGGTTTTTTGGGTATTTTATGTATTGAGGGATTTTAGATATTTTAAAGAATTTGGGGGATTAGGTTTTCTAGGATTTTGACGGTTTTTTGGGGTTATATATTTTTTGGGTTTTTTAGATTTTTTTGAGTTTTTTAGGGTTTTAAGGTTTTTTAGATTATTTTATAATTTTAAGGGGTTAAAAATGTTTTAGAGTTTTTATTGTTTTCTAGTTTTTTTTGTTTTTTAATTGTTTTATTTGGATTTTTATTGTTTTAATTGTTTGTTATAGGCTTTAGAGATTTTTTAGTGTTTTTTATGGTTTTTGGTGTTTTTTACGGTTTTATGGTTTTTATGTGTTTTTTGGTTTTTATAGTTTTCTAACGGGTTTTCAGGATTTTTATGTTATTTTTATTTTTATGTATTTTTTCGATAATTTGTAGTTTTTATGTTTTTAGGGTTTTTAGGTATTTTTTTGGGTTTTTATAGTTTTTAAGGGTTTTAATGTTTTGAAGGATTTTTAGCATTTTAAATTTTTTTAGGATTTTTAATTATTTTTAGGTTTTTAATTGTTTCTTAGAGTTATTTTGGATTTTTAGTGTTTTTTTACATTTTTTGGATTGTTATTTCCTTTTAGGATTTTTAAATTTTATTAAGGATTTTAGGGATTTCGAGAGTTTTTAAGGCATTTATTATTTATATTATTTTCATGTTTTTATGGTTTTTTGAGTTTCTTAGAGGTTTAATTGTTTTTTAGATTTTTTAAATATTTTTAGGGGTATAAAGTGTTTTTAGAGTTTTTTAGATTCTTTTCAAGGATATTTATGGGTATTTATGGTTTTTTATGGTTTTTAGGGGTTTTTATTTTATTAGGGTGTTTTGGATCTTTTCGAGTTTTTAAGGTTTTTGGAATTTTTTTAGGTTTTTGTGGGTTTTAAGTGTTTTTATAATTTTATTGATTTATTATTTTTTTCAGGGTTTTTATGGTTTCTTTTGTTTTTAGGGGTTTTTATGGATTTTGAAGGATTTTTTAGTTTTTAGGTTTCTTAGGGATTTTGAGGGTTTTCTAGGGTTTTGGGCAGAAGAGATGTAAGGCTAGGCTATTCCCGGCCCCCTCAAAATTTTTTAAGAAAAAAGACACAGCAGACGAGGGAGGGGAGGGGTTAATCGACCCACACCTAAAAACCCTTTACAACCAAGATACAACAGACCCCAAAAAAAGAAATATCAAAAAAGAAAAAAGAAAAAACAAAAAAGTGGAAAAGGTAAGTCAACATCGCCACCAAAATCACAAAGAGGTTTAGTCACTACACCAAAACTGATGGCTGCATCATCAGCATATGGATCCCCATAAGCACCATACTCAGAGAAGGCATCTAAGTCCACTGTCACCCATTCAGATGACACATACTGCTTGAGGAAGCCAGTGCAATACCTCCTGAGTCACTTCTTCTCCTACTTCCTATCCGTTCGATCCTTGGCGAGAGCATCTTCCATAGCTTTAGAAGACATCTATGATTCCCTTGTTGCCATTGGTTGTGGTAGGGTTGAATAGTATCTCCTTTCCCTCCTCTTAGCAGGGGAATCAATCCCCCTCCTTCTGCTGTGAAGGACATCATCAGCACTCAGCACCTTGGGGCTCCCCTCCTGCCTGGAATCAGCAGCCGTGGGCCTAGACCATCCTCTTAGAACCGATTCAGGATGAACTGATCTATCAATCATTGTCCTCCTCCTCCAATTCTTGTGTGTGTTTGCATCAATGAAGTCATTACGGCCTCCAAAGATGAAATCATATTTGACATCCTCATCAATGTTTTCACAGTCAAATATCACCTTTGGTTTGGGCTACTGTAGAATCTCACATTAGTGTTGCTCAAGGGGAACTTCAGAACAATCTAGCATGATCATCTCAATGAGTTCAACACAGGGAGGTAGCTTTTCAAAGACCATAAGCTCCATTCCCAAGCTCTATTGCACCACAGCCCGCTCAGTAGCAGAAGGGCCTGCATCAGCAAGTTCAATAAAGGGAGGTATCTTTTCAGGGTTTTAATGATTTCTTAGGGGTTTTAATCGGTTTTGGTGTTTTTTTACATCTTTAATGATTTTAGGGTGTGTTTAGTATTTGTATGGTTTTTTAAGATCTTTAGGGATTTGGAAGTTTTATAAGGTTTTTTAGAGATTTAGAGTTTTGTGTTATTTTTCGTTATTAAGGTTTTTTTAGTTTTTTAGGGTTTTGAAGGTTTTATAGAGTTTTATATTTTTTTTCAGGGTTTAAGGGGTTTTTATAGTTTTTAATTATTTTTAGTGGGTTTTATGATTTTTAGGATTTTTTATGTATTTTTGGGAAAAATAAAAAAAATTATTAAATAAAGTGGTATCCCATGAAGAAATGGAGTCAATGGATGAAAAGGATCACTAGGGTCTACAAAATTGGAGACCAAGAGCATAAAAAATATCAATTCTCACATAATTATAAGGAAAGGACCTAGTCGTGTCAAAGTAGAAAAAACCATTAGTAATTGGAGCTTTGGATGTGAGGAAGTCAGGTGCCCTATTTACTTCTCTCTAAATATGATTTATCTCTATGTCATCGTGAATTAGATTCATTCTCTTTCTCACTCGTTATATGATTGACCATGGGATAGATAATTTTCTTTTAAGAGACTTGAGGAGAACCTGCAAGTCCATTTCTATCACAGCAAGGGGAATGTTCAGCCGATTGCACACATCCATGATAAAAAGAAAAGAATTCACTTCCACCTATAGAAAAAATTATTTCCTAAATGAAACTGAAAACACAAATATTAATGACCCTTTATTGTCACGAAATATACCCCCCCACATGAAGCTAGATAGACAAGACCCATTAGTGTTGAATTTGAATCCAGCCCCTTGATCCATTTTCTTGCAGGTCTGAGCTGATGGCCAGTTGACGAAGAGAAACCCAGAATCATTTGCAAAGAAGGCGCGATCTCCACGTACTTAAATATTTTCCCTATATCAATCAATAAAGATCAGATTATTATAGTGATGGCCACACATGAATTAGACATTCGCTTAAAGCGAGCCCTATTTTTGGCTTTCCAGATACACCAAAACCCTACTACCAGAATGTATATTGTTGTTTTGTTCTCCTTACAGTTTGACTCCACCCCTTGGAACCAAAGGATAAGAAAATTTGTGCAAAAGAAATCCTGAGAATTAGTACCAGTGAAAACATACTTCATATGTACCTCACCCATTCACCATGTAAGAATAGAAGTTGACATGATTCATCCTTTGGTTCTGAACAAAACTAGCATTATGAGACCAATTGAAAAACCAAAAACTTTATGTTCACATTCATGGAGATATCATTATTCATTTCTCACCAAACAAGGAAAACATTTTTGGTTAGGATGTCTTTGAACCATAGAGCCTCTCCTCACACATCATTTCCCACCGATGATGCCGACACTCTGTAGAAATCTTTCCCAAAAAAATCCCAAAGATGACTCAGTGAAAACACATATTTATGGGGCCTCTAAAAGATCAATGAGATCATTCAATATCCATATTCTAGGGTCCAAAACAGCCTGAACAAAAACAAGATAATGCATCTCTTGTTTTATTGTGTTTTCTAGGATTGGGAATATTGAGTAAAAGAGTTTCCTTCTAACCCTGTTGTGTTTTCAGAAGATGATCTCACCCCGACCTACAATCCATTGATTGTAATTGTCCATCTCTGTAATAATTGGCTCAATAATTCACCACATGCATGACAATATTCCCACTGGCGCCTCTAGAATATCTCCATTCTTCACTATCACAACACACCCCCATAATGATTTTCCTTCAATACTATCCAAGTTAAGATTTCTATGCATCAATTCCCTAATGTTTCTGATACCAATTACCCCTCACCAACTGTCTTGGAAATTCGGTCCCATAAATCCCAGTGTTGACATTCATCAGCATGAGTGTCCCATAATAAAGTTTTCATGATTTTTTCCAAATGAGATATAATGGTATGAGAAAACATTGGGGGGGGGGAAATAATATGCATTGGCATTTATGATAAAACATTGTTAATGAGGGTTATTCTACCACCAAAGGAAAGAAAATATTTCTTCTAGTTTGAAATTATTCTTGTAAATTTCTCGACCAGATTATCGAAATGATGTACTTGGATTCTCATAGTATAAATTTGATCTATGAGGTATTAAATTGGAAAACCCCTTCTATTTAAGATGAGTCTAGACTCAATGGCCTTGACTCTCCTCACCGAGAACCTGTTTAGAATAAACACATTTCTCTTTCCTTGGTTAACAATATGCTCGCTCCACTTGCAGTATTTATCGATCACATTTTAAATGCCCCTAAGAGAAAATTTTCTTCTATTAATGAAAATGAACATGTAATATGAAAACATGAGGTGTAATAAACCCAATTCAATGAATTATTATTGAAAAGGAAAAATGCTACCCTTCATAGTACTCTTACTAAGAAGAAATCTCAAAGAATTTTTCATCATGAAGAAAATTATAGGGGAAATCAGATCCCCTTATCTCAGGACCCTTAATGATTTGAAGAAACCACATGTCTTCACTATTAAAGAAATGGACATCCAAGGAGAGTTGAAGCAGTGGAAAATAATGTCAATAGAGGGATATAAAAAACCCATGCGAGCAAGCACTTTATGGATGAAAGACCACACCACCCTGTCATATGCTTTGTCCATGTCATGCTTAATGGCTTTATTAGATCCCTACATTTTCATATTGAGGTCTCTAATCATCTCTTGGTCAAAGAATATAGTTTTTGAATGGTAATACCATTCACAAAAACCATGTTTTTCTCCTGCAACCCTTGTTTGGTGGTATTTATAGATCCTTCTGTTGATAATTTTCCCCAGATTTTTTTGGATTTTATGGGTTTTAAATGTATGTAGTTTTTTATGTTTTCTTAGGAGTTTTGAAGGATTTTTATGTTTTTAGGGATTTTGATGGGGTTTTACGATTTTTATAGTTTTTATGGTTTTTAGGTATTTTGATGAATTTTATGGATTTTATGGGTTTTTTGTGTTATTTAAATTTTTTGTGTTTTTTAGGGTTTTAAGGTTTTTATAGTCTTTTAACGTTTTAGGTGTCTAAATATAATTTAGTGTTTTAGTGGATTTTGTGGGTTTTATGGATTTTATCATGTTTTTAGGGGTTTTTTATGGTTTTTAAGATTTCAAGTGTTTTATCTTTTTTAGGGTTTTGTGTTTTTTATATTTTTAAGAGTTTTAGGAGTTTTTAGGTTTTCACGGTTTTCTTAGGGGTTTTCATGGTTTTGGGTTTTTATGTTTTTAGGTATTTTATGCTCTTTTTAGGATTTTTGATGTATTTTTAGGTGTTTACGGTTTTTGATGGTTTTACGATTTTTTTAGTGTTTTTATTTTTTTATGATTCTTTGGAGGTTTTAGTTTTTGTTTTTAATTTTTATGGATTTTAATGATTTTTAATTTTTTTTAATGTTTATAGGGGTTTAAAGGGATTTAGAGTTTTTAGTGGTTTTAATTTTTTTACATGTTTGTAGATATTTTTTTTTTGTTTCTAGCAGTGTTTATTGTTTTTAGGGGGTTTTAAGGTTTTTAATGTCTTTTAGGTTTTTTACATTTTTATTTTTTAGGGGCTTAAAGGGTTCTTTAAGTTTTTATGCTTTTCTTAGGGGTGTTTAGGGTTTTAGTTTTTTAGGTATTTTTAGGTATTTTATGATTTTATGGTTTTTTATGGTTTTTAGGAATTTTGAGGGATTTTAGGATTTATTAGGGTTTTTAGGGTTATTTAATATTTTTAGAGTTTTTTAGATTTTAAGGGTTTTAAGTATTTTTAGATTTTTAAGGTTATCTTAGGGATTTATTAGTTTTATAGGGGTTTTTATATTGTTAGTGAGATTTAGGGATTTTTAGAATCTTTTCTGTTTTAGATAATTTAAAGAATTTGAGGGTTTTATGGGTTTTATGTTTTAATAGGTTTTATGGTTTTTATGTTTTTTTTTTCTGTTTGTAGGGATTTTTTTAGTTTTCTGGGGTTTTCTAGTTTTTTATAGTATTTTTTATCATTTTAAGGGATAAAATTATTTTTAGAGGTTTTTTTTTATGGTTTTATAGGGTTTTTTGGGTTTTTATAGTTTTCAGGTGTTCTTATGGTTTTTAGGGGGTTTAGGATTTTAGGGTATTTTATGGTTTGTTAGGGTTTTGATGGTTTTTTTGTTTTAATAGTTTTCAGGTTTTTATGGGATTCATTGTAATTTTCAAGGTATTAATGTTTTTTTATTTTATTAGGTATTTGACATTATTTTTTAGGATTTTATGGGTATTTGGGATTTTTATGGATTTTAGGGGTTCTTGGGTTTTTAGGTTTTTTTGTATTCATGTATTTTTGAAATTTTTTATGGATTTTAAGTGTTTCAGTTTCTTAAAATTTTTAGGGACTTATAGGTTTTTAGAGTTTTAGTGTTTTTAAGGATTTTATGGGGTTTTATTATTTTTTTACGGGATTTAGGGTTTTTTATTCCATTTAGGGGTTTTATAGTTCTTAAAGTCTTTATGGTTTTAGCGTTATTTATGTTTTTAAGGGATTTATGTTTTTCAGGTTTATAAGGTTTTATAAAATATTGACAGTTTTTTATTGTTTTTTATTTTTTTAGGAATTTCTATCGATTTTTAGGATCTTATGTTTATTTATGTTTTCTAGTATTTTTTGGGATTTTTAGGGGTTTTACTGTTTTGCAGTGTTTTTAGAATTTTAATGTTTTTAGAGGTTTTAGTTGTTTTTATTTTTTAGGGTTTTCTTTGAGTTTATTTGGTTTTTAGGATTTTTATGATTTCAAATGCCCAAGATATCTGTGAAATAAAATAAAAAACATAATTATGTAAATAATTAAGTTCCAATACTTGGTTACTTAACTGAAAAACATATAAATAAAGTACCTCTCAATTGTATACATCCATCAATAATGTACAATGCCTCCTAATTTAGCTTCCTCAACCAAATGTACTATTAAATGCATCATAACAATAAAAAATGTCGAAGAAAATATCATTTCTATTTCAAAAAGTGTCAATAAAAATCTTTAATGGTGGTTGTAAAGCTCAAATGGATGTAGAGATTTCTCACATATTTTTCTGAAAAATGTGCAGAATTTGAGTACAACAATAGTAACCTTTCAGGTAATAATGTACACAATTCCAATGGTATTAACTACTGTAACAAAATATGTGAATCACGGATTTTCAATCACTGTAACCTACAATGCTTTAAATCAACACACCTTGAGATGTTACTTTAATGCCCATTAGATACCTTCGCATGCTTTAAAATTCTATGGAATGTATCTTTATCCCTATTTTTCATTCCAAAAAATTCTAGAGCATACTTTTCATTCTCATCTTACCAGAGATCACATTTTATTTTCATTACTTATAAGTTATTCTGAGTATTCAGATGATCCTTCGAATTCCAATGATCATTAATAAATGTGAAGATCAAATTCTCCCATAAATTCTTTTCCATATGAATCACATAAAGACTATACCACAACAAATTAAATTCCCAATACAAAATTTTGAAGAATATATTTTTTCTTCCATTTTTTTGTTCCAATTTCACAAGATGATGTACTTTGAACTCGTTTCGCACTATCATTTAAATGATGCACCTTCAAAAATTCTTTTTCAACATTTCCATGTTGTACCAATATTTTAGAACGAGTGAACAACTTTGTTTGTGGTCTACAAACAATAAAACTATTAAATTTTGACTTGTTCAGCCAAAATATATGAGATGCATTGAGAAATCACTGATGGCACATGAAGAACCATTTTCTACTTTAAGGTATCCGTTTAGGCTCAAAATGGGTTTTAGGTTCTTTTGAGAGTTTTCATTTGAAAACTATTTTGGTTAGATATAAATTGATTTAGATTATTTTTAAACTATTTAATATAAATTTTATAACATTTTTAATCCTATTGGTGTGAGTTGGGATGTCATTGTGGAAATATTATTGAGTTTTATACTCACCCCCTTCATGGGAACTATATTTCATTTTTAGATGTTATACAAAATGAAACATTCAATGTCAAGGTATCCTGGTTCTTTAGTAATGGTTATTCATACCTTAGGTTGGGCATGTGGATTTGGGGCTTGGAGTATATTGTGAGTGGTATTTTCTATCTTTGGCGTGTTTTGGTTTTTTTATCAATTGGTTTTATTGGTTATTTCCAATTAATTCTGTTTGTACTTAGATATTTTCTTCCAGTGTAGTATTCTATTTTCTTGAATTTTGGTACTCATGCATCATTAAGAAGTTTTTTAGTTGTGTTTATCATAATTTGGTTATTTTATCTTATAAGGTAAAATAAACCTCATTTTTTTATGAGTCCCAAGGTATATATTTCCATCCTTTAGTACCTTTGGGATTCCACTGAAGGAATAATATCTCCCTTCTAATTTATCAATCCAATCATGAGGGGCATGATGTTACAAAGAAACTCTAATTTTGATTCCATTTAATGTTACAAACTATTTTTTCTCCTATAATTAGATATTGAAAATTCAATTTTTTACTAATATAGTTTTTCAAAAAAAGAGAATTAAAATAATTAAAAATAAAGTATAATTTTTTTTCCAAATCCTAATTCCTATATCCATTTATAAGTTTTCAAAATATGTTGTTTTCCTCTTCCCACGTTTTCATCTTGAATACATTTTGAATTTTATATTTTAATTATATTTTGGGATTTCTAAACTGACACAATCCATTAGTATTATTGAAAACGGGTTAGAAAGCTATTGGAAGAATGTTGATTTGTAAAATGCAAGAGTGATATATTTTATAATAAAGCTCGAATTGAGTGATACATAAGTGAACAATAAAATTTCAAGTGTAGAAACACGAGGGAGTGTGTGATTTCCATATTCACTTCTCTTTAAATTTTCATGAAATATTATTAAATAAAAAAAGAAAGTAACAACAATGAAAAAGACATTAAGTTGTTTATGGGGGATATTCCTAAAAAATTACAACTTTTGAATATGAGGATAGATAAATTGTAACTCCCTTCCAATTATAGAGAACCAACAAGAAGAAGGGTTTTTAAAGAATAAAAGGTTTTATCATATTTTTACGAGACACCAATTTGGAGAAATCAACCCCAATAGAAGCAAACCAATAATAATGGATGAGTAAAGTTGAGGATCCCTTTATTCCGAGGTAAGAATGATCCTGAAAAATACATGAAATGGGAATAAAATGTAGATTATGTGTTTTTCTCATAACTATTCGGATGAAAATAATGTGATATTAGGGGATATTGAATTCCCTAACTGTACAATAATTTTTTCGGACCAATTACAAGTGAGTTTATAGAAAAGTGGATAAATACTGATCCACACTTGGGTGGAGATGAAAGTGGAAATGTGTAAGAGGTTTATTTCTATCCACTATTATCATGAATTTCTCCTCATTTTTCTAGGTTTGAAATAAGGATATATGAGTATTGAGGATAATTAAAAAGATATGGAGATCAACCTGATTTTGGCTAGTATTTAGGAGGAGTGAGAGGCCACCATGGAAATATTTTTGAATTTCCTAAAACATAACACTTGGGATATAGTGGAAATGTATCACTATTTGGAAATGGAGGATCTTCTTCACATGGATACTAAATCAGAGAAGCAAGTAAATGAAAAAATTATGTTCCCCACATCTTATGGTAAGGATTAAAAATCTTATTTCATGCTTAATTATTTTTAACCACAAGGACATATAATGGAACATAAAATGTATTCAAATGAAGGTGAGAAATAAAAAACCATTCTTTTAGAAATCCAAAGGTAAAGCCGTGGGAAAGGAGGTTTCTAAATAAAGTGTAAAGTTTTAAATGTAAAGGATTTATAAATTTTTCCTCATAATTCCAAAACTAATATAATTGTGATTGTTTTGTATGATGAATATGTTCTTAGTGATATCTCAATAAAAAATGAAATTCCACCAGTTGAGGTTTGTTTGGATGTGGAAATAGAGAGCCTCATACATGAAAAAAATACTTGGTTAATAGAATTCCTTATGTGATAAACCCAAATGAGAACATGATCAAGAGAAAAGGGAGAACATTTTTAATGCTAGATGTATCATCAAATATTATTCATGAAGTATGATAATTGATGGGGTAGTTTCATAAACATATCAAGTTATTTGATGGTTGATTAATTGTTTTTATCTCAAACAATGAATCCTAGACCATATATATTGTAATGGTTAAATAATAGTGGGTATTTTAATGTGAATATGAAATAAAAAGTTACATTTTTTATTGGTAAATATGAAGATAAGGTTATTTTTTCATGTTATTTTAATGAATAATATTTATTTCTTGTTTGTAAGGCTGTGTAAATTATTTTAGAGGGCCGTGAATGATTGATTAACCAACCAATTTAATTTTCAGTGTAAAGGTAGGATATTTATACTTAAACCCTTGAGGCTATTGTACGATTATTAAGACTAAGTGAGGGTTAATATAGATTATAAAAGAGATAAAAATAGAGATAATGGAAAAAAAGAGTGAAAAATTGGTGATGAATGACATTAAAAAAAATTAGGGAATTAAAAGAGTTGAAAATAAGAGTGAAAATAATAGTCGAAACAAGACTGTTAAGGGAAAATGGGTTTATTTTCAAAGAAAAACAGGGACAAAGAGATATTTAGATATAGATAAAACTATCATTATTATATTAATGGGATAATCTTACACCTGTAAATATATCAACCCATCAATCCATTCTTGTTTTGTGTTATTATTCCAATAATATAGTGATTGACTGAGGATGTTTTTGAAAGAAGCTATATTTGTTCATAGTGGTTTGGTATGGAAACCCTGCTAAAAGGGAGGCTACTAGAGTAACAAAAATCAAAACTTCATCCATGTGGAGATGTACAATTCAAATTATTAGAGAAGCTCAATTATAATTCATACAAGAGTGAGTTACCCTATAGGTATGGAAATTTTAGTGTCACCTTTAATGTTTCTGATCTTTCTCCCTTTGAATTTTCAAATTCCAAGATAAATCCTTTTAAAAATGGAGGGGATGATAATGACCATGGAATACATTACAAATGAGGGGTTTAACATGGGATTAATTAGGATGGATTATTGAACATGATTTAACAAAACCCAATGTGAGGAGTTAGTGGCACAATGTCAATGGATCAGACCAAAATAAAGAAGGAGGCCTTAAATGGGTTAACTACGGAAATATAAGGGTATGACCAATAAACATTATTTTGGGATGCATAAAGTCCTATATTTACATTAATTAAGAACCAAACATGATTTTAAAGACCTATCACATGGTGTTATATGAATTTCACGACCACACCACCATGGAATCTTAAAATTAAAAAGTGGCAGGCTAGTTGTATTTACTTTACAAAGGGTATTATACTTTTTCCTTAATGTCACGGGAATGTTCCAAGTTGTTAAAAAGCATAATTTTGGTTTTTTGACTTGTAAAAACTATGTGTTAGACTTCTGTATCACTCTTTAGAAATAAATATACATCCCTTGTACTCTTTGACCACCATGATTAAAGGTAATGTTATTATGGTGAGTTTATCTTTCAAACTTTTGGTTTTGGATTATTTCGGGACTTATCAAATGATTGTGTATCCTATGTGGTGTCTAGTGTCTAGAGTTATTATAGAAAAGCTATCTTTTGGATCTACCTTGAACAAATATATCCTTTATTCCTTTTCTCTACAATTTATAGCCCTTATTAATTGTTTTATTGCGAAGATCTGGGTGCTTAACATGCGAACATTGAACACAGTTCCCATGACACTTCTTAGTGGGTCTTGGATCACGTATCATGGGTTTTTAGGGATTTTAGGTTTTTTACATTTTTAGGGGTTTTTATGATTTTTATTATTTTTATGGTTTTTAGAGATTTTGAGGGAGTTTTTTGAGGTTTTGGTGGTTTTTAGGTTTTTTGGGTTTTTAGTGTTTTTTGAGTTTTTTATGGTTTTATGTTTTTTATATTTTTTTACATTTTTTAGGGTTTCAAATTATTTTTAGTTTTTTAATGGTTTTTTAGGTTTTTATGGGGTTTTTATGATTTTTATGGTTTTTAGGGGTTTTATGAATTTTAGCATTTTTAGGGTTTTTAGTGTTTTAAGGCATTTTTATTGGTTTTTAGGGTTTTAGTGTTTTTAGGTTTTTTAGGGGTTTTTGGATTTTATAGGTTATTATGGGTTTGTTCAGTTTTTAGGTTTTTTATGTTTTTATGGATTCTTAATGATTTTTTTTATTTCATGGGATTTAGGGATATTGGTTGATTTTAAGGGGTTATAGGGATTTTTATAGATTTATGGTTTTTTGGATGTTTATATTTTTTTAGAGTTTTTTTATCATTTTTACACATTTAAAGGGTTTTATAGTATTTAGTGGGTTTTAAGGTTTTATGGGTTTTTAGTGTTTTAGGGTTTTATGGGCTTTATGGTTTTTATTGTTTTTTTTAATTTTTAGGGATTTTAAGTGGTTTTAGTTTTTTAGGTTTTTTTAAATTATTTTCATGGTTTTTAGGGTTTTTCATTTTTTTTAAATATCTTTTGGGATGTTTTAGGATGTCTATGGATTTTTAGGGTTTTAGGAATTAGAAGGTTTTTAGGGTTATTATTGTTTTTATTGTGTTTTTTAGGTTTTTTGAGTTTTTTAAGGTTTCATTGTTTTTTAGAGAATTTTAAATTCTTACGGGTTTAATGGTTTTTTAGAGGTTTTAGTGGTTTTAGGTTTTTAGGGGTTTTATGGGGTTTTTATGTTTTTAGGGTATTTTCAGTTTTTGGGTTTTTTTGTGTTGTTAGGAATTTTTATGGAATTTTTAGGATTTTTATTGTTTTTCAGGGTTTTTAGATATTTTTATGGATTTTAGAGTCTTTAGGGTTTTTGGATTTTTTTAGGGTTTTATCATTTTTAAGTTTTTATGGGTTTCGAGTGTTTTTAGTTTTTAAGGCATTCTTAGGGATCTTCCTGGATTTTAGGATTTTAGATTTTTAGGGATTTTTAGGGATTTTTTTGGATTTTTTTATGTTTTTGGGTTTTTAGGGATTTTGAGGGTTTTAATTAGTTTTAGGGGGTTTAGTAGTTTTGTGTGTTTTATGGGTGTTTTTCCATTTTTTTAGGTTTTTATAGTTTTTAAATATTTTTAGGGATTTAAATTTTTTGGAATTTTTGGTTTTTTTTACAGTTTTTATGGGTTTTAGGGTTTTTAAGGGTTTTAGGGGAATTATTATTTTTAGGTTTTTTTAGGATTTAAGATTATTTATGTTTTTTAGTGGTTTTAATTATTTTTAATTTGTTAATGTTTTATTTGGGTATTTCAATGTTTTCATAATTTTTAATGTTTTTATGGATTTTTAGGGGGTTATTACGATTTTAGGGTTCTGTTGATTTTTGGGTTTTTATGGGGGTTTTTTTGGTTTTTAGGTTTTTTTATTTGTTTAGGGATTCTAATATTTTTTATATTTTTTCTCCTTTTAGGTGTTTAAAATTATTGTAGCATTTTTAGTGTTTTTTATGTTTTTATGGAATTTTAAGGTTTTTAATGGTTTTTATTATTTTTAGGGGTCTTAAGGTATTTATGGTTTCTAGGGTTTTTAGTGTCATTTTGTTTTTAGGGATTTTAATTTTTTTTTCCTTTAAGCTTTTCTTGGGGTTATTCATATGTTTTGGGATTTTTACGTTTTCTTGTATTTTAGGGATTTTTTTATAATTTTTATGGTTTATTTAGGGTTGTTAGATATTTTGATATTTTTTAGGGTTGTATGGTTTTTACAGTTTTTTTGGTTTTTTTGGTTTTTAGTTTTTCTTAGTTATTTAAGGATTTTAAGGTTTTTTTATAGTTCTTCAAAATTTTAGGGATCTCAAGGGGTTTGGGAGATTTTATTGATTTTGTGTTTTTTTGGGATTTTAGGGTTTTTTTTGGATTATAGGGGGTTTATGCTTTCTAGGTCTTTTAGTGTTTTTAGAGTTTTTATCATTTTAGGTTTTTTGGGGTTTTAAGTGTTTCTAAGGATTTTAATTTTTTCTACGGGTTTTTTGGTGTTCAGGGTTTTTTATATTTTTATGGATTTTATGTCATTTTTAGGATTTTTATATATTTTTACGGTGTTTAGGGATTTTCATAGTTTTAAGTATTTTTTGGGTTTTTCTGGTTTTTCTGAGTTTCTATTGTTTTTTTGAGTTTTTAGGTATTTTATGGTTTTTTAGATTTTTAAACATTTTAGAGGTTTAAAGTGTTTCATAATTTGTAGTTATTTTTTTAGTTTTTATGACTTTTTAGTGTTTTTATTGTCTTAACATGTTATTTTTTTGTTTTAGGGGTCTTTTGGATCTTTTGGGTTTTTTTGATTTTTTTAGGTTTTTAAGGGTTTTAATTTTTGTAGGTTTTTAATGTTTTATTATAGATTCCCTGGGTTTTAAGGTTTTTTATGATTTTTATGATTTTTAGGATTTTTATCGATTTTACATATTTTTATGTTTTTTTGGGTTTTTAGGGATTTTACGTGTTTTAGAGTTTAATATTGTTTTCAAGTTTTTATGTTTTTAGGGGTTTTATATACTTTTAGTTTTGTAAGGAATTACTATGATATTTAGTGTTATTAAGGATTTTTACATTTTTCAAATATTTTAGGACTAGTTTAAGATATTTATAGTTTTTAAGATTCTTAGTGATTTTGAGGGTTATTAGGGTTTTGGAGTTTTTTGGTGTTTTTGGATTTTTTTGAGTTTTTAGGGGTTTTAAGGGTTTTTTGGAGTTTTTAATGATTTAGGGGTTTAAAGTGAATTTGGGGTTTTTAGTTGTTTATTAGGATTTTTATGGGGTTTTATTGTTTTTACGGTTTTTAGGGGTTGTATGGTTTTACGGTTTTGGGGATATTTTGGGATTTTAGGGTTTTTTTGGATTTTTGTGGTGTTATGGTTTGTTTTGGGTTTTTAGGTTTTTTAATCGTTTTAATTTTTTCAACGTTTTTAGGCATTAAAAGGGATTTTATAGTTTTTTTTTATTTTAGTGTTTTTATTATTTTTACATTTTTTATTTTTTAGATGATTTTATGATTTTTATGATTTTTAGCATTTTTATGGTTTTTAGAATTTTTTTTCTTTTTAGGGGTTTTATGTGATTTTAGGTTTTTAAGGTTTTCTTAGTATTTTTATGGTTTTTAAGGGGGTTTTAAATTTTTTGGAATTTTGATGTTTTATATGATTTTAATGGGTTTTTTTTCTTTTTTAGGGATTTTGAGGGTTTTAAAAGTTTTTAGAATTTTTTTTGATATTTTTAGGGTTTTAATGGGTTTTTGATTTTTTGAACATTTTTAGGGGTCTAAGGTATTTTTATATTTTTAGTGGTTTCTATGATTTTTGTGGGTTTTTAGGTTTTTAAGGTTTTATGGGGTTTTAGGGTTTTTAAGGTTTTTATAGGTATTTATTTATTTTTAGGATTTTTACTGTTTTAGGGTTTTTAGTGTTTTTTAGGTTTTAAGAGTTGTAAGAGTTTTTAGGATTTAAAGGTTTTCTTATGTGGGTTTTTAGGGATTTTAGTGGCTCTTAACTTTTTAGGTTTTTTAGTTAGTTTTTAGAATTTTTTTATTTTCTAGGGGTTTTATGGTTTTTATTATTTCTTATGTTTTTAGGGGTTTTTTGTTTTTTTAGTTTTTTATAGCTATTTTAATTTCTTTAATATTTTTAGTGGTTTAAAGTGATATTTGATTTTTTTTTGGATTTTAGGAATTATGGGGGTTTAAGGGGTTTAGGGATTTTTTTGATTTTTGTGATTTTTTAGCGTTTTTAGAATTTTTTGTTTTTTTAGGTATAAGTATAATTTATGTTTTTGAGGTTTTCTTAGGGGTTTTTAGGGTTTTAGGTTATTTTATATTTTTATTTATTTTTCGTATTTTTTGTATTTTCATGTTTTTAGGGTTGTATGGATTTTAATAGATTGTCATGTTTTTAGGTTTTTTAGGGTTTTTAGGGTTTCTGGGGTTTTATGGTGTTTTAGGTTTTTTTGTAGTTTTTTAAGGTTTTAAGGTATTTTAGAGTTTTTTTATCAATTTTTCGAGTTTAAAATTTTGTGATATTTTTATGTGGTTTTATGGTTTTTATGGGGTTTTAGAGTTTTTAATAGTTTTAGGAATTTTATTGTTTTTTAGGGTCTTATTGTTTTAGGGGATTTTTAGGGAATCTTACTATTTTTATCATTTTTTAGATTTTTTAGTTTTTTTATTGTAGTTAGGTTTTTATAGGTTTCTTATAATTTTTAGTACTTTTAGGGTTTTTTATGTTTTATGGATTTTTAGGGATTTTTATGTTGTTATGGGTTTTTATGGATTTCAGGGATTTTGAGGGTTTTTATGGTTTTTATGGGCTTTTTATATAATTTTTTATATTTTTAAAGGATTTTAATTGTTTTTAGGTTTTATGGGTTTCTTAGGGTTTTAGGCTTTTATGGTTTTAAGAGATTTTGAGGGTCTTTAGGGTATTGTAGTGGTTTTTTGGTTTTTTGGTTTTTTTGTGTTTTAAGGGTTTTTTAGTATTTAGGGTTTCTCATGTTTTTTAGAGTTCCGTAACATTTTAAGGGGTTTAAAATGATTTTTTAGTTTTTAGTGGTTTTTAGGTTTTTATGGGTTTTTGATGTTTTTTAATGTTAATAAGGGTTTTATAGTCTTTATGGTTTTTATGGTTTTTTAGGATTTTTAAATATATTTAATTTTTTTGGGGTTTTAAGTGTTTTTAGGTTTTTAAGGTTTTCATAGAGTTTTTTGAGGTGTTTTAGGGTTTTTATGTTTTTAGGAATTTATAGATATTTTTAAGTATTTTTATAGTTTTTAGGGATTTTAGGTATTTTGAGGGGTTTTTATAGTTCTTATGGGTTTTTAGGGCTGTTAGGGTTTTTTGGATTTATTGCGCTTTTTGGGTTTTTATGGTTTTTATAATTTTTAATGCTTTTAGGGGTTTAAAGTGTTTTTATATTTTTAATCGGTTTTAGGGTTTTATGGGGTTTATGGGTTTTATATATTTTTGGTTGATTTTGTGGTTTTTAGCGGTTTTAGGATTTTTAGGGACTTTTTAAGCATTTTTTAGGTTTTTAGACTTTTTATGAATTTTTGAGGTTTTAGGTGTTTTTACGTTTTTTAGGTTTTTTAGGGTTTTTCATATTTTTAGTTGTTTTTACATTTTTATTTATTTTTAGGACTTTTTATGATTTTTATGGGATTTAGGGTTCTTATGGATTTTGAGGGTATTTTTGATTTTTTAGGTTTATAGGTTTTTTATTGTTTTATTGGATTTTTATGGTTTTTGGAGTTTTATTTTTTATGGATTTTTAGAGTTTTTAGCAATTTTTATGGTTTTTAGGGTTTTTATGGGTTTTTAGGGGTTGTTATAGTATTTTGGGTTTTTAATGGTTTTCTGGGGTTTTCAGGTTTTTAGTATCTTTTTATGGTTTTTCGTGTTTTTAGGTTTTTATAGGTTTTATGTGTTTTAGGATTTTATGTTTTTACTAGGGTTTTTATGGTTTTTTGGGGTTTTTTAAAATATTTAGGGATTTTTTAATCCTTTGGATGTTTATAGTTTTTAAGGTTTTTTGGTTTTTAAGGATTTTGAAGGATTTAGGTTTTTAGGGGTTTTAAGGGATTTTGGGGGTTTTTAGGGCTTTTATCATTTTTTATATTTTAGGGGTTTTATGTGTTTCTATATTTTAAATTTTTTCTTAGGGTTTTTCAAGTTTTCTTTAATTTTTTATATTTTTAGGGATTTATAGGATTTTTTCAAATTCTTATGGGTTTTTTGGGGTTTTAAGTATTTTGAGGTGTTTTTGTGCTTTTTTGAGTTTTTATGGGGTCTACGGATTTTGTGAATTTGTAATGTTTTTAGTGGTTTAAAGGGATTTTTTATTTTTAGTGGGTTTTTATGGGTTTTTATTATTTTTAGGGTTTTTATGGTTTTTATGGTTTTTAGGGGGGTTTAAGGTTTTGTGGGTATTTTATGGGTTTTTACTATTTTTACTATTTTTTTATTTTTTAGCGATTTTTAGAATTTTTAGGTTTTTAATATTTTTTTTACGTATTTAGGGTTTTTTATGTTTTTAGAGATTTTTCGGGATTTTTTAAGTTTATTATTTTTTTGGGGTTTTAGTGTTTTTGATTCTTTGGGGGGGGGGGTTGGGGTTTTAGGTATTTTAGCTTATTTTAGGTTTTTTAGCTTTTTAGGTTTTAATGTTTTTCTTAGGGTTTATAGGGTCTTATGGTCTATTACATTTTAAGGATTTTTAGGGATTTTTGGGTTGTTTATAATTTTTATGGTTTTTAAGATTTTTTGGGATTTTGAGAGTATTTAGTGGTTTTAGGTTTTTTTAATTTTTGTGTTTTAATGTTTATTATGGCAAGGAAGATGCGAGGGTCGGGCTATTCCCGGCCCCCCAAATTTATTACGATAATAAAGACTCGGCAGACAAGGGAGGGGAGGGGTCAAACGACCCACACCCGAAAGCCCCTTAAAACCCACGCAAAAAAGTGAAAAATCAAAAAAGAAAAGAAAAACCAAACAAGCACACCCAGGTCCATGCAGCAACCAACACCATCATCCAGCAGCATCCAGCAGCTCACTACCAAGAAATGACCAGCATCCAACCTCCCTTAAACCAGCATCCATCACCTCCTCACCAAACAAGCCATCACCAGCAGCACATAACCCATAACAATCAGCACCAGGATTACACAAGAGCCAGAAACCAGAGTTTACTTCAATACAGCAACCATCACACCAAAGCACGCCATCAACCAGTAGTTTCCCACCTTCACCATAGCACAACCAAATAAATCGCACCCAGCAGCAGTCAGGGGCGAAACCAGCCACATCCAGAGAAGACCAAAAAGAACAGCCCTTCCAGCATTGAAGGCTGCTTATCCTAGCAGCCTCCACCATGACACACATAGAAGTACAACCAATAGTACAACAAACGACAACACAGGGTTCATCGCTGCCCAGCTCACCAGCAAGCAGTATCCAGCACCATATTTTCTCGGCAGACATCAAAAGTAAGAACCAACACCATAATTGATTCGCATCCAGAACAGCCACAAGTACAAAGCAGCGGAAAATGTAATGAAAAAACCATGAACCAGAAAATCCCGCAAAGAAGCCATTCACCCTCGGACAGACCAAACCACAACCATACCAGAGCAAGCTGGCAATAGCAGGAGGTGATCGCAGATCCAAAGAACCAACACAAGAAACGGTTTGGACATCTTCCATTAAACCCAAGAATCGGACTCCACAGAAAACCACAACATCCAAAACACATAAAATCTGCAGCTGCTGTGAAAAATGATAGCAAAAACACTCATCTACACAGGACGAAGTCCTGCTCTCCAGCCACCTTGTCCACCATCGCAAAGCTAGATCCGTAGCACCAGACATCCAATCAGCACCTTTGGGAGAAGAAAACGAACATGTGATGCCGATCACGCCTGGAGCCATCCCGATCCATCGCCGGGACCACCCTGTGAGCCAGATCCAAGGATCCACATCACCGTCGGATCTCTACATCTCGTTAGATCCCCTCACGATCCATGCGAAGAAGAACAGGAGGAGCCTCCGACAGTCTTCAACAACATGACCTGCCGAATCCAGGAGCTCCCAGATCCCGATCTCTACCGAAGGCCGACGCCGGAGACCATCCCGAACTGACCGCATCACCGCTAAAGTAGGACGCACAGAGAAGTCGAAAGTCTCCACCGCCAAGGACCAGCACCACCAAGATCTGCCAGAGCAAGCTGAAACCACCATGGGGGAAATCATCCCCCAATCCAGATGCGCCGAACCTCCATGCTTGAAGGAGCGATGCGACGGGAGAGAGCCACCAGGAGAGAAAGCTGCCATCCCCCTTAATGTTTATTATGGGTTTTAAGTGATTTTAGGTTTTTAATCCTTTACTTCTGTTTCTCGGGGTTTTAGGGGGTTTTATGAATTTTAGGATATTTAGGTATTTTTTTAGTTTTTTATGTTGTTTTAGGGTTTTATGGATTTAGTGGAACTTTAGGATTTTTAGTGTTTAAATGGGTTATTTGGGATTTTTTCATTTTTTCAGTTTTTTGGGATTTTAGGTGTTTTTAGGTTTTTAAGGATTTATTTAGTTTTTTATGGGGTTTTTATGTTTTTTAATATTTTTAGGGACTTTTTATGTTTTTATGGTTTTTAGGTTTTTTAGGATTTTGAGGGGTTTTAGGATATTTTACTAGTTTTAGGTTTTTAGGTTTTTTGTATTCTTAGGGTCTTTTGAGTTTTTATGGTTATGTTCTTTATAGTTTTTTAATGCTTTAGGGATTTAAAGGGTTTTTAATATTTTTAGTGGGTTTTAAAGATTTTAATTGTGTTTTATAGTTTTTATGGTTTTTAGGGGTTTTACAAGTTTTAAGGGATTTTAGGGGGTTTAGGATCTTTTATGGTTTTTACTGTTCTTTGGGTTTTTCGCGGTTTTAGGGGTTTTAAGTTATTTTAGGTTTTATGGATTTATTAGAGTTTATTAGGGTTTATTAGGGTTTTTACATTTTTAGGGGTTTTTTATTTTTATGGTTTTATAGGATTTTTATGGATTTGAGGTTTTTATGGTTTTTTATGGATTTTAGTATTCTATAAGGTTTTTAAAATTTATTATGTTTTTTAGTGGATTTAATTTTTTTTTATTTTTATATTTCTCTTATGGTTTTTAAGGGTTTTTACAATTTTTTTATTTTTAGGGATTCTTATGAATTTTTAAGGATATTTATGGATTTTAGGGATTTTAGGAATTTTGAGGGCTTTTGTATTTTTAGGGGTTATAGATATTTTATTGGCTTTTTAGGTTTTAAGGGTTTTTTTTTCAGTTTTTATGGTTTTTTATGTTTTTTAAAATTTTAGTTTTTAGAGGGTTTATAGATTTTTAGTGGTTTTTTCAGGTTTTATTCATTTTTAGGGTTTCAAAGGTTTTTGGTGGTTTTATTAATTGTATGGGTTTTAGAGTGTCTAGGATATTTTTAGAGTTTATAGGGTTTTATCATTTTTAGGTTTTTAGGGGTTTTTAGTGTTTTAGGGTTTTAAGGCTTTATTATGGTTTTTCATGGTTATTATGTTTTTTAGGTTTTGAGGTGTTTAATGATTTATAGTTATTTTATGGTTTTTTTAGTTTTTATCCATTTTGAGAGTTTTGGTGTTTTTTATGGTTATTATTATATTTTAGTTTTTAGTGTCTTTATGGATTTTAGGGGTTTTACGAGTTATTAGGCATTTAAGGTTATCTATGGGTTATTTAGGGTGTTTTGATTTTTACATTTTTATGGAATTTTAGATGTATTAGGATTTTTATGTTTTTTATAGAGTTTTGAGATTTTGAAGTATTTTTATGGTTTTTAGTGTTTTAGGGGTTTAAGAATTATTTTGGATTTTAGGTGGGTTGAGTTTTTTAGGGTTTTTTATATTTTTAATGTTTTAAGTGTTTAAAGGGTTTTTTCGTTTTTTATTGGTTTTTAGGATTTCTAAAGTAGTTTTAAGGATTTTATGGGCTTTATGTTTTTTATTGGTTTTTAGGGTTTTTAGTGTTATATATGGTTTTTTTGTTCTTCTAGTGTTTTAAGGTTTTTATATTTTTTAGGGATTTTAAGTGTTTGTAGGGTTGTACGGTTTTCATTATCATTTTCAGAGTTTTTATGGTTTTTGATGTTATTAGAGATTTTTTTTATTTTGATAGTCTGTATTGTTTTTATATATTTTAATGTGTTTTATGGTATTAAGTGTTTTTAGTGATTTTAGGTTTTTTAGATATTTTAATTATTTTTCACTTTTTAAGGTTTTAATGGAGTTTCTAGGGTTTTTAGGGTTTTTATTATTCTGTATTTTATGGATTTTTTAGGATTTTTATGGTTTTAGGGATTTTTTGGGGTTTTGGGGGAGGTTGGGGTTTTATGGGGTTTTATAGTTTTTTTTTAGGTTTTTTAGTTTCTTTGGGTTTTTATGGTTTTTATATTTTTTTTATCATTTTTGATTATTTAAAGGATTGTTAGGTTTTTTTATTTTATATGGGTTTAAGGGTTCCTAGGTTTTTTATGCCTTTTAGGATATTTTTATATATTTTATGGGGTCATATGGTTTTTATGGTCCTTATGGGTTTTTAGCGTTTTTATTGTTTTAGGGGTTTTTAGTGTTTTTTTGGTTTTAAAGGTTGTCTTTGTATCTTTCATGGTTTTTAGGGTTTTTTTACCTTTTAGGGATTTTATGGGTTTTTATGATTTTAATGTTTTTAGGGTTTTACGGATTTTGAGGGGTTTTATGTTTTTTAAGGGTTTATGCATTTTCTAGGGTTTTAGGGGGTTAAAGTTCTTTTTTATTTTTATGGTTTTCTTAGTGTTTTTCAAGGTATTTTATTTTTTAGAGGTTTTTTGGACCTTTTTAGGATTTTTTTTATTTTTAGTGTTTTTATGGATTATGAGGTTTTTTTAGAATTTTTTGGTGTTTTGGGTTTTGGATTTTATGATTTTTTACATTTCGAATTGTTTTTATATTTTTAAAACATTTTATATGGTTTAAAGTGTTTTTAGAGTTTTTAGTGGGTTTTTAGGCGTTTTATGTGTTATTTTGGGGGTTTTTAGGTGTTTAAGGGTTTTTAGGTTTTTTAGGGTTTTAGTGTTTTTAGGTTTTTTTTTATTTTATATGTTTTTAGGGTTTTTCCTATTTATTATGGTTTTTATCATTTTTATGAATTTTTAGGGATTTTTTAGGATTTTTATAGTTTCTTTTTGTTTTAAGGGATTTTAAGGGTTTTAATGAGATTAGAATTTGTCAGGTTTTTAGGGGTTTTAAGTGTTTTTAAGTTTTTAAGGTTTTATTAATGGTTTTTAGGGTTTTTAGGGTTTTTTAAAACATTAAGAATTTCATGGGATTTTTTAGATTTTTTATGGGTTGTATTGTTTTTAGTGATTTTGAGAGTTTTTGGGTTTTTGGGGTTTTAGCATTTTTATGGTGTTTTTTTATTTTTTAGGGGTTTAATTTTTTTGTGGTTTTATTTGTTTTTTTATTTTTTTTAAATAAATTTATAATTTTAATTTTTTTATAGTTTTTATTGTTTTTATGGGATTTAGGGGTTTTTTTTGTTTTTAGGGGTTTTTGGGTTTTTAGTGGTTTCAGGGTTTTTAAAGTATTTTAGGTTTTATAGGGGTTTTAATTATTTTAGTTTTTTGTGGTTTTAATACTATATTAAGGTTATTTTGGGTCTTTTACGTTTTTAGGGATTTTTATGGTGCTTTTGAGGTTTTAGGTATTTTCATGGTTTTAGGTTTTTAAGGGTTTTTAGGGTTTTTATGGATTTTATTGTTTTTATGGTTTTTATGGGTGTTAAGTATTTTTAGGTTTTAAAATTTTCTTAGGGGTTGTCATGGTTTTTAGGGGATTCATTTAATTAGGGGTTTTTAGGGTGTTTGAATTTTTAGGGTTTTAGGGACTTTATAGATATTTAGGCGATTTGGTGTTTTTTAGTGTTTTTAGGTTTCATATGGATTTTTTGGGTTTTTTGGGATTTTTTTGAGTTTTTAGGGTTTTAAAGGTTGTTAGATTTTTTAAATTTTTTAGTTTTTAAAGGGTTTTAAATTTTTAGTGATTTTTGGGGTCTTATGGGTTTTTAGGGGTTTTATGGTTTTTAGTCGTTTTTATTATACTTTGGGGATTTTATGGTGGTTTTAGAGGTTTTATGTGTTTTTAGATATTTAATGTTTTTTAGTATTTTTCTTGGTTTTTGTTTTATGTTATGATTTTTGGAATTTTTATTGATTTTTTAGGATTGTTATGGTTTTATAGGTTTTTAGCTATTTTTAGGGTTTTTAAAAAATTTCAAGGTTTTTTAGGAGTTTTATGTTTTTATAATTTTTAAATTTTGTCTTAGGGTTTTTCAATGTTTTAGGGATTTTACGTTTTCAGGGTTTTTTAGGGATTTTTAAGATTTTTATGGTTATTTAGGGTTTTTAGGGATTTTGAAGAATTTTTGATGTTTTAGGGTTTTTCTAGGGGGTTTTATGGTTTTTAGGGTTCAAAGGTTTTTAATTTTTTTGTGTTTTTATTGTTTTAGGGTTTTAAATGGTTTTATAGTTTTTAGAGGTTTATAGGGTTTATAAGGGTTTGAAATTTTTTCGTGGTTTTTACATTTTTTAGGCTTTTAGAGTTTTTAGGGTACTTTAGGGTTTTTTAGGGTTTTTAGACATTTTAGCTATATTTACGTTTCTATGTTTTTTTCAGTGTTTTTTTTTTGTTTTTTTAGGGTTTTTTATGTTTTATATGATTTTTATGTATTATTTAATAAAATTATGGGTTTTAGGGTTTTTAGGGATTTTGAGTGATTGTATGGTTTTATGGTTTTTATGTTTTTTTGGGTTTTGGGGTTTTGGAATTTTTTATGGTTCCTATAGTTTTGTAGTGTTTTTTATGTTTTGAGGGGTATAAAAGTTTTTTATAGTTTCGGTGGTATTTTAGGGCCATTATGGGTTTTCATGGTTTTTGGATGGTTTTTAAGGGCTTTTAGTTGTTTTTGGGTCTTTTACGGTCTTTTAAGGATTTTAGCATTTTTATTTTTTAGGGAAAATAATTATTTATAGGTTATAAATGTTTTATTAAGGTTTTCATGATTTTTAATGTTTTTTTGTGTTTTTAGATATTTTTAGAGGGTTTTTATGATTTTTATATTTTTTAGGTATTTTTGTGATTTTGAGGAGTTTAGGGATTCTTAGGGTTTTTAGGTTTTTTATTGATTTTAAGTTTTTTAATGTATTTTCAGGTATTTAAGGTTTTCTTAGTCATTTCAGGTTTTTTAAGGGTTTTACATTTTTTTGTTATTTTTAGTGTTTTTTGGATTACTTATGGTTTTTATGGTTTTTAGATATTTTGATGGTTTTTTGAATTTTGTAGGGGTTGAAATGGTTTTTAGTGTTTTCGGTGATGTCTGATGGTTTTTATGGTTTTGATGGTCTTTAATATTTTTAGGTGTTCTATGGTTTTTAGGTTTTTAGCGGTTTTATCCTTTTTTAGGTTTTTAGGGTTTTATGTGTTTTATGTTTTTAGGTTTCTATAGGGGTTTTCAATGTTTTTAGTGTTTTTTCATTTTTAGAGATTTTAGGGATTTTTAGGATTATTATTGTATTTAGGATTTTTTCTGATTTTGAGGGTTTTTGGTGTTTTTAGTGTTTTATGGTTTTTTAGGGTTTTAGGGGCTTCTATGAACTTTTAAGGGTTCAAATATTTTTTAGTGTTATAAAAAATTTTAATTGTTCAATGGGTTTTTATAGTTTTTAGTTTGTTTTTGGAATTTAATGGGGTTTTGGGATTTTAAGGTTTTGTGGGTTTTATTTGTTTTTAGTGTTTTTAGGGTCTTTTAGGGTGCTTAGAATTTTTTAGGGGTTTTAGGGGTTTAATTTGTTTTTATTTTTATGCTTTTCTTGGGGGGTTTCTTAGGGTATTCAATTATTTTAAACAAATTTTATGATTTGAATATTGTTTTAGGTTATTTAGGGGGTTTACTGGTTTTTAGGTTTCTAATTTTTTCTTAGGGATTCCATGGTTTTTTAAATTATATGGATTTTAAGGGATATTTGTATTTCTATTGTTTTTTTGTTCTTAGGTACTTTCACTGATTTTTTTGGTTTTTTAGTGTCTTCATTGTTTTTCAGGGGTTTTATGATTTTCTATATTTTATGTATTTTTAGTGTTTTTATGCTTTTATGGATTTCATAGGGGTTTTCAAAGTGTTTAGGTATTTTTTAAAATTTATATGGGTTTTAGGAATTTTGAGGGTTTGGGGGGTTTTTTAGAGTTTTTTGGATTTTTTAATGTTTTGAGTGTTTTTTCAGGTTTTTAGTGTTATGAGTGTTTTTATGTTTTTATTAGGTTTTTTTAGTTTTTTTAGATTTTTTACGTTTTTGGGGATCTTTAATAATTTTTTAGGATTCTTATATGATTTTGGGTTTTTAAAATCTTTGAGTGTTTTTTGGGTTTTATGGTTTTTCATGTTTTTTGGGTTTTTTATAGTTTTTATGGTTTAAAGGTTTTTTTATGTTTTTAACTTTTTTTCGAGTTTAAAGGTTTTTTATAGTTTTTAGTGGGGTTTTCATGTTTTTAAGTTTTTTAAAATTTTTGAGCTTTTTTGGTTTTTTGGGTTTTAGCATTTTCTAGGTTTCTCATTATTTTTACCATTTTAAAAGTTTTAAGGGGTTTTAAGTGTTTTAGGTTTTTATGATTTTCTTATGGTTTTTCTGGGTTTTTAGTGTTTTTTAAATTTTAGATACTATTTTAAATTTTTAATGATTTTTATGGTTTTTAAGGTTCATTAGGGGGTTTTATTGGAGTTTTGGGATTTTTAGGGGTTTAATGGTTTAATGTTTTTTTGGGTTTTTAGAAGTTTTTGGAGTTTTATAGGGTTTAATGTGTTTTTAAATTTCTTATGTTTTTAGGGGTTTAATGAGTTTTTAGAGTTTTTTGAGGATTTAGGGGGAGGGGTATGGGATTTTTAAGGTTTTTAATGTTTTAAGTGTATTATGGTTTTTAGATGTTTTGGGTTTTAGGTAATTTAAATGTTTTTTTTGTTTTTTGGGTTTTTATGGATTTTATGTGTTTCTATGTTTTTACAGTTTTCTTAGTATTTTGATTTGGTTTTTGGGTGGTTTACATTTTATGGTTTTTCATTCTTTTTTAGGGATTTTACAGTTTTTTGTGGTTTTTAGCTTTTTATTGTGTTTTAGTGTTTTTTACAGAATTTAGGTTCTTTTCAAGATCTTAGTATTTTTTATGTTTTTTGGGGTTTATGGGTTTTAGGGTTTTTAGGATTTTTAGGGGTTTTCAATGTTTAAATGGTTTTTATATTTTTAAGATTTTAAGGTGATATTTAAGTTTATTATTATTATTTTAGTGTTTTTTATGATTTTGAGGGTTTTATGGTTTTTAAGGTTTTAGGGTTTTTATAATTATTTTGGACTTCTTATGGTTATTTATAGTTTTTAGGTTTTTTATTATTTTTGAAGTTTTTAACATTTTTATGGGTTTAATGGATTTTTTGTGTTTTTAGTGGTTTTTTGGGTTATTTTGGTTTTAAGGGTTTTGTAATGTTTTTATTTGTTATTATGGGTTTTAGGGTTTTTATGGGTTTTGGGGTCTTTTTGGTTTTTAGGGTTTATTTTTTTAGTTTTTATGGTTTTCAATTTTTCTCTGGTTTTTACGGGTTTTTAGTGTTTTTTTAACATTTTTAGGGTTTTTAGAGATTTTTTTGGATTTTTGGGCTTTTAGGGTACTAGAGTATTTATGTTTTTAGGGTATTTTAGGTTTTCTTGTATTTTTCATCATTTTTAGGGTTTTTATGTTTTTATGTATTTTTATGTTTTTATGAATTATATGGTTTTTAGGGGTTTTAAGGTTTTTGGGTTTTTTTGGGTTTTTGGGTTTTTATGGGGTTTTATATTTTTTCATGTTTTTACATGTTTGAATAGATTTCAGAGTTTTTATTGGATTTTAGGGGTCTTATGGATTTATAGGATTTTTAACGTTCTTGAGATTTTTATGATTTTTTTGGTTTTTAGGATTTTTAGTGTTTTGATATTTTTTATGTTTTTTAGGGATTTTAATTTTATTAAGGTTTTAAGGTTTTACTAGGGGTTTTCAAGGTTTTAGTGTTTTTCACATTTTTATTGATTTTTTGTTTTTTATTATTTTTATTTATTTTTAGGGTTTTTAGGGATTGGGGGTATGATTTTTTTGGGTATTTAGGGTGTTTTAGAGTTTTTAGCATTTTTAGGTTTTTAGTGGTTTTAATTGTTCTTCGGTTTTTTATTGTTTCTTAGTGTTTTTCTAGTTTTTTATGGGTTTCCACATTTTTAGGGTTTTTTTGTATTTTTTAGTATTTTTTATATCCTTTTAGCATTTTCATGAATTTTGTGTGTTTTTATGATTTTTAGGGATTTGAGTGTTTTAAGGATATTATGGGATTTTAGGTTTATATGTTTTTAAGAGTTTTTATAATTTTTTGGGGTCCAATGTATTTTATATTTTTTTAGTGGTTTTCTTGGTTTCTACAAGTTTTAAGGGTTTATAATGTTTTTACGGTGTTTTATGGTTTTTCGGGTTTTTGGGTTTTTAGAGTTTTTTTAGTTTTTAGGTTTATAGGAGTTTTAATTGTCTTTATGTTTTTATAGTTTTTTGGGGATTTTCATGTATTTATAAATGTTTACATTTTTAGTGATTTTTTGGATATTTTTGTTTTTTGTGGTTTTTTGGGGTTTTTGGGATTTTTATTGTTTTAGGGGTTTTATGGTATTTATAATTTTTATGGTTATTATGGTGCTTTATGTTTTTTTTGTGTTTTTTATGGTTTTAATGTTTTTTTAATTTTTATAATGTTTTTAGTGCTTTAAATAAATTTTAATGTTTTACTATTTTAATGGATTTTTCATGTTTTAGTGGTCTATTCATGTTTTATGAGTTTTTATGGTTTTTAAGGTTTTTAGGGGTTTTTAGGTTTTTTATGGGGTTCAGGATTTTTAATGGTTTTTGTGTTTTTAGGGTTTTTTGGGTTACTTGTGTTTTTGAGGTTTTTAGTGGTTTTAAGAATTTTAGAATTTAAATGTTTTTTTTCGTGTTTTCTGGTTTTTTTGAGTTATTGACGTTTTTATGGATTTTTAAGTATACATTGTGATTTTTATGCCTTGTCAGCATTTTTATGTAACTGGAGTGGATTTAGGTAATCTTTGTGTTTTTAGTGTCTTTTTTTTTGTTTTTAGGGGTTTTAAGTGTTTCTAGATTTTTAAGGGTTTCTTACTATTTTTTAGGGTTTGGGGGGAGGGGGTTATATTTTTATAGATTTTAGTTCTTTATCATGATTTTTATGGTTATTAGGGATATTGGGGATTTTTAGGGTTTTTAGTATTTTTTATGGTTTTATGGTTTTCATGGTTTTTTGGGTATTTTTGATTTTTTAATGTTTTAGTGTCTTAAAGGAGGTTTATAGTTTGTAGTGGGGTTTTATCATTTTATGGATTTTTAGGGTTTTTTAATGTTTTAGGGTTTTAGGGTTTTTAATGTTTTTAGGTTTTTATTATTTTTAGCATTTTAATCTTTTTAGGGTTTTAATTGTTTTAGGATTTTAAGGTTCTCTTAGGGTGGTTTCATGGTTTTAGGGTTTTTTAATTTTTTTGGGATTTATTATTTTTATGGGTTTATAGCATTTTTAAGAATTTTAAAGGATTTTATGGTATTTATTGATTTTATCAAGATTTTAGGGTTTTTTATATTTATACGAATTTTTAGAAAATTTTAAGATTTTTACCATTTTGTATGGTTTTTAGGGATTTTTATGGTGTCTAGGGTTTTTATGTTTTTTATGGTTTTTTAGATATTTTGAATATTTATAGTGGTTAATATGGTTTTTTATATTTTTAGTTTCTTTTAGTGTTTTTATAGGTTTTTAGTGTTTTATACGGTTTTTAGGGGTTTATATGATTTTTTAGTTTTTATAGATTTTAGGGTTTTTTAGTGTTTGTAGGTTTTTTATGGGTTTTAATAGTTTTTCGGTTTTTAATTCAATGGAGTTTTTTTAGTTTTGTTATTTTTTTTGTTTTTGGAGATTTTTAGAGATTTTTTATGATTTTATGGGTTTTTATGGTTTTTAGATATTATGAGGGTTTTTAGGGTTTTTATGGTTTTTAGTGTTTTGAGGGTTTTTTGGTTTTTTGGGTTTTTAGGGGGTTTTGAATTTTTTATAGTTTTATGGTTTTTTTCATTTGTTATTGCTTTTAGAAGTTTAAAGATTTTTTTAGAGTTTTTGTTATTTTTAGGTTTTTTATGGGGTGCTTGGGGGGTTTTTTCAGTTTTTAAGGGGTTTATGATTTCAAGGGGTTTTTAGGGTCTTTTATATATTTTAGTACTTTTTAGTTTTTTATGGGTTTTATGTGATTTATCTTTTTGATTTTTTTCTTACATTTTTTCTTAGTTTTAAGGATTTTTACTTTTTTAGAGACTTTTAAGGATTTTTTTTGATTTGTAGGATTTCTAGGGTTTTTATAAGTTTTTAGGGTTTTTAGTTGTTTTTTGTTTTATATGGGTTTTAAGTGTTTTTGGGTTTTTATGTGTTTCATACAGTTTTTTACGGTTTTTAGTTTTTTTATATTTTTATGTATTTTTTATGATTTTTATGGATTTTTAGGGTTTTAAGGAGTTTGAGGTGTTTTAAAGTCTTTTAGGGATTTAGGTTTTTTTTGGGATTTTTCGTGTTTTTAGGTGTTTCTTAGTTTTTTGTACTTTTATGGATTTTAGAGTTTTTTAACATTTTCAAGGGTTTAAAGGGTTTTTAGATTTTTTAGCGGTTTTAAAGTTTTTATGGGTTTTTAAGTTTTTAAATGTTTTTACCTTTTTTGAGATGTTTAGGGTTTTTATGTGTTTTTATTATTTTTATTTCTTCTTTTCTTTTAGGGATTTAATTATTATTTTTTGTTTTTAGTGTTTTTAGTGTTTTTAGGTTTTTAGGGGTGTTACATGTTTTTATATTTTTTAGGGTTTCTTTGTGTTTTTAGTGTCTTTTTTCGGGGTTTTAAGTGTTTCTAAATTTTTAAGGTTTTCATACTATTTTTCAAGGTTTGGTGGGTTTTTATATTTTTAGAGATTTTAGTTCTATTTTTGGATTTTTATGGTTATTTTGGATATTGGTGAATTTGAGTTTTGTTAGTATTTTTAGGGTTTTTTGGTTTTTTGGTATTTAGGTCTTTTTTAGTTTTTTATGTTTTAGGGGATTAAAGGGGTTCTATAGTTTGTTTTGGGGTTTTATCATTTTTATGGGGTTTTAGGGTGTTTTAATGTTTTTCGGGTTTTATGGTTTTTAGGGTTTTGATGTGTTTTGTGTTTTTAACATTTTTATCTTTTTAGCGGTTTTAAGTGGTTTAGGATTTTAAGGGTTTCTTAGGGGTTTCAATGGATTTATGTTTTTTTATGTTTTTTGGTATTTTTAGGGATTTTTTATTTTTATGTGTTTATAGGGTTTTTAATCATTTTGATTTTTTATAATGTATTATTTGATTTTATCAAGATTTTAGGAATTTTATTTTATATTTATATGAATTTTTTTGATATTTTTTGGTTTTTAGGGATTTTGAGGGAGTTTAGAGTTATTAGGTTTTTTTATGGTATATATATTTTTTTAACAATTTTAGTGGTTACAATTGGTTTTTATTTTTTTAGTGGGGTTTTGTGTTTTTATGGGTTTTTAGTTTTTTATACGGTTTTAGGGGATTTTATGATTTTGTAGGTTTTATGGATTTTAGGGTTTTTTAGTGTTTGAAAGTTTTTTAAGGGTTTTAATTGTTTTAGGTTTTTAATGTTTTCTTTGGGGTTTTTATGGTTTTAGAAGTTATTATGTTTATTTTTGGATTTTTAGGATTCTTTTAGGATTTTATGGTTTTTTATGGTTTTTAGGGATTATGAGGGTTTTTAGTGTTTTGAGTGTTTTTTGGTTTTCTGGGATTTTAGGGGGTTTTCAATTTTATATAGTTTTAAGGATTTTTTGTTAATTTTTTTAGATGTTTAGAGGTTATTTGGAGTTTTTGTTGTTTTTAGGTTTTTTATGAGCTCTTTGGGGGTTGTTTTATGGTTTTAAGGGGTTTATGGTTTTAAGGGTTTTAGGGCCATTTAGACATTTTGTCACATTTTATTTTTTATGGGTTTTAAGTGACTTCATCTTTTTGAGGTTTCCTTAGAGTTTTTTTTTTGGTTTTAGGGTTTTTTACATTTTTAGGGACTTTTAAGGATTTTTTTGGGTTTTTAGGATTTCAAGGGTTTTAGGAGTTCTTAGGGTTTTTAGTTTTTTTATTTTATATTGGTTAAGTTTTTTTTAGTTTTTATGGGTTTCAAACAGTTTTTCATGGTTTTTAGTTTTTTATATTATAATTTATTTTTAATGATTTTTATTGACTTTTATGGTTTTAAGGGATTTTGAGGGGTTTTAGGGTATTTTAGGCCATTAATTTGTTTTTTGGTTTTTTGGGTTTTAAGGTGTTTTTTTAGTTTATTTCTTTTTATGGATTTAGAGTTTCTTTAACATTTTTATAGGTTTAAAGGGTTTTTAGATTATTTAATTGTTTTAGGGTTTTTTATCATCTTTAGGTTTTTAAAAATTTTTACAGTTTTTGAGGTGTTTAGGGTTTTTATGGTTTTTTATTGCTTTTATTTCTTTTTTTTCTTTTAGGGATTTTTTTTATTTTAGTATTTTTTGTTTTTGGCGTTTTTATGAGTTTTACATGTTTTATATATTTTTTAGGGTTTCTTTGAGTTTTTTTTCAGGTTTTTAGGATCCTTTATATATTTATTTATTATTAGATATTTTTTAGGATTTTTATAGATTTTTAGGGATTTAGGGTTGTTGAGGGTTTTCTTAGTTTTTTATTTTTAGGATCTTTGGGGTTTTAGGTTTTTTTTAGTTTTCTATAGTTGAAAGGTATTTATATTTATTTTACATTTTTAGGGGTTAATGGGTTTTTAGAGTATTTATTGGTTTGTAGGATTTTTTAGTGTTTTTAGTGTTTTTTAGGATTTTAATGTTTTTATGGCCTTAAGGGGTTTTAGGGGTTTGGGGTGAGAATTTATAAAATTTTATGTTTTTTTACGGTTTTTTTGTTTTTTATGTTTTTATGGTTTTCACAGGGTTTTTTTAGGGTTTTTAGTTTTTTATATTTTTAGATATTTTCTGGGAATTTTTAAGATTTTTGTGGGTTTCTTGGGTTTTTAGGGATTTTTATAGTTTTTAGAGTTTCTTTATATTTTAATTTTTATTTTAGTTTTAAGGATTTTTTTTATATGGGTTTTAAGGTTTTTTAGTGTTTCTTAACACTTTTAAAGGTTTAAAGGGTTTTTGGATATTTTATTGGGTTTGTAGGGTTTTATAGATTTTTAGGATTTTAAAGGTTTTTAGGTCTCTTCTATTTTCAGTTATTTTTAAAGTTTTTAGGGTCTTTTAGGGTATTTAGTGTTTTTAGGTTTTTAGGGGTCTTAAGCATTTTTTGTTTCTTAAGGTTTTTGTAGGGTTATGAAGGTTTTTAGGCTTTTATGTTTTTACGTATTTTTGGTGTTTGTAATAATTTTATTATTTTTAGGTATTTTCAGCATTTTGATGTTTTTATGGTTTTATGAATTTTTGGGTTTTTACGGGTTTTAAGTGTTTTTAGGTTTTTATGATTTTTTAAGGTTTTTAGGGTTTTTCAGTTTTTAATGTTTTTTGGGATTATTTAGGATTTTTATTGGTTTTTAGGGTGTTTATGTATTTTGAGGTATTTTAGGGTTTTTATTGTTTTTTTGCATTTTTGGATGTTTTTTAGGTTTTTAGGTTTTGATGGTTTTTAGTGTTTTTTAACACTTTTTGTTGTTTAACAGGGTTTTATAGTTTTATTAGTTTGTATGGTATTTATTAGTATTTATGGTTTCTATGTTTTTTTTTGTTTTTATGGTTTTTAGGGTCTTTTAGGTTTTTAGGGGTTTTAAGCATTTTGCAGGTTTATAGGGGTTTAATGTGTCGCCAGGTTTTTTGGTTTTCTTAAGGTTGTTTGGGGTTTTTTGTTTTTTTATGTTTGTAGTAATTTTTTTTGTTTTTTATGTTTTTATGGTTTTATTATGATTTTAGTAATTTTGAGGGGCTTTAGGGGTTTTTTGGCTTTTTAGGTTTATTTTGCGTTGTTTTGGATTTTTTAGAGTTTTTAAATTTTTACGATTTTTTTGGGATTTTTATGGGTTTCAGGGTTTTTATACTTTTTTTCAATTTTTATGTCTTTTTAATATTTTAATTGGTTTTATGTTATTTTTTGGGGTTGTGGGGTTTGTTTGGGATTTTAGGGTTTTTGATCTTTTTTGGGGTTTATGGGATTTTTTTGAGTTTTTAGGGTTATTAAGGATCTGATGTGTTTTTTAAATTTTTATTGGTTTAAATGGTTTCTAGGGTATTTAGTGGGTTTTTAGGTTTGTTTAACGTTTTAGGGGTTTTTTTGGTTTTTTGGGTTTTTAGATTTTTGAGCGTTTTTAGGGGTTTTATGTGTTTTTATATTTTTTAGGTTTTCATAGTGTTTTTCAGGGATTCAGAGGTTTTTTTTTGGGTTTTTATAAATTTTAGTATATCTTTATGATTTTTATGGTTTTTAGGTTTTATAGGTATTTTGAGGGGTTAAATTTTTTTAGGGTTTTTAGGGTTTTCTGTGTTTTTTAGGTTTTTATGATTTTATTATGTTTTTCATGGTTTTTAGGGTTTTTTAAGTATTGATGTATTTTGGTTATTTTAAAATATTTTTGGGGGTTTTAGGTTTTCTGTGATTTTGATGGTTTTTAGGGATTTTATTGTTTTGGACGTTTGTAGGGTTTTTTTAATTTTTTTGGGTTTTATGATTTTATATATTATTTTAACATTTTAAGGGGTTTAAAATGTTTTAGAGTTTTTAGTGTTTTCTAGGTTCTTATGTTTTTTAAATTTTTTAAAGGGTTTTTTGGATTTTTATTGTTTTAATCAGTTGTTAAGGGTATTAGAGACTGTTTAGTGTTTTTTATGATTTTTGGTGTTTTTTAGGGTTTTAGGGTTTTTATGAGTTTTAATGTTTTTATCTTTTTCTAAGGGGGTTTTCCTATTTTTAGGGTATTTATATTTTTGTGTATTTTTGGGAAAATTTGTAATTTTTATGGTTTTTAGAGATTTTTTCGGTTTTTATGGTTTTTTCTGGGTTTTCATGTTCTTGAGGATTTTTATCATTTTTAAAAATTTTAGGGTTTATAATTATTTTTAGGTTTTTAATGGTTTCTTATGGTTATTTTGGTTTTTTAGGGTTTTTTACATTTTTATGGATTGCTATGTATTTTTATGATTTTTAATTTTATTAGGGATTTTAGGGATTTGGAGAGTTTTTAAGGCATTAATTATTTTTATTGCTTTCAGGTTTGTAGGGTTTTTTGAGTTTCTTAGGGGTTTAATGGTTTTTTTATAGTTTTTAAACATTTTTAGGGGTATAAAGGGTTTTTAGAGTTTTTTAGTTTTTTCTAGGGTATTTAGGGGTATTTATGGTTTTTATGGGTTTTAGGGGTTTTTATGGTTTTTACGATGTTTTGTATCCTTTTGGGTTTTTATGGTTTTTTGATTTTTTTAGGTTATTAGTGGTTTTAAGTGTTTTTATAATTTTATTGATTGATTATTTTTTTTAGGGTTTTTATCATTTCTTATGTTTTTGGGGATTTTTATGGATTTTTCAGGATTTTTGTGGTTTTTAGGTTTTTTAGAGATTTTGAGGTTTTTCTAGGGTTGTGGGGATTTTTAGGTTTTTAGTGTTTTAAGGTGTTTTAAGGGTTTAAGTGTTTTCAGGTTTTTAATGATTTATAAAGAGTTTTCACAGGATTCAATGTTTTTTATGTCCTTAGTCATTTTTAGGGTGTTTTTAGGATTTTTATGGTTTTTTAGGATCTTTTGGGATTTTGAGGTTTTATATGGTTTTTAGACATTTAGGGTTATATGTTTTTTAGGTTATTAAGGTTTTTTAGGTTATTAAGTTTTTTTTAGTCTTTTAGGGTTTTGAAGGTTTTGTATATTTTTTTTAATGTTTTTAGGGGTTTAAGGATTCTTTTATAGTTTTTAATGTTTTTTAGGGTTTTGTGGGTGTTTAGGATTTTAATGTTTTTATTGGGTGTTATGTTATCAAGGTTTTTTAATGTATTTTAGTCCAAAATAACATATTTTTATTGAATAATATGGTATCCCATGATGAAATGGGGTCCAAGGATGAAAAGGATCACTGGGGTCTATAAAAGTGGAGACCAAGAGCATAACCAATAACAATCCCACACCATTATAAGGAAAGGACCCAGTTGTGTCAAAGTAGGAATACCCATTAGTAATTGGAGCATTAGATGTGAGGAAGTCAGCTGCCCTATTTCCTTCTCCCCAAATATGAGTTATCTCCATGTCATCATGAATTAGATTCATCCTATTTCTCACTTGGTAGATCATTGACCATGGGGTAGATAATTTTTCTTTAAGAGACTTGAGGAGAACCTGGCAGTCCATTTCCAGCACAGTAAGGGTAATGTTCATCCAATTGCTCAATTCCAGGATAAAAAAGAAAAGAACTCAGTTCTTTCTGTAGAGAACATTCTTTCCCAAATGAAACTAAAATCAAAAAGATTAAAGACCCATTATTATCACGAACTATACCCCCCACATAAATCCAGATAGACATGACCCATCAATGTTGAGTTTGAATCCAGCCACTTGACCCATTTTCCAGTAGGTCTGAGCTAATCCCCAGTTGATGAAGAGAAACCCATAACCAGTTGCATAGAAGGTGCGATCTTTCTATGCTTAAATATTTTCCCTATATCAATCAATAAAAATAAGATTCTTGTAGTGATGGCCAGACACAAACTAAATATTCCCTTGATGCGAGCCTTATTTCTGGATTTCCAGATACACCAACCCCCTACTACCAGAATGTATATTGTTGTTTTGTTCTCCTTACAGTTCGACTCCTCCCCTTGGACCCAAAAGCTAAGAAAATCAATTCCAGAGAAATCCAAGGAAGTAGTACCAGTGAAAACATAATTCATATGTACCTCGCCCATTCACCGTCAAATAATATATGTTGAGAGGATTCATCCTTTGGTTTTGAAAAACACCAGCATCAGGACACCAATTGAAAAACTAGATTCATTATGTTCACATTCGTGGAGATAAGATTATTCCATACTCACCAAACAAAGGAAACATATTTGTTCAAGATGTCTTTGCACCACAGAGCCTCTACCAACACATCATTTCCCACTGGAGATGCCAATGCTCTGTAGAAATCCTTCCTAAAAACCTAGAAGCTGACTCAGTGAAAAAACATATTTATGGGGCCTCTAAAATCTCAATGAGATCATTCAATATCCATATTCTATGGTCCAGAACAGCCTGAACACAAAAAAGGTAGTTCCCCACTTATCTGATTGTGTTTTCTTGGATTAGACATCCTGATAAAAAGAGTTTCGTTCCAACCCTATTATGTTTGCAGAAGATGATCTCACCCTAGCCTATAATACATCGTGCATAATTGTCCAGATCTGTAATAATTTTCTTGACCAGTCACCACATGAATGATGATCTTCCCACTGGTGCCTTGAGAATATCTCCATATTTAATTATCACAACACACACCAATAGTGATAATCCTCTAATAATAGCTTATCAAGAATTTCATGAATCAATTCCCTAATGTTTCTGATACCAATTCCCCCCCTGACCAACTGGCTTAGAAATTCGGTCCCATGAAGCCCAGTGATGACGTCCATCACCGTGAGTTTCCCATAATAAAGTTTTCATGATTTTTATACGAATAATCTATAATGTTTTGAGGAACCTTTGGGGAGTAAATAATATGCATTGGAATGGAAGATAAAATTCCGTTAATGAGATTTATTCATCCACCAATACAAATAAAATTTTTCTTCCTGTTTGAAATTTTTCTGGTAATTTTTTTGACCAGATTATCGAAGTGATGTACTCAAATTCTCGTAGTAGAAATTGGACCTCCAAGGGATTCAATAGGAAAACCCCTTATATTTAAGATGATTCAATACTCTACGGTCTTGACTCTCCTCACCGAGAACCTGTTCGGAATAAAAACATTTCTCTATCCTTGGTTAACAATACGCCTACTCCACTTGTAGTATTTATCAATCACATTTTTAATTCTCCTAAGTGAACATTTTCTTCCATTGATAAAAAATGATCATGTAATATGAATACATAAGGTGAGATAAACCCATTTCAATTAATTTTCTTTGAAAATGAAGAATGCTACCCTCTATAATACTCTTACTAAGAAGGAAGCTCAAAGAATTATTCACCATGATGAAAATGATAGGGGAAATCAGATCCCCTTATATCAGACCCTTTACTAATTTGTAGAAACCACATGTCATCACCATGAAAGCAATAGACATCCAAGGAGATTTTAAATAGTAGAAAATAATTTCAATAGAGGGATCTAAAAATCCCATTCGAGCAAGCACTTTAAGGATGAATGACCATACCACCCAGTCATATGCTTTGTCCATGTAATAATTAATGGCTATATTAGATCCCTACAATTTCATATTGAGGTCAATAATCATTTCTTGGGCCAGGAATATAGTTCCTGAATGGATATACCATTCAAAAAACCATGTTTTACTTCTGTAATCCATGTTTGGAGGTGTGGATAGATCCTTCTGTTGATAATTGTTGGTACGATTTTTTTGGTTTTTATGGGTTTTAAATGTATATAGGTTTTTCTGTTTTCCTAGGGGTTTTCAAGGATTATTATGTTTTTAGGGATTCAGATGGTTCTTATTGGATTTTGATATTATTTAGGGTTTTTAGGTATTTTTAAGAGTTTTAGATATTTTACATGTTTTTTGGGTTTTTAATATTTTTTTAGTTTTTAGGGTTTTATGGTTTTTAGAGTCTTTTAAAATTTTTAGGTGTTTAAATATATTTAAGTGTTTTTATTGGATGTTGGTCTTATATAGGTTTTTTCATGTTTTTAGTGGTTTTTAGGGTTTCAAGGTTTTTAGTTTTTTTAGGTTTTGGCATTTTTTATATTTTTAGGGGTTTTAAGAGTTTTTAGGTTTTCAAGATTTTCTTAGGGTTTTTCATGGTTTTTGGTTTTATGTTTATAGGTATGTTAAGCCCATTTTAGGATTTTTAAGGTATTTTTAGGCGTTTATGGTTTTTGATGGTTTTAGGGTTTTTATTGTTTTTGGTGTTTTATGATTGTTTGGGGGTTTTAGTTTTTCTTTTGAGTTTTCAAGGATTTTAATAATTTTTTGAGTTTTTTAATGTTTATAAGGGTTTAAATAGATTTAGAGCTTTCAGTGGTTTTAGTTTTTTACATTTTTTTAGGTATTTTATGGTATCTTGTAGTGTATATTGTTTTTAGGGTGTTTGATGGTTTTTAATGTGTTTTAGGTTTTTTACATTTTTTATTTTTAGGGGTTTTAAGTTTTTTTTAATTTTTATGCTTTTCTTAGGGGTTTTCACGGCATTAATTTTTTAAGGATTTTTATGTCTTTTTTAAATTTTATGGGTTTTATGATTTTCTGGAATTTTGAGTGATTTTAAGATTTCTTAGGGTTGTTAGGGTTATAAAAAAAATTTAGAGTATTTTAGGTTTTTAGGGGTTTTAAGTGTTTTTAGGTTTTTATGGTTTTCGTAGGGTTTTCTTAAGTTTATAGGGGTTTTTATGTTGATAGGTATTTTTTATATTTTTTTAGGTTTTAGAGATTTTAATGATTTTTAGGGTTTTAGGGGTTTTATGTATTTATGAGTTTTTGGGTTTTTATGATTTTTTTTCTCTTTTTAGGGATTTTTTTTCTTTTTTTTAGTTTTCTAGTTTTTTAGAGTTTTCTACCCTTTTATAGAATCAAAGAGTATTTTTAGTTTTTTGTTTTTTATGGTTTTTATAGGTTTTTTTGGGTTTTTATGGTTTTTAGGTGTTCTTATGGTTTTTAGGGTCTTTTATGGATTGTTAGGGTTTTAATCATTTATTTGTTTTTTTGGTTTTAACAGTTTTTAAGTTTTTATGGGATTTATTGTAGTTTTCAAGGTATTCAGGTTTTTTATTTTTTTAGGTATTTGTTATTATTTTCTAGGATTTTATGTATATTTGGGATTTTTAGGGATTTTGAGCAGTTCTTCGGTTTTTTGGGTTTCTGGGTTTTTTTCTTTTTAGGGAGTTTTATAAAACTTTATGGCTTTTAAGTGATTGAGTTTTTTTAAAATTTGTATAGACAAAAAGGTTTTTAAATGTTTTAGTGTTTTTAGGGATTTTATGGGGTTTTATTATTTTTTACAGGATTTAGGGGGTTTTATTCCTTTTTGGGGTTTTATGGTTTTTAGATCCTTTAGGGTTTGAATGTTATTTATGTTTTTAGGGGATTAATTTTTTTGAGGATTATAAGGTTTTATAATGTTTTTCAAGGTTTTTATTGTTTTGTTGTTTTTTCAGGAATTTTTAGCGATTTTTAGGATTTTAGGTTTATTTAGGGGTTTTATGAATTTTAGGGATTTTTAGGGGTTTTAGTGTTTTTTTAGTGTTTTTAGAATTTTTAAGTTTTTAGAGGATTCAATTGTTTTTACTTTTTATGGTTTTCTTAGAGTTTTTTAGGTTTTTTAGGGTTTAAGTTTTTATGTATTTCGTTGATTTTATTGAATATTTATGGATCTTCTCGGTTTTTAGGGATATTTATGGGTTTTTGGGTTTTTCAGGTTTTTTTTGTATTTTTTATGGATTTTAGTGTTTTGGAATGGTTTTATGGGTTTAAAGGGTTTTTATAATCTTTAGTGCGTTTTTTTGTTTTTTATGGGATTTTAGGGGTTTTATGATTTTTATTTTTATTCAAGGTTTTTAGTGTTTTCAATATTTTAGGGGTTTTAAATGTTTTTAGGTTTTTAAGGTTTTGTTATATTTTTTCTGGGTTTTTAGGTTTTCTTTTTATGTTATTAAGGGTTTTCGGGCTTTTTAGGATTTTTAATATTTTTATGGATTTAGGGACTTTAGTGTTTTTTGGATTTTATAGTGCTAGGGTTTTTATGTTTTTTTTTGTTTTTATATTTTTTTGTGTTTTGGGGGGTTTTTAAGTGTTTTAGAGGTTTTTTAATGTTTTAGGGTTTTAAAGTGTTTTTAGTTTTTTATGGTTTTAAAGGGTTATTAGAGCATTGAGTTTTTTTGAAAAAAATTATGGCTTTTTGTTTTTTTGGGGGGGGGGTTTATGGGTTTTAAGGTTTTTTAGGTTATTAGGGTATTTTAGGGTTTTCAGATTTATAGAATTGTTTAGGTTTTTTGGGGGAAAGGGGTTTAAGAGTTTTTATGGTTTTGAGGTTTTCTTAGGTGTTTTTAGGGTTATGCTGGTCTTTTATATTCTTACGGATTTTTAGAGATTTTTTAGGTTTTTCACGGGTCTTTGGGGGTATTCGGCATTCTGAGAGTTTTTATAGAGCTTTAGGGGGTTTAGGGTTTTTATGTTTTTTTTTGTGTCTTAAGTGTTCTTTTTGTTTGTTAGTGGTTTTACAATTATTTAGAGTTTTTCAAAAAAAAATTGGGATTTGAAGGGTTTTTGATTTTTTTCGTGGTTTTAGGGTTTTTGGTGTTTTTTGAGGATTTTAGGGGATTTTACAGGTTTTAGGGGTTTTAGGGTCTTTTAATGTTTTTATAATTTTTCATTTTTTAGTGGGTTCAAGTGTTTTTAGGTTTTTAAGGTTTTCTTAGGTGGTTTTTTGATTTTTTATTGTTTAGTTAGGATTTTAAGGATTTTTTGGATGTTTTATGTTTTTTTGGGATTTTTTATAATTTTTGGGGTTTTGGTGTTTTTAGGGGTTTTAGGGGTTTTATAGTTTTTTGGATTCTTAATGGTTTTATGTGTTTTATGTTTTTAATTTTTTCTTTGTATTTTTAGTGGAGTAGGTTTTTTTATAATTTTTCTGAGATTTTAACCATTTTATTTATTTTTAGGGTTTTTAGGTGTTTTAGGGGTTTTTGGGATTTTTGATTTTTTCGGATTTTTAGGGAAAGGAAGATGCGACGGTTGGGCTATTCTCGTCCCTCCCCTCCCCCCCCAATTTATTAGAATGAAAAAAGAGACACAGCAGAAAAGGGAGGGAAGGGGTCAAACGACCCATAACCAAAAACCCTTAACGACCCAAGACAAAAGACCCCAAAATAAGAAAATCAAGAACGAAAAAAGAAAACACACAAAGAAAAGTGGCCACCACCATTATCCAGCATCAACCAGCATCCGACAGCTCAAAGCTGACTAACGACCAGCACCCAAACTCAAACAGCAAACAACATCTAGCAGCAGCGTAACCATAAACCACAGCTTCAACACCTCCTATCCAAGTAGCAACGAGCATCCAGAATCACCATCATTCGACATCACATAACCACCAGCATCCAAAGTCACAGAACCACCAGCATCAACATCACAACCATCACCAACATTCAGCAGCTCACCACGAATCAGCAACCAGTAGACAATCTCACAAAAACCAGAATCCAGCACCTTCCCACCGACACAAGCAACCACAAACAACACATAACCATCATCACCGAAAAAGAACAACCACCATTCACCAAATTTCACACCCATATAGAAACCATCATTATGTTTCAAAAAAACTAGTACCCAGCACCTCCCATCTATAGTGGTCCATCGCAAGCACCACATAGCTCGCACACCAAGAGCAGGCGGCAGCCAATACCTCAAAGCAAAACAAAGAAACAACACCAAAGCAATCTCGCCATAATCTGTGATGCAACCACCATAGCCCAATAGAGATCCCAGAACATAGCACTTATCCAGACCAGCAACAATATCATAACACAAAAAGGAAACCCAGAAACGAACCTGCCTCTGCACTAAGGTCTGAAGTGGGACATTAAGGGTTTTTTGGAGTTTTTTAGGGTGTTTAATATTTTTAGGGTTTTAAAGGGATTTAAGAGTCTTTATTGGTTTTTAGTGTTTTTTGGGGTTTTATGGTTTTATATGGGTTTTAGGGATTTTTTATGATTTTTAGGGTTTTTATAGATTTTAAGGGTTTTTTGGATTAGCATTTTTTTGGGTCTTAAGTATTTTTGATTTTAATGTTTTCTTAAGGTGTTTCTGGGTTTTAAGTGTTTTTAATTTTTTTTGGGATTTTTTGTTATTTTTTATGATTTTTGTTGGTTTTTAGGGTTTTATGTATTTTTGGGGTTTTGGGTTTTCTTAGGGTTTTTTATGGGTTCTTGGGTTTTGATTGATTTCTTTAGTTTTTATGGAATTTATGGATTTTTAGAGTTTTTAAATGATAATATGGTCTGAAATTGTTTTTATATTTTTAAGTGGGTTTTTAGAGGTTTATTAGGTTTTAGGGTCTTAGGGGTTTTATGGGTTTTAGGGGTATTTATTTGGGGGGGGGGGTTAGGTGGTTTCAGTTATTAGGGTTTTAATCATTTTTTATGTTTTCTGGGGATTTAGGTGTTTTTAGGTTTTTATGGATTTCATAGGGGTTTTCGATGTTTTTTTTATGTTTTTATGATTTGAGGGAATTTTTTATGGGTTTTTAAGTTTTTAGTGAATTTGAGGGTTTTATGTTTTTTTTGGGTTTTGGGGTTGTTATGTGTTTTTTGGGTTTTTAGTGTTATTTTTTTAGATATTTAAGTTTTTAAAGGTTTTTTGGAGATTTAAAAATTTTTATGGGTTTAAAGGTGTTTTTGTTTTTTAGTGGGTTTTATGGATGTTATGTGTTTTTAGGGTTTTTAATATTTCTAGGGGTTTTATGGTTTTTAGGGGTTTTATATTTTTTTTATTGAATTTTTGGGTTTTTAATTTTTTTTATATTTATAGGGTTTTAATTGTTTTTAGCTTTTTAAGGATTTCATCAGGTTTTCAAGATATTATAGGTTTTTTTGGAATTTTTAATGTTTTTTAGGATTTTTTCTATTGTATTTTTAGAGTTTATAGGTTTTTTTCTGGTATTCCTGGTTTTTTGGTTTTTCTAGTTTTTAAGGGTTTTAAGGTTTTTATAGTTTTTAATTTTTTATGGGTTAAAGGGTTTTTATATTTTTAGTGTTTTTAGGGTTTTTAAGTGTTTTACGGTTTTTTCTAGTTTTTAGGTGTTTTATGGCTTCTAGGGTTTTTATTGTTTTTTATGGTTTTTAGGTTTTATGTGGTTTTTAGATTTTCTTGGGCGTTTTAAGTGTTTTTTTAATGTTTTCTAATGATTTTTAGTGTTTTTTACATTTTATGGGGTTTTTAGGCCATTTATAGTTTTTTATGGTTTTTAGGGTTTTAGGGGGTTTTAGGAGGTTTTAGGGTTTTTAATCATTTTCATGTGTTGTTGGGATTTTATGATTTTTTTGGGTTTTTAGGGTTTTTAAGGCTTTAAAATTTTTTGAAAATTTTTAGGGGTATAAAGTGTTTTTAAAGGTTTTTTAAGGTTTTTTGGGTTTTAGGGTTTTATGGGGTTTAGGTGTTGTTATGGGTTTTAGTGTTTTTTAGGGTTTTTAGGGTTTTTAATGTATTTAGGGTTTTAGGTTTTTAAGCATTTTTAGGTGTTTTGGTGTTTTAAGTGGTTTTTGTATTGAAGGTTTTCCTTGGCGTTTTCATGGTTTATATCTTTTTTATGTTTTTGTGGATTTTTATAATTTTTTATCGTTTTTATGGTTTTTAGTATATTTTTGGATTTTGAGGCGTTTTAGGATTTTTAAGGGTTTTAACATTCATTAGGTTTTTAGGGGTTTTATGTGTTTTTAGTTTTTAAGGACTTATTAGTTTTTTTTAGTGTTTTTAGGGGTTTTTTTAAATTCGTATGGCATTTTTAGGATTTTTAGGGGTTTATGGTTTTTGGGTTTTTTAGGGTTTTTATGGGTTTTTGGGTTTATTATTTTCTTTCTGTTTTAGGGATTTATTTTAATTTTTAGGGACTTTTTGGTTTTGTAGATTTTTTAATGATTTTTGGAATTTAAACGGTTTTTAGAGTTTTTTGTGGTTTTTAGAGTTTTTTGTGGTTTTTAGGGTTTTCTGTGTTTTATGGTTTTTAAGGTTTTTTGGGGGTTTTAGGGTTTTTATGGTTTTTTATGGGTTTTCTGGGTTTTTTTGGTTTTTAAGTGTTTTATGGTTTTTAATATTTTTAGGTTTATATAGGGATCTAAACTTTTTTAATTTTTAGGGGTTTTATGATCATTAAGGTTTTATGGTTTTCTTATGGGATTTTAGGGATTTTAGGGTTTTTTAGCTTTTTAGGGATTTTAGTTTTTTAATAATATTTATGGCTTTTTAGAGTTTCTAGTGATTTGAGGGTTTTAGGGTTTTTTGAGTTTTTTTTTTTTTTTTTTGGGGGGTTTTAGTGTTTTTTATTATTTTTTAGGGTTTTATGGGTTTTATTATTTTTAGGGATTTAAATGGTTTTCAGAGTTTTTATTGGTTTTTAGTGGTTTTATGGTTTTCATGTTTATATGGTTTTTAGTGGTTTGAGGGACTTTTAGTGTTTTTGAAATTTTTAGTTTTTTTAGTGGTTTTAAGTTTTTTAAGATTTTGAATGTTTTCATAGGGTTTTTCATGTGTTTTGGGGTTTTTACATTTTATGGATTTTTAGTGATTTTTATGATTTTGATGGGTTTTAGGGTTTTTTAGGGTTTTTAGTGTTTTTTATGTTTTTTATGTTTTTTAGGGGTTTAAGTGATTTTTTGTTTTTAAGGTTTTGTTATAGTTTTTATAGTTTTTTAGTGTTTTTTACATTTTTTGGATATTTATGGAATTATGATTTTAATGGCATTAGGTTTTTTATGGATTTTGATGGATTTTAGGTTTTTTTTATGGTATTTATGTTTTTTGGTTTTTGAAGGTTTATTTTATTTTTCTATGGTTTTTAATGTTATTTAGAGTCTATTAAAAATTTTAGAGGATAAAAGGGTTTTTATAATTTTTTATGTTTTTTAGTGGTTTTAATTATTTTTAGGTTTTTATGATTTTCTTGTGGTTTTTCATGGTTTTTAGGATCATTATATTTCTTTGAAATTTTAGAGAATTTATGATTTTTATGGGTTTTAGGATTTTTACATATTTGAGGGTTTCATGGTTTGTATGTTTTTTTTAAGATTTTTATTTGAGTCTTCTAGGGTTTTAAAGGGGTTTTTGAGTGGTTAAATTTTGGATTGTTTTAAAGGGTTTTTAAAGCTTTTAGTGGGATTTTAAGGTTTTAATGATTTTAAGGTATTTTTGGTTTATTTTGGTTTTTTTGTTTTTTTTGGGTTTTAAGGGGTTCTATGGTATTTAGAATATTTTGTGTTTTTAGGGATCTTAAGTGTTTTTAGGTTTTTAAGATTTTCAATGGGGTTTTCATGGTTTTTAGAGTTTTCACATTTTTACTGATTCATAAGGATTTTTAAATTTTTTTTGTTTTTAGGGTATTTAGTTTTTTTAGTACTTTTATTATTTTTTGGGGATTTTGGGTTTTTTTGGTTTTTTGAGATTTTTAATTTTTTGTGGTTTTAATGTTTTTTAATGTTTTTTAACATTTTTTCATGATTTAAGTGTTTTTATAGATTTTATTGGGTTGCTTGGGTTTTAATGTGGTTTAGGGTTTTATGGTTTTTAGGGGTTTTTTAGTTTTTTAGTGTTGTTGTAATTTTTTATGTTTTTTGGAGTTTAATGTGTTTTTAGGTATTTATGGTTTCATTAGGGTTTTTAGGTATTTAGGGTTTTTTTGTTTTTAGATATTTTTAGGGATTTATAGGATTTTTATGGTTTTTATTGCTATTGTGTGATTTTAGGGGTTTTCAGGGTTTTAGAGTTTTATGATTTTTTAGGGGTTTGGGGGGGGGTTGAGTTTTTATGGATTTCAAGTTTTTACAGTTTTTAAACATTTTATGTGATTAATGTGTTTTATAATTTTTAGTGTTCTATTAGGTTTTATGATTTTTTAGGTTTATATATGTTTTTAGAGGTTTTTATGGTTTTTGGGGTTTTTCGGTTTTTAGGATTATTTACGGTTTTTAGAATTTTTTGGATTTTAGGGGTTTAAAGTGTTTTTAGGTTTTTATGGTTTTCATTAGATTTTTTAGTGTTTTATGGTTTATTACATTTTTAGGGGTTTTTAGGTTTTTTTATTATTTTTTGGGTTTTTTTATTTTGAGGTTTTATAGTATTTTTCATGTTTTTTAGGGTTTTTATCATTTTTTAGGGTTTCTATGGGTTTTATGTGTTTTTCAGATTCTATTGTTTTTTAGTGTTTTGTGAGGATCATAGAACTCATGGGCATCAAGGAGTTGAAGGTGAACTTGATGAGGATGGAAGAATTAACATGATTACACATAACACATTATGAGGACATGGTGGCCCAATGATAAGGGAGCAGACTAAGAGAATGAAGGAAGCCTTAAATGTGTTAATCATGGAATTTCAAGGAGAGGAAGGATAACCTTTCATGGGGGAATCATTCGATCCTATATTTACATTAATTAATGCCCAAATATTCTTTTAAAAACCCATCTGGTGGTGTGCTACGAATATCAAGCCCACCTCACCATGTAATCATCAAAGTCAAAAGTGATGGTCTAGTTGTCATTACATTCTATAAGGGTGTGCTACTTGTCCCTTACTGTCATGGGCATGATCCAATATTGTCGAAATAATCATTTAGGATTTTGAACTTGTGTAAAATACATGTTATACTATTTTATCACTCTTTTGATATAAATATCCATCCCTTGTATTCATTGAACATCATTAATGAAAGGTAATGTTATTATCGAGAGTTTTTCTTGCATGATTTGTGTTCTTTCTTAATTATTGACATAAAAAGTAATTTAAATCCTTTTTGGTGTCTTGTGGATAAATTTCTTAGAGACGAGTTCTATTTGTTTTCTACCTTAACCAAATTTCTCATTTCTTCTTTATTTACACAATTTATATCACTTCTCACATGCTTTATGATGTAGATCCAAGTTCTCAACATGTGAATGGTAAGAAAATTTCCTAGGAAACTTTATAGTACGTCATGGATCTTGTGTCATTCGGTATCAAAGGCCAATTTCAATAAATCAGTTTCATCATTTTTTAACATTTCTTTCATCTTCTTTTTATTTTTGAATCGATTCAACATCAATTGTGGTCCATTTTGTTCTTCACCCATGAAAATCATTTCTTTTTTCATTTTGGATGTAAAGTATATCAATCCTATTGTTGATAATTTCATAATTATTTCCCATATAAAATCATTAAAAACAAATCTATAAATCATGAGATACATTAGCTTCCAATGCTATGAAAAATTCTTGAATTTTAAATTTGTACATGTAGCATCAACGATTTTAGGTAATTGACCATTTATTTATGTAATTTATGTATGTAAAATGGTTGGTTTTTTTGTGATTTTTGGAATAGATTTGGAATGTTTTCTAGGCTTTTCTAGAGGTTATCTGTTTGAGTGTGGTTAGAATAAACCATGAAACACCACCAAGAAACCACGAAACTGATACAGTGGACACTAAAAGAAATTCACTGAATAGAAGATTTTTTTTGTTATGGATATAGTTTAAACTGCCGTCTTATGCTTCCGTAGCAGTTTCAAAAAACTGCCACTAAATTTGGTGTCAGCATTTAATGCGCGACGATTTCTTCAATTTAGTTGTAGTTTCTGGAAACTGTCTTAGTAAACACATTTAGCGGCAGTTGTTGTATTTTTCGCGGAGGTTTGGACCAAAAAAAAGAAATCTTTCTTAGCAGTGATTTTAACCACCACTATTTTTTTCATTTTTTTCGAGGGGAACACTCTGAAAACCACGTCAACCACTGCTAAATGATAAAAAAAATTATGAGATTATATAGGCAGTTTTAACCGCCACTAAAAATTATCATCTTCTACACAAAAACTACCTCTAAAGCACAAAAACTGCCGCAAAATTATACAGTGTATATATTTAGGAGTGATTTGAACCACCACTAAAGGTAGATTTACAATTATAAAATGCTGGTAATTCTGCCGCCCCAGTACTAGTACCCTGAATAAAAAAATGAAAAATTCATATAAAACCTAGGATTGGTGGGGTACATATATAAATCAAACGACACATACAATGTACACACACACAAATATATATCTACATACATTCCCATCCTAGGAGTTCATAATAGGAGTTCTAATTTAAATCCACCATTTTTATAAACACCACTAAATTCATAACACCATAATAGAAATCCAAGATCCCCAATTTTCATCCACCTTTTTTTCAATTTGAAATCCCTACAAAATCTCTAATCATCACATGTAATCAGAAGGGAAACTGGATCCACAGCCAGCTAGATTATAATTTGGCCTAGTAATCCTATGATGTCATCCATTGGGACCCCATAGGAATCAAATGAGATAACTATCTTGTCTCTGGTCAGATTCAATAAATATGAACTTTTCATATTTTTCTTCATACTTTCATTGTTTTCATATTTTATGAAAAAATATTTAGTATAAAAAAGTGAAAACAATTTATTCATTTTAAAATTTATACCTATAACAATCACCCTCCAGTAACCCCATGATGAACTAAAAGTGGTATCCTACTTCCTCCTTGGCATTACTAACATTTAATCAAATAAAATTAAGTTTAGAACATAAATTTCCAAAAATTAATGTAGAAAAAAAAATTAAAAGTGATAAAATATGTACAGTACTAATAAATAAAATATACATAACAATGATAATGAATAACTGCAAAAATGAAATAAGATATTTCTAAATGAATGCAGAATTGTACATACAATCATTTTCTCGTTCAATCATATCAATTTCCTACTCCAATACTTCATCTACTTTACACACACATTCTAGACTAATATTTCCAACATCATGATTGAAAAATAAGTCTGTTTCTTGTTGTTGGTGAGATTCAATGTCATAGGTCTAATCTTCCACTTCATCATCCATATCATACAAATGTCTTTGTTTTATATGAGCAACTACACTCCCACTTTTATCCACAACATCATTCACATAATATACCATTTTTTCTTATGAGGATATGATATATGGATCATGCAGTTCATGATAACCAACATCCATCAAGTAAAATAAGTTCATAGAAGTAAGTTGCAACGAATCTTTTTTAACACCTCTAACAATATCGACCCATTTTAAATTTAATAAAACAACTGAAAAATGCTCGTGGTAGTTTAATTAAATAATATCAGTCATATTTCCATAGTATCTCACATCATAAAATGTAAATATACCACTATTCCATGTTTTAAAACCTTCTTCTCGGTCGACTGTACAAAATCTAAAGCCATTCAAAATATAAATGTCAAACTTTCTAACTTGATTTAGTGGATCTCTCGAAAGAAACTTCAAATATTCTGAAAACTTTGCTCGAGTATCAATATTCATGATCTAAAAAAATAAATATACATTATTATATTTACAAAACATATGTGTCATTCTAATCTCTGAATTTATTTCAATATTTATGAACTTACGCATCATGAAAACACTTCTAAAAGTTCTTTGTGAAAATATTTTATTATATATTTCTCATTTCATGTTCGGCCTTTCATTCATCTCTTTGTTTGCATACTCAACTCTTTAATAAATGGATCTACAATTTCACTATTCAGCAGCACATATCTATATGACTGTAATAATTTAATGTCTGTTACTGTAACATTGGAGGTCCTCCCAACTGATCAGCCAATAGCAGGAAATATTTTTTATTTCCGATGTATTTTAGATTGATTTGATGTGTTTTCAACATGTCCAAGTAGATTAAATCTTGTCTCAATATCATCCAAGTATCTAGAAATAAAGGTAATAAACTCCTATACCAAATAGCCTTTTGAAATAGAGCCTTAAGGTGGAGCTTTATTTCTCATGTATTATTTCAAATGCCTAAGATACCTATGAAATAAAATAAAAAAACCTAATTATGTATTTAATTATGTTCCAATAATTGTTTACATAACTAAAAACATATAAATAATGTACCTTTCAATTGGATACATCCATTGATAATGTACAGGGCCGCTTATTTTAGCTTCCTTAACCAAATGTACTATTAAATGCATCATAATAGTAAAAGACGGCAGAGGAAAGATCATCTCCATTTCACAAAGTGTCAAAAAAATATCTCCTGATGGTTTTCAAGCTCAAGTAGATGTAGATATTTCTCGCAGAATTTTTTGAAAAATGTGCATAATTGGAGTACCATATCAGTAACCTTTCTAGGTAATAATGTATGAAATGCCAATGGTATTAACAAATGTAACAAAATATGTGAATCGCGGCTTTTCAATCCATTTAACCTTCGATGCTTTAAGAAAACACACCTTGAGATGTTACATGAATGCCCATCAGATACCTTCACATGTATTAAAATTCTATGAAATGTATCTTTATCCATATTTTTCATTGAAAAAAATTATGGATCATACTTTTCATTCTTATCTGGCCAGAGATAACATTTTATGTTCATTTCTTGTAAGTTATTCTGATCATTGAGATGATCCTTCGAATTTCCATGCTCATTAATAAATGTGAAGATCAAATTATCCCAAAAATTCTTTTCAATATGCATCACATCAAGATTATGCCACAAATAATTAAATTCCCAATACATAAGTTTGACGAATTTTTTTTCTTCTATTGTTGTGATCCAATTTCACTTGACGATGCCCTTTGACCTGCTTTCCCACTATCATTCAAATGATTCACCGTAAAAATTATTATTCAACATTTCCATATTGTTCCAATATTTTAGAACCAGTTAACAACTTTGTAGGTGGTCTATGATCAATAAAACTACAAAATTTTGACTTGTTCAGCCTAAATAGACGAGATGCATCGAGAAATAATTAATGGAACATGAAGCACCATTTTTTACTATGAGGTATCCGTTTAGGCTCAAAATAAAAGTTTCAAATAGGAAAATCCAAACCCTTGTAAGTTTTCCAACAAGCTAAATTATCAAGTCTAGGGAAGTCACTAATGGTCCACAATAGAGCAATATGCATTTTGAATATTGTTTTAGAAGAATCATCATATGTCTCGACAATGTTTCTCCATAACTCCTACAATTCCTCAATTAAACACTGAAAGTATACATCAATAACATTTCCAGGAATTTGTTTTATAGGAATAATCATCAAAATCATAAAATATGTTTTTTTCATACACATCCATATAAGAATATTTTAAGGCATCAAAACAACTATCCAAATTCTATAACTGGTACTCAAAGTCGCGAATGGGTTGAATCCATCGGCAACAAATCCCAATCAAACATTCCTTGGATCAGATGATAAATCTGGATGTAATGAATCCATGTTCTTCCATGATTGTGAATATCATTGATGTCACATTAACCCATCATCATTATTATCTACTGAATTCCACTTTATGTATTCAGTGGTTTTCGATGACATGGATAATCTATGAAATATAGGCATTAATGGAAAGTAACAAAAAACCTTTTGAGATTTGTTCCTTTTCTTCTTATTCTTGGTAGTATGTTGATTTATACTTCCAACATCAACCATTAATTTCCATCCACAAGAAGAACATTTTTTGCAATCCTATCTGCTTGAATCCTCTCTCCAATAAAGTATACAATCATTAGGACAAACATGCATTTTTTTATAATTGTGAACAATCTTGTTAATTACATTTTAATATCATAAAAAGACTCAGGGATGTTTTCCTCAGGAAATAAATCACGCATCAATTACAATATCATGAATAATGCCTTATTTATAATTCCACATAGGCATTTGATATGTTGAAACGTTAGTAGAAAAGAAATATTTGAATATTTCATACATATACTATATAACTCCTGATTTCCATCATCAACTGAACCATGAAATATATTTTTCTCTGTGGAGTTTTCTCTTACAATAGTCCCCACAGAATCAATAGGAGGATCCAATGATATGTTACAATCTTGATCTTGTGGTTCTACTATCTCAAAAACATCACTTGTCATGTTGATATTTATAGCACCCTAAAATGGTTGTTCTGATATGTTTTTATGTTGATGTTGGTGTCTTGAAATTCCGAATGCATCCTTTAAAAGGTTTTTCATTTAATTTTCCATTGTCAATGAAGTTTGGAGATCATTCTATGGATTGACATTAGTGTTTAACATATCTATAATGTTCAATTCTCCATGCCAAATCCAACAAAAATATTAAGCAAGGAATTGCTTCAATATCAAGTGTTCATAAAATTTATATCTCTTCAACCATCTTCAAAATTTATATATAGGACATGGACATCTTATTCTACTTTCAACGTATTTATTGGAAATTGAAAAATCTAAAAACTCCTCCAAACCCTTTGCATACTGAGGTGTGTTCCTCGGTAATTTGATTCAGATTTTATCCATGTTTATCACAATGCGCCTATACAATATTAGAAAAAATTAAAACACATAACTATTACTAAATAGAGAAATAGATTCATATATACTAGTTGATAAAAAATAATATGTCAAATATGGTTTTCTTATATAAATACATATGGTAAATAATGAAGCATTTTAAATAAGGTTTTCTATTTTATTCTTACTACAAAATTTTTTAAAGACTTCTATTAAGGATTTCATCCAAATATTTGTTATATTTAAAAAATATCAACAAATGAAATAAAATGTTTTCTATGTCTAAAATGAAGCATCAAATAAGGTTATGTTCAACCTATTTGTATATAGTTGAGAAAAGACTAAACAACGAAACAACACCCATGGTAAATGATGGAATGGTTGATAGATGGAGTATTATATAAAAAAGGTCAAATCCAAAAAGACTATTCTCATGGTGTGAGGAACATTGAAGGACAAATAGTCATTTATTCAATAACATATAATGGTGAAATCCTTATCCTGGAGTTTTATTCAATTATGATTATTTTCATGATGTCTTATCTTGGATGACTGAAGGGATATCTAAATCATACTACAAAAATGGTCATTATGGTGCAGTGTGTATGTTTCATAAGATTAAATATTATGGTAAGTGGAAATAAAACCACAAACTTGGTGGTTTTCCATAAATGATACTTGAGGACAATGTTTCACATTAAAACCAAATTGTTTCATCCTAATGTGTTCATTTGTGGAGTATTATCAATTTTCCCTTGGGTGGTTGGTTATGCTTTGATTTTTTAGTCATGCTGTAATGTGTGGTTAGGATGTTATGGGTGTTTTTATAAGGTTTATTTTTATTCCATGATATATTGGGTCCTTCTACAAAAAAACCATATAAGTGGGGAATTAATCCATTCCCCTATGGGCTATGTTGAAATGGTCATTCGGTCCTACATTTTTGGAATGGTCAGACTTTTTTACTTAAGGGTTGGTTATTCCATCATTAGTTAAGTAGGTTATTTAAAGTGGTAATTTTTTTAGAACACTCCTTCATTGTTCCCCTATTTTGATCCCCCTTCCCATTTTTAGAGGTTGATTATATTTTTTTTACCATACTAATGCTATATAATCTTCTCCACCCATCTTCTCTCTTTCCCTTTGTGGTTCTTCCAATAATTTTGGATGGTTTCAACTATGGATGTAATGAAAATCCCACCAAATAATGGTGGTGTTATCTTTGATTCATGGAGATTTATGGTATTGTGGCTATAATATTTCTAAGGAGAATAAATGATGCTTGTTTCTTATCATTTAATAAATGGCTTACCAAAGTATTTTTTTGGTAATTCAACCAGATTAGACTGGAATTGATGGAAAATTCATGGGGATTTTTGTCAAAGGAGTTCTAAAGGAATAATATGAGACATTCAAACATCATTAGTTGATATTTGTACATCTCCATGATTCTTGGTGATTTATCAATGGTTATTCTTTATTGTATTATGTTGGATAATTATTTATAAATTTTTATAATTAACTATTGGAGCCTTGAGGTATGAGAAAGGGGATCAAGATCATAGTGAGTCTTAGTCTGGTCATGGATAGAGATAGTAAAAAGGATATGGAATGGGCTAAATCTAACAACATGTTAGGTAACCACATTAATACATAAAAATATCCATGCATGAATGTGCATGTATGTGAATGATAGGGGACTGGGTTCAGGAATGTGGGTAGGGATTAGTTGGGATTAAAGTTCTCCATGTGGCCTGGGTTGATCCATATAAAATAAATTTGGGTATTTAATGCTTGGTCGATGAATTTTAAAAAAGAAAAATGTTTATACCATTAGGGATAATGGAGTCATAAAAATTTGATTTACCTCTGTGTTGCTTTTATTATTGCGATGACTAGTGTTTGGCATGGGGATAACCTTAGTGGGATAGTTTAAGGGAATCCAAGTGGTTAACCCTTTAAGAATGGAATAGTTAGCCTGTGAGATTGCGAATTTGCTAGGCACATCTATAAAAAGTGACCTAGAACATAGAAACAACTCAATTCAGAGGGGTAGAATGGTGTTCAAGAGACTAATAGCTTTTCATAAGCCATTGGTCTTGGTATGATCATGTGATTAGAAGGTAGTGGTGATTAACCAATCACTAGAAAGATTATAGAGTAAATTGGTGACAATGAAGTATATTATTATGATTACATGTCTTCATGGTTCCTATGGGAATCAGATGAAATCTATGTAAATAGTTAGACATCGTAGTTTGTGTTTGGATCCTAGTGTTGTTCTAATGATGGGAGATGGTGATGGAATATAATCCATGATGACCTTTGAGGGGGTTTATGGAATCCAAGAGGCTTAATGTTTAGTGTGTATAGATATGACCTATTATTAATGATTTTATATTGGGTAAGTACTTTGTTCATGGATTTTTCTTAAGATATTTTGTACCTATATTTTATGATCATGATAGTTGTGTGGTTGAGATTAGTCATGTTGGAAGAACAAAATACACATATAGGATAGATGTCCACATTCACATATGTATATGCCCACATCTAATGAAAGTCCCATAAGGTATCTTAGAAACATAGAATACTCTAATTCATAAATCATAAGGAACACTTTAACCATATATAGAAATTTAAAAATAGTTCTAAAACCAAAAAAAGGAAATCAAATCACTCACCCAACTCAATTACACATGCGAACCAACTACAAAAATCCAACCAAGGTTAAAATAAAATGAAAAATACTCAATTACACGTTATAATCTAAATTTACATTTTATCAAACTCTATATGCACACATATATAGGATTAATAAATGAAATTCTTCTAAAACCCTTTTTTATCAAATATATTACATGAAAACACCACTATAATCCATAAAAACACACCATAATCATGAGAAACTCGTTTATAATTTAACTAGGAATGATCAAGAATTGAAATATTATTCTAAAATGGTACTGGATGGAGACACCTACCTCAATAGTGTGATAATGCAATAAAACTCTCATATAAATAAAAACAAGGCTTGAGTAACAATCTGCATGCCATATAATATAAGAAAACTAAACCAAACATCAATCATATCCCCTCAGTCTCATCTAAGAGACATCCAATACAATAAATAAGAATGACCCATGGGAGGGAAAAGCATAGAAGATGAAAAACAACTTCAAACTAAGAAGGACAGTCCTATGAACCTTGTGAAGGATCAATGGAGGATTGTGAGTAAGTCAGGCACAACGAAATGACGAGGCGTGGTGAGGGTTGTGAGGTAGGTGAGGCGCAACAAGGGAGGAATGGAAAAATGGGTGGTGAGGGGTGGAAAGAGTGATGAGGCATGGAGTGGAGTGGTAGAAAGGTGCGGCGATGGGAAGAGAAGGGGGAGGTAGGGATTCGGGGAGTCAGGGGGTCGGGGGAGTTGGGGGAGGGGGAGAGTGTCATCTGTTAAAAAAATTAATGGTTTAGCTGCGGTATTTTAAAACCACCGCTAAATTATTTTTAAAAATTATAGAAGTGTTTTAATAAACCACTTCTAATAACCCACCACTAAATTGTCAGTTTGGTGTAGTGGGATACTGGGGAGGCATGCAGTTAGGAGAATGGTTTGGTCAAACTATTTAGATTTCTAGTAGAAACTATGCAATGTGAACAATGGGGTATGGCATGATTGGTGGATGATTTCTCAAACCATGTCAGCCAACTATGAATGGTGTGTATGGAGGCAGTGTCTTTTCCACAATTAGTGCATGGTTTTCCTTATTGTGTTTTTGAACCCTCCACCATGGAAAATTGGATCCCAAAATTTCAGATCTAATCTTATTTACCTATTAAACTAATATTTTTCCTTAAACATGTCATAATGAAAGTTACTATTCATCCCATGATGGGGGAGACAATTCCTTTCAATATATGAGTGATTACTTGGAAAATCCAATTTCATTGGAGACCTAGATGCGTCGATACATTTTCATTATTCATCATTTTCTTTAGATATCTTTTTATTCCTTCTTTTGGAATCATGGATCTAGTTCTTTGGGGATATATCTATGTTTCATGATTTCAATTTTGATGGGATATGATTTTTTTGATTGATGGAAAAAAAATATAATCTAGAATATTGAATATTTAATACAGTTTGTTAAATTTTTTGTGCCATTCTTCATTTTTTATTATGTTTGATTGGTAGGTAGATTCTCTACCAACTTCTCTTGATCAGAACATGAAGGGTTGATTTCAAATTTATTTAATTTATTAAAATTATTCTAAAAATAATGTTTTGATTTTATATAATTTTCATTTTAATTATGGTTCTCAAAACCATAGGAATTGTTTGGTTTTTAGAAAACTGTTATTTATAATTTTAAAATATTGATTTTAAAATTATGGTTGGTTTATAAATGTAAAGTATTTATTGAAATTATTTTATTGAAATAGTTTTATATTATATAGGTATAATTTTTTGGAATGTGTTTAATGTGATGGATAATGTTTATGAAGTACCACCATCTAAGGGATAGAGTATGGATGTGAAGCTCCACCCTAAATGGTAATACTAAACTTGTCTCTATGTTTATGATGAGGATGTGTGTAAAGTGGGAATTTTTTATTCCAAATCATAAATTGAGAAATGTTAAAATCATTATTGATGTTCGTTGAAAAATTATTGTTTTATTTATTAATGTATTCCTTAAAAAATGGGTTTGAAGGGTTTTTTTATTGTTTTCCTTGGAAAACAGTTTTGGTTGGATATGAACTACATAAAAAAATAAATTGTTTTATATAAATGTGATAACTTTTTCAATCCTAGTGGCATGAGTTGGGACGTTATTAGGGAAATCCAACTTATTTTTATACTCACCCCATTCTTTGGAACTACAATTTGTTTTAAGATGTAATATATCAAGACATGGGTAAAGTTAAGGTATCCCCATTATATAGTGATTCTTCTTGATACCTTGAGGTGGGCATGTGTATTTGGATCTTAGAGAAGATTTGGATTTTTAGTTGGTCTCTTTGGTGTATTTTGGTTTTGTTTTCATTTGTTTTCATTATTTATGCAACATTAATTATTCTTGTACTATGATATTATATTTTGGTTTAGTCTTTTATTGGATTTCGATTTGGTAATTACAGTTATCATTGGTTTGGTTATTTTATATTAAAATGGAAAATTGTCTCCCAACTAATTATGAGGCCCTTGGAACTTATATATAGCCTTTGGTGTCTAGGGAATTTCACCTAAGTCCTAGTATCTCCCCCATCACCTTTTAAGCTAATGATAAGTGGTAGGATGTTACAAATGGTATCATCTTGTCCGGTCATTGACTATGAAATAGTATTGGTCTTTCATTTGGGATTACAGGAATGAGCTAGTATTGTTGGAACTTGAAATGTAAATAAAAAAAAGTGTATCTAACCGCTTTATACTGAACTCAAGTTACCAGGGAGTTGGGAATGTGTGTGTTTTGAGATACTTCTAGGAGTTGTCACCTCATCATCATGGGTTTAGTAGATGAGATGATAATGACATGAATTGATAGAAATTAATTCCCACTAAGAGTATATAATTAATTTTAAATAATTATTTTTGATTTTGTTAAAAGTGTTAGTTTTTGAAAATAGTTGAAAATGGTATGATTTTCAAAAGATTTGTGGAATTTTTAAAAATGGTCTGAATGTGGAAATTGTTGAATTTTGGAAATCATTTTTTTTATATGTGTGAGGTGGTAAATTTTAAATTTTTAGGACTTTATTTTTTTATAGAGTGAGTATAAATTGTGTTTTCTTGTGGTTATAGCAAATGGAACCAGGTTATCACCGTAGAAACATACTAGAAGAGGCTGTGGAGAATTTGGTTGCACATAATCCAGGTGTGAAGAAATAGTTGGTTCAGAGTATTGTTTAGGAATTTCAGACCACATACAGAGGGAACTGAAACAACGAACCAAGTCAATTAGACCATTTAGTTCTATTCCAAAAGTATAATCCACCCATCTTTTAGGGTGATTCTGAATCAGAAAAATAATAAGTGTGGCTAAATAGGATGAATCAAATCTTTAATTTCATTGGAACACTTGCTGAGCTAGAGCTAATGTTATTAATGTATAAATTGGAAGATCATGGATTCCAATTGTTGGACTTTCAGTGTAGGATAAATTGGAAAAATTAATGTAATGGTAAGATTTATAATAATATTTAAATAAAGAATTCTATCATAATACTTTCCGGATTGTAAGAACAACATACTTATTTAGTTTTAAGAATCATATCCTCACAATGAGAGGGTATGTGAATAAATTTAAGAATTTTTTCTAATTTGCACCCAAAGATACTGCAAGTTCATCCTTGAAGGTTCCCATATTTTAATTGGAGTTGATGGTAGAGATTCTCTCAAATATTTCAATGCTTTTTAAATTGGTTTAAATAGAGATGGTCAATAGAGAAAAAGTGGAAGAAAGGGATATGTTAGGAAATATGGTTGGAGGAAGCATGTTAATACCTATGGGAACTGGTGGGAAATATAATGTTAGGAATAAGGGGAATATGGATGTTTATTTCCATGGTGGTGGTATGACTCAAAATCAAATGGATGGATCAGTGAATATTTCTCCTAAACCAAAGGGTACACCTAATTGATTTCATTGTGGTTATCTCAATCACATAAAGTGAGATTTTATATCAACACATAGAGTATTTAACGATTATAATAATATTGTACATCTATAGTGATATTGTCTTAGTTCTCCTAGGATGGGTTCTAGGGGCACATCTAATGCTTCTCAAGAATTTTATTCTTTGACAGGGTGAGTAGAGAAGAATATCTCTCATCAGAAAACCTAAGAAATCCATAGATATTTGAGGAATACCATGAATCCTCAACCAAGGAAATCACAATAAGGTAACGAAGGCTAAAGCATAGTGAATAAGAAATTATATGTAGTTAATAAAGTTATCATGTATTTGGTTAGGAACTTCAATGGCAAGAGTTGTGATTATTTTTAATGATACCCTTATATATGCATTGTTTGATATGGGTGTGTTTAATTCCTTTGTTTATTCTAATTTTGTTTATCTTATGGGTTTTCATGTAGATATGATGCCCTTTATTTTGAAACATCAAACTCCTCTTGGAAAAAAATAATGTTGACCTTTTGTGTTCAAATCGTGTTTTATAAATATCAATGGTTCTAAATTGCCATGGGACTTCTCTATTCTTGAGATGGATTATTATGGCATAGTCCTATGTATGGATTGTTTGAGAATGTTCAAATTTCACATTGAATTTTATACCCGAATGGTTAGTTTTAAAAGTAATGATGGTTTCGAGCATCTCTTTATAAAAAATTTGAATGTAAAGGTATGTGAAGTAGGATCATTTTTACTAGCAGTTGGAACTATATCATACCCGTTGGCAGTCTTGAGCATAAAATTTGTGTATGAGATCGATAATAGAAGTATGAAAACAATTGTTGATCAGATTCTTGATGTTTTTTTCTTGATAATATCTCAGGGTTTCCAACCACAAGAGAAGTAGTGTTTATGATTTATATCTTATAATATACAAATATTATAAAACTTAATTCTTATGGTATGTAACCAATAGAATAAAGGGAATTTAAAGTCTAGTTAGAAGATTTAGAAAGAAATGGTTTCATTCGGTCTAGTATGTCTCTGTGGGAAACACTAGTTATTTTTCTCAAAAGGGGGGATGGAACTCTTAGACTTTTTTTTGGATTGTTATAAGATTAATCAAGTTTCAATAAAGAATAGGTATCTTATTCCATGAGTTTTTGACCTATTTGATCAATTAAGGGGAGCCTAGTGGTTCCCTAAAATTAAATTGCATTCAGGATATCACTAATTGTGGGTTCAAAAGGAGGATATTATAAAGAAAACCATCAAAAGTAGATATTTCCATTATGAGTATGTGGTTAGGACTTTTAGAATTATGAAAGAACTATACATATTTATGTAATTGATCAATTTTACATTTCAAATGTATTTGTATTATTTTTTGTTTGTATTTGTGGATGACATGCTAGTGTATTATTGGAAAATGGTTTGTTATGAGAAACACTTGGTGATAGTGTTGGGTTCTTGCGAGATCATTGTATACATTAAAAAATATCAATGTATGATATTGGGATAAAATAGGTAGATTTACTTGGCCATGGTATCTATAAAAAAGTGTTTCTATAGATAAAAAAATATAGAGGCTATAATATTTTAGAATCTTCCAAAGAATGTCTTTGAGATACGCAATTTCCTTGGCCTGGCTAATTATTATTGATGTTTTGTTTGTGAATTTTCATGGCTATCTTCACTAATGATTGCTTTGACAAGTAAAAGTGTTCTATTCCAATATAAAAATCAATTTAAACAATCTTTTCAGGAGCATAATGTTTGACATAGAAGAACACCAATCATGACCTTTCCATAATCATGACAAGGCTATGTGGTGTATTGTGATGATTTGGGATCTGGAATGGGGTGTGTTCTCATGTAGAGATATCATTATGTTTCTTATGGATCATGATAGTTATGTTTCAAAGAGAATAACTAACCAAAACAAAATTTAGAATTAGCTATTTTAGTCCATGATTTTATATCTTAGTTTCATTATCTTTTTTTTGATAATTTCATGGTGTTTACGGATCATAAAGTCTTGAAACCCATCTTCTCACAAGGATATTTATATTTATGAAAAATAATATGTATGGAGTATATTAAAATGTTCTAATTTGAGTTAATTTATACACTAGGTATAGGAAACTCTTTGGTGGATGCATTAATAAAAAATTATTATAGTCATTTGGTGAAAGAGGATTTAGATCAATGATAGCTAATGTCGGTGATTGATTAAACTCACATGGAATGTGAAGATCAATTTAATGTAGCTATTTTTTAGTTTTTTTATTCCTAATTTGGTAGAGAAGTTTAAATAGAACCAAACATATAATTCTAATTTTTATTTTATGATGTCGAAACTCAATGATGGAGAAACTATTGAGGTACAAAATCTTGAAAAAAGATCAGTGTTGTGGTTTTGAGATAAGATATTTGTACATTTGTCTAATCAAGAATAGGTACTTTATGATTATCACCATTTGAGATGAAATATTCATCTTGGAATACAAAATATGTATAATGAACTGATTTCACAATTTTGGTGGGCTGGCAAGAAAAGAAATGTGGTTGAGTTTTTTTTTGAGATGCCTCACTTGTTAGAAGGTGAAGGTAGAGCCCCAATGTCCAGTGGGTATGCTACACTGTTTACCAATTCCTATGTCAAAGTGGGTGTAGATAACTATATATTTTGTAACAAATATACCAAGGATGGATTAGAAACATGGTTCTATATGTTTGCTAGTGGCTTATCTCACAAAGTAGGCCAATTTCATCCCTATTCGTGAATCCAACACATTGTAGGATTTTTCCAAAATCTATATTCAATAATATTTAAAGATTAACGGTGTTCCAGTATCGATTGATTCTGATAGAGACCCCATGATTTTTTCTCATTTTTGGAAATATTTATAGAAATTCCTTGGGAATCAGTTGACAATGAGCATGGCATACCATCCTCAAAAGGATGAACATTTTGAAAGGATGATCCAAACATTGGAGGAAATTATTATGGCTTATGTAATGGATTTCGGCGGCTCATGGGAGGATCACATATTATTAGTGTATTTTTCATAGAAAAAATATATCTAGCCTTGATACATTTGGATAATTTTGAAGCATTGTATGAGATTCCTTATTTTCTACACTTTTTTTGGTGGAAACAGGAGATACATCACTTGTTGGAACAAGACTTGTGAATGAGAAACTAGTGAAGATTCAGTTAATCAGAAAAAAGGATAGGGTTGTAACATATTCATCAAAAAATATGTGGATCATTTTTAATTGAATTTTAATTTGAGGTGAGTGATCATGTGTTTTTTATATTCTCTCTAAGGCTTGGGAATTATCATTTTTTGAAGTAGGGAAAGTTATATCCCCGATGCATAAGGCCTTTTGAGACCTGTAAATAAGTGGATGAGGTGGAATATCTGTTTTTTTTTTCAACAAGGATCATCTTAGTGAATACTTTTTTCATGTATATCTATTAAAGAAGTATCAACCTGGCCCTAATGCATGGACTTTATGTGAACACATTGACCTAGATCTAGATTCTGTGGTGTTTCATAAGCAGTTAAATTTTTTGGATAAGTATGATAACGTCTTTTGGGGGGAAATCATCGGTCTAGTTCAGGTTTTATGGAAATATGGTCATATTTAGGAGGAATATTGGGATCATTAAAATGAAATGATGGAGAAATGGCTAGAACTCTTCATGTACAACTCTGGTTCTCTATATTCTATATATGGAAAGACCAATGGTGGGGATAATTTAGCACCCCATTTTCCAAAAAAATTGACCAATTTAGGAATTTTGAGTATATAAAATGATTTTATTAAGATTGAAAAGGTTTAGAGGATATTTTTAATTTTTTGGGATTTTTGTACATTTACAGTTTAATCATGGTCCGTTGAAACCATGCAACACCTCCATGAAATTGTTAAATTGAAACAGTGGACACTAGGGAGGTGCACAATTTGGCCAAATTGTGCTGATTCCTATTATAAACCATGAAATTCTAGATAGTGGGGTATAACAAAATTTTCCTATTGTTTTAATAATAGTGTGAGATAATCAGGTGAGGTGTGTTAGAGTTAGTGGCTCATGGAAGGTTAACACATAGTTTTCTTAACCTTATGCTCTAACCACACACAATGGAAAATTAGATCCAAAATTTTTGGATCTAATTAGATTTACCACCCACAACATTTCCCCCCTAAATATAATATGAAATGAATTCCCATTCCTTTTAAGGGGATGAAAACAATTCATTTCTATATGTTACATATTCCTAGAGAATCCAAGAGTGTTGGAGACCTGGATTCATCATTAAGTATGTTTTCTTCATTGTTTTCCATAGATCTTCTCGCCTTACTTCTTTTGGAATCATAGATTTAGTTTGTTGAGGATAGATTCATGTTGGGTGATGTTAATATGTATGGAATGTGATTTTTTTGATTGATTGGAATAGTATTTTATTTGGAATCATGATGATTTAAGTCGGTTTGTTAAATTTTTTATGTCGTTGTTCATTTTCGCATGAGTTTGATACGTATGTGGCTTCTCTCTCAACTCCTCTTGATTATAAGATGAATGATTGATTTAAAATATATTTAATTACATTAAATTATTCAGAAAAGGATGTTATGATTTTATGGAATTTTTATTTTAATTATGGTTCTTGAAATCAAGTGAATTTGATGGATTTTTGGAAAACCATTTTTTATAATATTAAAATAGAGATTTTAAGATTATGATCGGTTCATGTAAGTAATGTATTTATTGAAATTATTTTATAAAAATGGATTGAGTATGGACATGAAGTTACCCCATCAATGTTAACACTAAGCTTATGTGTATGTTTTTTTAGGATATATGCACATATGGAAATTTTTATGAAAAAAGCATAAATGGATAAATAGTTAAAATCTTTTTGATGATTATTGAAAATTGGTTGTGTTATTTATTAATTTATTCCTTGAAAACAATGGGTTTTAGGTCTTATTTGACAGTTTTCATTTGAAAACTATTTTGGTTGGATATAAAATGCTTTAGATTATTTTTAAACTATTTTATATAAATTTTATAACAGTTTCAATACTATTGGTGTGAGTTGGGATGTCATTGGTGAAATCTTATTGAGTTTTATACTTACCCCATTCTTGGAAACTATGTTTCATTTTCAGATGTTATATATAATGGAACTTGTAATTGCAAGGTATCCCAGTTCTATAGTAATGCTTCTTCATACCTTAGTTTGGGAATGTGGATTTGGGGCTTGGAGAATATTGGGAGTTTTTTTTCTATATTGGTATCTTTTGGGTTTTTATCATTTGGTTTTATTGGTTACTTCACATTGATTCTTTTTGTACATGGATATTTTCATTCGGTGTAGTCTTATATAGTCTTTCTTTTTGGTACTTATAAATCATTAAGATGTTTTTTAGTTATGTTTATCATTATTTGGTTATTTTATCTCATAAGGGAAAATAAAACTCATTTGATTTTGAGTCCCAAGGTATCTATTTCCCTCCTTTAGTACTTTTGGGATGCCACTGAAGGCCTAGTATCTCCCTTCTTAATTATTAAGCCAATGATGAGGGGAATGATGTTACAAAGAATCTCTAATTTTGATTCCATTTAATGTTACAAACTATTTATTCTCCTAAATTTAGATATTGAAAAATCAAAATTTTAGTAATATATTTTTTCAAAAAAAATTATCCAAAAAATAATTAAAAATAAAGTATAAAAAATTTCCAAATCTTATGTCTTTCATCCATTTATAATTTTTCGTCAGATTCTGTTTCCCCTTCCCACATGTTCCTCTTGAATTCATTTTTTATTTTATCATTTAATTCTATTTTTAGATTTCCACTCAGATAGAATCCTTTAGTTTTATTGAAATTTTTTTAGAATGTTATTGGAAGAAAGACGATTTGTAAAATGAAAGAGTGATATATTTTATAGTAAAGAAATAATTGAGTGATAAATAAGTGAACAAGAAATATTTTAGTGTAAAAACATGAGGGAGTGTGTGATTTCCATATTCACTTCTATTCAAATTTTCATGAAATATTATTAAATGAAGGGGTAAAGAAACACCAATGAAATAGACATTATGTTTTTATGAGGGATATACAAGAACAATTCCAACTATCGAATTATAGGATGGATGAATTGCAATTCCCTTCCAATTATAGAGAACCAACAAGGAGAAGGGTTGTTAAAGAATAAGAGGTGTTATTAGATTTTTCTAAGACACCAATTTAGAGAAATCAACATTAATAGAAGAAAACCAAAAATCATGTTTGAGTAATGTTGAGGACACATTTATTCCAAGGTAAGAATGATCCTGAAACATAAACAAAATGGGAATAAAAGGTAGAGTGTGTGTTTTTTTCATAAATATTTGGATGAAAATAATGTGATATTAGGGGATATTTAATTCTCTAACTATAATTTTATTTTTTGGTACCAACTACAAGTGAGTTGATAGAAAAGTGGAGAAATACCAATCCACAGTTGGGAGGAGATAAAAGTGGAAATGCATAAATGTTTTGTTTTTATCTACTATTATCATGATTTGTTCCTCATATTTCAAGGTTTGAAACAAGTATATATGAGTATTGATGATAATCATAAAGATATGGAGATCAACATGATTTTGGCCAATATTTATGAGGTGTGAGAGGACACCATGGAAATGTTTGTGAATTTCCTAAAACATAACACTTTGGATACAGTGGACATGCAACACTATTTGGATATGGAGGATTTTCATCAAATGGATACTAAATTAGAGAAGCACATAAATAAAAAAATTATGTGCCCCACATCTTATGGTAAGGATTTAAAATCTTATTTCAAGTTTAATTATTTTGAACCAAAAGAATATATAATGGAACAACAAATGGATTCAAAGGAATGTGAGAAATAAAAAACCATTCTTTTAGAAATCCAAAGGTAAAACTATTGGAAATGAGGTTTCTAAATGAAGTGAAATGTTTTAAATATATAAGATTTAGAAATTTTTCCTCATAATTACAAAATAAGAAGTCCATGATTATTTTGGATCATGGATATGTTCTTAGTGATAGCTCAATAAAAAATGAAATTCCACCACTTGAGGTGTGTTTGGATGTGGAAATAGACAGCCTAATACATGAAAAAATACTTGGGTAAAGGAATTCTTTAAGTGATAAACCCAAATGAGAACACGATTAAGAGAAAAGGGAGATCATTTTTAAAACTAGATGTCCCATCAAAGATAAGTCATGTATTATGATAACTGATGGGGGTAGTTTAATAAATATATCAAGTGGTTTGATAGCTGATAAATTTGGTTTAGCTCTAACCAAGAATCCTAGACCATATATATTGTAATGGTTAAATAATAGTGTGGATGTTAATGTGAATAAGATATAAAAAGTTACATTTTCTATTGGTAATTATGATGATAAGGTTATTTTTCATGTTATTGTCATTCATACTTTTCATTTCTTATTGTGATGGATGTGTAAATTTTATTAGAGGGTCGTGCATGATTGATTAACCAACCACAATTATTTTGAGTATAATGGAAGGAAAATTATACTTAAACCCTTGAGATGAATGCAAGATTATTAAAACTAAGTGAGGGTTAAGATAGATTATGAGAAGAGAGAAAAATAAAAGACAGAAAAATTGAGATAATGGAAAAAAGAGTGAAAATGGGTGATGAGTGATATTAAAAGAAATTAGAGAAAGATAAGATTTGAAAATAAGAGTGAAAATAATAGTCAAAACAAGAGTGTTGAGGAAAAAATGGGGTTTTTTAGAAAAAAATGAGATAAATAGAGATTCAGATGTAGATAAAACTATTATTCTTATATAAAATGGAGAATGTTTCACCCGTAAATCTATTAAACAATCAATCCCTTCTTGATTTGTGTCATTATTACAGTAATATTGTGATCTACGGAGGACGTTTCTGAAACAAGCTACATTTGTTCCAAGTGGTTTGGTATGGAAAACCCTGCTAAAATGGAGTTTACCAGGGTCACAAAAAATCAAAACATCATCCATGAGGAGATGTACATTTCAAATTTTTAGATAAGATAAATTATAATTCATACAAGAGTGAGTTACCCTATAGGTATGGAAATTTTAGTGTCACCTTTAATGTTTCTAATCCTTCTCCCTCTGAATTTTCAGATTCCGGGATAAATCCTTTTGAAGTTGGAGGGGATGATGATGATCATGGAATACATTAGAATCGGGGGTTTGAAGGTGGTATTAATGAGGAATGATTAATGCCCGTGATTTTACAAGACCCAATGCGAGGAGTTAGTGGCACAATGTCAATGGATCAGACCAAAAGAAATAAGGAGGCCTTAAATGGGTTAATTAGGGAAATCTAAGGGTAGGCCCAATACCCATTCGTAGAAGATGAATTAAAGCCTATATTTACCTTAATTAAGGCCCAAACATGATTTCAAGGACCTATCCAATGGTTTTATATGATTATCAAGACCACACCACCATGGAATCTTAAAATTAAAAAGTGTAGGGCTAGTTGTATTAACTTTACAAAGGGGTATTATACTTTTCCATTAATGTCATGGTTATGTAACAAGTTGTTCAAAACCATAATTTTGGATTTTTGACTTGTAAAAAGTATTTTTTTGACTTTTGTATCACTATTTTTCTATAAATAGACACCCCTTGTACTCTTTGACCATCATAAATGAAGTTAATGTTATTATGGTGAGTTTATCATTCATCCTTTGAAGTTTTGGATTAATTCATGACTTATCAAATTATTTTTCATCCTTTGTGGTTTTTGGTGTCTAGAGTCATTAGAGGCAAGCTCTCTTTGAGATCTACCTTGAACAAATATCTCCTTTATTCATTATCTATACAATTTATTGACCTTATCACTTGTTTTATTGCGGAGATCTGGTCCTTAACACAGGAACATCGAACACAGTTCCTAGGACACTTTTTAGTGGGTCTTGGATCACATATCATGGGGTTTTAGGGATTTTAGGGGTTTTTTACATTTTTAGGTATTTTTTATGATTTTAATTATTTTAGTGTTTTTAGAGATTTTGATGGTTTTTTTATGATTTTGGGGATTTAATGTTTTTTTTGTTTTTTTGTGTTATTTGAGTTTTTATGGTATTTATGTTTTTTTATATTTTTTTTACATTTTTAGGGTTTTAAATTCATTTTAGTGTTTTAATGGTTTTTAGGTTTTTATGGGGTTTTAGGTTTTTTATGGTTTTAGGGGTTTTATGATTTTTAGGGGTTTTATGGTTTTTAGTGTTTTAAGGGGTTTTTACGGGTTTTCAGGTTTTACTGTTTTTATATTTTTTGGGGGGTTTTAAGAGTTTCTATGATATTTAGGTTTTCTTAGGGGTTTTTTAGGTTTTATGTTTTTTATGTTTTTAGGGATTATTAATGATTTATTTTTGATTTTTATGGTTTTTTAGTATATTTTAAGATTTTGAGGGGTTTTAGGGATTTTCAGAGATTTATGATTTTTTGATTTTTTTAGTTTTTTAGAGTTTTATTTACATTTTTAGGAGTTTAAAGGGTTTTAGAGTTTTTAGTGGGTTTTAGGGTTTTTATGGGTTTTTAGAGTTTTAGGGTTCTATCACCTTTATGGTTTTTAATGTTTTTAAGGTTTTTATGGATTTTAAGTGGTTTTAGTTTTTTATGATAATTTTAATTATTTTCAATGTTTTTAGCATTTTTTATTTCTTAATATATTTTTTGGGATGTTTGAGAATTTATATGGATTTTTAGGGTTTTAGGGATTAGAAGGTGTTTAGGGTTATTATTGTTCTTATTGAATTTTTAAGGGTTTTTTGAGTTTTTAGGGTTTCATGGTTTTTTAGAGATTTTTAAATTCTTATGGGTTTAATGGTTCAATAGAGTTTTTAGTGGTTTTATGGTTTTATGGGTTTTATGGATTTTGAGGTTTATAGTAAATTTTATGGTTTTTAGGGGTTTTTTGGTTTTTGTGGTTTTTTTTGTTTTTAGGAATTTTTAGGGAATTTTTAGGATTTTTATAGTTTTTTCATGTTTTTAGAGATTTTGATGGTTTTTAGGATTTTTAGGGTTTTTAGAGTTTTTTAGTGATTTATCATTTTTAGTTTTTTAGGGGTTTCAAGTGTTTTTAGTTTTTAAGGATTTCTTTGGGCTCTTCAGGGCTTTTAGGCTTTTATGTTTTTATGGATTTTTAGAGATTTTTTTTGGATTTTTTGTATTTTTTTGGGTTTTAATATTTTTAGGGATTTTGAGGGTTTTTGTTTGTTTTATGGGTTTTATAAGTATTTTATAATTTAGGGGTTTTTTAGTTCTTTAGGTTTTTAGAATTTTTTAATATTTCTGGGGCTTTAAGTTTTTTTTATAATTTTTAGTTGTTTTTGGGTTTTTATTGGTTTTGGGGTTTTTAATGGTTTTATGGGATTTATTTTTTTTAAGATTTTTAGGATTTTCGGATTTTTTACGAATTTTAGGTGTTTTAATTATTTTGATGTTTTTTGTGTTTTCTTTTGGGTTTTCAATGTTTTCATAAATTTTTATTTTTTTACAGATTTTTAGGGGTTTTTTGAGTTTTTAGGTTTTTTTATTTGTTAAGGGGTTCTAATATTTTTCAGATGTTTTTAAACTTTTTAGTGGTTTAAATGGATTGTATATTTTTTAGTTTTTTTATGTTTTTTATGAATTTTTTAAGGTTTGTAACGGTTTTAATTATTTTAATGGGTTTTAAGGTATTTATGGTTTTTAGGGTTTTTAGTGTCTTTATGTTTTTTAAGGATATTAATTTTTTAAGGCCAATAATGTTTTCTTATGTTTATTCATATTTCTTTGGGTTTTTACATGTTTTGGTATTTTTAGGGATTTTTTATGATTTTTATGGTTTTTTAGTGTTTTTAAAGAATTTGAGTTTTTTAGGGGTTTGGGGGGTTTTGGGGTTTTTTAGGTTTTCATAGTTATTTTAGGATTTTGAGATTTTTTATAGTTCTTCAACATTTTATGGATCTCAAGGGGTTTGGTATATTTTAGTGGTTTTGTTCTTTTTTTGGGATTTTAGGGTTTTTATAGATTATAGTGGGTTTATGGTTTCTTGGGTTTTTAGTGTTTTTTAGAGTATTTAACATTTTAGGGTTTTTAGGGTTTTAAGTGTTTCTAATGTTTTAAATTTTTTCTATGGTTTATTTGGTGTTTAGGTTTTTTTATATTTTTAGGGATTTTTAGGGCATTTTTAGTATTTTTATGGATTTTTACGGTGTTTAGGGATTTTTTAGTTTTAATTGTTTTAAGGGTTTTTTTGGTTTTTTGTGTTTCTATGTTTTTTTGAGTTTTTAGGGTTTTTGTGGTTTTTTAGATATTTTAAACATTTTTAGGGGTTTAATTTGTTTTATAGTTTTTAGTTATTTAGGGGTTTTATTAGTTTTTTGTGTTTTTATGGTCTTAACATGTTATTTTATGTTTTAGGAGTCTTTAGGGTCTTTTGGGGTGTTTAAATTTTTGTAGGTTTTTAAGGTTTTTTAATATTTTTAGGTTTTCTTATAGTTTCTCTTTGTTTTAAAGTTTTTTTTATGTTTTTTAGGATTTTTAAAGATTTTACGGATTTTTATGCTTTTTTGGGTTTTTAGGGATTTTTAGGGTTTTATAGTTTTAGATTGTTTTCATGTTTTTATGTTTTAGGGGTTTCATGTACTTTTAGTTTTCAAAGGAATTCTTATGGTTTTCAGTGTTTTTATGGATTATTACATTTTTCAAATATTTCTTGACTCATTTATAGTTTTTAGGCTTCTTACTGTTTTTGAGGGTTTTTTGGGTTTTGGTTTTTTTGGGTTTTTAGGATTTTTTTAAGTTTTTAAGGGTTTTCAAAGCTTTTTGAGCTTTTATCTATTTAGGGGTTTAAAGGTTATTTAGAGTTTTTATTTGGTTTTTAGGATTTTTATGGATTCTTAGTGCTTTTAATGTTTTTAGGGGTTCTAATGTTTTTTGGTTTTTTGGATTTTCTGGAATTTTGGGGTTTTCATAGATTTTTGGGCTGTTATGGTTTGTTTTGGGTCTTTAGGTTTTCAAATGTTTTAATGTTTTCAAAATTTTTAGGGGTTAAAAGGGTTTTTATTGTTTTTATTATTATAGTGTTTTTATGATTTTTAGGTTTTTTATGTTTTTAGATGATTTTATGATTTTTGGTATTTTTAGGGTTTTTTGAATTTATCAGGATTTTAAGGGTGTTAAGTGATTTTAGGTTTTAAGGGTTTCTTATTATTTTTAGGGTTTTTGGGGGGTTTACATTTTTATGGAATTTTAATGTTTTTTTGGATTTTTATGGGTTTTTATCTTTTTTATAAATTTTCAGGGTTTTCCAGGTTATTCAAGATTTTTTTGATATTTTTAGGGTTTTAACGGGTTTTTGATTTTTTGAACATTTTTATGGGTCTAAGGGATTTTTATAGTTTTAGTTGTTTTTATGATTTTAAGGGTTTTTAGGATGCTTAAGGTTTTATGGGGTTTTAGTGTTTTACAAGTAATTTTTATTTTCAATATTTTTAGGGTATTAGGGTTTGTAGTGTTTTTTAGGTTTTAAGAGTTTTAAGTCTTTTTAGGTTTTAAAGGTTTTATTAGGTTTTTTAGTGATTTTAGTGGTTCTTAACTTTATGTGGTTTTTAGTTATTTTTTATTATTTTTTTATTTTCTATGGTTTTTATGGTTTTTTAGGTTTTTAGGGTTTTCTTTGTTTATTTTTAATGTTTTATGGTTATTTATATTTTTTTATTGTTTTTTGTGGTTTAATGTGATTTTAGATTTTTTGTGGATTTTAGGAATTTAGGGTTTTAATGGTTTTAGGGATTTTAGGATTCTTAGGTTTTTTTAGCAATTTTAGCAATTTTTTGAGTTTTAAGTTTAGTTTTCTTATGGTTTTCTTAGGGTTTTTCAAGGTTTTAGTGTTTTTATATTTTTATAGATTTTGGGTCTTTTATTATTTTTATAGTTTTTATGGTTTTATGTATTTTAATGGATTTTCGTGTTTTTATATTTTTTAGGGGATTTAGAGTTTATGGGGTTGTTATGGTGTTTTGGGTTTTTTTGAGTTTTTTATGGTTTTGAGGTTTTTTAGTGTTTTTATCAGTTTTTGGGGTTTAAAAGGTTTTCATTGTTTTAAGTGGTTTTATGGTTTTTATGTGTTTTTAGGGTTTTTTAAGGGATTTAGGCATTTTTATGGTTATAGAGGATTTTTAGGTGTTTTTACTTTTTTTTAGCATTTTTTAGATTTTTTAGTTTTTTAGTGTACAATGGTTTTTATGGAATTAATAGTGTTGTTAGTTCTTTTAGTGTTTTTTATTATTTAGGTATTCTTATGTATTTTTTATGATTTTATGTGTTGTTAGGGATTTTAGGGATTTCAAGGGGTTTTATGGTTTTTTTGTTTTAATTGGTCTTTTTGTTTTTTTATCATTTTTATATTTTTATAGGGTTTTAAGTGTTCTTAGGTTTTAAGTTTTTCTTTGGGTTTTTAGGGTTTTATGGTTTTTAGATAATTTGGGGTCCTTAGGTGTTTTTATGGGTTTTTGGGTTTTTTTGTTTTTTTGTGTTTTAGGGGTTTTTTAGTTTTTAGGGATTCTCAAGTTTTTTATATTTCCATAACATTTTTAGGGGTTTAAATTGATTTTTATGTTTTTCGTGGGTTTCAGGTTTTTATGGGTTTTATTATTTTTATTATGTTAATAAGGGTTTTTATGGTCTTTATGTTTTTTAAGGGTTTTTAGAGTTTTTAAAATTTTTATGTTTTTTTGGGGTTGTAAGTGTTTTTAGGTTTTTAGGGTTTTCTTAGAGTATTTTAAGGTATTTAAGGGTTTTTATGTTTTTACTGATTTATAGATACTTTTTATATTTTTACAGTTGTTAGGGTTTTTAGGTATTTTGAGGGGTTTTATGGTTTTTATGGGTTTTTAGGGTTGTTAGGATTTTTTTTGGCTTTATTGAGTTTTTTGGGTTTTTATGATTTTTAAAGTTTTTAATGTTTTAACTAGTTTAAAGGGTATTTATATTTTTAATGCGTTTTAGGGTTTTTATGGGTTATTAATATTTTTGGTTGTTTTTGTATTTTTTAGGGGTTTTAGGAATTTTAGTGACTTTTTAAGGAATTTTTTGGTTTTTATAATTTTTATGAATTTTAGGGGTTTTAGGTGTTTTTACGTTTTTCATGTTTTATTATGGTTTTTTAGGTATTTAGTTGTTTTTACAATTTTTTTTTGTATTTTTAGGAATTTTTATGATTTTTATTGGCATTAGGGTTCTTATGGATTTTGAGGGTTTTTGTGATTTTTTAGGTTTATAGAGTTTTTATTGTTTTTTTTTGGATTTTTATGGTTTTTTGAGTTTTATTTTTTATGTTTTTTTTATTTTTTAAACATTTTTAGTGGGTTTTAGATTTTTTATGGTTTTTAGGGGTTTTTATGGTATTTTGGGGTTTTAATGGTTTTTATGGATTTTCAGGGTTTTGGTGTCTTTTTAGGATTTTTAGTGTTTTTACGTTTTTAGAGGTTTTATTTTTTTTATGTTTTATAGTTTTTATTAGGGATTTTGAACTTTTTTAGGGATTTTTACATTTTTAGGTATTTTTAGGTCGTTTGGATCTTTTTTCTTTTTAGGGTTTTAGGGATTTTAGGGATTTTGATGGATTTAGGTTTTTAGGGTTTTTAGGGGACTTATGTGTCTTTAAGGATTTTATCATTTTTATATTTTAAGGGTTTTATGTGTTTTTATATTTTTAATGTTTTCATAGGGTTTTTTAGGGTTGCTTTAATTTTTTACATTTTTAGGGATTTTTTAGGTTTTTTTTAAATTCTTATGGTTTTTAGGGTTTTTAGGTATTTTGTGGTGTTTTAGTGATTTTTTGAGTTTTTATGGGGTTTAAAGATTTTGTGAATTTGAAATGTTTTTAGTGGTCTGTACTAATTATTATTTTTAGTGGGTTTTTATGGGTATTTCGAGTTTTTATGGTTTTTAGGATTTTTAGGGGTTTTATTGGTTTTATGGTTTTTAGGGGGGGTTCAGGTTTTATGGGTATTTTATAGGTTTTTACTGTTTTTATCCTTTTTAATATTTTTTAGCGATTTTAATAATTTTTAATTTTTTAAAGTATGAATTTTAGGTATTTAGGGTTTTTTATGTTTTTCGGGATTTTTAGGCATTTTTATGATTTTTTTTGTTTTTAGTTTTTTTGGTGTTTTTTATTCTTTTTAGGGGGTTTAGGGGTTTAATGGATTTTAGCATATTTTTGGTTTTTAGGGTTTTTTAGAATATTTATGTTTTTATGGTTTTCTTAGGGTTTTTAGGGTATTATTATTTATTACATTTTACGGATTTTTAGTGAGTATTTTAGATTTTTTGGGGTTTTTAGCATTTTTAGGGACTTTCAAGGATATTTGGGTTTTTAGAGGTTTTTGGGTTTCATGGTTTTCTTGGTGTTCTTGGGTTTTTTTTTGTTCTTTAAATATTTATGGGTTTTAAAAAAAATTAACGTTTTTATGGGTTTAAAGTGTTGTTTTTATATTTTAGTGGGATTTAGGGTTTTAATGGTTTTTAGGTTTTTAGATTTTTTAGTATTTTTTTTGTTTTTAATGGTTTTTATGTTTTTTTAGGTTTTGAAGTTTTCATGGGGTTTTTAGGGTTTTTAGGGATTTTGATGGATTTAGGTTTTTAGGGTTTTTAGGGGATTTATGTGTCTTTATGGATTTTATCATATTTATATTTTAAGGGTTTTATGTGTTTTTATATTTTTAATGTTTTCATAGGGTTTTTATGGTTTCTTTAATTTTTTACATTTTTTGGGATTTTTTAGGAATTTTTTAAATTCTTATGGTTTTTAGGGTTTTTAGGTATTTTGTGGTGTTTTAGTGAATTTTTGAGTTTTTATGGGGTTTAATGATTTTGTGAATTTGTAATGTTTTTAATGGTTTGTACTAATTTTTATTTTTAGTGGGTTTTTATGGGTGTTTATGGGTTTTTAGGATTTTTAGGGTTTTTAGGATTTTTAGGGGTTTTATTGGTTTTGTGGTTTTTTTGGGGGTTTTGTGTTTTATGGGTATTTTATAGGTTTTTACTATTTTTATCCTTTTTAATAATTTTAGCGATTTTAAAAAATTTTAGTTTTTTAATGTATGAATTTTAGGTATTTAGGGTTTTTTATGTTTTTAGGGATTTTTTGCCATTTTTACGATTTTTTTGGTTTTTAGGGTTTTTAGGGTTTTTGGTGTTTTTTATTCTTTTTTGGGGGTTTAGGGGTTTTATGGATTTTACCATATTTTTTGTTATTCTGGTTTTTTAGAATATTTAGTTTTTTATGGTTTTCTTATAGTTTTTTGGGGTATTATGGTTTATAACATTTCAAAAAAAAATTAGTGAATTTTTTAGATTTTTATGGGTTTTTAGCATTTTTAGGGACTTTCAAGGATATTTGGGTTTTTAGAGGTTTTTGGGTTTCATGGTTTTCTTGGTGTTCTTTGGTTATTTGTGTTCTTTAAATATTTATGGGTTATAAAATTTTTTTAACGTTTTTATGGTTTTAAAGTGTTGTTTTTATATTTTAGTGGGTTTTACGGTTTTAATGATTTTTAGGTTTTTAGATTTTTTAGTATTTTTTTGGTTTTTAATGGTTTTTAAGTGTTTTTAGGTTTTGAAGTTTTCATGGGGTTTTTAGGGTTTTAAAGGGGTTTAATATTTTTTAGTGGATTTAGGGTTTCTATGGGTTTTAGGGTTTTTTGAATACGTAGGCATTTTATGGTATTTAGGGGTTACTTGTGTTTTTAAGGTCATTTAGTTATTTTTGGGGTTTTAGCATTTTTAGGTTATCTAGGGGTTCTTAATGTTTTTAGGTTTTTAAATATTCCTTTTTGTTTTTTCGGGTTTTTAGTATTATTTAGTATTTTATGGGTTTTTACGTTTTTTTATGGATTTTAGGTGTTTTATGGTTTTTAGGGGTCTCTGTTATATTTATAGTTTTTGGGGAATTTAGGAGTTTTTAGCGTTTTTATTTTTTTTAGGGTTTCAATGAGTTTTATGTTTTTTTATATTTTTTAGGTTTTCTTAGGGTTTTTCATGTTTCTTACGTTTTTAGGGATTTTTAGGGATTTATTATGATTTTTATGGGTTTTAATGGGTTTAGGTATTTTAAGAGTATTTATGCGTTTTTATGTTTTCGCGGGTTTTAAACCTTTTATTTTTCTTAGGTTATTTAAGTGTTTTATGGTTTGTAAGGTTTTCTAAGTATCTTTAGTGTTCTAGGGTTTTATACCTTTTTTGAAAATTTTTGGGCATTATTAGGATTTTTATGTATTTTTTGTATTTAGGTATTTTGTAGGGTTAAAATTTTTTTAGGGCTTTTAGGTTTCTTATAGATTTCAAAGGATTTTAGATTTTTTAGTGTTTTAATGTTTTTTAGACTTTTCTAATGTTTTTAGAGGTTTAAAGGGTTTTTAATGTTTTTAGTGGTTTTTAGGGATGTTATTTTTTTAGGGGATTTAAGTATTGGGGGTTTTTATGTGTTTTAGGAGTTTTAGGTTTTGTTGTGTCTTTATGGTATTTAGGGTTTTAGCATTTTTAGGTTTTTGAGGGGTTTTATGTTTTTTTAGGTTTTTAGGTTTTCCGAGGGGTTTTAATGTTTTTAGGGTTTTTTACTGTTTTAGGGATTGTTAGTGATCACTTGGAATTTTTTGGTTTTTTATGGTTTTTATGAATTTTGAGGGTTTTTAATGTTTTTTTAGTTTTTAGGGTTTATTAGCATTTTTAGTCTCTCTTATGTTTTTTGGGGTTTTAAGTGTTTTTATGTTTTTTAGGGTTTCTTAGGTTTTCTCATAGGTTATTAGTTTCAATTTTTTTTTGAAATTTTAGGTCATTTTGGTATTTCTATGTTTTTAGGGATTTTAGGGATTTTGAGGGTTTTTATTGGGTTTTTAGGGTTTATGGGTTTATCATTTTTCATTTTTATGGGTTTTTTACATTTTTAGGTACTTACTGTTTTCTTAGGTTTTTTCACTATTTTTTGGTTTTTTCAAAATTTTTCAGGATTTCTAGAGCTTTTAAAAAAACTTATGGTTTAGGGTTTTCAGTGATTTCAGGGTTTGGGGGTTTTATGGATATTTTGGTGTTATTTTGTCTTTTTTATGGGTTTTAATGTTTTTAGAGTTTTTAATATCTTAAGGGTTTTAAATGGTTTTTATAAATTTTCATGGTTCTAGGGTTTATATGGGACTTAGGTTTTTTAATGTTTTTAGCGGTTTTAGTGTTTTTAGGGGTTTTAGGGGTTTTAGGGTTTTTAGGGTTTTTAGGGTTTTTATAATTTTTAGGTGTTTAGGAGTTTTATGTTTTTTATGTTTTGAAGGATTTCTGAGGGGTTTTAGGTGTTTCATAGTTATTGACGTTTTTAGGGATCTTTTGGGATTTTTAGTATTTTTATGGGTTATTTCAGTTTTTAGGGATTTTGAGGGTTTTAAGGATTTTTAGGACTTTTTGGGTTTTTTAAGGTTTATAGGGTTTTTGGATTTTTTTTAGGGTTTTATGGTTCTTTAGATATTTGAAAATATTTTAGGGGTTTAATGAGTTTTTAGAATTTTACAAATTTTTTGGTTTTTTTGGGCTTTTAAGGGGTGTTTTTCGGTATTTTGGGTTTTTAGGGTTTTTTGTACTATAAATTTTTAAGTATTGATAGTGTTTTTAAAAAAAATGGGGTTTAATGTGATTTTAGAGTTTTTATTGGTTTTTATAGTTTTATTATTTTTTATTGTTTTTAATGTTTTTATGGGTTTTATGGATTTTAGGGGTTTTTTGGGGGTTTCTGGATCTTTTTAGGGTTTTTAAAAATTTCAGAGTTTTTAGGTGTTTTAAGTGTTTTAAGGTTTTTATGGTTTTCTTAGGGTATTTTACGGTTTTTTGGTTTATTTATTTTTTAGGGATATTAGTTCATTTCTAGGATTTTTATATTATATTATGATATTTTGGGTTTTTTTTGTTTTTATGGATTTCAATAGTGTTTAACATTTTAGGATTAAAATGAGTTTTAGAGATTTTGTTGGATTTTGGGGGTAATTATGTGTTTTTATGATTTTAACTATTTTTAGGTGGTTAAATTGTTTTAGGGTATTTATTTTTTTAGAGATTTTTTGTGTTCTTAGCTTTTCTTAGGTTTCCTAGGGGTTTTAAGTGTTTTTTGGTTTTTGAGGTCTTATTGTGGGTTTTAAACGTTTTTAGGATTTTTTACCTTTTTAGTTATTTTTTGGAATTTTTATTCTTTTTATGATTTTTAGGTTTTTTATCGATTTTGAGGGTTTTTATGGGTTTTAGGGTTTTTATCATTTTTTTTGTTTTTTATGGGTTTTAAGTTTTATTAGGTTTTTAAGGTTTTCTTAGGGGTTTTAAAGTATTTATGTATTTTACATTTTTAGTGATTTTTATGCATTTTTGAGGTTTTTATGGTTTTTATGTTTTTGGCGGATTTTGAGGAATTTAGGGTTTTTAGGGTTTTTATCTTTTTATTATTTTATGGGTTGTTATCTTTTTTTGGTTTTTAGGGTTTTATGGTTTTTTGTAGTTTTTAACATTTTTAGGATTTTAATGGGATTTTAGAGTTTTTGTAGGGCATTTAGTGTTTTGTGTGTTTTAAATGGTCTTATGGTTTTTAGGGGGTTTTAGGGGTTTAAGGTTTTTCTAAAGGTTTTGGGTTTTTTGAATTTTCATGTTTTGGAGGGGTTTTTTGGGTTTTTTATGGTTTTCTTGGTGGGGGGGGGGGTAAAGGGTTTTAGGGGGTTTAAATATTTTATGTATTTTTAATTAATTTGATGGGTTTTCTGGTTTTTTGAGATTTTGAGTGTTTTATGGTTTTAATGTTTTTGGGTTTTTATCATTTTATAGGTTTTTAGGGGTTCAAAATGTATTTAGGTTTTTATGGTTTTTTATGGGATTTTCAATGTTTTAAGGGTTTTATGTTTTTATGAGTTTTTAGGTATTTTATTGTTTTTTTTTATTTTAAGATTTTTGATGATTTTTAGTGATTTTTATGGTTTTAAGGGGTTTTTGGTTTATATGGTTTTAAAGGTTATTTGGATTTTTTTAGGGTTTTAAAGGTTTTTTTTATGTTTTTTATGTTTTATTTATTAAAAACGTTTTTGGTTTTTTATGTGTTTAATGTTTATTAGGTTTCTTATGGGTTTTAAGTGTTTTTAGGTATTTATGGTTTCCTTAGGGGTTTTCAAGGTTGCTAAGGGAATTAATGTTTTTCAGGATTTTTACTTCTTTTTAGGATTTTTATAGTTTTTTAGGGTTTTGTGGATATTCTGTGTATTAAGGTTTTTAGGTTTTAGGGTTTTCTTAAGGGTTTTTAGGGATTTAAAGGTTTTTTACATTTTTAGTGATTTTTGGTTTTTTTTGATTTTAGTGTTTTTTTGGGGATTTTCTGGTTTTGAGGGTTTTTAGGGTTTTCTTTTGGGTTGTTAGAATTTTGTGGTTCTTAATGATTTTTTATGTTTCTAGGTTTTTAAGGTTTTTTTAGGGGCTTTAGGGTTTTTCTAAATTTTTAGGAAATATTTTGGGTTTCTTAGGAATTTTATGTTTTTTAGTGTTCTAGGGGGTTTTTAGTGTTTTTAATGTTTTTAGATCTTTTAAGGATTTTTTCAAATTTTATTTTTTAGGGGTTTTATGTGAATTTAGGTTTTTAAGGATTTTATAGGTTTTTTAACGTTTTTATTATTTTATGTTAATGGGAATTTTTATACTTTTTAGTATATTTATGGTTTTTAGGGTTTATAGGGATTTTGATGATTATTAAGGGATTGTTTAGGGATATTAGTGTTTTTATAGTTTTTTGGGGTTTGAGGTGTTTTTTTTTGAGTTTTTAACATTATAAGGGGTTTTAGAGTTTTTTAACATTTTAGGGGTTTAAAGGGATCCTAGAGATTTTAGTGGGTTTTTATGTTTTTATGTGTTTTAGGGGTTTTAAGGTTTTAAGGGGATTTTTATGGTATTTTGGGTTTTTAGGATTTTTGGGGATTTTTGGGATTTAGTGTTCTTTATTTTTCTTTTGGGTTTTATGTATTTTAACTATTTTAAGGTATTCAATATGGTTTTCAAGGATTATTCGGGTTTTATAGTTTTATAAATTTTAAGAGATTTTGTGGATCTTTTAGAATTTTTATTCATTTTAGGGATTTTGAGAGGTTTTAGGGTTTTAGGGGTTTTATGGTTATTTTTAATTTTTAAGGTTTTTTGTGTTTCTTAGTGTTTTTAAGTTTTTTTGAAAATTTTCACATTTTAAGGGCTTAAATTGTTTTAAAAATTTTTAGTGGTTTTTATGGGTTTTAAGGTTTTTTTAGTTTTTTATGGGGTTTTATGATTTTTAAGCAGTTTTAGTGTTTTTAGGGTCTTCTTAGTTTTTTTAGTGATATTATGAATTTTTAATTTTTTATGGGTTTTAGTGTTTTTATTTTATGAATATTTTATTATGGGTTTTAGGGTTTTTACATTTTTAGGGATTTTTAGGGATTTTTTATGGTTTTTATGGATTTTATGGTTTTTAGGGATTTTGAGAGTTTAAGGGGTTTTTATTTTTTTAGCTTTTTTATGCTCTATATCATTTTTAGGCTTTTCAGGTGTTTAATGTTTTTCTAGGTTTTTAAGAATTTCTTAAGGGTTTTATGGGTTTTATGGGTTTTTACATTTTATGATACTTTTTTGATTTTTATGGATTTTTTTGTTTTTTAGGGTTTTTAGGGATTTTGAGGGGTTTTTTCATTTTTTAGGGTTTTTAGGTTTTATTGTTTTTTGGATTTTAGGGTTTTTTGGGTCTTTTAGTTTTTTATGTATTTTTAAATTTTTTTAACATTTTTATAGGTTTATAGGTTTTTTTTAGTTTTTAAGGGTTTTTGCGTTTTTATGTGGTTTTATGGTTTCTTAATGTTTTTAGTTGTTTTTATGATTTTTAAGATATTTTTGGGTTTTAGGGTTGTTTAGGGATTTTATCATTTTTAACATTTTTTAGGCGTGTTTAGTGTTTTTTTGTTTTTATGATTATCAAAAGCTTTTTAGGTGTTTTTATGTTTTTTTGGGATTTTTATGGGTTTTTTGGGGTTTTTTGGGTTTTATGGTTTTTAGGGATTTTGAGGGGTCTTAGGGTTTTTAGGGTATTTAATGTTTTTAGGGTTTTTTAGATTTTTCTACGGTATTAAGTGTTTTTAGGTTTTTAAGGCTTTTTATGGGATTTTAGGGTTTTTACGGGTTATTATATTTTAGTGATTTTATGGTTTTTATGGTTTTAATGGTTTTTAGTGTTTTCTGGGATTTTGATGGGTTTTAGGGTTTTTATGATATTTATTATTTTGGGGGTTTAGGGTATTTTTTGTGTTTTTATGGTTTTTATGGTTTTTATGGTATTTAGGGTTTTCTACTGTTTTAGGGGCTTAAAGGGTTTTTAGAGTTTTTAGTGGTTTTTAGGGTTTTTATGGGTATTTAAGGGTTTTAAGCTTTTTGGGGTTTTTATTGTTTTTCTTGTGATTGGGTTTTTATCATTTATTATGTTTGGGGGGGGGGGTTTAAGTGTTTTTAGGTATCTAGGTTTTTCTTTAGGGTTTTACATTTTTATTGATTTCTTGGGATTTTTATGGGTTTTTATAATTTTTTAGGTTTTTATGGATTTAAGGGTTTTTAAGTGTTTTTAGGTTTTTAAGGTTTTGATAGGTTTTTTAGGGTTTTTACATTTTTTATGGATTTTAGTGTTTTTTATGATTTTTTTTATTTTTAGTTTATTCACTGTTTTGATTTTTTTTTATTTTAGGGTTTATTAGGGTTTTTAGAAATTTTTAGGTTTTTCTAACAGTTTTAACTTCTTTTTGGGTTTTAAGGATTTCCTAGGGGTTTTCATTGTTTTCATATTTTTTTAAATTTATATGAATTTTTAATGATTTTGAATGAATTTTGTGGTTTTTTATGTTTTTTAGGTTTTTTATGGATTTTGATGGGTTTTAGGGTTTCTATGCGTTTTAGTGTTTTCATGTTTTTCGGGGTTTTATGTGTTTTTTGTTTGTTATAGTTTTCTTTTGGCTTTTCAGTGTTTTAGGGTTTTTAAAATTTTTTCCCAGATTCTATTGGATTTTTTAACGATATTATGGGTTTTAGGGTGTTTAGGTATTTTAGGTGTTTAGGTTTTTTAGTGTATTTAGGGTTTTATTAGTTCTTCTAAGGGTTTTAAAGGTTTTTAGATTTTTTTATGTCTTCAAGGGTTCCATGGGTTTTTAAATTTTTAGTGATTTTTTTGGTTATTAAGGGTTTTTAGGGTTTTATGTTATTTATGGGTTTTTTGGATTTAAGGGTTATTAAGGTTTTATAGGGGATTCTATGGTTTTTAGAATTTGTAGGTTTTTTAGGGTTTTTATTTGTTTTAAGGTTTTATGATTTTCTTAGGGGTTTTAAAGGTTTTTAAGGTTTTCTAATTTTTTAGGGATTTGTATGGGTTTTAGTATTTTTGGGTTGTTTTAGTGTTTTTTGGGATTTTGGGTGTTTTAGGGTTTTTAGGCGGGTTTGGGTTTTTTGTGTTTTTAGCATTTTTTAGGTTTTTAGTGGTTTTAAATTTTTTTAGGTTCTAATGATTTTTATTGGTTTTTTCAATATTTTAGGGTTTTTTATATTTTCATAGGTTTTAGGTATTTCTTGGTAATTTTTTTTGGGATTCTAGGGATTTTGAGAGTTTTTAGGGTTTTACGGTTTCTTGGGCTTTTTGGGGGGATTTCGAGTTTTTTTAGTTTTTAAGGTTTTTATGGTTTATAGAGTTTTTGATTTTATTTAGTTGTTTAAAGGGTTTCTAGAGTTTTTAGGGGTTTTAGGAGTTTTATGGGGTTTATTGTTTTTTATGGTTATCATGAGTTTTATGGTTTTTATGGTTTTTAGAGATTTTTATGTGGTTTAAGGTTTTTATCATTTTTTAGGTTTTTTGGGGTTTTAAGTGTTTTTACGATTGTAATGTTTTCATAGGGTTTTTTTAGTTTTTTTTAGTATTTTAGAATTTTTTGGAGATTTTAAAATATTTTTTTGGTTTGTAGAGATTTTAATGGCTTTTAGGATTTTTTTTGGGTTTTTTGGGTTTTTATGTTTTCTTAGGGTTTAAGGGGTTTTTGAGTTTTTTTCGTATTTTTATGGGTTTTAGAGTTTCTTAACTTTTCATGGTGTTTAAATGGATTTTATAATTTTTAGTGGTTTTGTGGTATTTTTATTATTGATGGTTTTCAATGTTTTAGTTGTTTTTTTTGGTTTTAGGGGATTTAGAGTTTTTAGGGTCTTTCATGGTTTTTTTAGATTTTAGGTTTTTTAGGGTTTTTAAGTGTTTTTGGGTTTCTAAGGTTTTCGTAGGGACTTTAGGGTTTTTTTTCATCAATTTTTAGGTATTTTATTAGGATTTGAAAGGTTTTTAGTGGTTTTATCATTTCTTAGGTTTCTAGGGAAAGGAACGTGCACGACCATGTTGTCCCTGGACCCCCAAGCATTATTAGGAAAAAACAACAAAGAAAACAAGGGTGGGGTGAAGTCAAATGACCCACACCCAAAACACCAAACACCTCTTAGAAACCCAAAAAAACCCCAAGCAACCCAAAAGAATGCAAGAGAGGGTATCCTACCCACCATCACTGAAGTCAGAAGTCATATGTTGGACCGTATGGGTCACTATCAACACCATATCCAGAGGATGCATCAACAACTACCAAATCCCACTCAGATTCAAATTGTTTGAAGAATGAAGTGTATATATCATTGATCCTTCACCACTCTTCTTTTAACTTCTCCTCAAATGAGTGCTTGTCAGGCCACCCACTCTTACTTGGGACATTCTTCCTTGGTGCGTTAGAGGAGGCTATGGTGGACCTGGTCTTTGGAATTTTTTAGTAGTCCTTCCTCGGCTTCCTCTTCGAGATAGTCGAGATAACCCTATAGAAACATTCTCTTTCCCATGTGGGAAAATATCCTCAATCAATTTCCCTTCCCTCATGATCTACTCCATATCAGAGCTCATCCAGCTCTCATCATCAGTACCATTCCCCAAATGATCAAAAATGTGTGAGTCGAACCCCTCTTGAAAGAGTGCATTCTACACTAGTTTCTGCATCATGGTAATGTCATCCAAAACCATGTCCCACAAGATAATAAATTTAAAATTCCCAGCTGAACACTCCTCATTCCCCATTGGAACCAATTGCAGGCCCTGTACATTCTCAGAAAAATAAATCTGGTCTATTTTCCTCTATTTTAAAAGCCGGGTTGAAGGTTCATCACCCAACTGCCCAACTACCTCCTCCTTATAAGAAAGATGAGTAGAATGTACTCCCTCATACAAAACCATGTCAGTATGGTCAAACTACTCTTCAATTCCAACATGAGAAGAATGAACCCAGCTGACTAACACCTCTTCATATACATCATTGGAGGGGATCTATGAACTATCACCAAGCTTCTGTCATTCCTTAATAGAAGCACAATCAATATAAACCTGAATCATAGGTATGTCATGCACTTCACTCTTCTCATATCCCTCACCACTAGACAAAGGCACATGCACATTCGCATCATCGGAAAGAAAACTGGACCAAGTAACCAACTTTAGCAACATTGGAATCATGCATATCAGCATAATTTACATTAATAGAGTCACCCGACTCCCTTACTCAAGACCACACAACATCACCAGATAACAAGGGGTCCTTCAATCCCTTATCCTTCTCTTCACACGCAGTAACCTTACACCAAGAGAAAGCAACCTCCCTAGTTTCTCATCAAAAATTCTATCACTATCATCACTCCTCCATCCAGCATCATACTTCAAGACCGTTACCTCAATCCTAGCATCACCATAATCATCCAGTATCTATTGAACATCATACAACACATGATCCATCTCCCATGAAGCCAAACCATCAAATTAATTGAGAAATGGAAAATTGGCATGCTTCATAATTCCCTTTCTCTCTTCATCATGTATCTCCACCATCCTTAGATTTTTTTACCCATCCTTAAAATACATCACCCCCTATCAAAGACAATTTCCAGGTCCCTTTTCTGTCTTTCAAACATTGAAATGACCCTCAGTTCATGGAGTGGTTGCCTAGTGATTTTCATTAGAACATCTTCACCCACTGAAGTAGCTAGATCATCAACAAAAACATGTTCCTCTACCCAAGTCCCATCAGGATTCCCAACCAACATACCACTGGATGCTCCATGGCCCATCCCCATTAATCCTATGCTCCAGATAACTAATCTATGGTCGATATTAAGGTGACCCATTTTATTGCATGTAGGAAAAAAAACACTATCAATTCAAAAATTATTGGTGTTTTCTACTAGAATTCCTTACCGAAAACAATCCAATAAAATAAACCTGCACCTTGGATACGTCCACATCAACACAAACCCTTGGGGAAACATGATGGAAAATTGATCGAGTCCTGCTGTCTAAACACAAAAATCAACCCATAAGTTTCTTGAGAAAACAAATGATAGATGAATTTCTGAAAGGAAGAGAGTGTTCGAGAAACCTAACCCATAAATAACCCTTCGGTGAGTCTCAGTTCATGTGAAAGTCAAATCTCCACCTAAAGATAATAAATGTGACAATGTTGAAGCTTAGAGTGGTCAAGGACCAAGCATGGATCAAATTTTCCACCGTTGAAAACCGAATAATAATGTGGCGGCCATCAACCTATCCTACTGTCACCCGGTTCTGAAGATCCAAAGACGAATCTATAAAAATAGTCTACCAATGGTCTAAGATTCAAAAATCGTGTATCAAATGTAAAATTTTGAAGGGAGGAAGCCTCTTGAAACTCTGAATCTGAAATAGATAATTGCGGGTATCCTTCGTATAAGTTAGGAACCTTTGGGAAAAGCTCAATTTGAGGGAACAGTGGATGAAGGTTATGTACTAAGGGGAAGATTAAGGCCAAATCCCGATCACCATCAGGAAAAGATCCCTCCCATGTATGGGGGGGGGGCTAAAGGGACATAGTGACTGGAACCATCAACGCATCCTTAGGATAACACTTCCACGAGAGCGCTTTCTCTCTCCCTTATTTAGGGGTTTTTTTCAATAAGTTTCTTGATGCTTTAAGTTTTTTTTAAGGTTTTCATAATGTTGTTCTGTGTTTTAAGGATTTTTTATGGTTTTTAGGGTTTTTATGGATTTTGAGTGTTTTTAGGGTGTTTTTATTTATTTGGGGGTATTTGGGTTTTTTTATTTTTTAAAGATTTATGCTTTATTTGTGTTTTTCATAGTTTTTAGGGATTAAAATGTTTTTTAGATTTTTTAGTTCTTTTAATGGTTTTTATTGGTATTTATGATTTTTATAGTTTTTAAGTGTGTTTAAGGTTATTAAGGGATTTACAATTTTTAAGTACTTTTTAGGATTTTTGTGTTTTTATATTCATTTCCGTTTTTTTGGGTTTTATGTGTTTTTTGGTTTATAAGGTTTTCATAGAAATTATTATTGATTTTTTGGTTTGTTAAATTCTTTAGTATTTTGAGGGATTTTTTAGGATTTTTATGGTTTTTTGGATTTTTAAGGATTCTGAGTTATTTAGGGTTTTTATGGTTTTTAGGGGGTTTTAGAGTTTTTTTAGTTTTTATGTTTTTTGGTGTTTTAATTATTTTTAGGTTTTTAAGGATTAATTAGGGTGTTTTGGGGTTTTTTTGGGTTTGTAAATATTTTAGGATGTTATAGGGCTTTTAATGACTTTTATGGGATTTATGGTGTTTAGGGATATTGAGGGGTTTATAAATATTTAGCGTTTTAGGGTTCTTGTGGTTTATTTGGGTTATTAGGGGGTTTATCATGTTTTTATGGTTTTTATGATTTTTAGAATTTTTAATGATTTATGGGGTTGAAAGGGTTTTATATTTTTTAGTGTTTTTAGAGTTTTTATTGGTTTTTGAGGTTTCAAAATATTTTTAGGTGTTTCATGGATCTGAATAGGTTTTTAGGGTTTATGGTCTATTAGGGGTTTTGGGGTTTTTTGGTGTTTTTAGGTTTTTAGGGATTTTAATTTTTTTAAATGTTTTAAGGATTTCATAGGGTTTTTTGGGTTCTTAGGGTCTCTTATGTTTTTTAAGATTTTTTTTGTATTTTATGGATTTTATGGATTTTATAATTTTTAGGAATTTTTAGGTGTTTTAGGTTTCCTTAGGATTTTATGGTTTTTTGGGATTTTAGCATTTTTAGGTTTTTATGGGTTTTAGGTGTTTTTAGTTTTTTAATATTTTCTTAGGGGTCTTCTAGTTTTTAATTGTTTTTTATGTTTTTAGTGATTTTTAGGTATTTTCTGGGGTTTTATAGTTTCTAGTGATTTTAGATTTTTTTAGGGTTTTAGAAGTTTCAAAGTTTTTTTTGTTATTTTAGGGTATTTAGGGTTTCTAAATTTTTTTATAGTTTTCAATGTTATTTATAGTTTTTAACGTTTTAGAGGTTTATAAGGTTTTATAGTTTTTATTGTTATTGGTTTTTTTGGGTTTTTATGGTTTTTAGTGGTTTTATGGGTTTTAGGGTTTTAGTGTTTTTTAGGGTTTTTAGGATTTTTTTCATTTTTTTATTTTTTAAGGGATTATGAGTTTTTAGGTTTTTATGGTTTTCTAAGGTTTCATGCTGTTATTAGGGTTTCTTATAATTTTAAATACATTTATGGATTATTATAATTTTTATGGTTTTTTATTTTTTAATGGATTTTGAGGGTTTGTATGATTTTCCAGGTTTTTTATTTTGGTTTTCTTATTCTTTAGGTGTTTTTTGATTTTTTTTCATTTTTAATGGTTTTTTATATTTTTTATTATTTTTATGGGTTTATCAAGTTTTAGATTTTTTAGTGGGTTTTTAGGGTTTTTATGAATTTTTAGGTTTTTTTTGGTTGTTTGGGGTTTTTTGTGTTTTTAGATTTTTTTTGTGTTTTTAGATTTTTTTTGTTTTTAAGAGTTTTAAGTTTTTTTATGTTTTAAAGGATTTATTAGGGTTTCCAAGGGTTTTTTCGGTTTTTATGTTTCTAGATAATTTTAATGATTTTTATGATTTGTAGTGTTTTATAGTTTTTTGGGATTTTGAGGGGTTTTATTAGTTTTTAGGGCTTTTAGGTTCTTTAGGTTTATATGTTTTTTATGGTTTCAATTGTTTTTTTTCATCATTTTTAGAGCTTTTATGTTTCTAGGGATTTTTTTATTTTTTAGAAGTTTTATTAGTTTTTAGGGTTTTATGTATTTTTTAATTCTTTGGCATTTTAGAGTTTTGTAGTGTTTTTTAGAGTTTAAAATTTTTTATAGTTTTTTATATTTTTTATGGTTCTAATGGGTTTTAGTGTTTTTAGGGATTTTTTATGGTTTTGCCTGTTTTAGGGTTTTTGATGGTTTTGGGGTTTTTACTATTTTTATGGGTTTTTAGGATTTTTGGTGTTTTTTATGTGTTTTAAATTTTTTTAGGACTTTTATGGGTTTTTTGGGTTTTTTTTTATTTAATTATGATTATTTTTATGATTTTATGGTCTTTTAGGGTTTTTAGGGATTTTAAGAGGGTTTTGGGTTTTTTGTTTTTAGATTTTTTAGAGTTTTTAGCATTTTTAGGTTTTTTAATTGTTTTATGTGTTCTTAAGGTTTTATGGTTTTCTTATGGGTTTCAGGTTTCTTAGTGTTTTTTTATATGTCTAGGGTTTTTAGGTATATTTTAGGATTTATATGTTTTTAGGGTTTGTATGGATTTCATGGGTTTTAGGGTTTTATAGGGTTTTTAGTGTTTTTTTTGTTTTTTTGGTTTTAGGTATTATATTGAGTTTTGTTGGGTCTTAATGGTTCATTAGTGTTTAAAACATTTTAGGGGATTAAAGGGTTTTTGCTTTTATTCTGTGGGTTTTTAGGGTTTTTATAGGTTTTTAGGGTTTTTAATGTTTTTAGGGGTTTTTATGATTTTTTTGGTCTTATATTATTTTAGTGGTTTTTAGGGTATTATTATTTTTTTAGGGTTTTAGGGGTTATGAGTGTTTTTAAATTCATATGTTTTTCTTATGGGTTTTCAAGGTTTTATGTTTTTTTACGTTTTAAGGAATTTTTAGGGATATTTGAGATTTTTATTATTTTTATGATTTTAGGGATTTTAAGGGTTTTTACATTATTTGGTGTCATAGAATTTTTTATAATTTTTATTTTTTTTGGGGATTTTATGTTTTTTATAATTTTGTGGTTTTTAGAGGATTTATTAAGTGTTTTAATGTTTTGTATATTTTGTTAAAATAATTGTGATTTTTTGAATTATTATGGTTTTTAGGGTTTTATGGATTTTGATGGATTTTAGGGGGTTTTATTGGTTTTTAGTTTTTTTGGTTTTTATGGGTTTTTATGTGTTTTTTTTTAGTTTTTAGTGTCTAAAGGGTTTTAAGAGTTATTTTTCATTTTTATGTATTTAAAGGTTTTTTAGATTTTTTTCAGTTTTTTAGGTTTTTTTGGATTTCTTAGGATTTTTTTAGGATTTTTATGATTTTTAGTTGTTTTAGACATTTTGATTATTTTCATGGTTTTTGGGTATTTATGGTTTTTGTGGGTTTTTATGTGTTTTATGAGTTTTTTAGAGTAATTATTTTTAGAGTTGTCAACATTTCTAGGGGTTTCAAGGGGTTTCGAGTTTTTAGTGGGGTTTTAGTGTTTTATGGGTTTTATGGTTTTTATGTTTTATGGTATTTTAATGGTTTTAGGGTTTTTAGAGTATTATGGGTTTTTAGGGTTTTTAGAGGTTTTAGCATTTTTTGGTTTTTAGGGGTTTTAATAATTTTTATGTTTTCAAGGTGGATTTTTTAATGTTTTTTATTATTTTTTATGTTTTTAAGGATTTTAAATAATTTTTAGGATTGTTACTGTTTTTGGGTTTTTTAGAGATTTTTATGGATTATTTTTTTAGGGATTTTAGGGTTTTAGGGTTTTTAAGGGTTTTAGGGGGGTTTTTGAGTTTTTTATGTGTTTTATGTTATTTTAGAGTTTTAAAAAAATTAGGGGTTTATAGGGTTTTGAAGTTTTTTTGTGGTTTTTTAGGGTTTGTATGCCTTTTTTAGGGATTATAGTTTTTGTTGTTTATATATGATTTTATGGTTTTAAGGGTTTTTATGGGGTTTTAGGGGGTTTTAATATTTTAGTGACTTTTACGGTTTTTAGCATTTTTTAGATTTTTAGGGGTTTTCAATGTTTTTATGTTTTTAAGCATTTCTTAGTGTTTTTTAGGTTTTTTAGGGTTTTATAATTTTTAAGGTTTTTATTGTATTTTTATTTTTATGGTTTTTTATGGTTTTATGGATTTTGAGAGTTTTAAGGGTTTTAGGGTTTTATTTTTTTAAGGATTTTAATGTTTTAGTTTTTAATGGTTTTATAAGTGGCTTTCAAGGTTTTTTTGTGTTTTTTGTTGTTTATGTTATTTTTTGTGATTTTTAAGGATTTTTATGGGTTTTTAGGGGATTTCTTAATTTTGAGGGTTTTTATAGTTTTTTAGGGTTTTCAGTGATTTTTTGGATTTTTGGGTTTTTTTAGTTTTTTATGGTTTTAATGTTTTTAAAAGTTTTTTAACGTTTTTATGGTTTAAATAAATTTTAAATTTTTCATTTGGTTTTTAATATTTTCATTGGTTTTTCTGGTTTTATGGGTTTTTAGTTTTTTAGTGGTTTTATGGTTTTTTGGGGTTTTTAAGGGTTTTAGTTTTATTTTAGGTTTTAAGGATTTTTAACTTTTCTATGTTTTGTAGGGGTTTGAAGTGTTTGTATGTTTTATATTATTCTTAGGTTTTTAGGGTTTTCAGTGATTTTTTGGATTTTTGGGTTTTTTTAGTTTTTATGGTTTTAATGTTTTTAAAAGTTTTTTAACGTTTTTATGGTTTAAATAAATTTTAGATTTTTCATTTGGTTTTTAATATTTTCATTGGTTTTTCTGGTTTTATGGGTTTTTAGTTTTTTAGTGGTTTTATGGTTTTTTGGGGTTTTTAAGGGTTTTAGTTTTATTTTAGGTTTTAAGGAATTTTAACTTTTCTATGTTTTGTAGGGGTTTGAAGTGTTTGTATGTTTTATATTATTCTTAGGTTTTTAGGTTTTTTAGGATTTTTAGAGATTTAAAAGGTTTTTGGGTTTATTAGGATTTTTAGGGTTTTATGAATTTTTTGGTATTGAGGTTTTTTTTATTTTTGGGGGGTTTGAGGGTTATTAGATATTTGTAACATTTTATTGGTTTTTTGGTGTTGTAGGGTTTTTATTTTTTTTTTGTTTTCTAGGTTTTTACGGTTATAGTTTTATGGGGTTTTATAATTTTCGGGAGGATTTTTGTTTTTAGGAACTTTTAGTGTTTTTAGCATTTTTTAGGTTTTTAGGGGATTTATGTGTTTGGGGGGGTTTTATGCTTTTCTTAGGTGTTTAAAAGTTTTTAAGGTTTTTTAGATTTTTATGAATTGTTAGGGTTATTAAGTATTTTTATGGTTTTTTCAGGTTCTTGTGAATTTTGGGGGTTTTAGGTTATTTAGGTTTTTTATTATATTTAAGTGTTTTTAATGTTTAAAGTGTTTTAAGAGGATTTAAGTGGTTTTAGATTTTTAGGTTTTCTTAGTGTTTCTTGGGGTTTTTAGGTTTTTTATGTGTTTATAAATTTTTATGGTTTTTAAAATTTTTATAGCTTTAAGGTTTTTTTGGGGATTCTGAGGGTTTTTAGGGGGTTTCTGGTTTTTATGGGGTTTTTATGGTTTTTAGATTTTTTAGGATTTTTTTAGTTTTTTTTAGAATTTTTTAAAATTATTAGGATTTTAAAGGGTTTTATGTTTTTTTGGATGTTTGTAAGTTTTTAATGGGTTTTTAGGGTATTTTAATGTTTGAGGGGTTTTATTGGTTTTAGGTTTTTTGCGGTTTTTATAGTTTTTAAGTGTTTTTATTTCTTATGTTTTTCTTATGGGTTTTCAGGGATTTGGTATTTTTGTTTTATTTTTTATGATTTTTAGGTATTTTTAGGATTTTAATGGTTTTTATCGATTTTGATGGTTTTGGGGTTTTTTTCTGGGTTTTAGTAGTTCTAAGTATTTTTAACAATTTTTAGGTTTTTAGGGAACGGAAGGTGCAAGAAAAGGATATTCCAATCCCCCAAAACTTATTAGAAAAACACAAGGAAAACAAAGAAATTGTTAGGGTCAAAGAACCCATGCCCAAAATGTGAAATGTAAACTAGAACCCCACATCACCAAAATAAAAAGACTTTCCTTCATCACCTCCCATCCATGAAACAACCAGCACCCGACAGCTCATTTTCCAAACCAACACCTCCTAACCAATCAGCTCCCAGTAATTCGCACCTAGCAGCACAACCATCAACAAAGGACCACCGGTACCCACTCCCAGCACCATTCCATGACATGTAGTGCCCTATCAGAACAGTGGCCAACACCTCCACCGAAACTATCAACCAGCACAAGCAGTAATACCCCAAATACACACCACCAGCAACACAAAAATAAATACCCTCACCCAACTCAAATCCACAACTAGCACCTAGACATCGCACTATATTCCATCATCCATCATCCAATATCCAACTACAGCACCTAGACCAACTATATATTTCCCCATTCCAACCACCAACAAATAAAACCATCCCCTCATGCCAAAACCAAATCCTCCCCCTCCAATCCACTCCACAGCCAAGGCCGAGCCAATCCAAGAAGGTTCATAGAGAAATCATGAGATCCAAAAAAAACCACACAGGAGATGTTGTTGAGTATTCCTAGAACTGGAAGCACACTAGAACCATTTCTGAGCGAGATAAACGTTTGATCCACCTCTAAGATCCCCCAAAATTGTGGATGAGCTTCTGTGAGTGAGAAAACCATTGCCAAGCCACACCGATGCCGACTCAAGGACCCGAAGCTGATCCCATTCCAGAAGCACACCAGATCTATATTAGTGCTAATATTGATGCCATATCTATCAGTGATCCAAGACCAATTACAGATCTGAATCTCTAAATGGTCCCTCAATGAGTCGTGAGACAGACGACCTTCCCAAGCTAGGATCACATTGATCCATGACGACACCAATTGGAGGACCTGAAGCCATAATCGCACCGAAATCAGGATACATTTTTCTCCAAGATGATAACGAAGCCATATTCATCTCCATGCCAAGAAATACTCATGAAAGGTCACCGAGAAGCTAATTCTACAATCAGAGAAAGCTAGATCCATCACTTATCTGAGTACAAAACTATCCATGCTGAGCCGTTGGAGGGGAGGATAAGACATGAACGATAAACCCTCAAAACAAACACTGGTGAATACATAGCTACTTAGAGGAATTTTGTTTTTAGTCTTTAGTTATTTAAGGGTTTAAAGTGTTTTTAGGTTTCTATGGTTTTCATTGGGATTTTTGGTTTTTTTAGTGGTTTTTATGTTTTATGGGATATTGATTGTTTTTTTCTTGTAAATTTATGATTTTTATTGTTTTAGGGTTTTTGAGGGGTTTTAGGATTTCTCATGATTTTACGGTTTTTTGGGTTTTTAGGATTTTAAGGTTTTTTACCTTTTTAGGGTTTTTAATGTTTTTTATAGATTTTTATTTTTTTATGGGTTTAAATGTTTTTAGAGTTTTCAATGGGTTTTATGGGTTTATGTATTTTTGGGTTTTTAACATTTTTAGGGGTTTTATATTTGTATGGTTTTTAGTGGTTCTCGAGTTTTTATGGGTTTTAGTGTTTTTTAGTTTTTTAAGGGTTTAGGTGTTTTTGGGTTTTTAAAGTTTTCATATGGTTTTTCATTGTTTTTATGGTTTTTTATTTTTTAGGAATTTTTAGGGAATTCTGTTTTTTCTTAATATTTTTTAATATTTTTAGGTAATTTTTTTGTTTTAGGGTTTTTGAGGGGTTTTAGGGTTTTATGTTTTTTTTTGGGTTTTATAGTATTTTTTTAGTTTTTATAGTTTTTTATTTTTTTTAAAACAATTATGGGTTTAGTGGGTTATTAGTGTTTTTTTTGTTTTTAGTTATTTTATGGATATTCGGGTTTTTTAATGTTTTTAGGGTTTTTTGTTTTATTGGGGTTTTTATTGTATTTTAGGATTTTTTGGGTTTTATATTTTTAGGTTTTTATGGTTTTCTTATGAATTTTTAGGTTTTATATGTTTTTATGTGTTTGATTATTTTTTGGATTTTTATTTGTTTTTATGGTGCTTTTTTTGTGGGTTTGGGGGAGGGGTGGTTTTTTTGGTGTTTTATTGTTTTTAGGGGTTTTTAGATTCTTAGGGGTTCTAAGTGTTTTTAGGCTCTAGAGTATTTCTTATGGGTGTTTAGGGTTTTTAAGGGGATTTATTTTTTTTAGGGATTTTATGGTGTTTTTAAGATTTTAATGGTTTTTAGTGATTCTAGTTTTTTTTATGTTTTTCCGGTTTTTTGGGTTTCTGGGGGTTTTGGCGTTATTTTGATTTTTTTAGTATTTTGATTTTTTTAATGTTTTTAATGTTTTTAGGGGTTTTAATGGTATTTAGAGATTTTATTTATTTTTTGGGTTTTATTTGTGTTTAGTTTTTTTAACATTTTTAGGGGTTTTATGGGTTTTTTGGTTTTTTGGTTTTTAGGGTTTTTAGAAATTTTATTGGTTTTAGGGGTTTTAAGTGTTTTTTTGTTCTTAATGTTTTATATTTTTTATGTGTTTTTATGTTTTTTATATTTTTAGAGAATTTTAGGCATTTTATGGGTTTTTATGGATTTTTATTGTTTTTGTGTTTTTATGGTTTGTTGGTTTTCATAGTTTTTAGGGTTGTTTGTGTTTTTAGGGTTTTAAAGGTTTTTAGTTTTTTGTAATGTTTTTTGGGGATAATTTTTTTTGGTGTTTTGTTGATATTTAGCGGTTTTATATGTTTTTGACGTTTTTTCCTTTCTTATGGGTTTATATGGGTTTTAGGGGGATTTAGAGTTTTTAGGTTCATTTAGGGGTTTTTTCACTTTTATAAATTTTTAATTCTTTTTTATTAATTTTATAGTCTTTTAGGGTTTTTATGGATTTTAAGGGTTTTTTGTTTTTTAGTGTTTTTAGTGGTTTTAGGGTTTTTATTAATGTTTTGGGCTTTAGGTGTTTTAATTGTTTTAGGTTTTTAAGGTTTTCTTATGGTTTTTCAGGGGTTTTAGTGTTTTTTACATTTTTATGGATTTTTATTTCTATTTTAGGTTTTTTATATTTTTTTAGGTTCATATGGATTTTCTGGGTTTTAGTGTTTTCTAGGGTATTTAGTGTTTTATAATTTTTTGTGTTTTTAGGTTTTTATTATGTTTTTTAAGTTTTTAAAGGTTCTTTAGAGATTTTTAGTGTTTTAGGGGTTTTAGAAGTTTTTGTGTTTTGTGGTTTTTATGATTTTTAATGGTTCTTAGGATTTTTAAAGGATTTTGGGATTTTTAATGGTTTTTAGTGGTTTAAATGGTTTATAAGGGTTTTAAGGGTTTTATATTCATTTAGGTTTTTAAGAATATATTATTTTTTAGGTTATTATGGGTTTTATGTTTTTTTATGTTATTAAGGTTTTCATTGGGTTTTATGGGTTTTTAGGTTTTTTATGATTATAGGGAAATTTAAGGATTTTTTTTTGGATTTTTGTGGTTTTTATGATTTTTAGGATTTTTAGGGGTTTTATAGGGTTTTACAGTTTTTTGCGGCTTTTAGGAATTTTATCTTTTTTAGGATTTTGGGGGGTTTTAAGTGTTTTTATAATTTTATGTTTTTCTGAGGGTTTTTAAGATTTGTTATGTTTTTTTTTGTTTTTAAATGATTTTAGTTATTTTTTAGTATTCTTATGGTTATTACGGGTTTCTTGGATTTTTAGGGGTTTTAGGTGTTTTTTTCCTATTTTTTGGGTTTTTATGGGTTTTTTTTAATTTTTAGGGTTTTTAAGGTTTTTTAGAGTTCTTTAATGGTTATACGGATTTAAAGGGGATTTAGAGTTTTTTCTAGTTTTTTAGGGATCTTTGGGTTACTAGGATTTTTTTATGGTTTAGGGGTTTTATGGAATTTAGGATTTTAGGTTTTTTAAGGATTTTTAGTGTTTTTTACATTTTTTATGTTTTTATGTGTATTTTTTGTTGAAATATATTTATGTTTTTCTTAGAATTTTTAGTGGTATTGGAGTTTTTTATGTTGTTTTGTACTTTTAGGTATTTTTAGGATTATATTGGGTTTTAGCGGTTTTAGATATTTTGAGTGTTTTTATATTTTTGAGGGATTTAGGATTTTTATAGTTTTTTGGTGTTTTCTATGTGTTTTAGATGTTTTAAAATTTGTAGGGTTTGAAGGGTTTTCAGAGTTTTTAGTGGGATTATGGTTTTATAGATTTTACTTTTTTATGTTTTTTGGGGTTATAATGGTTTTTAGGGTTTCATGAGTTTTTTGGGTTTTATATTTTTTAGGGTTTCTCATGTTTTTAGGTTTTTAGGGGTTTTAGAAATTTTTAGGTTTTCATTGATATCTTGGATATATTCATATATTTTTGTATTTTTTATGTTTTTATGAGATTTTTTGGATTTTTATGGTTTTTAGTGGTTTTGAGGGTTTTTATGGTTTTTTAGGGTTTTATAGTTTTATGGGGTTTTTATGTTATTTAGGTTTTTTTTAGTTTTGTGGGGTTTAAATGTATTTCAGTGTTTTTAAAAAAAATTATGATTTTCTATGGTTTTATTGTTTTTTGAGGTATTTGGGGTTTTTTGGATTTTTAGGTTTTTATGATTTTTATGAGTTTTTATGGTTTTTGGTGTTTTAAAGGTTTTTAGGGTTTTTTCATTTTATTGTTTTTAGGGGTTTTAAGTGTTATTATGTTTTTATGTCATTCAAAGAGTTTTTTAGTTTTTTATGGGTTTTTTATGTTTTTAGGGATTTTTAGGGGTTTTTTATATTTTTTTGGTTTCTAGGGTTTCTAGGGATTTTGAGGGTTTTATAGGGATTTTAGGAATTTTAGATTTTTTAAGGATTTTTACTTTTTATTTTTTTAAGTATTTCTATGTGTTTTTCTTTGTTTTTTCAGTTTTTTACAGTTTTAGGGATTTTTTATGATTTTTATCTGTTTCTACATTTTTTGTGATTTTGAGGGGTTTTCGGATTTTTAGTGTTTTTTGGGTTTTTTGGGGTTTTGGGTTTTTTTGGTTTTTCGGAGTTTTTTTAGTTTTTTTGTGATTTTATGGTTTTTTATATTTTTTAAATGTTTTTTGTGGATTAAATGTATTTTATTGTTTTTAGTGGGCTTTTTATGGTTTTAGGGGTTTTTTGGATTTTTTAGGTTTTAGGGGTTTTATGGTTTTTAGGGGTTTTTTAGGGTTTTAGGTTCTTTTAGGTTTTTACGATTTTTAGTCATTTAATGTTTTTTCTTGGTTTTAAGTGTTTTTATGTGTTTATAGTTTTATAATGGTTTGGAATGGTTTTCATGGATGTTTACCTTTTATGAATTTTAAGTTATTTTTATGATTTTAATGATTTTTAGGATTTTTAGGTATTTAGAGGTGTTTTGGGTCAATTCGGTTTTATAGGGTTTTTAGATTTTTTTTGTTTTGAGTGTTTTTTAGTTTTTTGTAGGATTTGGATTTTTTTTAGATTTTAGTAACATTTTTTGTAGGGTTTTTAGAGTTCTTATTGGTTTTTAGCGGTTTTAGAGGTTTTTTTTGTTTTTAAAAAATTTCATGGTTTTTAGGAGGTTTAATATTTTTTGGGATATTTAATGTTTTTAGGGGTGTTTATGATTATTATGGACTTTTAGTGTATTTTTAGGTTCTTAGGGGTTTTAAGTGTTTTTAGTTTCTTATTTATTCTTATGTTTTTTGAAAAAAATTTGGGTTTTTTACATTTTTACAGATTGTTAGGACTTTTTTAGTATATTTAACCATTTTTAGGGTTTTTTTTAAAAAAAAATCTTTTAGGGGTTTTAGGTTTTTTAGTGTGTTTTGGGCTTTTTATCATTTATATGGTTCTTAGAAGTTTAATGTTTTTTTATATTTTTTAGGTTTTATTAGGTTTTCTTCAAGGTATTTAGGATTTTTTATGTTTGCATGAAAGTTTAGGTTTTTTTACGATTTTTATGTTTTTTTTTGGTTTTGGGGATATTGAGGTTTTTAGGAGTTTTTAAGGTTTTTAACAGTTTTTTGGGTTTTTATGATTCTTTAGGGTTTTTATGGTTTTTACAGTTTTTGAGAGTTTTTTAAAAAAATTATGAGTTTAAAGGGGTTTTAGGGTTTTTTGTTTTTTTAAATTTAATGAGTTTTTTTGATTTTTTTAATGTTTTAAAGGGTTTTATTGGTTTTACGGGTTTTACGGTTTTTATGGTTTTTTATTGTTTTAATATTTTTTAGGTTTTTAGGGGTTTTATGTGTTTTAGGTTCTTATGGTTTTCTAATAGGTTTTTAGGGTTTTTGGTGTTTTATAAATTTTGACTTATTTTTACCGATTTTGTTGGTTTTATATGGTTTTTATGGATTTGTATGGTTTTTTAGGTCTTTTAGGGTTTTTAGGGATTTTAGGGGTTTAAAGGGTTTTTAATATTGTTTAGGTTTTTAGGGGTTTTAATTGTTTTTAGGTTTGTAAGGTTTTCATATGGATTTTCAATGTTTTTAGGGTTTTTTATGTTTTTAATTATTTTGAATGATTTTTAGTAATTTTATTATTTTTTAGGGTTTTTAGAGGTTTTTTGGGGTTTTAGGGTTTTTTGGGTTTTATGTATTATTTGATTTTAGGGTTTTGAATGTTTTTTTATTTTTTTGGTTTGTTAATGTTTTTTGGAGTTTTCAAATTTCTTTATGGGTTTAATGGTTTTTTTATATTTTTTTAATCATTTTTAGCGTTTTCATGTGTTTTAGTGATTTTAATGGTTTTTAGGGGTTTTATGGTTATATGGTGTTTAGGGTTTTTAGGGTTTTTATGGTTTTTAGACTGTTTTGGTTTTTAGGGGATTTAATTATTTCTAGGTTTTTAAAGTGTTCCTATGGTTTGTAAAGGATTTAGGGATTTTTATGTTATTAGGGATTTTTAGTGAATTTTTAGGTTTATTATTATTTTTTAATATTTTATGGTATTTTTAGAAGGTTTTTAATTTTTTAGGGGTTATAGGGTTTTTATAGTTTTTTGTTGGATTAGGGTTTTTTGAGTTTTTTATGGTTTTCGATGTTTTTGAGATTTTTTTAAAACTATTAGGGGTTTAAGGGGTATTTATATTTTTTTGTATTTTAAGGAATTTATGGAATTTATGGTTGTTTAATATTGTTAGGTGTTTTTTATGGGGTTTTAGGGTTTTCTTAGTGATTTTCATCATTTCTAGGAATGTTTACGTTTTTAGGGATTTTAAGGGAATTTAGTATTTATCTGGGTTTTTATGGTTTTTATTTTTTTTTGAGGGTTTTTTGGGACTTTTATGGTTTTTTTGGTTTTTAGTTTATTAGGGGATTTAAGTGTTTTTAGGGTTTTAAGGTTTTATTTGGTGTTTTTGGGTTTTAGGGGTTTTATGTTTTTTAGGATTCCTATGGTTCTTAGGGTTTTGTGTTTTTTATTGGATTTTTTGGGATTATTTTGAGACTTATAGTGTTTTTATGTTTTTGATAATTTTTAATGTCTTTTAGGTTTTAATGTGTTTTTAGAGGTTTATCTATTTTTAGGGTTTTATGGGTTTTTGTGTTATTAAGGTTTTATGGATTTTTAGGGTTTTTAGAATTTTTAGGTTTTTAGGGGTTTTAAGTACTTTTATGTTTTTAATGTTTTATAAGGGTTTTAAGGGTTTTAATGGTATTAGGGTTTTTTATTTTTTAATAATTTTTAGCGATTTCTTAAGATTTTAATGTATTTTTAGGGGTTATCGGTTTTTATGGGTTTTATTTTTTTAGGGTTTTTTAGTTGTTTTGGGTTTTAAATGTTTTTAGATATTTTTAACATTTTTTGTGATTTAAAATTTTTTTGTTATTTTTTTAAGTTGATATTTAGAGTCTTTATGGGTTTTTATGATTCTTTATGATTTTTATTTGTTTTTGTGGTTTTTATATTTTTTAGGGGGTTTTAGATTTTTAATGTTATTTTAGAGTTTTTAAGGGTTTTAGGTTTTTTAGCGGTTTTAGGTGTTTTTAGGTTTTTAAGGTTTTCCTTGGGTTTTTTTGTATTTTAAGGATTTTATGTTTTTAGATATTTTTGTGGCCTTTTATTATTTTTATTGTTTTTGAGGGTTATAATGATTTTTGAGGGTTTTAAAAGGGTTTAGGGTTTTAAGGGGGTTTTTATATTTTTTATCTTTATTTTAGGTTTTCAAGTGGTTTCATGTTTTTTTTATTTTTAATTTTTTCTTAGGGTTTTTCATGGTTTTTAGGTATTTTTTATAATTTTAGGTGTTTTCATTTCTTTTTTATGATTTTTATGGGTTTTATGGTTTTTAGGAATTTTTAAGGGTTTTAAGGTTTTTAGGGTTTTAAATGTTTTTTACGGATTTTTTTATCATTTTTAGGGGTTTAAAGGGTTTTTAGATTTTTCCGGTTTTTGGGGTCTTTATTTGTTTTAGGGTTGTTAATTGTTTTTAGTAGTTTTATAATTTTTTTAGTTTATTTTTTGTGTCTTTGGGTATTTAGGTTATTTACCATTGTTAGGATATTTTGAGGTTTTAAATAATTTTAGTTTTTTTAGAGTTTTCAACCATTCATAGGTTTAAAGGAATTTAATATATTTTATTGGTTTTTATGGTCTGTGATTCTTTAGGTTTTTTAAAGGTTTCTAAGGTATTTTATGGTTTTTTTATTTTTAAGGTTTGGGGGGGGTTTAGGTTTTTTTAGGATTTAAATTATTGTTTTGTTTTTATGGTTTTATTCATGTTTTTTAGGGTTTTTAGGGTTTTAACATTTTTTGGGATCTTTATGGGTTTTTCGGATTTTTATGATTTTTATGTTTTTTCAGAGTTTGTATAGTTTTCTGGGTTTTTTTTGGTTTTTTTGTGTTATTTTTTTAGTTTGTTAGGGTTTAATGGTTTTTAGAGTGTTTTAATATTTTTATGGGTTTAATGGGTGTTTATATGTTTTAGTGGTTTTATGTTTTCATGGGTTTTTATGGATTTTTCAGGTTTTTAGGGGTTTTTATTATTTTTAGGGGTTTTTTAGTTTTTTAGGGTCCTTTAAGGGGTTTTAGAATTTTTATCATTTATTATGTTTTTAGTGGTTTTGTGTGTTTTTAGGTTTTTATGGTTTTATTATGTTTTTAGGGTTTTAGGGTTTTTTATATTTTTAGGGATTTTAGGGATTTTATGATTTTTATGGTTTTTAGGGTTTTAACATTTATAGGGTTTTGGGGGGTTTTATATGATTTTATGTTTTTAATGTTTTATTTGGGGTTTTTAGGGTTTTTAAAGGTTTTTATGTTTGTTGGTATTTTTTTAAATTTTTATTGTTTTTAGGGTTTTTTTGGTTTTCTTGGTTTTTATTGGTTTGGGATTTTTAAGGTGTTTAGGGTTTTTATGTTTTTTTATGTTTTTTGAGTTTTTTGGCGGTTTTAAGGATTTTTAGAGTTTTTTAAAGTTTTTATAGGTTTAAATGTTTTCTAGAGTTTTTATTGGGGTTTTCTGGGTTTTATTGGTTTTTATGTTTTTTATGATTTTTGGGGGTTTCCTTGGTTTTTTGTGGTTTTTGAGGTTTTTTACTTTTTTTAGGTTTTAGGGTTTTTAGAATTTTTAAGGTTTAAGGTTTTTTAAGTATTTTAGGTTTTTATGGTTTTTATGTGTTTTAAAGGTTTTAGGGTTTTTTTATATTTTTAGTAATTATTTTGGTATTTTTTAGATTTTTTATGGTTTATAGGGTATTTAGGATTTTAAAATGTTTTTAGGGGTTTTTAGGGTTTTTAGCATTTTCTAGTTTTTTTGGGGTTTTAATTGTTTTGTGATTTTTATGGTTTTATTAGGGGTTTTCAGGGGGTTTATGGTTTTTTACATTTTTAGTGTTTTAAGGGATTTTTTAGCATTTTTATATTTTTTCAGGTTTTAGGGTTTTTGATGGGTTTCAACATTTTTTTGGTTGTTTAGGGTTTTGAATTGTTTTTGGTTTTTTAGATTTTCTAAGGGTTTTTCAGTGTGTTAGTGTGATTTTAAATTTTTAGGGATTTTAAGATTTTCTATGATTTTTATGGTTTTTTAGGGTTTCAAGGGTTGTTATGGTTTTTTTAGGTTTTATCCTTTATTTCAGTATTTAGGGCTTTTATGAGTTTTTAGATTTTTTGTAAAATTTTTATGGGTTCAAATGGTATTTATAATTTTCAATGTTTTTATGGTTTTTATAGGTTTTTAGGTTAATTTAATGTTTTTAGGTGTTTTTATAGTTATTAATGGTTTTTAGGGTCTTTTATGGTTTGAAGGGTTTTTTACATTTTTTAGATATTTTGGGGTGTTTTATGTGTTTTAGTATTTTAAGTTTTTCTTAGGGGTTTTCATGGTTTTTAGGTTTTTTTACATTTTTAAGGATTTTTAGGCTTTTATGGATTTTTATCATTTTTTAGAGATTTTGATAGGGTATAGGGGTTTTGGGGGGGTTTTACCGTTTTTTTGGTTTTTCGTGTTTTTGGTTTTTTAGGTTTTAAAGGATTCTTTGGGTTTTTAGTGTTTTTCTTATTTTTATATTTTTTAGGTATTTAAGGGATTTTTTATTTTTTTTGTTTTTTAGGGTATTTATGGATTTTGAGGGCTTTATGGTTTTTTTAGGGTTTTTAGGGTTTTATATTTATTTTAGTTTTTTAGTTTTTTTGAGTTTTTTAGGGTTTTAGAGGATATTTAATGTTTTTTAAGGTTATTAAGGGATTAATAGGTTTTTTTAAAATAGTAATTTTCAAGGTTTTTATAACTTTTTGCGTTTTTATTGTTTTTATGGGTTTTTTTGGGTTTTTGGGTTTTTTTGTGGATTTAATTTCATTTTGGTGTTTTTAAATATTATAAGTGTTTTTAGTCTTTTAAGGTTTTATTAAGGAATTTTAGGGTATTGAGTGTTTTTTTATGTTTTTAAGGTTTTTTAAGAATATTTTAAGATTTTAATGGTTTTTTAGGGTTTTATGGATTTTGAGGGGTTTTAGGGGTTTTTACGGTTTTTAGGGTTTTCAACATTTTTAGGTTTTTAGGGGTTTTATGTGTAATTTAGGTTTTTAAGGGTTTATTAGTGTTTTTAAATGTTTTAAGGTTTGTTACATTTTTAGAAATTTTTAGGGATTTTTCGGATTCTTATGATTTCATAGGTTTTTTAGGGATTTTGAGGGGTTTTAGGGTTTTGGGATATTTATGGTTTATTTGTGTTTTTCGATTTTTTAGAGGTTTTTATATTTTTTATGTTTTTTATGTTTTTTATGGTTTTTAGTGTTCATTAATTTTTGGGGGTTTAAAGGGTTTTTAGAGTTTTAGTGGGTTTTTATAGTTTTTATGGAATTTTAGGGTGTTTTATTTTTTAGGGGTTTTTATGGGTTTTAGGGGGTTTTAGGGATTTATGGTCTTATAGGGTTTTTAGGGGGTTTAGGTTTTTAGGGGTTTAAAGTTTTTTAGGATTTTTGGATTTTATTAGGTTTTTAGGCTTTTAATGGTTTTTTAATTTTTAGGAATTTTTGGGGATTTCATAGGATTTTTATAGTTTTGTGGGGGTTTTATGGATTTTTAGGGTTTTCGGGTTTTAGGGTGTTTAAAGATTTTATTGTTTTTCTTTCTTTTTAGGGGTTTTATTTGTATTTTTGTTTTAAAGTCTTTTAGGGTTATCCTATGTTTTTAGGTTTTTAGGGATTATTTATTATTTTTATGGGGTTTTAGGGTTTTTAGAAATCTTGAGGTTATTGGGGGGGATTTTAAGGGATTTTGGGTTTTATGATTTTTTTTTGGATTTTAAGGATTTTTAGTTTTTAGGGTTATAATGGATTTTTAGTTGTTTATATTTTTATGTGTATAAAGGGTTTTTAGAGTTTTTAGTGGTTTGTAGGTTTTTAATGGGGTTTAGGGGTTTTTATGTTTTTAAGGGGATTTAAATGTTTTAAGGGGATTTTATGGTTTTTGGGGATTTACAGTTTTAAAGGTATTTTAGTGTCTTTAAGGTTTTTAAAATTTTTAGTGTTTTAACGTTTTTATGGGTTTTAAATATTTCTAGATATTTATTTTTCTCTTATTGTTTTTATGGTTCATGGTCTTTTTCGTTATTAGGTATTTCTAAAGTTTATTTAGCTATTTTATCGTTTTTAGGATTTTAGGGAATTTGAAGGGTTTTTTTGTTTTTTGGGTTTTTAAGGTTTTTAGGGTTTTTAATGTTTTTAGAGTTTTTTAAGTTTTTAAGTAGTTTTGATTGTTTTTAGGGTTTTAAAGTTTTTATAGGGGTTTTGGGGTTTTTTACGATTTTTATGGATTTTTATGGATTTTTTATGGTGTTTAGACTTTTTAGGGATTTGAGGGGGTTTTAGGTTTTTATGGTTTTTTAGGTTTTTAGGATTCTATGTTTTATAGGGTTTTAAGGTTTTTTATAGTTTTTAAAAAAATTAGGTGTTTAAAGGATTTTTATTGATTTTAGTTTCCGTAGGGTTTTTATGGGTTTTTAGGGTTTTTAAGGTTTTCGGTGGAATTTATGGAATTTTTTGCGTTGTTATCATTTTTATGGTTTTTATAGGTTTTAATAATTTTTATTATTTTATGGTTTTATTAAATGTTTTTAGGGATTTAGGGGTGTTTACATTATTTTTTATTTTTAGGGAATTTTATTATTTGTATGATTTTGTAAGTTTTTTAATGATATTGAGCAGTTTTAGGGATTTTATATATTTTAGGGTTTTTAGGATTTTTTTTTCATTTTTTGGTTTTTCGGGGTTTTATGTGTCTTTCAGTTATTAAGGTTTTCTTAATATATCTCATAGTTTTTAGAGCTTTTACATTTTAGTGATTTTTAAGGTTTTCTATTTTTCATGTTTTTTTATGGATTTTGAAGGTAATAGGGTTTTTGGGTTTTTAGGGTTTGTTTTGAGTTTTTAGGGTTTTATGTTTTCTAGATATTTTTATGTTTTTAGGTGTTTAAAGGGGTTTTTATATTTTATAGGGATTTTGTTGATTTTTAATGTTTTAGGGGATTTTTTTGTTTTTATGGGTTTTATAGTTTTAGATGGTTTTTGAGTTTATTGGGACAATTCAGGGTGTTTTGCGGTTTTTAGCATTTTTTAAGGTTTTTTGGGTTTTATATGTTTTTAGGTTTTTAATGGTTTTCTTAGGTTTTCTCATGGTTTTATGATTTTTTATATTTTTATGGTTTTTAGATATTTTTTAGGTTTTTTAAAGGTTTTAGGGATTTTGAGGGTTTTTAGGGATTTTGAGGGATTTTTGGGTTTTAGGGTTTTCATGTATTTAGGGATTTTAGGGTTTTAGGGGTTTTTCAGGTTTTTATTGTTTTTTTGGGATTTAGGGATTTTTGGGGGTTTTTATTTGGATTTTTATGGGTTTTTACTATTTCTTGGATTTTGGGGGTTTTTAACATTTTTTAGATTTTATGGTTTTTAAGGGTCTTAGAGTTGTTTAATGTTTTTATGGGTTTAAATAATTATTAGATTTTTAGTGGTATTTAGTGGTTTTATTGGTTTTTAGGGGTTTTAAGGTTTCTAGGGGTTTTATGGTTTTTACGGGATTTAGGGTTTCTAGGGTCCTAAAAAAATTTTCATCATTTTTAGGGTTTTAAGGGGTTTGAGTGTTTTAAGGTTCTTATGGTTTTATTTGTGTTTTTTGTGTTTTTAGGATTTTTAATTTTTTTAGGGGTTTTAGATATTTTTATGATTTTTATGGTTTTTTTGGGTTTATTGGGATTTTTAGGGTTTTATGGTTTTAAGAATTTATCAGAGTTTTTATCATTTTTATGATTTTATGGGTTTTAAGTGATTTTAGTTTTTTAATTTTTTTAATAGGGTATTTTAGGGTTTTATATTTTATTACGTTTTGTGTTTTTTTAGTGGTATTTTAAGATTTTTTTGTTTTTATGGTTTTTAAGGATTTTGAGAGTATTTAGTGTTTTTAGGGTTCTTCAAGTGTTTTGGGTTATTTTTGTGTTTTTAGGGTTTTAAAGGGATTTTGGGGTTTAAAGGGTTTTGGGAGTTTTTAGTATTTTTAGTGTTTTTATGGTATTTTAAGGTTTTATGGTTTTTAAAGGATTTATGTTTTATATAGTTTTAGGGTTTTTAGAGTTTTTTGAGTTTTTGTTTTTAAGGGTTTTACAGTCTTTTAGTTTTTTAAGGGTTTCTCTAGAGATTTCAGCATTTTTAGAGATTTCTTGGCCCTTTTAGGATTTTTATGGTTTTCTAAGGTTTTTAGGGATTTTGATGGTTTTTAGGGTTTTATGGTTTTTTTGGGTTTTTAGTTTTTTTTAGTTTTTTAGGGTTTTAAGGATTTTTATATTTTTTAACTTTTTTAGTTTATTTAAATGGGTTTTAGAGTTTTTGGCGGGTTTTTAGAATTTTTATGTGGTTATAGGGTTTTTTTATGTTATTGAGGGTTTTATGGTTTTTAGGGGATTCAATTTTTTAGAGTATTTAATAGTTTTTTGTGTTTCTTAGGTTTTAGGGGGTTTAATTGTTAATTGGTTTTTGAGTTTTTCTTATGGTTTTTATGAATTTTTAGGATTTTTATGGTTTTTAGGGTTTTTAATAATTTTTTAGGGTTTTAGGATTTTTATTGTTTTATGGTTTTTTTGTCTTTTATTTTTTTAGGATTTTATGTGTTTTATGATTTTTAGGGATTTTAATGTTTTTAGTGAGTTTGAGGGTTTTTAGGGATTTTATTATTTTTTATGTTTTTAGGATTTTTAGGGGTTGTAAGTGTTTTATGGTTTTTAAGGTTTTATTTGGATTTTTTATTTTTTTTATTTCTATTTTTTTATTGATTTTTGGGATTTTTATTATTTTTATTTTCTTTTTATGGTTTATGTGACTTTGAGGGTTGTTAGGGTTTAAATTTTTTATGGGTTTTTAGTGTTTTTTAGTAGTTTTCGCATTTTTAGTTTTTTAGGGGATAAAAGTGTTTTTAGATTTTTAATGTTTTCTTATGATTTTTCTGTGTATATGGGATTTTATATTTTTAGGGATTTGTGTGGATTTTTAATTTTTTTATGCTTATTTTTGGTTTTTCGAGAAATTGAGGGGTTTTTAAGGTTATAGGTTTTTTTAGTTTTATAGTGGTTTGAATGTTTTTAGAGTTTTTTAAAAAATTTATGGGATTAAAGTTATTTTATATTTTTTATAGTTTTTAGGGTTTTATGGTTTTTATGGTTTTTAGGGGTTTTATGGGTTTTAGGGTATTTATGGGTTTTAGGGTTTTTATGGTTTTTAGGGTTTTTTATGTTTTTTAGCATTTTCTAGGTTTTTGGAATTTTAGGTGTTTTAGGTATTTAAGGTTTTCCTATGGTTTATCAAGGATTTTATGGGTTTTTACATTTTGAATGAGTTATAGGTTTTTTTTGTTTTTTATTATTTTTATGGAATGTAACGGGTTTTAGGGTTTTTATTGTTTTTTGAGGTTCTTTAGTTTTTATGAGTTTTTATGGTCTTATATTTTTTCTAGGGATTTTTTCTTTTTTGGAGTTCATATGGTTTTTTTAGTGTTTAGTGGATTTTCTGCATTTTATGTGTTTTATGTTTTTTATAGTTTATAAGGGATTTTATAGTTATTTAGGTTTTAGGGGTTTTAATTTTTTTTGTGTTTTTTTCATTTTTTAAGGTTTTTAGGGGTTTATGTTTTTTTGGTTTTTAATGTTTTCTTATGGGTTTTTTGAATATTTTGGGGTTTTTATGTTTTTACGTATTTTTAGGTGGTTTTTATGATTTTTATGCATTTTTTGGGGTTTTGGCATTTTGAGGGTTTTTATGGGTTTTAAGGGGGTTTAGTGGTTTTTATGGGGTTTTTTGTTTGAAGTGTCTTTATATTTTTAAGGTTTTATTTGTGTTTTATGAGTATCATAGAATTGATGTGAATCAAGGGGTTGAAGGTGGACCTCATGAGGATGGAGGAATATGAATGATTTCACACGACTCGTTGTGAAGAGTTTGTGGGCCAATGACAAGGGATAATACCAAGAGAATTAAGTAGGCCTTAAATGGTTTAATCATGGAATTCCAAGGGGATGCCCAACACCCTTTCTTGGGGGATGTATCCTGGATGATAATTACATCAATTAAGGCTCAAACATGCTTTTAAAGACCCATCCCATGATGTGCTACGAATTTCAGGCCCACCCCACAGTGGAATCTTCAAAGTGAAAAGTCATGGGATTGTTGTCTTGACTTTCAAAAAGGTTGTGCAATTTTTCCCATAAAGTCACGGGTAAGATCCAAAATTTTCAAAATGATAATTTAGGCTTTCTGACATTTGGAAACTAGCCCTTAGACTTTTGTATCAATCTTTTTCTATAAATAGCCACCCCTATACTCAATGAACATCATGAATGAAGGTAATATTATTATGATGAGTTTTTCTTGGAATATTTGTGTTGTTGATTAATTCTTTACTTATCAAAGGATTTGTCATCCTTTTTGGAATATTATGTCTGTAGTTATTAGAGACAAGTTCCCTTTGGGTTTTACCTTGACCAACTCTCCTCTTTCTTGCTTATTTCTACCATTTATATCATTTCTCACTTGTTTTCTTAGGAAGATTTGGGAGATCAACATGCTAAATTTTAACAAGGTTCTATGAAAACTTACTGGAATTTATTGTATTGCTTATCATTTGGTATCAGATCCTAATTTCAATAAATCATTTTCATCATTTTTTGACCCTTCCTCCATCTTCTTTTCACGTTGAATCAGCCTGACATTCATTTTGGTCCATTTTGTTCTTTACATACAAACATCATTTATTCATCATTTTTGACATACAAGATATCCATAATGTAGTTGAGAAGATCATATTTATTCTCTATCTTGAATCAATGAAATCAAATCTATAAATCCTAAGATACAATATATTCAAATTTTGTGATGAATTCTATAATTTTAAAACTAGGAATGTATCACCCATGATTTCACGTATTTAACCTATTATTTATGTATTTTAAGTTTAAAAATGATTGTTTTTTTTGTGTTTGCATGATTTTTTTTTCATGTTTTTAGGATTTTATGGAGGTATACAGTTTGATCATGGTTAGTAGAAACAATGAAACACCTCTAAGAAACCATGCAACTAAAATAGTGGAAATTTTGGAAGGTGTATAGCTAGGCACATATTTTGGATAAATCATGTAGATTCCCAGTATAAATAGTAAAATTTTGGATGGTTTGGTAAAACATGGTTAGCATACATTTTTTCTAACTGTGCAAGGTGTGATTGGAGCCGGTGTCTTCTGCATGGTTATTGCACAGTTTACCTAAATATAAGCCCTAGTCATGCACTATAGAAGTTTGATCCAAAAGTTTTTGATCAAATTTGATTTACCACCTAAACAACTTTATTTTCAATAATCAGGCAATAACATGAATTCCTCCTCTTCCCAGGGAAGTGAAAAAAATTATGTTTGATCTAGGAGCGATTCTTAGGTGAATCTAAGTATCTTGTAGATCTAGATTCATTAATAAGTACTCTTTATTCATTATTTTCCTTAGATCGATTATCCTTACATCTTTTGGAATCATGTATATAGTTTTTTAGGATATATCCATGTTTCATGTTGTCAATAATGATGGGATAAGATTGTTTTGATTGAAGGGAATGAGATCTATATTGGAATCTTGATGATTTATACCAATTTGTAATAGTTATTTTGTTATTCTTCATTTTTTATTATGTTTAAGAAGTGGGTGGATTCTCTATAAATTCCCCTTTATTATAACTTGAATTCTTGATTTCAAATTTATTTAATTACTTGAAATTCTTTTTAAAATCATGGTGTCATTTTATGGAATTCTTGTTTTAATTATTGTTTTGGAAATCATTGGAATTTGATGGATTTTTTGGAAAATCATTATTTATAATGTTAAAATGGTGATTTTAAATTTATGGTTGTTTGATGAAAGTAATGAATTTTTTGAAATTATTTTATTGAAATGTGTAGATATGATTTGGTCATAATAGTTGTGAATGAGTTGAATGGGATGGATAATGGTCCTCACATACCACTGTCAAAGGGACAGAGTATGGATGTGAAGTTATACTATAAATGGTAACACTAATATTCTGTGTATGTATGTTTTTAAGATGTGTGTGTACATGGAAATTAGTTTTCAAAATCATAAATTAATACATGTATGAAATATTTTTATATGTTCATTGAAAAATGATTTTGTTAGTTATTGATGTATTAATTGAAAAAATGGTTTCAAAGGCTTGTTTGATTGTTTTCTTTGGAAAACTATTTTGGTTGGATATAAACTGCTCTAAATTGTTTTTAAACTATTTTATATTAATGTTCTAACATGTTCAATACTATTATCCTGATTTGGGAATTCATTGGGTAAATACTAATGAGTTTTATACTCACCCCTTGCTAGTGAACTATGGTGTGTTATCAGATGTTATATATCAATACAAGGGTAAAGGAAAGGTAACCCAGTTATTTAGTGATGCTCCTTGATACCTTGGGTTGGGCTTGTAGATTTGGGGCTTAGAGAATATTGGGAGTTGTTTTTTGTGTCTTTAGGTTTTTTTACCATTTTATTCCATTAGTTATATCCCAATTATTCTTCATGTACTCGGATATTGTATTTTTTTAGTCTTGTATTGACTTGCATTTTGTTACACGTGCATCATTAATAAGTTTTGTTATTATGGTTATCTTTGGTTTGGTTATTTAATCATAAAAGGGGAAAACATCCACCAGATTTTTTTGAGGCTCCTAGCATTTATTTCTATCCTTTACTGTCTTATGGATGTCACCAAAGGCCAAATATATTCCCTATCACTTACCAAGCCAATGAGGAGAGGCGGGACATTGAAAATGCTATCATATTTTTTAGTCATTGAATTTGAAATCACATTTTTTCTATCTATTAGGATGGTATAAATGAGATAGGACTATCATAAGTTGAAATATAAAACAAAAATTGCATAACTGACCTCTTTATACTGATACTCATGTTACTAATGATATTGGTACATGAGTGTTTTGAGACACTTTGAAGAGTTACCACTTCCTCATCATGGGTTTAGATGATGAAAATAGAATTACATAATTTCTTAGAAATTACTTCTCACTAAGAGTACATAAATCATTTTTAGTAATGATTTATGATTTGGTGAAAAAGTGTTCATTTTTGAAAATAGGTAAAAATAGTTTGATTTTCAAAATGATGGTAGACTTTTGAAAAATAGTTTGAAGGTGGAAATTTTGAAATTTTCGAAAGCCATATTATAATATGTATGATGTGGTAAATTTAAAAATTCTATGCCTTCACTTACATGAGATTGAGACTAAATGGATTTTACGTTTGGTTATAGTGAATGGCATCGGGTAGGTGCTGTAGAAAACAACTTGAAAAGGCTTCTAAGAATGTGGTTACACCTGAGCCATGGGTGAACCAACATTTGGTTCAGAGTATTATCTAGAAATTTCAGGCCATAAATAGTGGGAACATAAACAATGAACCTAGGAAATTTAATAATTCAGTTTAGTTAAAAAATAATAACTCGCCCATATTTCAGGGTGATTCAAAAATGAAAAAGAAGAATTGTGGTTAAAAAGTTAAAATCAAAATATTTATTTCCTTCGAACACTGGATATATTGAATCTGATGTTAGAAACAAACAATATGGAGGATATTACATGCCAATGCTGGGATTTATTATTTCATGATAAATTGGACCACAAAATGACATGAAAATATTTTAAAGATTTTTTAACAAATAGTTCTATCGTTATAGTTTCTGGATTATAAAAACAACAAACTTATTTAGTTTTAAGAAATATAACCTCACATTAATGGATTATATAGCTAAATATATGAATTTAGTCCAATTTTCACCTAATGTTTCTACAAATGTGTCCTTGAAGGAATGCATATTTTAATCAGGGTTGAGGCTAGATATTTTATTAAATATTATTATGCTTGGTATATCAGATTATACAGAGATGGTCAATTGATAAATAATGGAAGAAAGTGATATCTCAGGTTATATAGTTGGAGGAGGAATGTCAATACTTTTGAGAACTGGTAAGAACTATAATGTTGGGAATAACAGAAAGAGGGAGACTTATTTTCAAGATGGTTTTATGAATCATAATCAGATGGCAGGATCAGTAAATCTTCATCCAAAACCAAAGGGTACACTCAATTGTTTTCAATGTGGATCTCTTGATTATATAAAGAGAGATTTTACAGCACCACATATAGTATGTTATAATTGAAATAATATGGGACATCTACTATGTTATTTTCACAGTTCGATGTGGTTGGTTGTTAGGGAAACATATCATGCTTACCATGAATCGTATACTTTGATAGGATGAGTACAATAGAATAGATCTCATCAGCAAACCAGAGCAATCCATGGATATTCTAGCAATACCATGATGCCCCAACAAGAGAAATATCCATAGGGATGGAAGGATAAATTCATATACAGTAATAAATTTTATGGTTCTCACCATGTGATCATGGATGATCAATCCAGATTTTCAACGGTGAGAGTTGAAATCCTTTGAATGCTACCATTATCAATATGATGCAATATATTTTGAATATTTAAAATCCTCTTAGATAAAAATAATGTTTATACTTTGTGTGAAGATAATTATTTATAACTATCAATGTGGTATGATTGATTTTGGAATTCTCTGTTCTTGATATGGATGTCTATGACTTAATCCTGGGTATGGATTGGATGAAAATGTTCAAATTTGACATCGACTATTATACTTAAAGTGTTATTTTTACAAAAGAAGATGTCATCGAGAATATATTTAATGGACATAAAAATTTATAGAAAAGTAGAACAATATTTTTTACACTATAATTTGGAACTATCTCATAACATTTTGCAGAATTGAACATAGAATTTTTATATGATATCATGAATTGTGGTTTTACAACAATTTTTGATTAGTCTCTAGATATTTTTCTTGATAATTTCTCAGGTTTTCCACCAAAAATATAAGTAGATTTTATGATTTATCTTTTAATAGGGAACATTATTATTTCATTTCCATCTTTTCATTTGGGACCAAAAAAGATAAGTGAATCGAATGTCCAATTGTAAGATTTATAAAAAAATGGATTCCTCAACATAGTACATCTTTATGGGCAGCACTAGTTCTATTTTTGTGAAAAAGTTGGATGTAACTCTTAGACATTTTTTGGATTATCATAAGATTAATCAAGTTATGATAGGGAATCAGTATCCTCTTCTATGCATTGATGACCCATTTGTTCAATTGAGTGGATCCGAGTGGTTCTCTAAAATTTAATTTCATTCATGATATCACCAATTGTGATTTAAGAAGATGGTATTTCGAAGATATATTTTAGAATTATATATGGTCATTAAAAGTGTGTGGTTATGCCTTTCAATCTTATGAATGCACCAACTATATTTATGGAATTTATTAATAAAATATTTCAAAGGTATCTATATTATTTTATGGTAGAATTTTTGGATGAAACACTGGTGTATTCTAGGAAAAAGTTTGACATGAGAAACACTTGAAAATAGTGTTGGGTATCTTGTGGGAACATAATAAATGTACCAAAATTTTAAAATATTCTTTCTAGATACAAGTGGTAAATTTCCTTTTCCATGTTATCTCTGAAGAATGTGTTTTTATGGATGTAGAAAATATATAGTTTTCGATATATTGGAAACCACTAAACAATATCTTTGAGATGCATAGTTTTCGTGGCCTGGCTAGTTATTACAGATGTTTGGTACATGAATTTTCTTAACTAGATTCACCAATTAAATATTTGAAAAGGGAAAATGTTCCACTCTAATAGATAAATCAATGTCAAAATTCTTTTCAATAGCTTAAATTTCACCTTACATCAGCACCAATATTTATATATATAAAATTAGGATAAAGGTATGTAGTGTATTATGTTTTTTTGGGATTTGGGTTCAGTTTTGTTATCATAAAAAGAGATCATGTCATTTCTTATGTCTCATAGAAGTTAGAGTTTCATTAAAATAACTACCCAACACCTGATATGGAATTATGTTTTGTGGTCCAAGATTTGATGACCTGGCATCATTATCTTTTTTGTGAGAAATTCATAGTATTAATAGTTCATAAGATATTAAAACACATTTCATATAAAATAGATTTGAATCTATGACAAATAATATGGAATGATTATTGTCAAATATTTTACATTGACTTAATGTATACACCCTGTAAAGGTAAATTTGTGGTGGATGAATTAAGAAGAAATTCATATAGTCAACTGGTGAAAGAGGATTCAGATCAATGGAAGCTAATATTGGTGATTGCCACCATGAATTTGGATTGTTAAGATATGGGTAGTGTGTGCATTTTCTTTATAGTTTCTCTTATTGATGATTTGGTAGATAAGGTTCAAGAGGAATTGAAATCTAATACTAAATGTGTTTTTATGAGGTCAAAACTCAATACTAGGGAAAACATTGAGGTATGGAATCTTGATAGAATATAATTTTTGTGGTTTCAAGATCAGATGATCGTACCTTTATCATGTAAAGAATAACTTGTTCGGGCTTATCACCATTCTATATGATCTGTTCATCCTAGATTACTAAAAATGTACAAGGAATAGAAAGCACAATTTTAGTGGGTTGCCATGAAAGCAAAAGTTTCTAAGATTGTTTTGAGATACATCACCTATTAGAAGGATAATATAGAGAACAATGACCATCAGGTATACTATAGTCTTTACCGATTCCCATGTGTAAATGAGAGCAGATAACGATGGATTTTGTAATAGGTCTATCTAGTAAGGTTTAGAAATAGGATTCCATATAGGTGATAGTGGATCGAATCACAAATTTTTCACATTTCATCCCTATCTATGAATCCAATAAAGTGGACATATCAAAAATATATATCTGAGAATTTGTAAAGTGGCATGGTTTTGCAGTCTAGATTGTATATGATAGATACCCTAGGTTTGCATCTCATTTTTTGAAATCTTTTTAGAAATCCCTTGAGACTTAGTTTACTATGATGACTATGTTTCATCCTAAAATGAAAATAAAATCCTATATGATGATAAAAAAATTGTAGGAAATTCTTAGGGTCTGTTTAATTGATTTTGGTGGCTCATGGGAGGAGTATATAATATCAGTGGAGTTATCCTAGAAAACAATTTATCAGGCCTCAATACATATAGATCCTTTTGAAGCATCATGTAGTTATCCAAGTAATTCTCCACTTTTGGGTGTGGTAATATGTTAGAATTCACTGGTTGGACGAAGCCTTGTGAAATCGATAACGAAGAAGATTTAGTTAATCAGAAAGAGGATATATTTGGTAAAGAGTCATAAAAAATTATATGTTGATCATCATCAAAGGATGTTTCCATTTGAGGTGAGTAATCATATGTTCCTAATAATATCTCCAAGTCTTGGGAATCATCGTTTTGGGAAGCATGGAATGTTATATCCTGGATATATAAGACCCTTTAAAAGGAATTAGTAGGTCGGTGAGGTTGAATAACAATTATCTCTTTCACTAAGATATAGTTCAGTACATAATGTTTTTCATGTATCTCCATTGAAGAAGTATCAACTTAACCCTGTACATGTGATTCAACGGGATCATGTTGACTATGATATGGAAGCTATGGTGGTTAATGAGATAGTATGGATTCTTGATATGAAAGATAAAGTCTTACATGGTAAAAACATCAGTCTAGTGCAGGTTTTATGGAAACATGGTCAGATCTAGGCAGAAATTTGAGAGCAGGAAAAGGAAATGATGGATTAGTGGCCAAATATCATTAGGGATAACTATTGTTTTATACATTCTAGGGATGGAAAGGCCAATGTTAGGGAGATTTTATCACCCCTAGTTTCAAGTACTTGGCCCTTTAATTATGTATTTTAATTATATAAAATTATTGTGTTATGTTTTGAGGTTTTCAGAGGATCTTTGGTACGTTTTTGAGGATTTTTCAGTGGTGAATTTTTTGAGAATGGTTTGAATAAATCCTAAAAAACCTCCAAGAAAACATGATACTTAAACAGTGGACACTAGGGTGGTGCATTTTTAGGTTCAAGGTTTGTTCAAATAGTGGGGATTCCCAGTAGAAAAATAGAAATTTTGTATAGTGGGGTATAACACTACTGGTATATAGATTTTCTAATCGTGAAATATAATAAGGGGGTGTGTTTAGTGGTAGTATTTCATGCATGGTTAACACACATTTTGGATAACTATGTGCCCAAACTATGCATCGTGGAAAATTAGATCCCAAAATTGGGGATATAAATAGTTTTACCTCCTAAACCACTCTTTTTTTCCAAAAAGTGACCATGAATTGGATTCAACTTCCTACAAATGAGTTGGATACAATTTCTTTCAATATGTGAGTGATTCCAAGGTGAATTCGAGTGATTTTCAGATTTGGATTCATTGGTTAATTCTTGTTCTTTATTTTTTCCTATAAATATTTTTTATTTCCTTATTTTAGAATCATGGATCTAATTTTTTGGTGGATATATCCATGTTTTTTGATGACAATATTAACAAAATATGATATTTTTGATTGAATATAATGAAATCTATTTTATAATCTTGATGACTCAATCCGGTTTGTTAATATTGTTTGGTAATTCTTCATTTTTTCCTATGATTTAGTGGTAGATGGATTCTCTATATACTCATCCTAATTAGAATAAGAATTCTTTATTTAAAATTGATTTAATTGATTGAATTTTTTGTGAAAATCATTGTGTTATTTGATGGAATTATAAATTGAATTATGGTTTTAGAAATCAATGTAATAGGATGGATTTTTGGAAAATCGTTGTTTATAATTTTAAATTGGTGATTTTAAAATTATGGTTTCTTGATGCAAGTAATGTATTTTTTTTAATTATTTTATTTAAATGGTTTAATATGATCTAAGAATAATATTTGGGCATGAGATGAATGTTATGGATAATGGTAGTGAAGTACCACCATTAAAGGGATAGAGTTTGTACGTGATGTTCCACCATTAATGTTAACACATATCTTGTGTGTGTTTATTTTGAGGATGTGTGTTGAAATGGAAACATCAATTCCAAATCATAAATTTATCAATTGATAAAAATAATTGTGTACTTCTATGAAAAATTATTTTGTTAGTTTTTGATGTATTCCATGAAAAAATTTAATTTAAAGGATTTTATGAATTTTTTTATTGGAAAATTGTTTTGGTTATATATAAACTCCCTTAATTTTTTTAAAAATATTTTATATAAATTTTATAACATGTTAAATACTAGTTGTTTGAGTTTTGAATTTATTGATTAAATCCAATTTTGTTTTACACTCACCCCCTCTTTGGGCACTATGGTGCATTTTTTTGATGTTATATATTGAGATGCATGTGAAGGTAAGTCATACCAATTCTTTAGTTATGATTTTTAACACATTGGGTTGGGAATATGGATTTAGATCTTAGATCATATTAGGGGTTTTTTTGTGTCATTGGTTTATGTCGGTTTTTTATCATTTTGTTCTATTTGTTATATCACAATTATTCTACTTATACTATGATATTTTCTTTTTGTTTAGTCTTAAAGTTTCTTGAATTTTTTTAATCATGCATCCTTAAGATATTTAGTTGTAATGATTATCAATATATTGGTCATTTTATCTTAAAATGTTAAATTTTCCTCCAATAGTTTATGAGACCCTTGGAATTTATTGTCAGTCATTGGTGTCTTGAGGATGTAACCTAAGGCCTAGTAGCACCATCATCACTTCTCAAGACAATGAGGAGGGGTGAAATTCTACAATATAACTCTCATGTTGATTACATTTTAAGTTTCAAATTACTACTTCCCATACATTTTCATATTGAAAATTTAACTTGTCTATAATAAATTGACTCAAAAAAGATCCCAAAAAATAATGTTTCAAGAAAATTCAAAATATTGAGTCATTTTTCCGTTTATTACTTTTATTCATCTTCCATCTTTCCCTTTACAAAATTACATCTTGAATCCATTTTGAATTTTATTTTTGAATTAGAGTTTGGGATTTCCTCACTCCAATAATCCTTTAGATTTGTTTTAATTAGGTATTAATTCTATATGAAGCAATATGAGTGGTAAAATACAAGAGAGTTACATTTTCTTAACATATATAAAATTGAGGAAACAAGATAGAAAATAATATTTTTTAGTCTAAACACACGCTAGAGTTTGTAAATTCCATATTCATTTCTATTCAAATTTTCTAAAAATATTATTAAATTTTGTAGGTGACTAACACCAATGAAACAGACATTAATGTTTTCATGAGGAATTTAAATGAAAAATTATAAACATTGAATGTGATGTTGGATTAATTCCACTCCCCTTATAATTCTAGAGGACCACTAAAGAGTCAGGTCATTAGAGAATATGAGGAGTTATCTGATTTTCATGATTCTCCATTTTAGAGAAGGAAACCACTATGGAGGTAAGCCAATGATCTTCATGGATTAATGATAAGGATTCCCTTATTCTAAGGTAAGAATTATCTTTAAAAATAATTAGAATGGGAAAAGGGAAGAGCATGTTTATAGTTATCAAAAACATTTAGAGGAAAATAAGGTGAAGTTTAGGGATGTGAAATTGTCCGACTATTCTAGTATTTGGTGAGACCAATTACATGAAAGTCAATGCAAAAGTCGAGAAAGAACCATATGCACTTGGGAAGAGATTAAAGTGGTAATGTGTAAGATGTTTATTTGAAGCCACTATTATCCTTATTTTTCCCTCAAGTTGTAGGGTTTGAAAGAAAGAGATATTAGTGATTAGGGTCATCACCAAGAGATGGAGATGATCATAATTTGGGACAATATTGGTGAGTAGTGAGAGGTCACCATTGAATGGTTTGCGAGTATCCTCAACTATGAAATTTTGGAAATTTTGGAGTTGTACCAGTATTTGGTTATACAGTATCTTATTCACATAAATAATAAATAATATAGGAAAGTAAATGAATGAAGGGTAAGACCTAGATCTTATAGTAATGATTTTAAATCATATTTCAAGTTCAAGGATTACAAACCACAAGAACATGTAAGGGAACACAAAATATATTCAATGGAGGTGACCAAACCAAAACCATTATTTCCAAAATCTGAAGGTAAAATGGATGTTAAGATTTTTTCTAAATCATGTGGTATGTTTTAAATTTCAAGGATGTATAAATTTCTCCACAGAATTCCCAAATAAAAGGAAGCTGATAATTTTGGGTAATTGAGATGTTATTAGTGATCTCTCAAGAGAAGGTGAAATTCCACAACTTGAGAAGTATTTAGATATGTAAATATAGATCCCTTTATGTAGAGAAAGTCATATGGAAAGGCATTCTTTGAGTGATCAAACCAAAGGAGAACACGATCTAGAGAAAATGGAGTACATTTTACATACATGATTCCCCGTCAATGATAAGGTATGTACTATGATCACGGATGGGGGTAGTTGCAGAAACATAGAAAGTGGTTTAATTGTTGATAAATTGGTTTTATTTATGACCAATAATCTTAGGCCTTATAGATTTTAATGTTCAAATAATAGTGGGGATGTTAAAGTGATAGAGAAAGCACAAGTTCCATTTTTTATTGGGAAGTATGAAGACAATGTGATATGGCATGTTGTTCCCATGCATGCTAGTCATATCATTTTGGTTAGGCTTTGGAAATTTGATAGGATGGTCACACGTGATGGATAAACCAACCAGTATTATTTTGAGTACAATGAGAGGGCAGTTATACTTACAATCTTGAGGGTGTTTTAATTTTATGAAAACCAAGTGAGGATTAAGTGATATTATAAAAATAGGGGAAAATAAAATAGAGATAAAATAGATAGAATGAAAAAAATAGTGAGAAAATAGTGATGAGTGAAATCAAATGAAATGAGGGAAAGAGAATAGTTGAATGAGAGTGAAAATAAGAGTGTTGAGTGAAAAGTGAGTCTATTTTTAGTATAAAAGGGAGATTAAGAGAGGTTTTGAGACAGATGAAACTATTGTTATTCAATGAATGAGATAATGTTTTTTCACTAACTCTCATAACCCATAAATGCATTCTTGTGTTATGTATTTATTATTAGAATGTAGTGATTGAGCAAGGAAGTGTTTGAAACTAGCATCATTTGATCCAGGTGGTCTTGTATGGAAATAACGGTTAAAAGGGAGGTTCTAAAAGTAATGAAAATAAAAACTTCATCCATAAGGAGATGGAAATTTTCATGTCTTAGAGAAGTTCAATGATAATTCTATCAATATGAATTTTCATAACATGTATGAAAATGTTAGTATCACCATTAATGTTTCTAATATTTCTCCATTTAAATTTATAGATTAGAGTATGAATCCTTTTGAGGAGGGATGGGGTGCTGATAATCATGGAACACATGGGAATAAAGGGGTTAAAGGTGGTCTTTGTGAGGACGGTGGAATGCACTTGATTTCACAAGACCCGTTGTGATGAGTTGGTGGTCCAATAATAAGGGAGAAACCATGAGAATAAAATAGGCCTTAAATGGGTTAATCATGGAATTCCAATGTGAGGCCCAATACCCCTTCTAGGGGGAAGTATTTGGGTCTATATTTACATTAATTATGGCCCAAACATGATTTTAAATACCCATCCCATAGTCCACTATGAATTTCTAGTCTACCCCACCATGGAATCATTAAAATCAAAAGTAGTGGGATATTTTTATTTATATTCAAAAAGGGTGAGATACTTGTCCCTTAAATTCATGGGCATGTGGAAAAATAGTAAAGAGAATCATTTAGGCCTCTTGACATGTGGAAACAAGGTGTTAGAATTTTGTATCACTCTTTGTATAAAATGATCCACCCCTTGTAATCTTGGAAAATCATGAATAAGGGTAATGTTATTATGGGGATTTTTACTTGAAACCTTTGTTTTATTTCTTAATTATTTATTTATTAAAGGATTGGTCATCCTTTGTGGCATATTATGGAAATATTTCTTATAAAAAAAGTTCTATTTGGGTTCTACCTTGACCAAATCTCTCCTTTATTCCTCATTTCCACCATTTATAGCCCTTCTCACCTATTATTTGTTGATATTTGGGTGCTCAACATGCAAATGTTGAACAAGGTTCCTCGGACACTTTTTAGCATGTCTAGGATTTCATTTTCAGTTTTTCATAGATTTTAGGGTTTTTTATGTTTTTAGGGATTTTAGGGGTTCTTGGGATTTTTATGGTTTTTTGGGTCTTTGAGGGGTTATAGGGTTTTTATGGTTTTTGGGGGTTTTATGGATTTCATAGGTTTTAGGGGTTTTTGAATTTTTAATGGTTTTATGGTTTTTTATAGTTATTAACATTTTTAGGGGTTTAATGGTTTTTTGAGTTTTAAGGGAGTTTTTTGGGGTTTTATGGGGGATTTTAATGTTGTTAGGGGTTTTTAGGGTTTTTTGTAGTTTTTAAGGTTTTTAGGTGGTTTTAGGGTTTTTTGGGTTTTTATCATTTTTAGAGTTTTTAGGGGATTTATGTGTTTTTATGTTTTTATGGTTTTCTGATGATTTTGTACAGTTTCTTGGGGTTTTATGTTTTTAGGGAGTTTTAGGGGGTTTTTAGTTTTTTTAGGATTTTTTGGTTTTAGGGTACTTTTTTATTTTTTTATGGAATTTATGATTTTTAGAGTTTTCTTAACATTTATAGTGGTTTTATGGTTTTTTGAGTTTCTAGTTGGTTTGAGGGTTTTATGCATTTTTTAGGGTTTTTAAGGTTTTTAGGTTTTTTTTATAGTTTTTAGCAGTTTTAAGGGTTTTAGCGTCCTTTTGGGGTCTTTTCTGGTTTTTAGGGGTTTAAAACGTTTTTTGGGTTTTTTAGGGGTTTTAAGTGTATTTAGGTTTTTATATTTTTCCAAGATTTTTTCCATTTTTTGAGGGTTTTTTAATGTTTTTAGGGTTTTTAGGATTTATATCTTTGTGATATCATAGGTGATATTGTTTTTCATAAAAAAATATTCATTTAATATACACTAAAAATATGACTTCTTCATAAAATGTCAGAAAAAACTTATCATAGGATATAATTTTCTTTTTAGATTTAAAATTAAATTAAGTTTTACCAAATTATATTACCATAAGTTATAGAAATTAATTTTAAAATAAGTTTGCAATACATGATGAAAATTTCATTTTAGAAAAAATACAGTTTTTCTTAAAAACTACTTTTTATGTATAGAAATGATTTTAGACCACATTCAAATATAAAATTTTTTACAATAAACCTAATCATATTATTAATAATATAATATAACTAATTTTATATGGAAGCCATTTTATTTTAAAATGGAGCTTCGTAGATAGTTGAAAATAGTATTGTTTTCAGTAAAAACCGGTATTTTTCATTATTCATTGGAAAATCAGTCCTTAATGAATAATATAAAAATTTAACACTAATATAGATTTGATATTTTGTTTTAAAAAATGATAAAATTTTTATAAAATATAATTTATTGAATTTAAAGAAATTTATTATAATATTTTCTCACAAAAATCAATAAATTTTTTTTGAAGAAAACGTATCTGTGAGGCATAAAATAACAATACTAAAAATTTAGTGTGTACATAATAAGAATTACATAATTAAATTTTATTTATTATAAAATTTAAATATATTTTAAAATTTTCATAATACTATCCATACCCTCTTATTTAATGGATTGGATATAATGGTCATATTTAAATAAAATTTCATGATTCGTTTAGGCTCGATGGTGCTTTTAATATACACAATCGAACATTGTTTTATTTTAAAATATCAACGTGTTACTAGTACAGTAGGTCTATATGAAATTGATTTCAAACATAGGTTTTTATATTGTTATAATTTTTCTCTTATATGGTAATTGTTTGGATGTATAGTTGTTTGACCCACATGTATAGTAAAGACCGAGAAATTTCAAGGAATTTTGTCTTTCTAAAATACTTTGGAATTTTCCGAGTCTGTGGTTTCTGACGGAACTTGATTCTGAGGTTCAGTGTTCCCGGAATCAATTTCTGATGTTTTGTTCAGGTACGTTCAGTAAATGTACGTGGAAGATTTTCTATCTTTTGAACTGATGCTCGGAATTGAAATCTGAGGGCACCGATGAACTCGCAGCGCCGGTGTTCGCATAAGGGGACCTTTACCACAGTTGCGTTTTATGCAAGATGGATGTTAATTTTTGGGGAATTTTATTAAACTAAATAGAATTTATGTGTTATATAAACTTTATTTTTTTGGTGGTTTTTATCTCCAAAGGGTGGTTGGTGGTGGAGCCCACACCCACATAACCTCCCATGGGAGGATAACATGTGGTGGGGCCCACACGAGCACCTAACCCTCTTTAACTCCCTTAAACCTTTGAGCTTCCATTTAATGTGTAAACTCCCCATTAACACCTTTATTTAATTTTTTGTCAACTCTACTCTCTTAATGGTGGAGGCTCTCCACATTCCACCCTCCTCTAGTGAATGTGCCAATACACCATCAATTAATGAACATTTAAATTTGTCTCCTCTTTTTTAAAAAATTAGTTTTAAAAAAATTCATGGGAGAATAAAATAATAGCTTAGGTAATTATTTTTGTTGGCACTTGTTGTGTTGGGAAAGCTCTAGAAAATTATGAATAGAGTTCTTCTCTCGATGAAGAACATCGTCCTTCCAACAAAGAACCACCAAAGAATGATGATCATCTCATTTGATCTTCGACCAAGACAAAGGAGAAGGAGCCACCCACAAGGAACACCAATGACGAGCCATCCTCGGCTCCTTCTTCCCCGACATCAAAGAGTTGACGCCACCTCCCCACGACTCCATCTACGAACGAACCTTAATTTGAGGTAGGGTGTCTGTATAATTTAATTTGAGTAAATTATACCTTCATTCTCGTTGAATGCAAGTGACCGTCTATGGACAATTGATACCACCAAACGCGGAGGGCGCGGGCCGAATGAACACGGCCCGACGACCCTTCGTAGTTCTTTTTTATTGCGATGGAGACTGTGTTAGAACATGTGGCGGTGACCGGAGTTGGCGAAAATCGGGGGCGGTGATGACCGAAGGTGGCTGCGGCAACGATGACCACACACCCACCCGAAGAGGATCGTGGCTCCGGGTGCCACGCAGAGAGGGAAATAACGCGACCCGCAACCACTGGCCGCTCGACCGACAAAGAACCAGCCAGCTAAAGCTGGCCGAACCAATGAAACCACGGTGCCATGAGGGCACCGCGCTTTGGAGGACAGCGGCCCGCGTTCCGTGGGCCGCTCGACGGACGAACAGGCTGGCAGGCAGACGATCGGGCTGGGAAGACCACGCAGTATCAGGAGGGAACCACGCTGGGGAAACAGCGGCCTGCCCTTGCGGACTGCTCAGCACCGCCGATTCGGGTAGTCGAGAGGGGGGGCACCCCCCGCACCGGCTCAGCCAGCTAGTCGAGCCGCGACCAGCTGCAGGCCGGGCCGCGCCCGACCGGACCGGTCCGGGCCTCTTTCTACGGGTCGGGTCGTGCCCCACTAGGTCGGGCCACGCATTATCAAGTTGGGCGGACCCCTTAGCCGGGTCGGACCCGCAGAGCTAGGATGGGCCGACCCGCCAGCCCACCAGGCTTGACCGGCTTGGTTCGTTTCGCTTAAATGGGAATAACTTCACGACCGGGCATCCGATCGATGCGCTTTCTATCGCACTATGACCCTTGCAAAAAGGCGTTCATTTTTTATACTCTAAGTGAGTTTTCGACGACTTTGAAAAACATGTGGGTTTGGAACGAGCGTAATTCCAACTGGGCCCCTAGAACAAAAAGAAAATAACTCTCAGACCGGGCATCTGATTGACGCGTCGTCTATCGCGTTAGGTTCTTTACGATGAGACAGAACTTTGGGATACATCAAATTAGGAATTTTTTATAGTTTATGTATTGAACCCTTTTCTCGAGGAGCGGACCCTCCCGGAATCGAGCATATTGTGTGCTGGAACCCTAGAGCTGGCTACGACTACGACATCTACTGTACTAGAATCCTCCGTGAGTTCAGCAGCAATGAGACAGGACTGAATCCTCCATGGTTTCGACAACAATGATACTGGACTGAATCCTTCGTGGGTTCAATAGCAACGATACTAGACCGAATCCTCTGTGGGTTCGACTGCAATGAGATTGGAATGTATCCTCTATGGGTTCGACCGCAACGAGATTGGACTGAATCCTCTGTGGGTTCGACAATAACGTCCTCTGTTCTGGAATCCTCCGTGGGTTCGACAAGGATGACTACTGTATTGGAATCCTCCATGGGTTCGTCAGTGATGACTACTGTACTTGTATCCTAAGTGGGTCTGACAGTTTGACTTCTATACTTGTATCCTGAGTGGTTCCGACACAGTAGCTAGTCTAGTATCCAATGTGGGTCTGACCGTATAGCTCGTCTAGTATCCTACGTGGGTACGACATCTTAGATGAATCAGTGACTACATCTGATCATCTCTATCGCAATATGAAATATGTATACTTGTGTGAGCAGAGTCTTTACTTTCAATCATTATCATCAATGTGACTGACTTCTTTCCTATGAGTACTGGGTTGTGCTTGGGCTCGAGAGTTGGAGCCGAACTAGGATTGATGACATAGGTATATGTATGGGAATATACCTAAGTAGAGTTGTTTGATACTTTGTGATTGTTTCTTTCTTCTTGTGGTTTATCCTTCATGGATTCTGGGAGACCTTCGGGGGCTCAGGGTCACTACTGAGTATCGTATACTCACCATTGCATGGGCTATGCCTGCACTACATTATGTTGGATGCAGATGACAGACATCACTGATCAAGTAGGAGACTTGTGGAACTGGATGGTACCCAGAGGTGGACCACATGGCGAGACGTACATGGAGCGGACGGATGGACCTGGGGTGCTGAGGAGCACATATGTACCCACCCATCAGGTGGGATTCCCGTAGGATGACTCAGTGGTTGTTGTCTTACTTTACTGCAATTGTACTAGCTTTTCAGTTGTACTTTACTTACTGTTGGGCTTGTATTTCCGGCCCCATTTCCTTTCAGCATTTACTTTTGTATGCAGTATTTCTTAGTGCTTACTTCAAATGCATACTCTGTGGTGTTTGTTACTTTTCTAAAGGCAATGCCTTCCAAGTATAGGGATTTACGCCTTTGGTGCTAGTCGCCATCCCCTTCCCTATGGAAGGCGGCCATGGGGTAGTCACGGAACGGGCCCCGAGGACGGGTCGTGACATGTGTATCAATTATTATAGCATGTGATGTGTTACATTTATTGATAGATTATGGTTAAAATTCCTATAAATTATTTTGGTGATTTTTTATGGGGTATTATTATTACTAAATCAATATTTGCGGATTTATTAAAATTAAGGTCATATTCTCCCCATATCAATGATATTTTTTCATACTAGTTACAACATCTTCCATAGAGGTAGGTGCGCCTAATGAAATATAGAATCTATGATAAATTTTATATTCAGGTGAATTAACATGGGTCTATAAAAATTTCATATTTTTTTGAAAGTTAAAGGTGATTTATTTTACATAAGGGTATTTTTAAAATAAATGTTTTAGCATGGGAATAAGTTATCCTTTAAAAAATTAATGGATAAGTTTTAAAAAATTAAATACATCTACATAATATACATGAGATATATGAGATAAATAAAATAAATTCTATAATGTATAATTATTTTAAAGAATCATATATATATATATACTGTAACACCAATATATTTTAGAATATATTTTTATTTAATAAATTCAATATGTTTGATAGCTTTTGATACACACAACACCGAACATAAGAGAATCACTATATTTTTCAATACATAATGAAATATTTTATAAGAAAATTTAATGAAATATTATTAATAAATTAATTGAATAATTATTAAAATTACTTCATTGATTTTTTATATTTAACAACAATGTATTATCTACAAACATTATTTTAATTTTTTTATTTTATCTAAAACTTATTAATAATATTTGTATTATTAAACCTATGAAAATGAATTTTTTATAAACATAGAAAAATTAAAAGTAATTCATAAATGGATATTCAAATAGTTATAAATGGGGATAAATTTATTCAAAGGTAAAAAAGTGGTATTTCTCCATAAAATGTATTTTTTTATTTTCACAATATATTTTTATCTTAATAAATTTAATTATTAACTTCTAATTGATATTTTTAATGTAATTTTTAGTTAATGTATTGAAATAGATAAATTAAATTTCATATTGTGGTTGTTACTAAGAAAATAATGAGAATCAAATCACTTTAATCCTTAGAAATTTATTTTTTCTGAAAATGGTTTTTATGTGTTTTGTTCTTGAAGATTAGAATTAATTTCTACCACCATTGGGATTTAAATCTTGTAAAATAAATTAAATATATAGAATCATCCCAATATATATTTTTTAATATGTTGACCTTAATTTTTCTAAATAAATAGTTATCATGGAAAAATCTTTATCAACAGGATAAGTATTAATAGAGTTGATTAGAGGGTTAAAATAAAATACAAAATATTACATGTCACCAAAAAATTTCAAAATATAATTGGTTGAGTGTATTTAAAAATTAAAATATACTTTATTCTAATCATTTTCCTTTTTTTACTACATTCCCATGAAAATGACATTATAATAATTTAATGTTAACAATATTGATAGGGGCGCCTCTCCCCTTAGTTATAAATAGTCACATACACTTCTTAATCTTACACACCACACGGGAAAATTTACATGAAAAAAATATACCCAAATAAATTCCCAACAATCCTCCACACTTCCTAGAGGTTATGGTCCTTAAATAAGACCCATCCTAGAATCTTTAAAGAGTTTTCTATGGATATTATCCAAGGAAAAGGTATATAATCTTACCGACCATTTTCCAGTTTCTTTCTTCTTAAAACTACTCTATATATTCCATAACCATATTAAAATTATTATATTTTTTATTTACTATAATTAAATTTTGTTATAATTGTGGTATAACGTTTTTCTATCTCCATTCCATATAATATAAAATTTAAACTTCACTCATATGTATGTGCATACTACCACATTCGTGGAGTGGTATTTTTCCTTTTTCATTATCATCACAATATAGGGTTATATAGATATATTTAATGAAAATATGTTATATATGATATATTTATGACAATTTAAAGACAAATTATATTTTCCCCTTTCTTTCCAACCACTCATAAATGGAAACTTCATTTGCACCTACACGCCAACTATAGCCTCCACTAATGGATTTAATTCATCTATAATATCCACGATAATAATATTTTTATAAAATTGTACATAAAAATTTTATAATATTTTTATTACATGGTTAATATTATAAAACCATGACAAAATTTTAAGAAGTGGAATCACCAAATAGACATATACCTGGAAAACATTATTCTTTACACCTAGACATTGAGTTTAATAATGAATTATTAATAAAATAATTATTAGAAATTATAATTGAAATATATATAGTAAGATATAAATTAATATTTGATTTGTTAAATATTTATTATAATAATAAATTTAATATACTAGATTTTAGAGTATGTAATATGAAAATCATGATTTCTCACAATGGTTTATGTTAAAATCCATCTTTTATCGATATTTCTTATGATTCAATTTCCATTGGGGTAAATTATATTTTATTTATTTCATGAAAACCATATATATTATTATACTCTAGTTAATATTTATTTTTTCCAAATATTATTTCTATTTTACCTCACTATCCTACGAAATAATATCAAAATAATTTTTTTTAAGAAACACTAATCATATTTAACCTTTTTGGTCGATAATATTTTTCTTCTATCTCCACGATCATTAAAATGTTTAAAGAATTTTACTTTATATATTGTAATTAATTTTCTAATACATTTTAAACTATATTTTATTGTGTTTAATATTTTCTAAAGGAATTGTTACAATGATTTCTATGTGGGTTACATTTGATTTTTACAACATTATGAAAGGAATATTTTCTTAATGTTTAAAGATTGAATCAAATTTCTCACAATAATGTATATAATTTGTTAATAATAATAAATTAAAATTATTCCACAACATCAACATCCTTTATGGATTATTATGCCTCCTAAAGATATGTATATATGACACCATACACTTTATTTCCCTAGATGTATTATTATTATGGGGTTATAATAATGTTTTCATGAAACATGTTTCTTTCCCATGTGTTAATTAACCTACGATGAATGATGAAGGATTGCATGATCTTGTGGAATAAAAATATATGGAATTTATTATGTGAAAAGTGGGATTATATTTGTATACACATCAAATGAATTGGTTAAATATTGATATCTCATTAGATAATATTAATGGGAGTAGGGTGTGAATCTAGTATAATGTGGGATAATATCAACTATGTTTGCCGTCATCCGGAGTGAACCCAATCCAAAATACGACTCTATCTATAATTCTAGCCTTTTTTAGGGATTCATGACTAAGAATATTAATATTTTTTATTATGTGTGTTATAAAAGCTTATGTCTTATTCTTATGGTATGATATCAGGTCTGATTATAGATTATTGATTATTATCCACTCTTTTGACTCATGAATTTATATTGGAAAAGCATTATTCCCTGACTCCTGATTTAAGATCAATTTGGTTATGTTTTCTTAAGATATGATTAAATTCTTATTCCATTATTATTATAAAATTATCACTTATGATCATAAAGTGATATTTCGAATTCTTTCCCCTCACATAGAATATGAGATCACCCTTTATTTTGTTTGTATTTCCCCTGGTTACAAAGAAATTTTTTATATTAGATATGACTATGAAGGGTACTATGTGAGAAAACAAATCTAGGATATATTTATGATCATTCATGAAATAATTTTACAATGTATCTAGTTTTATATATACTGAAAATTTATAGTTCTCAAGAATGTATTTTAACTAGAAGTATTGAATATTCATCTTAAATAATGTAATATTTATGTACGTGATGCTGGGGATATTAATTTTATATTAAATTTGTGTTTATTTTTTGAAATTGGGATTATAAAAAAAATTTAAAACCTAAGAAATTAGTTAAACTATATGATAAAATCCTAAATTATTTGTAAATTAGATATTATTTGGTATCCTTGAAATGAATCCCCATCTTGGATACAAACAAGTGTATGTATCCTTGGGAACAGGTGTTCATAATTTTAATAACCCTGAAAATTGAGGTTAGGTATTACTCGATATTCACCTAGTGTATGAAAATGAATCCTATATACACAATTGGTTTTAAACTCCAAGGGTATATGGATTGGTTAATTTAAATTCTATTTATAAACCATTAAATTTTATTTTACTATGTCCATGGAAAACATAGATTGAATCCTAGAATATCATGGTTTGATAAGATGGTTTAATAAATTCAGACATCTCTAAAATTATTTCCATTATTATTATATTACTCACTTGGATTAGTTATTTTTTATACTAAAAAATTTGATTTTTGGTTTTAAATAATTTAATGAACTAAGAGGAACTAATTGAATAATGGGTGTAGAGGATAATGCAGCGATTTTCCTAAGGAAGAACCAAATAGAATGAAATATGGGGTAAGAAAACATCATCATAATGATCCCCTAAATTTTTCATTGTGTGAATAATAGTTCCAACCATGATGAGCTTATGAGTTCACCCATTAATTTGAAACTTTATATTGAGTAATTTATGGGACAATGTCCACCTTTCTTTTGTGGGTCCTCTAATCCACTTATTACTGAGAAATGGATCAATGAAATGGATAAAATATATTATATTACCTACTTCGTAGAAAATGTTATAGTTATTTTTGTTGTGTATTTTTTAGATTGTGATGTTTTTCATTGTTCGATACTTATCCAGAATAATAATAAAGATGAATAAATTGAATCCATGAAATGGGGGGAGTTTAAGAGGGTAATTTTTAATATGTATTTTTTATAAACTCTGCACACTTAAATGAGAGGTAATTTCTTGAACTGAAGTAGATAGATGATGAATAAATTAGTTTCTATGAGAAAACTTTCACCATAATTTTAAGCTATGTGTCAAGATTTACAATCATCCTTGAAAAAAAGTGTATTCTTTAGTGTCTTATAAATGATTATGTTAAAGTAATTAGTTTTAAGAGTATCTTATAGATATGAAGAAATCATTTGATTCTCCCTAATGGTAGAAATAGTGGTGGGAGACTCAAAGATTCCTCATGGTTTTGGGGATAAGAAACTAAATATGTAATTTCATGGAAATTATCATAATAAAAACCATGGAGAAAAGAAAATCAATATTCATTCATGTTAAAAATGTATAAGTAAGAAAAAAGGAAATTTTCTTAAGGTCCAGGGAAATAAATCTTGTGTATAAAGGAATTCCATTTACAAAATTAATGTCAAATAGACATGAATAGTCCAATAAATGATGAATCAAATTCCCAATGGAATTCCCCATCCACACTCGAATGCAGTAATTATAAGGAGTTTATACATTATTCCAATAAATGAAAGAATGTTAAAAATAATGATGAAAATCAGTGTCAGAAACCTTTTATGTGAATGTTAAGGGAGATATTATGAAATAAAATATATTGAACTATGTCTCCATAATGAATTTGTCAAAGTTTCACTAATCATCTACTATCATACAACAAATTTCATATTTGATTCCATTTATACCCACTCTTTTATATATGAATATTTATCAAAGATATTCACAACAACACCATAATGGTTAGATATTAATATTTATATCAAAATTCATAATGGAATAATTATTTCATCTCAAGTATATAACTCATATTTTATAGATGTTATTAGGAATTTTCTTCTTAAAAATATTTTTATTCTCATTATATAATTACATGTGATTTCGGGAATGAACTAGATATATCAATATAAATAACATATTTATTTCTATTAAATGGAAGTGACATTTGATATATTTAATAAACCTATGATCATCTATTATTTTGAGAATAAACCTGAAATTTGAATGAAAATTACTTACCTTATATGGGTCTTATAACCTGTACATGAGTAGTATTCATCTCAAATGGGTTGGGTAAAAATAATCATAGAGGATATTCCTATTTTTCTGAAATATGATAATGTATTGTTTGATGAGTTTCCAAGACATTCATTGAATGGTGATGTTTATTTTTCAGTAGAATTCATTCCTTGTGATAAACCAAATTTGAATACCCCTTACATCATGTCCCTAGTTGTGTTGTATTATTTTAATAAGAAACCCAAAGAGAATATAGAAAAGGTATTTATACACCCTATTGTGTCAATATAGGGTAAAAATATTTTTTTATTAAAAATTAATATGGGTAAATTCATAATTTCCTTGATGATCAAAAACATAACAAGATTAATATCAAGAAAAAGTATCAAAAACCATGTATTGATGATTTTTTTATCAACTATATGGATATCAATACTTTTAAAATATTGATATTTAATATGGATATCATTTTTTATCATTCAAAAGGTGGAAAAACTGAAGACAAACTTGCACATCAGTTATGGGAACTATGAATTTTTAGTGATTACATTTGGACTTAACAATACCCACGTCATCTTAATTTATCTAATTAATAGAGACCTTAAATATTACCTTGATCAATTTTTGACATTAATTATAAATGACACACTAATGTATTCTAAGATAAATATCATTATGACCATTAAAGGATTGTGTTGAAGACCTTGAGTAAGGATAAAAAATATTCCAAAATTTTTATGTTTAAATTATGGTTACAAGAATTAATTATTTATGGGTCATGTAATTTTAAAATAGGGTATAATAGTACAACCTTTAAAGAAATAAGATATTAAAAATTTACTATACGGAAAATATTAATTGAGATACATAATTTCATGAGTCGGATGGATATTAATAACTCTTTGTGATAAAATTCTCATGGATATCCAATCCACATAGAAGGTTGTCTCAGAGGGGATCCAATTTACTTTTGATTAATGAATACATAGAAAATTTCAATGAGATAAAAATAATGCTGTTAAGTGCACCTAAAATCACACTAACCTATAGTGTAGATGGTTTGGTGATATATAGTGATGAATAAAATAAGGTATTGAGATGTGTTGTCATGAATAATGGAATGGTAGTAGTGTATTCCCTACACCAAAAGATGCTTTATGTGAAAAAATATCTTACACATAATTTGGAGTTAATAGTGAAAAATTTATATTAAAAATATCGAGTCAAAATGTTAATGGGGAATGGTTTTATATTTAAAAAATTATAATTTATAGAATCATATATCCACACAAAAAGATTTCAATATGTGGAAAAAGATATAGATGGATTTGATTAATGATTTTTACTATTTAATACCTTACCATCATGGGATGTTGAACAGGGTTACTGAATTATTATTTATAAAGGATTATGCTAGCTTATCTATGATGAGTATTGTAAAAGATTAAAAAATATAATGATTTATAGAATATGGACCTTGAAATCATAATTAAATGGGAGAAATACTATCTTTCTCAAATGAATGTTTAACCATCAGTACATGTGAAGATTAGAGAGTGAATAATTGAAGATGTGGAGCTATAATTTAAGGTAAATATTTTACAAAGTTAAAACATAACCATGATGGAATGATAAGGTTCAAGAATAAAATGCGTGTCATATCAATCCAAAATGTAAAGACTGGGATACTCGATAAGTAACATACATCATCATTCTCTATACATATCAGAGGCCAACAAATTTATGGAGATCTCAAGTAGAATTTTATGGGAATATAAAAATCTATATTATGAAGTTTGTATCTTAATTACAAGTATGTCCACAAGTTAAGGATAAAAGATAAAAGTCTAATTTGATGATAAAAACATTAACTATACTTATATATAACTGGGAAAAAAGAACTACATATTTTTTAATAGGACATATAAGAAAATATATAGTCCATATATCTATTTGGGTTATATTCAATCACCTTACGAAGTAAACACATTTAAATTATTTAAGTGAATATTTTTTCACGTGTCTATATTTTCTTGTATATACATTATGAATGTGGTAAAGATTAATAGAGTACCGATTTCAGTTATACCAAAACGATATCTATGGTTTACCTCAATTTTTCAGACATGTATTCAAGAATACATGAATATGGAGATAAATTTAGAAATTTATATCATCCACATAAAGTTAGTAAGTTTGAGAATACTATTCAAACCCATGAAGATATGATATGATATTTCTCTATGTATTTGAAAGGTGACTAAGATAGGCACATTCATTAGATTGAATTTTCATAAAAAATTGCTTTCACGTGAGAATTAAGATGAATAGTTATGATTCCCTGTATATAAATAAGTATATAACTCCAACATATTAGGTTGGTTTTGAATAATTATATTTTTTGGGAGATAATTTGGATAAGAAAATGGAATAAAAAGTTGAATCCATTTAGCAACACATTAGAGTATCTTAGAGCCGACAGAAAAGTTATGATGATAATTGAATGATGAATATATATTTTTAAGAGTTTTATAAGGTATCCTTATGAATATGTCATTGGAAAATATTTATGATATTTTGAATTGGGGGGATGCTAAGACCCAAATATATCAGTCTAAATGAGAATCTTGATCAAATCAGGGAGATTAATTATCTCATAAAACTTTCAGTAATCCTCTACTAAATTCAGAATGTGTTCCATGTATCTCTCTTATGAAATTAAATAACTAATGATTAAATGTACTAAACTTATAGGTTTTAATTCTAGATCATGATCTTTCCTATTAATAACTATAGTTAGAGATTTTGAAATGATGATAAAAAGTTTTGTGGTGCTACTACAAAATTCTCTTTTATCAGTGCTAGAAAACCCCTTTTATCAGCGCTTTTATGAGCACTGAAATGTATGGTGCTAATAAAGGGGGTCCCTTTTATCAGTGCTCAAAAAGCGCTGATAAAGGGTACTTTTATCAGCGATAAAAATAGTGCTGATAAAATACCCCTTTATCAGCGCTTTTTTTAGCGCTGATAATAGGGGTCGTTTATCAGCACTATTTTTTGAGCGCTGATAAAAGGGGTCTTTTATCAGCACCGATAAATGTAAAAAAAATTGAAAAAAATTAAACAAAAAATATAATTCATGGGTTGTTCACACGCTACACCCCGCTTCACTGCGCCTTCACCCCCCTCAACATGCACGATGCACCCCGCTTCGCTGCACTCGCGCAACCCTACTGCCACTAGAATTCAAACACATGACCTCCCCCCTTGCGCGCTGCAACTTTACCACTTATCCATTTTGTTTTGTTCTCTCTTTAATGATATATCATGTTATATATATATATATATATTTATATTTATTCATATATTAATACAAATCCATATTAATATAAATTTATTTAGTTATATTAATATATATATATATATATATTCGTATATTAATATATATATATATATAGTTATAATTTTTTATCAGTATATTTATTTGTATATTAATATATATATATTTATAATATTAATTTCAAAAAAAATTATAAAATATGTGTTTTTATGTGTGTTTATAAATAAATAAATACATACATACATATATTCAACACACACACACACAGAGATATATATATAAATATATGTATATAGTTATGAATAAATACATAGAAATGTGGATGTGGAAAGTCATCAATAATGATAAAATAGCTATAAAACCTAATCCTAAAGTCTGTTTCAACTCCAAAACTAGTCAAATAGACAAACATGAAACGATATTCGATTTGACTTGTGGTATAAGCAAAGCAGACATCCGGATCAGAAGTTAGAGGTGTTTGAATGTTAAAACGACCATAACCTCTAATACGGAAGTCTGTTTCCACTTCACAATCAGTCAAATCGAAGAAAATAAAACGATATTCGATTTGATATATGGTACAAATTTATCAGACATCGGTAACAGAAGTTATAGCTTTTTGAATGGTAAATAATCGGGGTACCCCAACTAAAAACTCAGTTTTGGAGGCCTTATGGGACTTTTTTGGCCTCTAAAAAACCTTATATGGGTTTTATCGATTTTTAGGGATGTAGATCTCGTTGTAGGTTTCGATTTGATATACTGTAGAGCTCAAACGGAGTCTCGGATCAAAATTTATGGTTGTTTGAAGTTTGAGTAGTGTTTTCAACATATTTTTGATCTTTTATTTATTTTTTTATTTTTTTATACTAAAAGTGTTGTTACATGACTATTGGTGGATAAAAATTATATAATTGTTAATTAATCATATTTTTAAATTATTTTATAAACCAATTTTTCTAAATATCATATACATTCATATTTTATTTCCATTCATCATTTCAAAAAAATATTTAAGAAATAAATATTATATTTATATCAATATAAATAGATTTATAGCTTTATATATTAATAAATGTTTTTTTTAATTTTACCCTATATCAGCACTTTTTATAAAAGTGCTGATAAAGGGCGGTCTTTATCAGCGCTTTTATAGAAGTGCTGATAAGGGGGGGTCTTTATAAGCGCTTTTTTAGAGCTGATAAATGTGTAGCGCTTCCCTTGCCCCATTTTGTAGTTGTGTGGGACAAGACCACTCACATTGTCGAGGTTTTGTGGAAAAAAAATAAATTTTATGATGTTATATGTAAACCCAAGATGTAATGAGTAAACTATATCCTCATTCATGTTATTCATAGTAATATAATTTCAAGGGTGAAATTATTATAAAGGGGAAAGAATGAAACACACTGAGATTTTAGAATATATTTATATTTAATAAATACCTTGAATTTGATAGATTATGATATATAAAATAAAAAAATTAACTGAATAATGTTTTAATATAACAAATAATGAAATATATTATAATAATACTAAATGAAACATAATTATTAAAATCAGTTAAGTAATTATAAAAATTATTACTTTAATTATTGTTTACAAATATTTTATATTATTTATTTTTATTTAAAATTCAATTTCATTTATTGGGATTAATAATATTATGGAAATTTATATTTTATTAATGTATAAAAATTAATAATATATCATAAATTTGTTATATAATGGTAATAAATGACAGTAAATTCATTTTCAGGTAAAAAATTGATATTTGTCTGAATAATATAATTTTTTATCTGCATGATGTATTTGTTCATAAATTATTTTAATCTCTCTTTATTTTTGGATTTAATAAAAATTAATTTAATATATTCAATTAGCTAATTTAAAATTCAAATAATGGTTCATATTTGGCATGGAATAGGAATAAAATCATTTTTTTAATTAAAATTTATTTTTTTCTTAAATGGCCTTCATGGGTTTTCATTGCTGGTATGAGAATTAATTACTTCCACCTATAGGAAATAAATCATATAAAATGATTTAAGTATTTTGAATGTCATAATAAATATTAGTTAATAATACCAATTTAATTTTTTCAATAATGAATAGTTACCATGGAAAAAAATTTACACCACAATTAGGTTTACAATGGTTAATGGGGTTGAAATTAAAATATAAGCCATAAAATATCATAAAAATAGGAATAAAACTACTTTTTTGAGTTTATTAAGAACTTAAAATATCACATATTAAAAAACTACCAATATGGTTCAACTTTTCTAGTAATATTAATTTATATTATTTTAGAGATAAGGGTATTTACAAGAGTTCCACACCCCTCACTAATAAAATAGAACCTCCTCTTATCACTTTTCTACACCACTTGATAACATTTTCTTAACAAATATATCCTCAAATACCTAAAAAAATAACATCCCTAAATTTTATATTTTTTTCATAATAAAATACTCATACAGGAATCCTCAAGGTGTTTTTCAATGGAGATTAACCAAGGAAGAGCTACAGATTCTCCAAAACTATTTTCAAGTTTCGTTATGTTTAGAACTCTATTAAATTTTCAATAACTATATTACCCTAGTGAAATAATTAAATTTAATGTACTGAAATGTTTTTTAAGTATAAAAAAATTATTTATCTCCTTCCTGTCTATTGAAAAATGTAAATTTTTCACAAGCATTCATATTGACTACCTCCACCATAAGTAATATTTTTTATTTTTTATTTCAATATGTCATAGTATTTTATATATATGTATTTAATGAATATATATTATATTTATTAAATATTAATTATTCCATAAATATAAAATATTTTTTTACTTTCTTTATTTCCATCTATTGACAGATGGAAACTTCACATGTGTGTATGCGTGGATAGTCACATCTAGGAATTTATGTAATTTCTTTTTCATCACCACATTACATTCATTGTTCAAAAAGTATATATACTAATTATGAATGATACTTATTAAATTGTTAATATTTTAGAATAATGACCAATTTTCTTGGATTTAAATTACAAATCGAAATGTACATGGAAAATAAAACAGTTGACACCGGAATATGGATTGTAATAAATAATATTTGGTAACAATGTAATTCTAAGCAATAATGGAATGATATATGGTAATATATGTTTGAATATAATTTTGATATATATATTTACAATAAGTTAAATTTTATTATAAAGGAGGTTATATTCTGTATGAATCATATTAGGGCTTGCAGTAAGGGATTATGTTAGAATCCCACATTTATCGTGGTTATTTGTGTTTCAGTTTAAAATATGGGAAATTATATATTATATCCATATTTAACCCCATATATTTTAATATCATTTGGTAATTATTGATTTTTATATTTTACTTTCTATTTTTACTCCCTTTTTAGCTAAAAAATAATAAATGAATGTTTTTTATAAACAATGACCTTATTAATCCTTTTTGGATGAGAACATTTTTCTGTAATATCATTTTTATGTAAAATGAATTAATATTTTTATTAAAAATATTTAAATTATTTTTAAAATTAATTTTAAAATATATTTCACTTCCGTTAAATGTTTTAAAAACGAATCATTAAATATTTTACATAAAATTTATATTTGAAGTTTAACAAAAGTGTGAAGTGGATATTTTACTAATAAATACTGAATGAAAGAACTTTTTTATTTTCATGTATTCTATTTTCTACAAAGTTTAATTTATAAGATTAACTGGTTTTAAAATTAAATTATTATCCTCATATTTCTATGAATATTTATTTTTTCCAATAATAAAATGACGATTTCTCTTGTTTTTAGAGCACATTTTGAAACCTTTAATCAAAGTATCTTTCATCAATTTCAACATCCTTTAAGGATTGTTACGACTCACTAAATATAAGATATTAATATACCATTTACTTATTTTTCTATATGTCTTATGATTATGATGAAGATTCGATAATTTTTTCATGTAATGTATATATTTTTCATTGATTAATTAAGATATGATGATTGATGATTGTTTTTATGAAACTATGGTAAAACAATGTATGATTTTCATTATTTTTTGAGTGGGATTGGAATTATATATCCCTAAAACACATTGGGTAAAGAGTTACATACAATGAGATAATATGAAATTGAATGAGGAATGAGTCCATTAAAATATAGGGTTATGTTCACTATGTTTTTGGGAATTTGGAGTGAACCCAATCTAATATTGGAATATGTCCACTATTATAGTCTTGGTATTAATCCCTGGATAAGGAAATAATTTTCAACGATTCTTTGTATGATAAAAACTTATTTCATATGATTTTGATATTCACTCATGGCTTATCATTGAGTTCATATTATTTCACACTCTTATTACTCATGTATTTGTATATGTCATTTCGTTATTCCATGACTCGTTATTTATGATATATGACTTATTATATAAGTTTTTTTAAGTTATGATCATGTTATCAAGATCATATTATTATCATAATCTAACTTATGATCATTGAGTGATATCCCCCATGTTTATCCTTACATGGAATTTGACCTCACCCTTTCCTATGATTCCATTTCCCTAAGTTTAGAAGAACAATGTTCTATTATACATCTCTTAGATGGATACAATGTGAGCATAATTTATTGGGAGATATTGTATACCTCTAATGAAACAAGTTTATTATTAATATAATCTCTAAATAAACTAAAATATTATCGCTCATGGGAATATTTTTATGATATTTATTGAAAATTAATCTAAAATGATTTAATATTTATTTATTTGGTTTTCTAGTCATTATTTATACACATCGAATTTAACGTTTTTTAAATGATACCAATTATTTTTTCATGAAATATAAAAGGATTATTTTCTTGAAAGTTATCTAATACTTTTTAAAATATTTAATAAAGTTCTTGATTTTAATTTTATAGTAAAGTTCATTATAATTTTTACATCAACAATGATTACCAATGTTAATGATCCTAGTAAAAAAATATTTCTTTATCACTATTGAATTTAAGTGTTATAAAAGTAAATATAAAATTAGTACAACTAATTAAATTAGGTTATTAAAAAATTAGTGACATTGTAAAATTAGATGTTTTTAGTAAAAATGGTTTGAATATATTGATGAGGTGTTCCAAATATAATTAGCAATCCTAATTTCTTCATTATTTAGACATATTATCTTTATAGAAGTTATATCAATAAAAAAAATTATTGGGAAATTTTTATATGACTACAAGATGATCTTCCATGTATTACATAGAGGTATAACATATGTTATGTGAATGTATAATTTTTTTATAAAACCACATAACGATGCGCAATATGAGTTCAGATAAGGTTCTATATACTATAATGCAGTAATACTTTTGATTATGTGCATTGTTTTTTAAAATTAATCTTAATAAAATTATATAATAATTAAAAATTATTATTTTATTAAAATATCATATCCTTTGATAAGACATCCTCTCATGAAACATTCCCATGGTAATAGAGCTCTGAACCCAACCATCCCCACTTATTCGATTTTATTTTAAAAGATGTTTTCTTATGTGTTTTCCTATTCATCAAAAATTCCAATCCAAAAAATTCCATTCATGAATTTCATAAAAAATATATTGAAACAAACTTTTTATCACACTATTTATAATTCATGTAGAATTTCTTTTATAATCAAATTGATATTTAAATTCAAAAGTTTAATCATCATTTCTATCAATGAGTAAGAGGTTATTTATTGTTATTATAAATATAAATTTGATTTCATATGATAAATATTTATCTGATTTACCAAACTCATATTTGATCTTAGATTCCTATAATCCATTGGATTTATTGGGGTATATGTGTTATATATTAAACATTTCCCTCTTTTTGTTACTTTTAATTTTAAATATGAATTTTATTAATATATTTTTTTAAAAATATGTAAATTCCATGGCATCCCCATAAAATCATTGAAATGGAATTATGAAATTCACTCATCCATTAAGTGCTTTATTTTAAATGGTTTTGGCTCTCATAAGTGACCTCCAAAGTATATCAAGGGATTAAATACACTAATTGAATTTAGGGTGTTGGTTTGACATCCCATTAAAAAATATATGATAATGATTATTGGAATATTTCTATTTTTAACTGATAGATAACATGAAGATTTTGTGTTCAAGGAATTACTTTCCACAATCTAGATCATGAATTTTAAAATGGTGTTCTTATAAAAAAAAGTATATAATAACCCCCATATAATTTTTCTTTATACAACGTTGTTCAATATAATCATTCTAAATTCCTACTTAAATTAACCACTATTAAAAAAATTATATATTAATATTTTATCTAAATAGATATGGTAGTTAATATTGTAATTAATGAAATATATATCAGGTATTTTTTTTTATTTAATTTCCCAAAAATCATATATTTAAATCAATTATGGATGTTTGACATGTTAAAATGGGGAAAAGGGTTTGTTTTAGGAGAACAGACTAAGTTTAATGACATATATCCTTTGATAGATTCCATTGGTAACCCATTTCATTACTATCATTTGTGTAGTTCAGGTGGGTAGCACCTAATAGGCCAGTGGGTGGGTGGTAATCATGAAGCGTATACACAATGGGTCATTGGGTACCTGGTGGACTTTTAGTGGGACCCAGTGGGCTCAATTTTATTTTTATTAAATATTTATTTATTTTAATTAAATGTATTGTTTTATTAAAAATGAAATCCATCCCTAAAATTATTCATTTAATAGTCACACTCCCCTTCACTTCATTTTCATATTATCCTTCTCTAAATTTTCTAACTCCATTATCTAATCTTAGAATCACAAGTTGTCAGTTGTAGGAGTCTAAATAAGGAAAGTCTAACACTCCAATTGAGTCTAATAATTATTTCTATTATAAAATCAACATCATTCATTAATTATTATTATTTCTATATATTTTTTAAAATTTGTTGAAATATACTATTTAATGCTAAACTGGTTTCTATTTTTTGAAACAATATTCTAATAGATCAAGGTAGGATTTCCCTTACATTCATGTTGGTACAAACATGTGTTGTATGAAAAGAAGGTAGAGAAAACTGAGTATGTGATCCCAATAAATTGATTCTAATTTATTCCCTTAAATATAAAGTTTTTTATGATGTTGAATATGGCCATGATTATTCCACCAAGATCTGTTTGATGACATGATGATCACATACAACCATTTTCCATGCGAGTTGGAAAGTGAAATCCAGAATCTGACCCCAAGATGTGGTCCTACACTTGATTCATTTTCATAAATAATATAATTTTGTCCTAAGATAATACCTAGGTAATAATTGTCCTAATAATGTGTTGGGATATTATTGATTTATCCTAGTCTTGAGACATTAAGTGGGTTATTGTCTAGTGAGCATAACCCATTATATATTGAATTCTATTCACTGGTTTTAAATGATAAATTTTTTAATAATATGACATCCTCATATAATACTGAAATATCACCCACCCTATGCTTATTATTGGCATAAAAGTAACATGCATTAAGCCAGTGATCTATCATTCATCATATAAATAGTGTAACATGGGAACCTTGTCCGCTTGAGATGTCATGTCGGTGGTGCATCACCCACCAAATAATTTGTGTTTATGGTATATAAAACACAAATAAAAGTTTTCTTAGTGTTTTATTAACCACTTGGATACTAGTAATGGTGGTATACCATACTTCTAAAAGATCATATTTATAGGTATTTCAACACTTAGATACTTAAATAATGATATGTGGTCCACCTTGAGATTGTCAACAACTATGAATCTCCAACTTGAGTAAATTTTGTGGCAATATATCATAAACCAGTGGATATATTTTATGTAGTGATTCTTTCACATAAAATCAAGTAACAATGGTATATCATCCACTTATACATCATGATCAGTTGTTACCCTTCCATAAATAGGTTTATGTTAGTGGTCCAGTGTCCACTTAGAGAAGGTCAGTTTTGGTATATCATCTACCCGGGGAGTTGATTCTAGTAGAGCATTATCCACCCATAGTGTATTGTGTTAGTGGTATATCATACTACTACATTGAGTAAGAGTGGATTAATGTACACCAAAAGATAGATGGTGGTGGTAGATCACCCATATATTGTTGGTGATTCCTCATCCACCATGTTATGACTCATTTCTCCTTGGCATTAGATTAGTGATATATGATTTAGATGAAATCATTATAAGTATGATGCATCATTCCCCATGTTTTTTAAATGATGAGTGATGTATTTTTCATCTTGGAGATTTATTTAGTCAGAGGGTATATCATCCCATTATGGAATTAGATGATGTAGGAATGGTCACATTTAGTCTTTCTACTGAACTATCCACAATTTAATACTCAATTTATTTATATTTTTTTCTTTATTATAATTAAATATTAACCATGAATATGAAGTTATTAGACTTCATGTGCTCTTTCATGTATGTGAGAGGCTATCAAATAGTGTTGAGGGTTGACAAAACAATAGATATAGTGACTCATTGTAGGTATTAGTGGCCTATAGGATACTAATTTTTAGATAGAGTATAGGAAGACCATATTTGAACATATTAACAAACCCCTTTAAAGGAGGATAATAATTATAAATACATGACTCAAAGACCATCTAAGCACTATTAGGATATTTTATTATAGGTATGAAAGTATACAAGACTAACTTGGAAGGATTTTTATACTCTCTTTTTTGATCATTTGTTCTTATAGACTCTTAGTGATAATAGTTATTGAGAGTTTAAGTATCTCATTCAGTGGTAAAAATGGATATTTATTATTCTACCTACATTACCAATCTATTTTGATTTTCACCTATGATATAGGGTAAAGAAGTTTATATAGTCTATAATTTTGACGATATCCTAAAGCACTCCCTTCATTACCTAGTGAATATATTCAAATTGATATCATTCTTATAGGCCATGAATCATAAACTGATTATAAAGTGGAACTAGATTGTGGGTAGATTTTCATGGTATAATGATTCTTCTATTAGGGATGGTAGAGGATCATCAGGTAACATGGGTATATTTTACATGATTAAAAATGATAGTAGAAGAAGTTTTATTCCTGTGGGGATATGGGAAACATACATATGTTTTATTCTATGGATCTATGTCCAGATAATGGGTGTGTATCTGGATAGACTTAATGACTTGGAGTTGGTCTTGGATTATAGTAGTAGTTTAGTAGTTTTGGATCCTCCGATCATTCAGGTCATGAAGGATTCCATGGTATCTAAATTAAAGGGTACCACCACCAGTAAGGTGATGTCCTTTAGGGAAATATTGCGACATGATCTTTGTATTATAGTTTATATTATCTTCATATCATTGAGAAAACTCATGTAATGTAGAGCGTGTAGTCATCAACAATTCTTGGTATGATTCTTATAGAATTGAAAAAAGAATATGTTTTATTTGATATGGTCGAATCACACTCATTAATATCTACTCATCTGGTTAGAAATGTTAGGTTTTTTGAATCTTATCCATACTGATTTAGGTCTATTGATACACACTTAGGGGGATATAATAGGCTATACAGAGACATTTATGTTGTACTATTGTGGAAGACGAGTGTATGCTACACTGAGATTTAATTTTTCTACAAATATATAGTTTCAAAGTAATTCTTTGGATATGGTGGTTTTATTATTATCAAGTTCTCATAGACTATTATCATAAAAAATAACCATTCACAATCTTGTTGGATAATTGTTATAACAACATCATTTATTAGGATCTGCAGGTAGATTTTTTGATACATGGTTATTCAAAACAAGGTGTGGCCACTGTCGAATTGGATAATTTCATTCTCATTAAGGATGTGATGTGTTAGACTGTCTTTATTTCTATGTTTTAATAATTCTAGGATGTGTTTAAGGAGGATTTATCAGGAATCCCACCTAAGATAGTCATCAATTTTATGATTAGGCCTTTACCGGGCATAAAACCCATATTCATTTTTCCTTATTATCTCCAAAAAGGAATCATAATTTAATTTATTAGATTGATATTGATGGTTTAATGGGTTTTTTTCTCATAATAATATCCCCTATTGGTGCCCCTATGTTTTAAGCCAATAAGGATGATGGATCACTATAGTTGTGTATAGATTGTTGATGGATAAACTCTGAGATGGTTATGAACTAGTATCCTTCTCTCCATATTGATTACATAATGTATATAGTTTTAGATAAGTAATTTTTTATATATTTTAAATAAAAAATTCAGAGTTATTCATGGAGTTGTTTTGGAGTTTTTGTTATTGTTTTTCCCAAATGGTGAAATATTAAAAAATATCAATTAGATTAACCCAAACAAGTTTAAGATCCTAAAAATAAAGGATTATATTCTGAATGGAGTCTTAATTAGAGAAATTGAGACTATAAATGAATTTATAATTTGTGTTTTACCCTAGTAAATATATAAGTATTTTTTCACCAGACCTTAAGAATCATTCAATATTTTTCACTATTTATCAAAAAAATCAATCATTGTAGAAAAATTTCAAAAAATCACAGTAATGTAGTTTTGAAATATTTGTTCTATAAATTAATATCGTTTATTCAAGTAAATTTTTTAAAAGTGGTATAAATAAATTTTATTATTTTCTCACAAAAAAATTCCATTTTTAGGAATATAATATTTTAAATGCATAAAATGACATTAAAAAATGAGCACTTATTTATAAATATATTATCATTATATAGTACCTATATTTTTTTAAAAAACGTGGTTATTATTAATCATACCACCAATTTAATTGGTTTTATATAATGGTATACTATATTAAAGATTATTTAGACATAAGGTTTCATGTATCACAAGATATCGAATAAATTTAGTTTATATAAAGAGAAATATAAATCATAAAATATTATGTTGTTACACCTTAGGATGAATGTGATTAATAAGACTGTATTCCCTAGATCAAGTATATTTTATAATAATATCTTGGTTCTTTCCCCTTTTATTCAATTTTTTATGGATTTATATTACTGTTTTGAGTGCTTTACTTTTTGGTAATTTAAGGGAATCCTATTGGGAATGTATATACTAACCCCTATATTGGATTTTACATATATTTGTCATGTATAACGTTGAAAATTGGCTTCTCGATGGAGATGTAGGTGTACCCATTGTGCTTGGTTAATAGTAGATCTTGGTGGCAGAGATAAAAAGAATTTTGTTTTGGTTCGGATGTTATATGATGTGTTAGTACTCTCATTGATCATTATGTTTGATCTAATTTAATTTTAATTAGAATGTATTTTATTTCCTCACACATAAGTCATGTTGTTAATATATTTTTTTGGATATTAGAGGTTTTCCATTTATTTTTGTATTCAAGTTGTTTATTATTGTATGTTACTCTAGTGTGTTTACAAATATGTGTGTGATTGTGTGTTTATACAGGGTCATTAGTATAAGTTCACCCATATGTGTGGTATTCCTACATAGTCCTAGTCACCTGCTCCTAGACTATTGATGGTTTTTTGGGGGTGGCACACTCATCTTATAACTATTAAAGTGTGTCCTAATGTGTTTGGTCATTTCAGATTAATATTAGAGATGAATTTTCCTAGGATGGATTTTGGAGATAGTGTAGATATAATGATTGGTTTTGGATTTTCGGAAATGGTGTTGAAGTTTCTTGAGTTTAACTCTTGAGATAGTGACACCTGTAATGTTGTAGCGATTACCTAACAATTCCCCGGGATTTTGATAGCCCTCTTGTCAACTCGGTATACTGAGAAACAAATTTTAACGAAAATAATGGAAAATTCAGCATAGAGTAATGGGTTGAGGTTTCCATTTCCATATTGTGTCATATCCCCATATATTATCATTAACCATAGTTTTTCATGACTATTTTAGGATTCCTTCATAATGACATCATACTAGAAATGTATTTACATATCAGAAGAAAAATTATATTAGTGATAAGGCCTTAGTTATGGGGCTTATACAAGAAGAGTTTCTTTTATATGGGAAAGGATTGGTACTTCCATCGGTCGAGCAGTGTGCAGACCTGCCTATGGTATCATAGGTTAATGTTTTCCCTTCAGGTTGAAAACAAATTGTTCTACAATATTGAGATGATGAAATGCGTAGGGGGAGTGTACTTCATGTGTTTTAGAGATTGAGGCCTCCCATGTTATAAGGAAAAACCAAATTTTGAATTCATAAGGATTTTTTTATGATAGTTTGGGTGTTTCGCAATGTTAGGACACCTCATAATCATATAAGGGTTATAGAATATAATATTTCCTATATATCAATAGGTTGATGATGTATTTTGTGACTTAAACACATGATGAGATGAATATTCCTTGAATCGAGTTCCATATCATTTTCTAGATAGAGTGTTTCCTAACAACTCTTTGATGAGTGCACATCCAAGAACTATTAATGATTCAACGATGTAGTATTCTAGTCTTTGAGTTTGTGTATACTAATAGAAATGAGGTTCCCTAGACCTATACTCCAAGGTTCGATGCTTAAAACACTTTCATTAAACATCTTATTTTATATAAACCAATCTAGAACTATATTTATTTTTCACTATTTTCATATGTAATCATTACATATCAGAATAATCATATAATTACTATAACAAAATGTTTACTTTGTTTTAGATCTAGTTAAATAAGGAACTAAATTTACAACACTTTCTATATTTCTCCATAATTAAGACACACAACACACCCTTATATAATTCTCATATGTTTTACTCATCTTTAAAATTTAGAGAAAGAAAACATAAAAATCATGAACATAAACACATAGTAAGGGAAACACATTACAATTTCATTAAGGGTATGATTATAATCTTATGAGAAAATTTTAGCACGGGATAAATATATTAGTAAAAAATGGAATAATAATATTTGTCCATAATACATAATAGAAGGACATGAAATATAAGATGAAAAATCATCTACCATTGAAATATAGTATGGAATCCTTAGATATTAAAAATTATTCTTGGAGTATAATAATAAGAATATGGTAAGGAAATGTAAAATTCTATTGAAATATAGAAGATTTTTTTTAAAAAAAAAATCATACGAAAAAATTACATGGTGGTTCAAGTATCAAAATTATATTATGATTACATATTAGATCATGCATTACTTCATATAATCCATTATTCACTCAATCATCAAAACACACATCTAATTATTGACATGAGTATCATAACACATAGTCCATTATTGGATCATGTATTATAACTCATGGTACAATATTTACTTTAGTATCATTACCGACAGTCAACTATCATCTAAGGATATAAAAACTGAAAACTAATGCATTAGAGTGTGATATAGGATCAACCCATAAATCATATATAAATATGTTTTCTAATGGAAAAAATAATTAATTAATTCAATAAAATGTATGGAAATAAAAATGGGACTTGTAATATTTGAAGATGATATCACAAAAATTGACCTCAATAATATAAATAGTAGACACCCAAAATTCAATCACTATAATAGAGTGTTCCAAAAGATAATTTATTGTGTTATTAATGAATAATAATTCTTGGGGGCAGAAATATTTTAAAGATAAATAGTAAAATATATGTGAAACCATAAAAGAGTTATATAGAAAATAGTTTTTTCATTAGTGTAAAAGATAATGTTACAAGTCACATTAAAAATTCATTTTTTAAAACATGAAGTGAAATCATTGAAAATAATTATCCTTTAGAAAATACCCTTCAATAATAGAGCCTTTAATGAGACAATAATACTATATTAGGGAAATTTGGATTGTAATAAAAAAAATCATGGAAAGAATACCATTTTTACATTCTAATATGCCATTATGAAAATCCCACATCATAAAAAGAGATAATAAATATTCATTTTGAAAATTTCATAAAGGAAATATAAAAATTACATGGTATAATTCATAATTATTATTCCAAATATAAATTGAAGTATTTACTGGAAGGTAAAATATAGACATGGAAGAAAAATCATCATTAATGAGAATGTGATTTACTTTTTACATTTCTATACTTTTATAGGGAATAAGTTCATTCAAGATTAATATTTGAATACAAGTATTCATTTTACCAAAGATAAATATAAATTAAAATATAAAATAATAGTGTAAGAAACTAATCTAATATGTAATAAGTTTAATATTAAACACTATAACTCATGGAAAAGTTATTTCAGTTAATGAACCCCCCTAAATCGTCTTTATCATTAAAATTAGAACCCTATAAAAATATATCCTGAGATGTATTTGTAAATATAGTAGATCGTATTAAAAATTATGATAAAATAAATCTTTCACTCATATATACACTATAGAAACTAAAAAAGTGGTGAATACCAATCATATATCAGTAAAGCCGAATTGAGGTGAAAACCCCATTCAAATATCACAATTATTGAAGTAAAAAGTCTTAAAAATAATTTCATGGGAAATAATTATAAATAAATAGAAATTAAAGTGTAATTATAATTTCATAGAATCATATGATAAAAAAATAAAGTAGGAATATTGGGTTTTGATAATAATCATTATAACTAAATGAATGTAAATTGAGTAATAAATAAGCCTTACCTTTAATTATGCTTTGCTGAATGTGACCTGGCCTAATTTATAACTAAATTAAATAAATTTATCAACTAACTAATAACCTTATTCATTATTATAACCTATTCTAATGTACATTTGTAATAATTTATTACAAATATATTAGTTAATTAAATTTTACTTTCATTATCAAATGTCATTAAATTAGATGGTTTTTTACATGTTTCGTAGTGGCTAGGACAATTCATATTTATAAATTAAAAATTCATATCTTTTATATAAATATAAGTACTAGAATATATTTTTTTATAAATATTTATAATCTTTTAATTTCATTTCATGAATATTTTACTTGGGATTTATAATGATGAAGTATGTACTGAGCTCTTTTGGTAATTTTCATGAACGAGGGTTGGTATCTTAATAACATGTAATATATTAATATTTAATTTAAATAACAAAAAATAAATAATTATTTAATTTTACTTTTTAATATTGGTATTATTTATTTTTCATTAGTTAACCTTGAATGAAATTCATGTCATTCCTTATGTAGGTGTTTAAACTGGTCTAAACAAGAATAAGATCTATACCATGGGTTAGTATAGTAAAACAAGTATTTCTTTGGTAATAATATCATTATTAAATAATAATAATGATATTATTTATATTTTTTCCATTACGGATTAGGTTATAGGATCCTCGGATAAATTATAAAACACTAGATTGAAAAATGATATACATCATATTCATAGAGGTGGCAGTCCGTACATACACACAGGCGACATGTTCGATTTCCATAGACCAGGATAAAGATACAAAATGGTGTATAAATTAACAATATTAATAAGAATTAAAATATAATTATAATCCTTTAAATATAATTTTATAATTAGATATGTATTTTGGTGATGAAATATCTAGAACACCATTCATGGAGGCCATAGTCCACACGTACACATGAAGAAGACTTAATTTTTAAAATTTTATGTTTAATGTTGAAAATTGATAATAAATTAGTATAATTAAATTTACGTGTATTATTAATAATTATTTTTTCATAAATTAAATTATAGATTATTTTCTATGAGTAAAAAGGAAAATATTTAAGAGAACTCTATTGAGAACATTACCACTCCCTTTGGATATTCTCCCTCAGGTAAAACATTAGGTCTCCTTATATTGGTATTTTGGAAATGAAAATTCTTATATAATATGGGGAGATAGTTTAAGATGTACTAGGGTATATTTCAAGTTGATTTAAGGTCTTATAATTGGTGGATAAATGTGGTGAAATTGATCTCCTTTTATAAGTGAAGAGAATATAATTTATGTAAATACTAATTACTTTTCCAATGATGGTTTGACACTAATGAAGGGTTAATGGCTTGAAAGGTGGAAAGTAATTATTTTTGGGGTCATATATGGTTGATAAATCCTCTATCATTCATTTTCACACATGTTTTAGACATGTTTCAATTATTTTACCACTATATTTTTACATTTTATCATTTTGTTTTTTTTCCTTGGTGAATTGTTTTTACCAAAGTAATTTGTATTTTGTTAGAAATTTAGGGTAACACATCTCAGAAATATTTTATGTTTTGAAGATAAATTTAATTTCCTTATAATCTAATTAAATTTATAATTAATATAAAAATAACTTTTAAATTAAAACATTTAATATATTGGATAATTATTTTGTAGAAAAATGTTTTTCCACCATTAGGTGTTATTAAAATTATATAACATTAATTACCAATTAAATGAGTGATGATATAATTTCATATTTTTCAAAAAATAAAATAAATTTATTTATAAAAATACATTAATTTAATTTATTAGATAAAAATTAAAAATCATTAATAAAAGTATTTTTTGAAAATAAACTGGTCACTATTACCATGAACATTAACTTTTATCTTAGTAATCATACTTTTTTACCTAAATATAAAACTAAACATATTAAATAATACACAAAATTTGATAAAAAATTTCAAATCCATTTTGATTCATTAATTTTTGTAAGTGATGAAAACTAATTTTCTTCTTATAAATGAATAAAAACATTTTTTAGAGTAAAATATTAGGTATTTATCCAAAAAGATAAAAATTTGTTTTATAAATACAACATAATATTTTTAAATGATTTATTCCAATTTAAAAATATATTTTTTATATGAATATTTGATTCAAAAAAAATTAATTCATTTTTTTATTATGATAATGTCATAAAATTGAAGGTATTTTAAAAATAGATATTGTTTATATATTCACAGAAAAATAAATTATTTAAGAAAAAACACCAAAAATTTCCCTAAGGTAGTTTTGAAGCGATGCACTAAAAAAATAATTTTATTAGAAAAATTTAAATTCATAAAATTTATAAATTTATATTTTAAAAAATAAAATATACAATGAAATGCCATTTTTGTTGAAAGTATCTTTTCTAAAATTATGTGTTCTTAATCCTATTTAGTATTCATTTTTAATTGATTAAAATAATTTTATTTACTATAGTTTTTATTATTCATAAATTTTCAAAATAATTTTCTGTTAATATTTTGTCAATCATTTTAGTTTGATGTTGTTTGTAAAAAAATGTATCAATACAATGTATATCTAATATAAAATATATTAAAAATTCACTAAGTGTAAGATTATACCCCCTTAAATAATTTGTTTCCTCAAGATTATAGTTATAATTTAATAATAAAAATGCATATGGTTATCTAATAGATAATCATGACTTAGGATATAGCTTATAAAAAATATAAAAAACATATTATCTTAGGGAATACAATCTAAAATATCATTCCCCCATAATATTCTAATATGAATACTCTCAATAATTTATTCTAAACATGAATATATAGCTAATACTTAGGAGTTTATAGGGACATAAATTCAATAGATTAAATTTCAATATCCTATTTCCAACATAATATTAAAATCCTATTGATTATGATAATGTCTAATAAAATCATAGTAAATGATCACATGAGCTTGAAAACTCAATCATAAGATGTACTTCTATTAACACCTTAATTTCAAATAATGGTGATTCTTGTTCAATATAATATAATTAGATCATTCTATCACTCCTTTAGTTTATCCTTGGTTTTCATAGTCTTTTTTAATTAGTTTTTCTAACATAATTGAATCCCTCATAAGGGTTTATAAGAATTGAGTGAATTTCCAAAGCATAACCCCATGAAGGGTCTATAAGAGTGTGAAGTATTAGGTATACTCATCATATAGCAAGTGAATATCTATTTGATACTCAACTAGACTCTTTCATGGTAAATATTCTAAGGAGAATTTATGCCACAACTACATCCACATTCCATTATCCAATTAGGGAAGTAATTTCTATGAAATTGACATATTCTCTACTTTCCTGAAACATCATGATTTTATACTATATTTAGACTTATCCCTTTGAAATATTCATAAGGTTTTCAATAATAATATCTTATCATAATAAAAAATAACTAATATAATCCCAAAAAATAACAGTACTAAACCTATAAAATTAACTAAACCCATCTTTGACACCTACTAAGGTACCCTAAAACTAAACACCTAAATCAAATGATAAAAACATTTTCATTAAACACTAGATTTGATACATAACATTTTAAACCTATCATTATTTTTCATTTTTTATATAATTTAATCATTAAATCTCAAAATAGTCACAAAATCCCCAGAACATAAGGCTTGGTATGATTGATAACTAACTATAAAAGAAAACAATTTAGAACACTTGTGAACATTTCTCCATAATTGAGCCAAACTAGACTCCCTTCTAGAATTCTCATAATTTATACAAATCCTTATAACATAGGGAAAGGAAATATAAGATAGTCTTGAGAATAAATGGCTAGTAAGTGAAAACCAATTAACATTTAATCAAGGGTTAAATCATTAGTAAATGAGAAAAATTGAGTAGGGAGAACTACATTATTAAAAAGGACATGGAACAATAACAATTGTCCTTTTTTTAGGATTTATATACAATTAATCGTAAATGAACAAAAACAAACCATGTTAAAAGTATATTTAATCGTGGGATAATAAACTAGTGCTACTGAGCTTAATCATATTTATATAATATGAAAATGTAACATTCTGTTGAAACAGACCATAACAACTATCTTTAGAACAAACCTAATATGAAGAAAACATCACATAGTTATCCCTATATCAAAATATGGAATCCCATTACATGGTGTCAAAGGTAATATATTATTTGAACCATTACTGAATCAATAATCATAACTTGTGGCCCATTATTGAGCCATGTATCAAAACCCGTAGTCTATTATTGACTCAAGAATTATAACTCATTGTCCATTATTGAGTTTAGTATCATTACTCATTCCCAATTATTATCCCATGAGATATAAAACCTTAACCAATGTATTTTAGGGTGATATATAACCCCACCCATAAATTATCAATACATATGTGTGCCAATTGAAAATAATAATTCATTACATCACAAAGTACACATGAAAAGAAAAATGGGTTCTATAACATTTCTAAATACAATAACCAAAATTGAACCAAGAATATAAATGGTTGATACCCTAGATTTAATCACCTTAAAAGAGTATTTCAAAATTAAATTATTAGTGTTATTTAGGAAAAATATTTTCCATGGATATAAACCCTTTTAAGAGAAATAGTAAATGGATGTAAAACTATAATAGTTCTTTAGAAATGTTTTCTTTATTATTGTAAAATTTGAATTTATTGTTCACATTCAAAATTTATTTCTCAAAAGGTGATGTGAAAACTTTTAAAAACCATTAATTTTAATAAAATAACAAAAAAAATTGATCCCTGAAATTGGAAGTAAGGCAATTTAAGGAAATGTGGAGTTAATGATAAAACAAACAATCATAGAAGGAGTACCATTGATATATTTTGAAATATTGATATTGAAATACCACATCATAAACATAGACAATAAAACATATTTCTAAAAAATGTGATGGAAAATATGATCATAACATGAGATAACATATAATTAGGTTTCCACTTATAAATGTGAACATTACTTGGAAGAAAATATGGACATGGAATAAAAATCTTCATTAATTTTAATAAGTGTTATTCAAATGTTCATACATTAATTGGGATAATATTCATCAAGGATTAATATTTCAATCAAAAGTGTAAGTTAAACTATAAACGAAGTGATATTAATGTATAAATTTTTTAGTAGAAGAAACCAAGTATATAAGTAGATGCTTAAAATGAAACAATGTAATTTAATAAAAGGGAGATTTATTTAATGAAAATCCCTTAAAATTTCATTATCATTCAAATTGAAAATATATTAAAGGTAGGGCAAGATATTGATTTTAAAATACCATATATTTCATGAAAATGTATTATAAAATAAATCTTTGGCCAACATATTCACTATAAAAAAAGGAAACTACTGGTGAATTCACATCATGTCTTAATGAATAAAAATTGAGATACAAAAACCCATATGAATATCATAATCATGGAAGTAAAAATACTTTTGAAAGTATTTCATTAGAAATAATTATAAATACACATAAAATTAAGAGGAATTATAATTCTATATAGTTATTAGTTAAAATTAATCAACTTGGGAAAATGGGATTCAATAATAATTATTATAACTAAAAGAAATAAAATTGAGTTATAAAAAACCATTTCCTTTAATAATTCTTATTATATTTTACAATAACCTCCTATAAAATTAACTGTCATAATATCCTATTTAATAACTACATGCATACCTATAAACTCTTAAAAAATTAATTTATAATATTGTACTACAAAAAAATTTGTTAGTTATAATTTATCTTAGCAATAGGATGTTGTTGGAATTAATTGATTATCTAAAACTAGTTTCATATCATTGGTGTCGATTATTATTTATAATAATTATGATATCATTATATTTACTATAATATGTTTTTACTTATTTATAATATTATATTTTCATTTCATATGTATTTTTTATATGATTTGTAATGACAATGTCGGCAATGTGATAGTTTTGGTAATTTTCATGATTGAGGGTCATCATCTTAATAATGTGTTACTAAGTACCAGTAAAATTTAATTACAAAATAACTAATTATTTAATTATTTTTTCCATTATCACCAGTATTTAGTTTTACTTATTTTCCAATGATAAAAATTGAAACCATTGTTCATGTGGGTGGTCAAATCGACCCAAACAAGAAGAAACTATAATCTATGGAGGATATAGTTAAAAAATTGATTCTATTGGAATAATATCATAATTATATAAACATAATTATATTATATATAAATATTTATTATTTTAATTATGTTCTAAAATTTATTTATAAATAATAAAATGTTATAGTGTAAAATGAAATATGTCACTTTCATGGGGGAAATAATACACACGTATGCACCAAAGACATATTCATTTTCTATAGATCTAGAGGAACAAAATGATTGGATTATAATATTATAATATTTATAATTTAATAAATATAATATTAATCCTTTAAATAAACTTTTTGAACCATTATTTTTAGGTGGTGATGAAAAATAAAGCATTCCATTCATAGAGGTGTTAGTCTACGCGTACACATGATGTCATATTCTTCTTTTGAATAGTTTTCGAGGTTGGAAGAACATTTACATTGAATTAAAATAGTATAATTTTATAAATTTATTAGTAAATATTTATCATTATTTCATTGATAGAGTAGGTATTAGGTGTGGAATAAGAACAGAATTTAGAGGAATCTATTAAGAAAATTACCTCTCCCTTTGGACATTATCCCTTGGGAAAAACCTTAATGATCCTTAACAAGTTGTTTTGGAAAGTAAAAGGATTAAATGGAGTTTTTATAGAGTTTTTTAGATTTTAGTTAATAGGTTATTTATTTATATTTATTTGTAGTGAGTGATAGATGTTATTTTTGTGATATGTTTTTATTGGTGGAGAAAATGTAATTATTTCCAATACCCATTAATTTTTCACTAAAAAACAAGAACATTAAAGGTAAAATAGATCCAAAAGTGGAAAATAATTATTTTCATGGTTACATGAGGTTCATAATTACACTACCAATCATTTTCACACATTTTAAACATGTTTCATATTTTTACCACAAGATGTTTACATTTTTTCATTTTTGTTTTACATTGGTAACTTGTTTTTTCCCAAGTAATTTATATTTTATTAAAAAAAATAAGGAAACCCATCATAGAATTTTTTCTGTTATAAAACTAATTATCAAATGTGTATAATATAATTTGTTTTTTAAAAATATTAAATTAACATTTTAATTATGAAATTTATTATATTGATAAAATTATTTGTAGAAAAATATTTCCTTCACCGGTAGGTGTTCTTAATATTAAATAAAAATAATTAAAAATTAAATGTGTGATAATATTTTTATATATGTGTGTGTAAAAAATATATCAAATTAATTATAAAAATATATATAATGTATTAGATAAATAATATATAATTAATAAGAAAATTCTTTGTGAATAACCATTTCCAAATTTTCATGGTCATAAACATTAACCATAGTAATCAAACTTTGATAATAAGGGTCTGAATCCATCTATAATTACCCTTTCCATGGTTCTAAATCCCACTGTTCTCAAAGGAGGCCTAAAAAATTATAGATTTTTTAGATGTAAAAATTTGGAAGCAGGGAAGATTCACTACACAGAAGGGTTTCACATCATAAATGTGTGGTTCATGACAGGGGTGAGAGCCTAATTTTTGGCATGATGAATTGTATTTTTGGAGACATTGGTTATGTGAATCCATTGGCTACATGAAATTAGGTATGTGGAAGGATCAACTATGTGTCAGGGTCGACTATGTGAAACTGCTATGTAGCAAGATTTACAATGTAGATGGATTGACAATGTGAATTGAATATGTTAATTAGATATGTGAAATAGATATGTGGCTAGATATGATGTGTAATTGGATTGACTATGTAAAAATGTTTACGTGCAGATTTGCCTATGTGGGGAATTTAACTTCATGGGGTTATTAGCTACATAGGGAATTTAGCTATGTAAAATGACCACATAGATATTTCCACAAATTTAGTGAAAATGGACATAAATGTATTCCTGTAGCATGAATCAAGGGCCTCCAAAGGTAGATTCCCCATGGATAATAATATAATTCATTTTCTAAGATATCTGAGGTTGTAAATGCATCCTTTTTCATGGATTTTAATGTGATTTGTAATAGTTGTAATCAAATCTTGTGATATGAAATTATGATCATCCAGTATCTGTCTACTAAAAAACATAAAACCATCCTTATTTCCATCATTCTTATATTCTCTCGCGACCTAACGTTAGATAACCCTTCCCTTTGAGTTATGGTTTCCTTATTCTAGTAAATAATGATCTCTATTACTGATTCCATCCTGTGTGTGCCCCCTTTTTTGGTGTAGCGAGTTATGTGGAGCTTGTTTCTTCCAAGTAGGGGACTCATTATTTCTCATATTTAAATGAAATAACATAGTTATAATGGTTTATCACCATGGATGGAAATTTAATTAACCTAAGGAATATTGAGTTGGATTAATAAATAATTGGATAGCAATCACAAATTGATGTTGTTTTTTCATACTTTGATTATGATTTACCTCTTGTTTTAATGGATAGTGTAATATCTATGATTTTATTATTATCAAATTTTGTTATTATATCTATTATCTTGTTGTTCTTAATTTAAAATGGTACACAATGTAATTTCAATATTAAAAGATAATCAATTGTTCGATGAATAAAGAGGCATGTTTAATGAACCTAGTGTTTGTTGTAATTTAATAATGATAAAATTGATTCCAATGTGTGTGATTAATTAAATTAGTAATTCCATATATTGATGAAATTTTATAATTAATTTGAATCATGGAAATTTATTTTGATGAAAATAATTAATGTCATGTTAATAAATTATAATTCAAAATTTTGTTGAAACTGGAATGCATGTTGGGATGTCTGTTTAAATTAGTTCCCTAATTAATTTTGTAGTGTGTTATAACAAGATTAATTAGGTCTCTCATAGTTGGATCCTATGAATAAAGAATCCTTTAATTAAATAAATAATAAAAAAGTTTGTTTGATAAAGATTATTTGAAGGACCTAAGCCTCACACCTGATGGTGAATTTCAAGAGCTTTCTGTTGGATCCATGAAAGCTCATTTTTGTGAGAAGGTTGGATACTTTTTTAGGAAATCGATTTCACTATTGACTATTATTCATTTCCTTTCATCCTTGATATTAAATATTTAGGTGATATTATGTTCTAATGTGATCGTGGAATGGTTGTGCAGGGGATGAATGATGTGATATGATCCCAAGATGACTATGCCTAAGATGAAAGATCTCATATAGGGTGGGGAGGCCTGAATGATATGGAATCAGTTTATGCATGTGATGAAAAGTTGTTTCATGGTATGCATGTGGATATTAGGGATGAAAATAGAGATTATTGAATTTGTTAAATATGTTCTTACCACTAATGTGATAATTGTGGATGCTTGTTTGAAAAAAATCTATTTAGTGGCTAATGGTGGGGTTGATTATTTTATCTTCATTATGTTCCCCGGTACTTGAGTTAAATGGATGTGCTTGGTTGCATGTATCTTCATAGTGGTATCATTGGGTAGTTTTCCAAGAGTACATTTAATTATTAAAAGTGGTAACTTTTATATATATCTTAAAAACTAAGGTTGGTTTTGATTGAATGAGATGTAGAAAAGATGTTAATATTGAGAAACTATGGACTTGGTTTAGACTATCCCATGAGGGCATGGAAATTAACTTGATGATTAAATTATTGTAATTATAAATAATTTCATAGGTTAATTAATGGATAATGAATTAATTAATAAAAGGTTAATTATTTTATGAAATAAAATAATGAATTTAAAGTAGCTATTTAAATTTTTGTGTGCCTATAGGATATCTTGTTTTACCAGTGGTAGTTGGGAGTTTAAGTGACATGTGATATAGTTTAATATTACACTAAGTTAATCCCATGTTTTCATTCTGATCAATATTATATCATGTATATTTTTAAATTTCATACACTACCCCACCCATGTTAGTTTGGGTGTCCAAAATGCAGTGGACTCTAGGAGGGTGTTTTCCCAAACATCCTGGTGGTAGGATGGATAGATGAATACCCCTATATCCACGCTCTCTTGTCTTGGTAGTATTATTTTTTGGTATGCACAATGATTAGTTCTCCATATATGTGTCTAGAGGATTTCATGGGATTTTGGTTTTATTCAAACACATGTACCTTTGGATATATTATCCAAATGATTATTATTGATATAGTGGGTATAGGATGTAATTCCTTGAGATAACTTACTCTATGTATGTGATGTGATAGATTGAGGTATAGTATCTAATGTATGATACACATCACATGAGTTTTGGTGGATTTCATAAACTACTTATTTACTATACATAGATGTGATATGGAATGATATAATGATGTGATGCATGAGGTTCATGTTGTGATTCCATTCCTAGGTGACTTCGGGCCCAATTGTTTTTGATAGACATGGATCATGAAGTGCGATGTTTGGGTATAGTGTAAAACTAATGAGGAAGGAGTTAAGTACCCTTGATTTTTCATTATTATATTATATAATCTCTCTTATGTGATACTTGATGAGAGCCATCAATGGTGAGGATTGGACCTTAGTTAACATGTTTATAAGACGATTTAGATTCACTATTGTTTATTATGATTTACAATGCTTTATTTTTGTTTTCAAGAGAGGATCATTGAAGGATCCTATGGAGTATACTATTATACTAACCATGAATATATATAAACTATTTTTAGGAAATTAGGATTAAGATAGATATCATGATGGATATTACTATCTCATGGTATTGTAGGAGTATTTTTGGAATCGTGGTCACCACTAACCTTACCTTCTTGTTACTTATGGTTTCCTTTTTAGTTTTTTCAATACTCTATGAAATTATATATATGAAATTGGTATATATATATATATATATGAGTTGGTGTAGCTTTTTTTTATTATTCTTATCTCTCTCTTACCCATGATCTTTAAATGGTATTGTCTCCCACATGTATGTTAATTATAACCTCCGTGCTTGAATCCAACCGAGGGGCTACTGAAGGTTGGACTCAATCAGTCACTATCTACCTTATCTAATTTCCCTACCCATAGGGTTGCACTTTGGGGAGATTTTTCATAATAGAGTGGTATCAGAGTCTCAGGTTTAGTGATAGGATGATGTTTGGAGTTAGGCAGAGGTGAGGTTTCATGGGTTGGTAGGGTAATGATGTCATCTAAGATTAATAAGAGATATAAACATGGGGACCTACACATACGTAGGCATTTAGGGCCCCCTATTATTATATTCACAAAATTTGAGTTTACAGAGTTAATTAAATGATGTGATATTGGTGGCACAGTAGATACCAAGGAAAGGATCATGCATCATTTTTCTTTGCAAATATATTTGAAATATGTAGAACATAGGATAGGATTAAACCATACCAAGATAAGAATTAATTAATTAATTAATTTTATGTATTACATATTCTAGTTTTAAGAGTTTAATAATTTTTTTTTTGTAGTCATGGATCCATGTCAATTTCCTCATTAGGTTTTCACCAAATATAGTTAGTAGGATCTGCTAGCAGATCTCCATAGAGTAGAGGTTGAAAACGATGACAGCTTTAGGACGAAAATCTATGAATTTTATTTCCTGCATATGTAGAATTATGGGGACTTTGTTTTTGACTAAATCACATAATATTTTATAGTGGTTGTTGAGATAGCTTTTAGTCTGATTCATGATCATAATGAGAAATTAATTTAATTAGTTTTGATCATATTTCACCGAGGATTGAGGAAATGGAATTTCAAAATTTGTGGGGATTGTGAGGAGACATTGGTCTCATGTGAGATGATTTGAGTACATTTTTAAACATATTTTCTTTCATGAAACACAATGGAGGAAAATATCTAGAAACTACTTACAATTTGACAATAGAGATCTATCAAACAAGAATTTGAGATCTATTTCATGACACCATTACGATATGATTAAACCCTATTTCCGACTAAGGAGGCCATGGTGAGGAATTTTTAGGATTCGTTCATCTAGATATTCAGTTACAAGTCACCCCATTTATACTATTGAAAATATATTAAGGTGCTAGTGATAATATAAGTCATTGAGAGGATATTGGCCAGAAATGGATCAACACAAGTGGATAATTTTTAGGATTCCTCATGAAGTAGAGCAATGGTTTGGGGTTCCCATTTGTTATTATATAATAGTATTTGATCATCCATGAGTAGTTCCCAGCCCTCATTATCTCTTTTTTTGGGGTAGAGGATCTTTCATATCTACCACTAGATTATATGTGTGTTTTACTTATAGAGTCTGAGGTTATTATTGTTGATAGTACATAAACTTTCTAAGTTGTCAATGTGAAATAGGGTTTGGATTTAGATTCCTCAATTGAGGATGTTTTAGTTGAGACAACAGTAGTAAGGTGTTTTGGTTAGGAATCATTAGATATTAGATGAGGTGGTAATAGTATATCCCTAAGATTCTCCACATCCTCCAAGAGTAGAACACAACTATGAAGGTGGTTGATAGTAGGGTTAAGGAGGCCACAGATTAGGTTGTCATCAGCTTCTTGCATTATCATATCTTATTCCATGTGATCCATACATAATTCAAGGTACCCTTTTCATATTTTCTACATGGATGCATATTTTTTATTTAATAGCTACACACTCTTTTACATCAACTATCCCCATCAATGATTTAGGACATGAGTTAGAGGGGATTACATTTCTCTTGGAGTTGACTATGCCAATTATAGGTAAATATGACTTGTAAGAAGTATGTGGATACTATGAGGTAATTCTAGGGAATAACCTCTCTTTGGTAAAATTCCAATATTTATGGATATATCCATATAGAATCATCTTCATCATGGATCAGATATTTCCAATTAATGATATCATGTATTTATTGTGGTGCTATGTTTTTTTTGTGATGCTGATAGAGATGCAGTGGTGTTTTTTGGTGAATTACACCCTCAGATGGGTTAGAGATGTGTTATTTCCATATCAAATTTGATAGTTGATTTGATGTTGAGTTTATAAAAAGTTTAAAATTAGTGTATCGTAGGGTTATAGAAGAGTACCATGATATCCATAAATAGGAGGTTTTATCATTACCCCCTTAACATGAGATAGATTTTGGGATATATCTATAGGTACATGTGTCTCTTATAATGATGTTTCCATATTTTATGGAACCTTATGAGTTGCAAGAGTTGTGAGTACAACTCGGTGATTTTTTGTAGCAAGGTTTTTTTTTCAAGAGTCTGTTACCTTGGGGTGAATCAGTTTCTTTTATAAAGAATGATCATGGAAGTTTTCATATTGTTATCAATTATAATTTCTTGAACCAATTGATAGTGAATAACATCTATTTTATTACAGAAATTAATGATTTATTTGATCATCTTAAGGGAACAAGTTGGTTCTAAAAAATTGATTTGTGGTCATGGTATCATCAAATGCAAGTGAATAATGAGGATATCCAGTTGAATTATTTCCATTTTCATCATGGGAATTATAATTTCACTATGATTCTATTTGGTGTAACTAATGATCTAGCCATGGTCACAGGGTTAATAAATGCAGTGTCTAGAGTGATCCTTGATATGTTCATAGTGGTTTTCATCAATGAACAACTCCTGCATCACCACTTATGAACCATATCCACAAAATATGTACTCATCCATAAGTGGTCCAAACTAAGAATCAATGAATAAAAAAATAACTATGAACCTAAAATAGAAACCTAAAATCTACATACACCTAGATGCGTATGTATGGTGTGAACTAAACATGCCATGTGGTATCTCCCTATGGAATCTTTGAAATTACTTTTATAAAACATTTAATATATTCTAGTTTGAACTAAAATATTAATAACAATCTTTGACCTCCATGTAAAAATTAAACCATGTCATAATTCATTTCATGATTATAAAACACCCATCATTTCTAATTTAAAACATGTGTTTGAAAAATCACTTTCATTATACATTATGAAACATGAGAAAGAGTTCCATTAAAATTATGGTTAAAAATCCAAGTGTTCTAATCACCCCACTTTTGATAACGCATTAAAAAAACCATTGATACAAAAACCAATAGGATTATAATTTAATACCCCAATTCCCAAACCAATATATAATTTATAATAAAAATAAACCAAAGGTGAACTCAATGGAAAATACAATCAATAACTTGAACTATGGTATCTGGAACAGAATAAAAAATTATATCATACACTCATTGGTTTCTCAGAATTGTTAACAAGGGGATAAAAAAATGAACAAAATTAGATACCCTAAAATGTACTAAAAATAAACCTAGAATCTTGGGGAACTCACTAGGTATCGATTACCATACCCGGGAGCCGAGCAAGGGCTTCGGGGGGGGGGGGGGGTTGGTGCCGACAGGCGGCGAGGTGCGCCGATGGGCGGAGGGGTGCACTTATGGGTGGCAAGGTCACCAGTAGCATAGGTGGGGAGCTGATCGAGGGTTCTGGGCTCGCTGGTGGGAGAAGGCGGCACCGTGGGGGTCGGGGATTTCCGGGGTCGAGGGGAGAAGGTGGTGTCACGGGGGTCAGGGATCGCCGGGGTCGGGGAGAGAAGGCGGTGTTGCGGGGTCGGGGGGAGAAGGGGGTTCGAGGAGGGGTTCAGGGTAGGGTAGTTGGGGGAAGAATCGACGCTGTAAAAAAGTGGGTTTAGTGGCGGGTTTTAATAAAATGCCACTAAAAGACCACCGCTAATGAAAATTTATGTTGTAGTGCCCTCCCCTCAATTATATCATCCATGTTTCTGTAGCACCATGATTCCATTCAATGTTATTGTTGTATTGTTCTGGCTTTAGATTCTGGGGCTACATAACCTGCAGCTTGTTTTTTTTCCCATTCATGATATAGTGGAGATTTAAACCGTTTTTACATATAGCATTTTTTGTGGTTTAAATCTCCACTATATTATGGTATTTTTTAAAGAGGTAGTTAATACCACTGACAAATTTGAAAAAATTTGACTTATCATCTGTTTTATCCATATTAATTATAGTTTTTTCTATAAAAGGTTTATAATTTAGCAGTGGTTTTAATCTCTACTAGATTTCACTAATTGTTTTAATGAAAAAAACACAACTAAAACAAAAAAAATCCACTATGAAATATGCGCTCTATGACAATTTCCTGAAACCACTGATAAATTAATAGAACTATTTCATGTTGACTTCTGACACCAATTTTAGCAGTGGTTTTCTGAAACCAACACAAGGCCATCTAGTGGTGGTTTAAACCTCCACAAAATGAAAAAAAAACATCCACTATATGGCAATTTTTTTGTAATTTCATAGGAATGTTCTGCCAAATACACCACCAAAATGGAGGTCTAATGGGATCATGGAGGAGGGTTGGAGGCACCTAGGGCTATAAATCCCATGTGGGGAAGAAAATGGGGGATTTGGGTTTCAATCCTGAGAGGACACAACAGTAATTTTTAAATTATTAATGACCTATCCAAGTTTCATGGATTTCCCGCACGGTTTACCAAACCATGTGGAAACCATGTGCCCCTTATTACCCAATTGAACTATGCCTCATGTTTATGCCACATGGTTTAAAAAACATGCACGAACCATGTTTTTATCCACTTTCCAAAAATAGAACTTTGCGGTATGGTCTCATGGGCATGGGTACGTGGTTTTCCAAACCATGCGCCAACCGTACGTCACCTTCTGTTAACCAAAAAACACTTATTTTTCACCAAAAACACAATGGAAACACAAATTGAGAAAGATATAAGTAAAATAAATATAAAAATACCTCAAAATGAAATCATTTATGTGATAATTATCCCCACCATTAAAAAATTATATCTTCAAAAAGTCAACCTAATGGTTGATCTGAGAAAGAAAGCAGATACTCTTCTTCAACCCAAGACTTTTACTCCCAAGTCTCATGATCATCACTATCATGTTACCAAAGAACATGGAAAAACAAAATAAATTCCCATGTGTCACATTCTTTTGTGAATCCAAAATCCGTATTGGCTGCTCAATCACAGAAAAATAAAGTTCTAACTCCAACTCATCCCAATTCAACACATGAGATGGATCTATGTTGTACATTTTTAGCTGAGAAACATGCGACATTTCCTGAATCTATGTCAACTGAAAAGGAAACTCCAATCTATATTTCACTATACCAATGCACTTGGAAATCTCAAAAGGTTCAAAATAACTTGGTGTTAGCTTTACATTCTTACCTAAATGGTGATGACCCAAGTGAGGTTCCACTTTCAAGAACATCTAGTCTCCCACAAAAACTATGGAGCTTGATACCTCTAATCTGTATAAGATATGCGAGGATTCTGAGATGACAAAAACCACTATCTAATCAGCTTGAATTTATCAAAAGTCACATACACAAGGCTCGGTCCTAGAAGTATGGTCTCACCCACCTCATCCTATCATAAAGGAAACTGACACGAGCAACCATAAATCTTCTCAAAGGGAGACTTTTAAATCATGTATTGTTAACTATTGTTATATGCAAACTCAATCAATCCCAAAAGGCAATCATATGAACCATCAAAATCCAAGACATGATCTTGAGGCATGTCTTCCAAATTATTATTTTACCAATATGTCAGATCATCTATTTGAGTATGGTATTTTGTGCCCAATTTGGTATATGACCCCACTGAATTATGAAGGCCTTCCCAAAGATGATATGTGAAGTGGGGTCCCTGTCAGAAAAAAATGCTAATGAACACCATGAAGCCTCACAACCTTCTGAACATATAACTAGCCCAACTCATCCACCATAGATGAATCTATGATTGGAATGAAATGGGAGGATTTGGTCATATGATCAATCACAATCCAAATGAAATTATTCCCCTTGGGTTTATGAGGCAAGAAAACAATAAATTCCATGGTAATATGATCTCACTTCCATGTATCAATGGGTAGCGGTTGAAGCAAACCTTCGAGCCTTTGATTATTTTATTTTACATGCTGACACATATAACACCGTGATACAAAGTCAACTATATCCCATCTCAAATCCACATGCCCAACCCAAGTTATAAAGAATCATCTCTATTATACTAGGATACCTTAATTTTATCCATGTATCAATTTTTAACATCTATAAATTCACTGTAGTTCCTAAGAAGGGGTGAATATAAAACACCATATGATTTCCCCAAACAATACTCAACTCACACGACTAGGATTTAACAAGTTAGTACATTTATATAAAGCTATTTAAAAATAATTAAAAATAGTTTATATCAAACCAAAATAGTTTTCTAAGTAAAAAAATAAAACAAGCCTTGAAAAATATTATTTTTCTCAAGGAATACAACAAAAACTATAAATATAATTTTTAAAGGAACATTAAAAATATATTTTTATCATTTCTCAATTAATGAATTGGAATAAACATTTCCATTTCCACACATATACTCAACAAAAAAACCCATTCTCGTTGTTACCATTAATATTATAACTTCATATCTACACTCCATCCCTTTGATGGTGGTACATCTTGACCATTATCCATCCCATTTGTCGTTGGGGTATTGTACTAGTGTTAATATAACCCCATAATACCACACAATACCATGTTTCAAATATTTTTGGTCTCTATTTATGGGGATAAAATAGGTTGGAATTATTATGGGGGAAGATGAATGGTTGAGGAAGCGTGTAGTGGGGAAGAATGCACTGAGGAATTTTTAAGGATTGAATGGTTTTTGTGGCCAATGAAGAATGCTAGAAAGATGATAGGAAGGGTACTGACAGTGATGGGTTGTCTGGGAAATTGAGACACAGTGGTGGTCGTCAGATGATGATGGTAGGACTACTAAAGTGGCAGTTTCCAGAGCAGTGTCCTTAACATCTCAGTGGACCGAAGTATGCAGCAAGGAGATAAGTCCTTATGAGGGGTCAACATTGGTGGTTCAACAACACTTGATGTCTAATTTCAACTATTGTATAGGTGTGACGATGGTCCCAGCGGTAGTGCATAGAACATAGAAGCAAGATGAAAACCAACCAATAAATACCTTTAGATCATGGTCCTCCGGGTCAATTTAATTTTGTAAAAGTAAATTATTTAATCCCTATTGGGACTATGGGGCATGTAATGTGATCCATATTCTTATAAAGAAGAGGTTTTTGGTGGTTTAGTAAAAATATTGAGGGGATTCCCTTCTACTTATTAGAAAAAATTATCCATCCCATTCAACTCAATCCCAACAGTTATGACCAAAACATATCAACCCATTTCAATAAACTTATATGAACAAATACTTTACTTTCATAAACCAACCATATTTTTAAAATCACCATTTAAAAATTATAAAAAACGTTTTTCCAAAAATCCATCCATCTCCCATTATTTCCAAAACCATAATTTAAACAAGAATTCCATAAAATACCAAGATTATTTTCACAAAAATTTCAAGAAATTAAATCAATTTGAAATAAATTATTCATGTTCCAATCAATAGGATTCAAGATAGAAACCATCTACCTCAAAAACTTAGGCAAAAAATGAATAACGACACAAAAAATTAACAAAACATCTTAAATATTCAAGATTCTAACTTAGATCTAGTTCCATTCAATCAAAACAATCATATCACATTAATATTGACAAAATAAAACATGGATCTATCACCAAGTAACTAGATAAAAGGTTCTAAAATAGTTTATTTGAAGAGATATTAAGAAAATTGTGAAGAACAAGCATTTTTCTATGAATCCGGGTCTCCAACGTACTTAGAATCGACTAGTAATTGCTCACAAATCAAAGTGAATAATCTTAACCACCTTGGGAGGAATAGTAATTCATGTTAAGGAAGAAATAGTGGGTTATGAGGTAAATCAGAATAGATCCACAGTTTTCGGATCTAATTTTCCATGGTCCACAGATAGTGTGCATGGTTAGTCAAATTGTTCGCTAACTGTGAATGACCGACTTCCCCCAAACACAACTCACAAGTTTGGGTCGCAAGGTTAAAAAACCATTTACTAACTACACTATACCCATATTATCATAATTTTATGGTTTCTACTCAGAATCCACACCATTTGGCTAAACCATTCACCTCACTAGTATCTACTTTTTTAGTTTCACAGTTTCCTAGAGGTGTTGCATGGTCTCTACTAACCGTGTTCAGAATGTACTCTGATAGAAAACATTAAAAAAATTATAAAGCTCCTGTTAACCTCTTAAAACATAAAAAATTCATTTTATATACCAAAAATACATAAAAAAATGGTTATGTAGATGAAACTGAGGGTACTACACACTGATTTTTAAAATTGTAGAATTCATCCCAAAATTTAAGCCCGTTGTATCTAACGATTTATAGATTTGATTTAAATGATTCAAGATGGAGAAGAAATATGAGCTTATAAAATACATGAATGATATACTATACATAAAAAAATATTTAATAATTCATGTTTATAGGTGAAGAAAAAAATGGACCAGAATTGATGTCGGCCCGATTCAATGAGAAAAGAAGATGAAATAAGGGATAAAAAATAATGAACCTGATTTCTTGAAATAAGGATCTGATTAAAAATAAAACATGATCCAAGACCGTCAAGGAAGTGTCCTATGAATGTTTTTTAGTGCTCTTGTGTGGATCAAACAGATATCTACTAAAAAATAAGTGAGAAGGGCTATAAATGGGGGAAATAAGGAATAAAGGAGAGAGTTGGGTAAGGTAGAACCCAAAGAAAACTTGTCTCTAATAACTATATACACATGATTCCATAAAGTATATTCAATCCTTTGATAAGTCAATAATTAATCAAGAAAAAACGTTGTAAGAAAAACTCACCTTAATAACATTACCTTCATACACGATGTTCAAATAGTACAAGGGGTGTCTATTTATATCCATAGAGTGATACAAAAGACTAAAACCTAGTTTCCACGATTCAAAAATCCTAAATGAATATTTTGGAAATTTTATCATATTATCACAACATTAAGGGATAAAAATCGCACCCTCTTGTAAAGTAAATACATATATCCCACCACATTTGACATTGACAATTTCATGGTGGGGTGGGCTTGAAATTCGTAGCACAACAAGGGATGAGTATTTAAAAGAGTTTGTGGGACCTAATTCCTGTAAATATAGGTTAGTATGCTTCCCCTAAGAATGGTTATTTGGACTCCCCTAGTAATTCCATGATTAACCCATTTGAGGCCTCCTTCATTCTCTTCGTCTACTCCCTTGTCATCGGGCCACCAAATCAACATAATGGGTCTTGGGAAATTAGTTTCATTCCTCCCTCCACATCAAGTCCTCATTCAACACCACAATTTCCATGTGTTCCATGAACCTTATCAAACCCTAATAAAAGCGTACAAATATAAAAAACCATTAAACCCCTAAAAAACCAAAAAAATTAAAAACCCTTAAAGCCATAAAAACATAGAAAAAACCCTAAAATTCATCAAAATCCCTAAAAACCAAAAAAACCCATAAAAATCCTAAATGAACACAAAAAAATAAAAATGTAAAAACCAAAATGAAACCTTAGAAACCTAAATCATTTAAAAACCCTAACAAAAATAAAAAAGTAAAAACCCCTAAAAACAAATTAACACCCTAAAAACCAAAATACCCCATAAAACCTGTAATAACCCATAAAAACCCTAAAACCAACAAAAAACTCTAAAAACACTTTAAACACCTAAAAGCGTTAACAATCTCTAAAACCCCAAAAAACTGAAAAATTCCCCAAAAACATAAAAAACATAAAAAGCTTAAAAATACCTAAAAACCCTAAAAATCACTGAAAACCATATAAATCATGAAAAATATATTAAAATATAAAAAACCCCTAAAACCCTAAAATACCCTCAAAACCCTAAAAACATTAAAATTATTAAAACCTAAAAATTCAAAAAACCCTAAAAACTATAATAACATTAAAAATAATAAAAACACCAAAAATCATAAAAACACGAAAACCATATAAGAACCCAAAAAACATTAAAACAGTAAAAACTATTTAAACCCCTAAAAATGATTAAAATACTAAAAAACTTAAAAACGTGAAAAAAACTAAAACACCCCCTAAAAACTGAAAAATACCAAAACCTTAAAAACCATAAAACCTTAAAAATCTCTAAAAATACTAAAAACCATAAAATCTTAAAAATCCTTAAATATACCTAAAATTTTAAAAACCCCTAAAATGGTAAAAACCCCTAATAAAACCTTACAAATCTAAAATAACATAACACCCCTAAAAACCCAAAAAATCCTAGAAACCCAAAAAAACCTCAAACCAAAAAAAACATAAAACCCCTATAAACCTTAAAAACCCTCAAATCATCTAAAAACCCTAAAAACCTACAAAAACACAAAAACCCTTTAAAACCAAAAATGATAAAAAAAAATATAAAAAAACTATAAAACCCTAAATACTAAAAAACACAAAATACAGAAAATCCATAAAAACCATAAATATCACTAAAACCCTCAAAACACCAAATAAACCCTAAAACCCATAAAATCATAAATAATCCCTAAAAATATCTAAAAACATTAGAATACCTAAAAACATTGAAACCCTATAAGAAAACCTTACAATATAAAAATGAATAAACCCCTAAAAACTAAAAAACACTAAAAACCCTTAAAATAAAAAACCCCTAAAACCCTAAAAACCCTAAAACCCTAAAAACATTAAAAACCCAAAAAACCCATGAAAACACTAAATCCACTAAAACACTAAAAACACTTTAAACCACTAAAAACATTAAAAACACTAAAAAAACTTATAACCACTGAAAACTAAAACAAATCACTAAACCCCAAAAAGCCATTAAACCCTAAAACCGTAACATTTCATAAAACCCATAAAAATTATAAAAATCCCAAAAAATACCTGAAATGTAAAAAAACTATAACACCCCTGAAATCCCCTAATAAAACCTTAAAAACCAAAAAGAACATAAAATACGTGAAAAACCTTAAAATTAAAAAAACCATAAAAACCCTCAAAATATTTAAAATCCGTAAAAACTATAAAAAATTATATAAAAACCATAAAAATATCTAAATCATAAAAACACTCGAAATACTGAAAACCCCCAAATAAAACATAAAAAATGAAAACAAATAGAACCCCTAAATAACTAAAAAATTATAAAGACCCAAAATCCCTTAAGAACACACAAAACCCCCCCACACCCCCAAAAAATTATAAAACCCCTAGAAAACATAAATACCTTAGATCCATTAAAAACAAAAAACACCACTAAAAACACTAAAACCACAATAAAACCTTAAAAATGTTAAAAAATCCAAAAATTGTCATTAAAAGCCTAAAAAACATAAAAAACACTAAAAGGAAAAAATTCCTAAAATACCTAAAAACCATAAAAACCCTAAATAACCTTAAACTCCATAAAACCCATAAAAACCAAAAAATCCAAAAAATCTGAAATAAATCTACAAAAATTAAAAAAAAACATAAAAATATTAAAAATCCCAAAGTAAACCTTAAAAACCTAAAAACACATCAAACCCCTAAAAACCTAAAAACACTAAAAACCCTAAAATCCCTAAAACCCTAAAAAACCTAAAAACAGTCAAAATATTTAAAAGACATAAAAATTATAAAAAAATACCTAAAATTTCTAAAAAGTAAAAACCCTACAAGAACCCAAAGAAAACCTTCCCAAACAAAATTACATAAAATTTCTAAAAACCCTAAAACACTGAAAGCCTCAAAAATGCTAAAAAGACCATAAAACCCATAAAAACATAAAACACTATAAAACCCGTTAAAAATACTTATAAAATATAAAAATTACCTAAAAATCTAAAAACCATTTATACCCCTAAAAATGTTAAAAACTATAAAAATAATAAAAAACATAAAAAAATCATTAAACCTCCAAAAACCCAATGTAACCATAAAATACCAAAAAAACCTAAAATCCCTAAAACATTTAGAAACCCTACAAATCTTAAAAATACCTAAAAATTCTTAAAAATGTAAAAAACCCAAAGAAACCTAAGAAGACCTTAAAAACAAAACAAAACACTTATACTATTTAAAAACTAGAAAGGTTAAACACCCTAAAAACCCTAAGAACACTAAAACCCCTAAAACCCTAAGAATCCCTAAAAACCCTAAAAACCCTTAAAATTCATAAAAATTCCTTAAAAATAAATAAATTTTTAAAAAACTGTAAAACCCTTCAAATCCCCTAAGAAAAATGTAAAACAATTTAGACCCCAAAAAATCCTAAAAACCCCCTCAAAAACCTTGAAAACCGAAAAACCCTCAACATTCCTAAAAACCCTAAAAATTCTAATAAATTATTAAATGTCCCTAAAAATATAAAAAACCATAAAACCATAAAAAACCTAATAAATCTTTAAAAACCTAACAACAATTAAAACCCCTAAAAAAAATAAATTCTAAAAGCTATAAAAAGACTATAAAACCCTAAAAGACATTGAAATCCATAAAAATCCATGAAAACCATAAAAGTAAAAAAAAAACCTAAGAATACATAAAACCCCAATAAAGAGCCTAAAAAAAGTTAAACCCAAAAAATGTTAATAAACTCTAAAAAACATTAAAACACTATAAAAAGTCAAAAATTCATAAAACCCAAAAAACTATTAAAACCCTAAAAACCCCTAACAACCTTAAAATCCCAAAAATACTTAAAAACCCGTTAAAATAGTAAAAAATCCATAAAGTTCCTTAAAAAGGTAAAAAACACTAACAACATTAAGAAAAACATAAAAACACTTAAAAAAACTAAAAAACCTAAAAATGCTAAAAAACATAAAAAACTTCAAAACCCACAAAATCCCTAAAAACCCTAAAACCGCATAAAATTTTTAAAAAATCCTCAAAAATCCCTAAAAACATAAAAACATTAAAATGTCAATAAAATCCTAAGAATACATTAAAAACACATAAACACTTAAAACCCCAAAAAATGCTAAAAACCCTAATAACCCTTAAAAGAAACTAAAAACAAAAAAAACAATAAAATTCTTTAAAACCCCCCAAAAACAATAGAAACCCTAAAAACATACTCAAATCATTAAAAAACATATAAACCCCTAAAAATGTTAAAAAACACTAAAAACATGAAAACTCTAAACATAAAAAAACCTAAAAACCAAAAAAATAATTAAAACCCATAAACACCCTAAAAAAACACAAAATCCCTAAACACCATAAGAAACAATAGAAACCCACAAAATCCTTTAATATGTAAAAAACCCGTAAAACCTATGAAATACCCTTTAAAAACCTTAAAAACCTTAAAACACATAGAAACAAAAAAATCCCAAAATATGCTGAACACCCTAAAATCCCTAAAACCCCAAAAGAAATGGGGATGGCGGTGCACTCCCCTGGGATTCTCTCTCGCCCAACGCTTCTTCCAGGTTCTCCCCTGTATCCAGATCAGAGATTCTATGTTGGACCCTTGCTCCTTCCAATTTCTCGGTCACGGAATGCCCTAGATGTGATATTCGTCCTCATGACGGTGGTGGATTTTGCGATTCGACGAATTCAACTTCCCAGAGTTTCTTTGCACTGGGTTACGGACTTTGATGCGGATTTTCTTCGTTGCTGGAGAGTCTGGCCTCCGACGGCCATGGTGGTTGCGAAGCCTTAAGTAATCTTGATCTTGAATGGGTCGACATCTGCTAGTGGCCGTGCATCAGGGTTGTTTTTTCAGATCTAGGGTTTATGCAGGCGGGTCAACGCGGTCAAGGGGATCAAAAGCAGGGTTGGCCGCTTCGGCATCCAGGTTCTTCTCGGAGGGCACTTCGTTTCTGCTGATGGTGCGGCGATCTGGTCTGGCAGTGCTGGTCGGGCCATTATTGATCTCGCATTGCAGAAGGAGGTTCGTTCTATGACCTAGTTCGATCCTTTTGTTAGTTCATGAAGCAATTGCAGGTGCGTGCTCAACTTGATCTCTCAGCTTCTTCTTCGCTCCAGTTTGTTGATTCTAGATTCGGTCTGACCTTTTGTAATTCCATGTTCTTTTTCTACTTGGTTATGTTTTTTGTTATGAATGGGTTCTGGTTTCTGGGTTTTGTGAGTCGGGTTTGGTAATATTTGTGAAATTGATGGTGGTATACGGTTAGCAATGCAATGAGGCGTGGAATGCTGAATGTTGTTTGGTTCGAAGACCATGACTGCTGGTGGTTGAGCTACAACTCCTTGTCTGACGATGGGTTGGGATGTGCTGGTTGTTGCTTTATGACCTGCAAGTTGATAGGAGCTAGTCGGCATGGAGGCGTGGATCCTTCTAGGGAGGACAAGCTAGTTACTGGAAATGGTGTGAATGGAGTTGTTGGTCGTTGTTTGCTGGGTGGGGATGATGGTCACATTTGGTTGTGGTGCTCGTGTTATGGTTTCATGCTACCGGTTGTGATTGGTTGCGATGTCAGTTTTGGTGTTGTTGGTTGCTGGGGCTGGTTGGTTTGGACATGTTGATGCTGCTGTGTTGCTGTGATGATTGGATGTGGTGCTGCTGGATGCTGGAATGCACTGGATGATGGAATTTGTGATGCTGGATGTTGGTTGCTGCTGAGCTGGGAGTTGCTGAAGCTGTGGTTTATGATCGTGCTACTGCTGGATGTTAATTTATGGTTGAGTTTGAATGATGGTCATTGGTTAGCAGTGAGCTGGTGGTGGTTGCTTGGCTTTGTGTGTTTTTTATTTTTTCGTTTTGACTTGTTTTTTTGGGGTCTTTTGTGTCTTGGGTTGTAAGGGTATTTTTGGGTGTTAGTCGTTTGATCCCTCCCCTCCCTTGTCGGCTGTGTCTCTTTTTTCTTTCTAATAAATTTGGGGGGGGGGGGGAATAGCCTGACCCTCGCATCTTCCTTGCCGAAAACCCCTAAAAACCATAAAAACCATAAAACCACTAAAACCCATAAATACCTAAAAACCACTAAAAACTCTAAACACCATGAAACCCCTAAAAATGTATGAAAATATTACAACCATAAAACCCCTTAAAAATAAAAAAACCTAAGTACACTAAAAACCGTAAATCCCCAAAAAACCCTTAAAATACCTAAAATCCCTAAAACCCCATAAAAATCCTAAAAATACATAAATATCCCTAAAAATTTTAAAGACCATAAAAACCCAATGAAAACAATTATAACCTAAAAAAATTAAAACTCCTAAAAGACCTAAAAATGCAACAACCCCAAAAAAAAACTAAAAACCCCATTAAAACCCATAAAACCCCCTATACCTTTAAAACCCCTAAAGCCCCCCAAAAACCCTAGATATACTAAAAAATCAAAGCCCCTAAAGAAATTAAAAAAAATATAAAAACCTATAGAACCTAAGAAGCTCAAAAATTACTAAAAATGTAAATGAACTAAAAAACCTTAAAATCCATGAAAATCCCTAAAAACCTTAAAAATCCAAAAAAACCTAAAAATCTAGAAAAAGGTAAAAATAATAAAATCCCATAAAACCCCTAAGAGGCCCAAAAAAACTTAAAAATAGTAACACCCCTAAAATACCTAAAAAACTCTAAATATCCTAAAAATCCTAAAATCCATAAAAACCTTATAAAACAAAAAATCCTTAAATCCCCAAAAAACATAAAAATCCTAAAATATCCCTAAAAACAAAAAAACGACTAAAATACTAGAAACCCCCTATGAAAATAGTAAGAACCTAAAAAACTTAGTACCCCTAAAAATCCTAGAAACAGTAGAAACCCAAAAAATCATAAAAGACCCTAAAAACCAAAAACACGCCTAAAAACCATAAAAACCACTAAAAACCTTAAAAACCCTAAAACCCATGCCTTGAAAAAAATCCATAAAACCCATAAAAATACTAAAAACCCACAAAAAACATGAAAAACCTTTAAATCCATAAAAACATTAAAAAAACAAAATAACTTAAATACCATAAATAAGTAAAAAACCCATAAAACCTGAAAACTCATAAAAACTGTAATTTTTTTTAAAAGCCTATAAACATTGTAAACCCATAAGAAAATATTAAAAAACCAAAAAACACATAAAAACATTAAAAACTAAAAATTAATAAAAATGATAAAAAAAACCCTAAAACCATAAAAATACCCTAAAACCTCTTAAAATTCCTAAAAATAATAATAATCCATTAAAATCCATAAAAATACAAAATAATGAAAAAACACTAAAAACAGTAAGTACCTGTAATGAAACCATAAAAAACCCTTAAACCCAGAAAAATTATAATAAATGATAAAGACAATAAAAATAAAAAAAGGTCATAAAAACCCTAAAATTCCCTAAAATTCCAAACACCCCTAAAAACCATAAAATCCCTAAAACTCATAAAATCCCTAAAAAGCATTAAAAACTCCAAAAACCGTAAACTCATCAAAATGTATAAAAAATCAAAAATACCTTAAAACCATTAAATAAAACTCAAGAATAACCCTAAAACAAAAAAACCAAAAACCAATAAATTCAAAAAATTCCAAAAAACGAAAAAAATCTCATGTAATCCCTAAAAACTCTAAAAACATAAAACCCCTTAAACCTTGAAAAACACTAAGAAAACCTTAAAACCATAAAAGAACATAATACTCGTAAATAACATAAAAATTCTACTAATCCCTAAAAACTCTAAAACCTTAAAAACCCACAAAATCCCTGAAAACTAAAAAAATAAAAATTACAAAAAATCATTAAAATTTTCTGAAACAAAAAACACCTGAAACCACTGAATGTTGCTAACAAAACCATAAAAACCTAAAAACACTTAAAACCCCTAAAAAACATAAAAAAATATAAATACCTAAAAAATGATAACACCCTAAAAGTCCCTAAAAACACCCAAAACCATAAAACTCCTAAAAAACATAAAAACCATAAAAAACCGTTAGAACCCATTAAAAAGACTAGAAACCCTTTAAACACTTAAAAAATTAAAAACTCTAAAAAACCTTTAAAACCCTAAAAAATAAAAACAACCCCATCAAAACCCAAAAAACCAAAAAAATCCTAAAATCCATAAAACCCTCTAAAACCCTCAAAATTCCTAAAACCCCTAATAACCTAAAAAATCCTTAAAATACCAAAAATCCATAAAAATGTAAAAAACCCTGAAAAACTAACCAACCCTAAAAATATCTTGAAAACCTAAAAAACGTAAAACTCTTAAAAACCATAAAAATTTATAAAAACCCTAAATCTTTAAAAACCCAAAATCCATAAAAACCCCTAAAATTCATAAAACCCAAGAAAACCATAAAAAACCAAAATACCAATAAAAAATCAAAAAAACCATTAAACAGTTAAAATAATAAAAAATTAAAAAAATTAAAACACCTAAAAACTATAAAAATCCATAAAATCCCTAAAAACCACAAAAACCTAAACACCCTAAAAACCCTTAAAATTTTAAAATACCTAAAACCCTAAAATGAATAAAAAGACCTAAAAATCCATAATAACATAAAAACCCTAAAAACCCTGAAAAATCTAAAGAAAACCTTACAAACCAGAAAACATTTAAAACCCATAAAAACATAAAAATGCTAAAAACCTAAAAAACATTTCAAATCAACACAATTATAAAACCCATAAAATCCCTAAACCCCTACAAAATATAAAACCCATTTAAACCCCTAAATACGTTAAAAACACTAAAAAACATTAAGAACCCTAAAAATAAAAATAAAAACCCTGAAATCCTTAAAAAAACTAATACAACCTAAAGACATTCTAAAAACCCAAAAATCCTGCAAAATAACTAAAATCCCCAAAAAACATAAAAATCCTAAAAAAGTACAAAAATCCCAAAAAATGTAAAATCCCCTAAAAACCATGAAAAAACTCTAAGAAACCCATTAGAACCTAAAAACACCTAATACCACTAAAAACAGAAAAAACAAAAAAAAAATGAAAACCCAATAAAAACCATAAAACCATAAAAACCATAAAAACTATAAAAAACAAAAAAACACACAAACACCATAAAAATAACTAAAATCTCTAGAAACTTTTTAATCCCCTAAATACATTTAAAAACACTAAAAATCTCAAACCCCTTAAATCTAAAAAAAATCCCAAAACACCAAAAAACCCATAAAACACACAAAAACTGTAAAACCCCTCAAAATACATAAAATACTTAAAAATACAAAGAAATACCTAAAATTTTAAAACAATAAAACCCCTAAAACACCTAAGAAAACCTTAAAACCCAAAAAAACCATAAAACCCCTAAAACTTTAAAAAAGACAAAAACCACAAAAAACCTAGATGGCTAAAACCATTAAAACCCCCCAAAACCTTAAAACCTCTAAACCCAACTAATATAAAAAATCATTGAAACCCCTATAAAAATTAAAAACACTAAAAACCATTAAAAATACTAAAAAATGTAAAAACCCATTATTTCAGTAAAACACTAAAAACTGTAAAACCCCTCAAAATCCACAAAACCCCTAAAATACCATTAAAATCCTAAAAAACCATAAAAATACCTAAAAATTTAAAAAAATATAAAAATCCTAAAATACCCTAAGAAATCATCAAAAACCTAAAAACATTTAAAATCCACAATAAACCTAAAAACCTAAAAAAACCTTGAGAACCCTAAAACCCCTAAAACCATAAAAACCATAAAACCCCCTAAAAAATTAAAAGGTAATAAAAATAATAAAAAGAAATAAAATATCTAAAAACACTTTAAACAGCTAAGAAAATGAAAAATCATAAAACACTAAAAAAACTCAAAAAACGAATACCCAAAAATCCATAAAATACCTAAAAACCCTAAGAAATCTCAAAACTCTTAAAGATCCCTAAAACCCTAAAATAAAAATCCAAGAAATCATTAGAAATCCATAAAAATTTAAAAACCCTAAAAACCTTTAAAAACGCTAAGAAATCCTTAAAACTATAAAAACCTTTAAAACCCATAAAAATACTGAAAACCCTAAAAACCTAAGAAATGATAAGAACCACAAAAAACCTAAACCCCCCTAAAAACCCTAATTACAAAAATAATCATTAAAACATTAAAAACACTAAAACCCAATAAAACAAAAAAAAAACTATAAAAACCATTTAAACCCTAAAAATGTAAAATTATTCTAAAAATCATAAAACCCTAAAAAAAACTCTAAATTCCCTCAAAATCCATAAAAACCACTAAGAACCCACAAAAATCATAAAAAAATAAATAAAATCCCCTAAAACAAAAAACCATGTAAACCCTAAAACGCATTAGAATATCTTAAAAACCCAAAAACACTTTAATCCAAAAAAACCAAAAAAAATCAAAAAAACCATAAAAAACCCTAAAAACCCAAAAAACCCTCAAAATATATTGAATCCCTAAAAAACACTAAAATTCCCAAAAACCCTATAAATATCAAAAAAAGTAAAACAACCTAAAAACATGAAAACCACTAATAATCCTTAAAAACATTAAAACACATTAATCCTCTAAAAATCCTAAAAATTATAAAAACACTAAATACACTATAAAACCCCCTAAAAACCTAAAAATTAAAAAAAAATATGAAAAACCCTAAAAACCCAAAAAAACATTAAAATCGCTAAAAATTCTAAACCCCTTTTAAACCCCTAAAAGAGTTAAAAAACACCAAATACCTTAATAAACCTAAATATTAAAATAAAACCATTAAAACCAAAAAACATTAAAACCATCAGAATCCCAAAAACTTTCAAAATCCTTAAAAACCTTAAAAATCATAAAAAATTATAATAAATCTAGAAAATCCATAAAAATGTAAAAATCCCTAAACACCCTAAAAACACAAACAAACCCTTAAAAACATAAAAACACATAAAAACCCTGAAAATATAAATTATTCTAAAACACCATTAAAGACTAAAAACCATAAAACCCATAAACCCCTAAAAACCATAATAACCCTAAACACAAACTATAAACTCTAAAAACCCTTCAAAAACCAAATAAATGTAGAAAACTCTAAAAACCCTTAAAACCATAAAAAACAAAAAAAAACCTTAAAACCCAAAAAAATCATAAAAAACATAAACACCCTAGAAACCCTAAAAATACCTCAAAACCTTAATACCCATAAAAATCCCAAAAAAATATAAAAACCCCAAAACCCCATGAAAAACATAGAAACCAAAAATCACATAAAACCACTAAAAACCCTAAAAACCATGAAAACCATAAAAACCATAAAAACCAATAAAACCTTAAAAACCCTATAACCCATAAAAATGTATAAAAATACTAATAAATCTAAAATCCCTTTAAACCCCTAATTTTTTAAAAAAATTATTAAAACTCTTAAAACCCATAAATCCCTAAAACCACAAAAACCCTAAAATCCTAAAAAACCTTAAAAACCATAACCATAAAACCCCTAAAAATTAATAAAACTCCTCAAAACTATAAACAGAATAAAAAATCCTTCTAAATGACTAATAATGTAAAAAATCCAAAAAACACTAAACACCCCTATAAAAACCATAATAACCTAAAAAAATAAAACCCCTAAAAACCCTAAAAATTCTAGAAACCCTAAAAACCCTAAAAAGCCTAAATACTAAAAAACCACTAAAACATTTAAAACCCAGGAACACCCATAAAAACCCTAAAAAATAATAAAAACGCTAAAAACCCTTTGAACCCCTAAAAATTATAAAAACTCTAAAAACCCTTAAGACCTCTAAAAACTCAAAAAACCCCTTAAAACCCAAAAATCCCAAGAAAAACACTAAAAACCTTAAAAACCAAAATAACTAAAAAGTCTATAAAAGCAAAAAAAATGTAAAAAACCCCAAAAAACTCTGAAAACCAAATGAAAACATTAAAAAACCAAAAAACACTTTAAACCCCTAAAAACCTAAAAATGATAAATTCTAAAAAAAACACTAAAAACCATAAAACCCATAAAACCCCGAAAAACAATAATAAAACCCTTAAAACCCATAAAAACCCTAATAAACCCCTAAAACTATAAAACCCATTAATGCTATAAAATTTTTAAAACAACTCTAATAACCTTAGAAATCCTAAAAACATTAAAACACTAAAACTCCAAAAAAAAACCCTAAAAATCATTAAAAACACTCAAAATACCTAAAAATCATTAAGACCCCTAAAAACCCAAAAACCCTAAAAATAACTCAAAAGAGAAAAAAACCATCAAAACAATAAGAAAACCTAAAAATACAAAAACACTAAAACCCTTAAAAATATAAAAATGCTAAAAACCCAAAAATTAATAAAAACCATAGAAACTCCTTAATGATTAAAAACCATAAAAACCCATAAAAATATTAAAATCACTAAAAACTCTAAAATCCATTTAAATGACTAAAAATGATAAAACTCCAGAAAACCTTAGAAACCCTAAAAACATTCAAAATAAAAAACAAAATGCCAAAAATAAAAAAATAATAACCCTAAAGACCCTAAAAATATCTAAAATACTTAAAACCCATAAAAATCCTAAAAAATAACTAAAAATACCTCAAAATGTAAGAATACCTAAACCCTTAAAAAACCTAAAATAAAACCTTAAATATCTAAAAATACTAAAACCCCATAAAACCTAACAAAAAAAACCATAAAACCCCTAAAAACCCAAAAAAATGTTAAAAACCATAAAACCCAAAAAAACGATATAAACCACTAAAAAATAATAAAACGCCTAAATACTAATAAAACTCTATAACACCTTTAAAACCCTAATAATTTTTAATAAATCTAAAAACCATATAAAACATAAAAACATAAAAAACCCTAAAACCCCAAAAAAATATAAAAAACATAAGACCTCTTAAAACCCCTAAAATCCCAAAAAAAACTACAAAAACCATTATACCTCTTAAAACCCCTCAAACACCTCAAAATCCTTAAAAACCTAAAACCCATAAAAATTTTAAAAAGGCCCTAAAATCCCTAAATCTATAAAAAACCCCTAAAAACATTGAAAACCCCTAGGAAACTGTAAAACTCTATAAACACATAAAACCCCTAAAAACCTAAAAACAATTAAAACCCTAAAAAATCATAAAACCCATTTAAAACCATATAAATCAATAAAATACATTAAATCACATATAAAATCTAGAAACACATTAATACCCTAAAAATTTTAAAAACTCAAAAACCCCTTAAAACCCATACAAATCTAAAATACCTGAAAATAAAATTAAACCATAAAAACCCTAAAACCCATCAAAATCCATAAAAACCCTAAAAACCATCAAAATACAAGAAAATCCAAAAAATTCACTAAAAACGTAAAAAACCATTCAAATCCTAAAATCCTGCAAGAAAACCGTAAAAACCTAAAACTTTTAAAAAACCTAAAACCATAAAAAATGAAATATAATATAAAACCCCTAAAAACCATTAAAACCCAAAAAAACATAAAAACATATAAATCCTTAAAAACCCTAAAACCCACTAAAAACTCTGAAATCAAATTCAATCACTAAAAATTAAAAAAATCTAAAAATGTAATAACCCTAAAAGAACTCCAAATAACCCTAAAACCCAAAAAAAACCCACCCCACCTAAAATCTGTAAAAATCCTAAACCCCATAAAAATACTAAAAACCATAAAAATCCCTTAAAACATAAAAAACCATGAAATCCCAAAAATCCTTGATAAATGTTCAAATACCCACTGGGATGTGTCTTAAGAATGTTGCTCAATATTCATCTATTGAGAACCTAGATATCTGGTAGAAAATAAGTTAGAAGGTATATAAATTTTGAAAATGAGGAATGAAGTAGAGTGTTTTTTAATGTAGAACCCAAAGAGAAACTTCTCTATAAATATAGTTAGATGGATCCCTAAATAATGACCAATACTTTGATAAGTCTGGAATTAAGAAAGAACACAAAGGTTTCATGAAAAACTCACCATAATAATATTATTTTCCTTCATGATTTTCAGAGAGCACAAAGAGTTTTTATTTATATCCAAATAGTGATACAAAAGCCTAAAACCTAGTTTCCAAAAGTGAAAAATACTAAATGATACTTTTGATAATTTTGGAACATTCCCATGACTTTAAGGGACAAGTATTAAACCCTTTTGGAACATGAAGACAACCTGGTCCACCATTTTTATCGATGAATAGTATATGTGGGTGGGCTTGAAATTCATATCACACCATGGGATAGGTCATTAAAAGCATGCTTTGGCCTTAATTAAGTAATTATAGGCTTGGATTCTTCCCCCAAGCAAGGATATTGGGCTTCCCCTTGTAATTCCATGATTAACCCATTTAATGCCTCTTTAATTCTGTTGGTCTGTTCCCTTATCATTGGGCCACTAACTCCTTATAGTGGGTCTTGTGCATTAATTTTCATTACACACTCCTCCTCAAGTATTCCTTCAACCCCTCGATTCCATTCTGTTCTATTTTCCTCTTCATCCCCTCCCTCTTAAAAAGGAGTTCTAATCAAATATGAAAATCTAAAGGGAGAATGATCAGCCACATAAAAAGTGACACTAATATTTCATTACCCATCGAGTAACTCAATCTTGTAGGAATTATCATTGATCTTATCTAAGACCTAGAATGTTCAATTTACTCCTCGATTATGTTCTGATTTTTTCTTCTTGGAGATCCTCCATTTTATAAGGTTTCTCCATAGCATATCACCAAGATAAATGTAGCTTGTTTCCAAAACATCATTGCTCAATCACCATATTCTTATAAGGAAGACACTCTATAGAAAGGAATTGATGGGTTAAGAGAATTATATGTAAAAATGATCCCTTAAAAATAATCATGAGAGTTTTTTCTCCAAATAAATATTTATTTATCTCTATTTTTTACATAAACTCACTTTTCCCTCAAAACTATTTTTTCTCTCTTTTTTCACTATTTTCAACTCTTTTCTTTCCCTCATTTATTTTTTTCCATCTATCACTCCTTTTTCTCTCTTGATTTTACCAAACTCTATATTATTTTTCATTTATTTTTCTCTCTTTTCATAATCTCACTTGATCCCCACTTTCTCTTGATAAGCATCCAAAAGACTTAAGTTTGTATGTATAACCTTCCTCCTATTTTACTCAAAAGAATAGTAGTCAGTGTATACATAATGTCTGACCCTCCTATCAAAATTCCAAGGCCTTTCTGACAAGATATGACTATAATTCATGGAAAAAACATCATATATCATAGTGTCTTCATACATCCCAATTGAAATTAGAACTATCACTTTCTTAGTCACTTTAACATACCTACTTTTATTTAACCATTACATTATATAAGTCCTAAGATGCCTGGTCATAGCTAAACCCAATTTATCAACCATTAAACCACTTGATACATTTGTGAAACTACACCCATTAGTGATCATACTACTAAACTTATCTTTTATAAAGCATCTATAATGAAAAATGTTCTCCCTTTTCTCTTGATGATGTTCTCATTCGGGTTAAGAACTCAAAGAACACCTTACCACAAGCATTTTTCTATGTATAGGGATCTCTATTTCCATATTCGAACATTCTTCAAGTGGTGGAATTTTATCTTCTCTTAAGCTATCACTATGAACATTTGTGTCATTCAAAATAATCATGATCCTATTATTTGGGAATTATGAAGGAAAATGTTCAAATACTTGACATTTAAATCATTTGGTATCATGTTATTTGGAAAAAACCATACCCTCCATTTTACCATTGGATTCCAGAAAGAATGGTATTGGTTTGGTCAACTCCTCTGATTCCTATTTGTGTTTCATTAAATTTTCTTTTGGTTTTTATACATAAACATTAATGAAGATTTATAATTGTTACCATAAGATATAGGGTGGATCCTTCATTCCATTACTTGCATCATCGATTTTATAGCCATGTGAGCATGATCCCTTATATCCAAAGGGTGGTGTATGTCCCCAATATCTTGAATGTCATGGTTGAGGACATTCACAAAGCATTCAATGGTGGCCACTCACTCCTCATCAATATTGTCCTAAATAATTATGATCTCAATCCCTTTATTATAATCCTCAACACTCCTAGCTCCTTGTTTCAAACCCTACAACTTGAAGAGAAAATCAAGAAAATAGTGGATAGAAATAAACCTCTTATGTATTACCACTTTCATCTCCTCCAAAATCTTTATGGGTCTTTCTCCACATTGTCATCAACTCACTTGTATTTCGTTCCTCAAAATACTATCATAGTCAGTGAATTAAAATTCCACTAACTTCACCATATTTTCCCTTGAATAGTACAAAAAAAAACTTTCTATGACTTTTGTTCCCATTCCATGTATGTTTAAGGATAATTATTACCCTAGAATGAAGGGATTATCAACATTACTCCTCTACGATCATGGGATTCCCTCCATGGTGGTTTCTTAATCTAAATATGTGACTCATGAAAATTGGGGATCTCTTTATCTTCTTCAATGACCCTCCACATTGTTGGTTCTATATAATTTGATGGTTATTAAAATTCATCTATCCTCACATTCATCATTTCGAATAGTTCATTTAAATACCTAATAAACAACTTATTGTATATTTCATTGCCGTTACTCAACTCTTCCATATAATATTCCTGTAGGAAAATTTGAAGAGAAAGGAATATAAACATCACACACTCCATCATGTGTTTACACTCAAAAATATTATGTCAACTTATTTTTTACTCAATTGGGGATTTTTAATGTAACAATATTTCTTTTTACTACTCAACTTAATTACAACAATGTTCTACCCCAATTCAAACAAAGCTAAAGGGTCATTAAATTGTGGAAATCCCAAACCAGAATTAAAATATTAAAATTAAAATGGATTCTATAGGAAAATATGAGTAGGTAAATATAAAAAATGAATAAAATTTATAAATGGATCTAGGAATCAATATATTGTAATTTTTTATACATTTATTTGGTATTTTTTTAGTAAATTCAATATAAAAAAAATTAATTTTCAATAATAAAATTTAAGGGAATTAATAATTTAATACATAAAACGGAATCAAAGTGATGTTTGTGTTTTATCATCTCATCCCGCCTCATTGGATTGATAAGTGACAGTGGAGCCACTATGCATTATGTGACATCTCTAAACACCAAATGATGAGATTAAATGCCAAAGAACCCATAAAATTTTTGGGGATGATTTTCTATTTTAATATAAAATAACCAATCCAATGATAACACTAACAACAAATTTATTAATTACGCATGAGTTCCAAAATTCCATCCAATACAAGACTAAACCATAAGATAATAGCATAGTAAAAGTGGAATCAATGTTACATAGCCAATAGAACCAAATGATAAAAAACCCAAATGACACCAAAGACACCAACAAAAACTCCTAATGTTCTCCATGATCCAAATCCAAATGACTAAACCAAGGTCCCAATAAGCATCACTAAAGAAATGGGATGACATAACTTTATTTGTGCCTTGATATACAACATCTGTAAACACACCATAGTTCCCAAGTAGGGGTTTATAATAAAACTAGGTAGAATTTTCCAAATCACTTCCCAAATCATGGCACGAGGATCGAACATGTTATCACATTTATATAAAATAATTTAAAAAACAACTTAAATCATTTTATATCCATCCAAAACAATTTTAATAGGGAAAAAATCAAACTAGACTTCAAAACCATTTTTTCAAGGAATATATCAAAAAATAAAACAATAATTTTCAAAGGAACATAAACAATGATTTTAAAATTTTCTGAATTTATTAATTGGCATAAAAATTTCCATGTCCACACACATACTCAACACAAACACACACACAAGCTTAGTGTTACCATAAGCTTTGGAACTTCACATCCACACTATGTCACATTAATGGGGTACTTCATAAACATTATCCACCACATTCAACTCATTCCCAACCATTACACCCAAATAATATCAACACATTTCAATAAAATAATTTTAAAAAATACACTAATATGTCATCCGAAAAATTCAACTACAAAATAATAAATATACCATTGAAATATATGATTCATCAATGCCGTAAATACATATAGTTCATTTTTAAAACAATAAGGAATAACTAAATACTCATAAAGGCCATATACACTTGTGAAATATGTCTTTGGAATATCCTACATCCAAACTCACGGTCAGTGATATCCAAAATGAAATCTAGTATTAGAGAATAATTAGGCTCCCCTCAATTTATCAAAAGGGTATCAATGTGTGGAAGGAGATACTGATTCTTTATTGTAACTTGACTAATGTTACAATAATCTACAAAATTCTAGGAGTTATATCCACCTTTTTAACAAAAATAACCGTTGTTTCTCTTGGAGATGTAATAGGCCAAATGAACCCTTTTTTCTATACCTTCCAACTGGAATTTCAATCCCCTTAATTATGTTGGTTCTATCCAATACTATGAATGTGAGATAGGAATTTTCCCTAGTAAGAGATCAATTTTAAACTTTACTTCTCTTAATTGTGGAATCCTTTGGAAACTATTGTCAAAAACATTGGATAACTGATCAACAATTGTTGTAAAACCACTATTATCGATCTCATCCCCAAATTCCAAGGTCAAGGCTTCCAATAGGTTTGATATATTTCCAAATACTGGTGAAAAAAATACTTCTCTATGTTTCATTACAATATAATTTCATCTAAATCGATTTTTGATGCCATCATCAGTTGTAAAACTAACCCTTTGGGTGTAACAGTTGATGTGAGTTTTGAAAAATGTCAACAAATTCATACCCAGGATTAAGTCATAAACATCTATCTCAAGCAAAAAAGAATTCCCAAATCAATTAATCCTGATATATAGTTATAGAACATTATTTTCACCCAATGTCTCAATATTCATGTTGTACAATGGGAGTTTGAGGTTTCAAAGTAGAGGGCATCAACTCAATATGAAATCCAGAAGATCAATAGCATACGAAAAAAATAAACAAATGTGATGAACACATATCAAATAAATATTGCATAAGGAAGGCATTCAAAATAATCAATCCTCTTACCATCAAAGGTTGTGATTGATCATCAAGTTCACTTTCTCATATCAATACAATTTCTTACTCATGTCACACTTTATTCTTTGTTACCATGTCGAGATTACCCTATTTCAGGTGTCATGATATTTCTAAAATCTCCATGGATTTCTTAGGTTATCTGAAAATATCTATTCTGTTGCACACATCTCGTTGAACCATAATATGCCGAATAATTATGATTTATATCCCTATCTCTTGAACATAGATAAATACACCAACAAAAATGTAGATGCACCATTTAAAAAAATTGTGACATTCTCTAGGTGGTTATGTACAATCTCTTTATATGTGATCAAAAGAACCAAATTAAAAAAATTAAGTGTACAATTTTTTTAGGAGGATGATTCACTAATACTTCAATTAGATTTCGAGTTATACCACCACCTTAGAAATAGTTTTCCCTCTTATACCAATTCTCTGCCTTAGAGTTCCAGCAAGTTCCTATAGGTTTTAACATACCTCCTCCAATCATATTTTATGAGATATCCCTTTATTCCTTTATTTATATATTTACCATCTCTATAAAATCTAATAAATAAAGCATGAAAATCATTAATCAAATCTCTGGACTCAACCCCAATTAAAAATTATTTATCTTCAAGGGTGGACTTTCCCTAACTTCAGGTGAAAATCATACTAAATTCATATATTTATCCTCAAAATATATTAATATGAGGTTTTATTTTTTCAAACTGAAGAAGTATGTTGTTATTGAAATTCATAATCCATGGGGATAGAATTGTTTGTTGGACAATTATTTAAAATATTCCCATGTCATTCGTCTGACCAATTTAGCCTGAACTTCTAAATCCTAGCAATGGTGTGAAATTTATTACAGTGTGTACATTTCCAAATTCAAATTCTACATAGATGGTGTGCTAAGGAAATAAAATATTTGATTCATCTTATTTGGCCACACTTATAATTTTTACAGTTCTAATCCACCCTAAATTATGGTTGGATTCTACTTTCCGAACTGAACTAAATGATCTAATTTCCATGGACTATTATTTTTGTCCCCTCTATCCCCAACCTAAAATTCATAGACAATAATATGAACCAACTATTGGTTCACCCATGTCATAGGTGTAACCACATTCTAAGTAGACTCTTATGGTTGGTTTCTAAGGTTTTTACCCAGTTTTATTCACTATAACCAAAAGAAAAATCCATTTAATACCACTCTCTATCAATTTGATACGTATAAATTTCAAATTTACCACATCACACATATCATAACAAGATATTACAAAATTCAAAAAAATTCACATTCGAACATTTTTTCAAAATTACACCACGCTTTTGAAAATAAAACCATTTGCAACTATGTTCAAAAATAAAAACTCCTTTACCAAATTATAAATAATTACTCAAATTGAATTATTTACTCTTATCGGGATGTCATTTCCATCAATACATGTCATGATATTCTGATAGTAAAAACCCATGATGATGAGGTAACAATTCTAGATGTTCCTTAAAACACTCTTGTTCCCAACTCCCTTGTAACTTGAGTTTTAGTATAAAGCTTTTATCTATGACTTTTTATGTTTCACATTTCATGTTACAAAATTATATATACTTACTACCATCCCAAGAGATGGACCAATATGATTTCAAGGTCAAGGACCATACAAGATAATACCATTTTTAATATTTCACCCCTCGTTATTGGCTTAAGAAATGACGGGGGATATATTAGGACTTAAGTTAAATCCCCAAGACACAAAAGGTTGGAAATAAATTATAAGTTCCTCCTAAAAAATGGGGGATGATTTTTATTTTTAAGATAAAATTAAAAATTAATGATATCTATAACAACGAAGCATCATTATGATACAAGAGTACCAAAAACAAAGTTAATAAAAGACTAAATGAAAAAAAATATCAGAGTACAAGTGAAATCAATACGACATAACCAATGGAACCAAATGAAAAAAACCCAAAAGACGCTAAATAAATCAAAAAAAACTCCCAATCTACTTTAATCTCCAAGTCCACATGGCCATCCCAAGGTATCAATAATCATCACTAAAGAACTGGGATACCATACTTTTACATGTTCCTCGATATATAACATTTGTGAATACACCATAGTTCCCATAAAGGGGGTGAGTATAAAACATCATAGTATTTTACTAATGAATTTTTAACTCACACCACTTGGATTTAACATATTTTTGTGGTTATATAAAATAGTTTTAAAAAAATTAATGCAGTTTATATCCAACCAAAACAGTTTTCCAAGGAAAATAATCAAGCAATCCATCAAAACAATTATTTTTTATAGAATACAACAACAACTAAATAATCATTTTTAAATGAACATCAAAAAATATTTTATCTATCTATCAATTTATTTTTTGGAATAAATATTTCTATTTCCACACACATACTCAACAAAAAAACCCAAACAACCTTGGTTTTACCATTAATAGTGGAACTTCACATCCATACTCCTTCCTTTTGATGGTGGTATATCATGATTGTTATCCATAACATTTTTTTGGGTATTGTCCTAGTGGTATGTTATCCTCATAATAATACATAATACAAGCGTTCAAATTATTTTAGTCTCCATTTATGGGGATAAAATAATGTGGCATGATTATGGGGGGAAGAACACATGTTGGGGGCAGTGTGTAGTGGGGGATGATTTCACTAAGGAATGTGTTTAGGGTGAATTGTCATTTATTCCTATGGATAATTTCTGGGAGATTAAAGGCATGTTAATGAGGGTAAGGTGTTTTCTGAGAAATAGAGATGCGGTAACGGTCGTCAGATGGTGATGGAAGGACTACTGAAGCAGAAACGGGTATATTAGTGACATCAGTATCTTAGTAGACCACAGTATGCATCCAGGATAGTTTGTGTGGGGTGGGTTTAGTGTTAGTGGTTGAGTGGCACTCAATGGATGATCTCCACTGGTAGTTAGATGTGACAATGGTCTCAATGGTAGTGCATGGGATGAAGAAGCAACATGAGCACCGATCTGAAAAGACCTTCAGGTCATTAACCTCTTAGTTAGTTCACGTGGGTAAAATTACATGATTTAATCCTTATTGGGACTACAGGTTTGGTAATTTTCTCCCTCTTCTCAGAAAAAATAGGTGTTTGGTGGTTTAATAAAAATATACTGGGGAATCCCTCTTACTTGTTAAAAAATATTATCCATCTAATTCAACTCATTCTAAACCACTATAACAAAATAATATCAAACAATTTCAATAAAATAATATAAATAAATACATTACATGAAACAACCAATAATAATGTTAAAATCTCCATTTTAAAATTATGAAAAATGGTTTTCCAAAAATCCATCCAACTCCCATGATGTCGAAAAATAATAATTCAAATGATAATTCCATCAAATCAAACCATTATTTTAAACAAATAAAGAAATTAAATCAATTGGAAATAAGTTCTTCAAGTTCTACTCATGTGAATCCATAAGATAAGGAAACTACCTCTGAAATGTAGGATAAAATGAATAATGACATAATAACTTAAACAAACGAGCTAGAATATTAAATATTTCAACTTAGATCTTATACCATTCAATCAAAACAATCATATCCCATAAATGTTGACATCATATAACACTAATATATACCAAAATAACCAAATATGTGGTCCTAAAAGTGGAAATGATAATATATCTAAGGAAATAAATGAATAATGTGAACTTACCAACAAATATGGGTCTCCAACACACTTGGATTCACATAGGAATTTCTTTTGGATCAAAAATAATTAACCCCACCACCTTGGGAAGAAGAGGAATTCATGTTCGGGAAAATATATTGGGTTAGGAGTTAAATAATAATATATCCACATTTTTTTGATCAAATTTTTCATGCTTTATAGTTACATCATGTGGTTAAGAAAATTGTTACCTAACCGTGTATGCCCCATTACCCCAAAACACACCACCTAGGGTTGGCTCACAGGGTTAGAAAAACCTTGAACCGACCATGCTAAACCCAACTATTCATAATTTTATGGTTTTTACAAGGCATATATACCATTTGGATAAACTATGTTCCTAATTTTGTGCCTTTACAATGTGCACTATTTTAGTTGCCTAGTTTCTCAGAGGTGTTTCGCGGTTTCTTCTAACCATACTCAAATTGTTCACCTCAAAAACAGCCTAAAAATTTCAAATCTCGTTTGAACCTACCAAAACCTAACCCAAACATTTTATATACCTAAAATACCTAAATAAGGGTCACAAACATGAAACATGGGGCTTTACATGTGCAGTTTTAAAATTATTGAATTTATCCCAAAATTTGAACTCGTTGTATCTCATGATCTATAGATTTGATTTTAATGATTCTTAATGGAGAATAAATATGATCTTATCAAATATATGATTAACACACTATACATCAAAAATGATGAATAAATAATGTTTGGAGGTGAAGAAAAAAATTCACCAGAATTGATGTCAGACCGATTCAAAGAGTAAATAAGATGGAAAAAGGGATAAAAAATGATGAACATGATTTCATACGATTTTGCTATGATGAAAAATGACACACAACCCAATACCTTATAGGATATTTCCTTGAAAACATGTTCAATTTTCACGTTTTGATCACCCAGATCTCTACAATAAAACAATTGAGAAGGGATATAAATGGTGGAAATAAGGAATAAAGGAGATAGTTGGCCCTGGTAGAACCCAAAGAGAACTTTTCTCAAAGAACTGTAGCCCCAAGAGTCTACAAAGGATGACCAGTACTTCGATAAGTCAATAATTAATCAAGAACAAAACTTTTACAAGGATAACTAACCATAATAACATTACCTTTAGATATGATGTTCAAATATTAAAAAGGAGTGTCTATTTATAGCCAAATAGTGAAGAAAAAGTCTAAAACCTAGTTTCCAGAAGTCAAAAAGCCTAAATGATTCTTTTCAAAATGTTACCACATGCTCTACATTAAGGTACAAGTATCACGCCCATTTGAAATGGAAATATATCTATCCCAACACTTATGAAATTGAAGATTCTATGGTGTGGTGGGCATGAAATTCATAACACACCAAGGGATGGGTCTTTGAAAGACTATTTGGGGATTAATTAATATAAATATAGGTCAGGATTATTACCCCAAGCATGGGTATTGGTCCTCCTTGGAATTCCATGATTAACCCATTTGAGGCCTCCTTTATTCTCTTGATCTTCTCCCTTGTTACTGGGCCACCAACTCATCACAACTAGTCTTGGGAAATCATTGTAATTCTAGCGTCCTCATCAAGCCCACCTTCAACCCTGTGATACCCATGTGTTCCATGATCGTCATCTAAACCTAATAAGACCATGAAAACAAAATAAAAACAATTAAAACCTCTAAAAACCCAAAAAATGCCCCCCAAAATACTAAAAACCCCTAAAAATATTAAAAAATAAGCAAACCCTAAAAATGACCGAAAATGTAAAAACTCAAAGATATCCTTAAAAACCTAAAACACTTTATTCTATGTAAAAACATAAGAAAAAATAAAAACCATAAAACCATTAAAACCCCTAAAACCCATAAAAACTATAAGAACTAATAAAAACATTAAAACCGTAAAAAACCATAAAACCCTTAAAAACCCACAGAAAAAATCTAAGAACTTCTTAATCGCCAAGAACATAAAAAATATTTAAAAATAGTGAAACATGAAAAAATAAAAAGAAAATACCAAAAAACATAAAAAACATAGAAACCCTAAAAATCCCTAAAAATCCTAAAAATCCCAAAATATAATAAAAATCCACAAAAATCCATAAAATATAAATACCCTGAAAACCATGAAATACCCTATGAAAACCTTAAAAAATTTATACACTTTAAACCCCTAAAAAATATAAAAATGCTAAAAACCCAAAAAAAACTAAAAAACATTAAAAACCTTAAAAACCCAAAAAACCATAAATACCTTAAAAACCCTATAAAAACCAAAATAAATAATAAAAATCTCTAAAAACCATTTAAACCCCAAAATTTTTAAAAAAATCTACATTTCTTAAAACCCTAAAAACTCAAAAAAAATTCCGATAAACCTTAATACTCCTCAAAATCCCTAAAAATTATAAAAAATAAAAAAATCCCTAAAAATACCTAAAAATTTAATAAACCACAAACACCCAAAAAACCTCTAAAAAAACCTTGAAAACCTAAAAATACTTAAAACCAATAAAAACGAAAAAAATGCTTAAAACCCTAATAATCCTCAATACCTCAAAAACCATAAAGACACATAAAAACTTTAAGAACCCTCTAAAACCATAAAACCCTAAAAACAAATAAATCCTATAAATCCCTTTAAACCCCTGAAAACATTAAAAACACTAAAAAACCTTAAATCCCAAAAAACAAAAAAACCCAAAAACCACAAAACACTAGAAACCCTAAATATCCCTAAAATCCCTCAAAATCCAAAAAAACCCAAAAAACAATAAAATCCTAAAAATCCCAAAAATCATACAAACCCAAAAAATACCTAAAAACCCCAATGAAAACAATACTATCTAAAAACACTTAAACCCCCTAAAAACCTAAAATATGATAAAAGCCCTAAAAACCAAAAAAGGCCCTAAAAACTGTAAAAATCATAAAACCCCTAAAAACCTTTAAAACACATAAAAACTATAACACCCACTAAACCTCTTAAAAAATTTTAACCCCCTAAAACATTATAACACTAAAAAATGATATAACCCCAAAAAATTAACTTAACCCATAAAGTCCAAAATAAATCCTTAAAAATGATAAAAACCCTAAAAAACCAAAAACCCAAAAACCCATAAATACAATAAAAAACCTAAAACTATAGAAAAATCCATAAAAACATAAAAACCCATAAAACTCTGAAAACCCCTAAGAACCCCTTAATAACATAAAAAACACTTAAAACCCCCCAAAAACCCAAAAACACATAAACACCCTCAAAATCCATAAAAACATAAAAAACCCTAAAAACCATGAAAACCATGAAAAAAACATAAAAACATAAAAACACTTAGAACTCCTAAACATAATAAAAACTCTAATGACCCTAAAAACCCTAAAAAAGTGAAATAACCCCAAGCCCCGTAAAAATTATGAAAACCCCTAATAATATTTAAAACCCCTAAAAACCCAAAAATCCCTAAAAACTCACTAAAAACACTAAAACCCCTTTATACCCTTGATATTTTTAAAACACCAAAAATCATAAAAACCTAAAAAATTCAAAAAAACCCTAAAAACCCTAAAAACTCTAAAACCCATAAAAATCCAAAAATCCCTAAAAATCCATAAAAATAAAAAATTTAATAAAAATATTGAAAACTCTAATTTAAAATTTAACAACCTAAAAACACTTAAAACCTCCAAAACCTAAAAACACTAAAAACCCTAAAATCAGTAAAGCCCCAAAAACCCTAAAAACAGTTAAAATCCCTTAAAACCATAAAAACATAAAAAATCCATAAAAATAATTAAAAATAAAGATAAACATAAAAACCAGTAAAAAACCTGAGAACCCAATGAAAATGTTGAAAACCTAAATAACAAAAAACCCCTAAAACCTAAAAATGCTAAAAACCCTAATAACCCCTAAAAAGACCTCGAATCCCCAAAAAACCGTAAATCTCCCTAAAACCCATAAATAATCCATAAAACCCATAAAACCCTACTAAAAACTCAAAAACACCTTTAGACCCCTAAAAACATTAAAATCTCTAAAAACCCTAAAACCCTTAAAATATCAATTAGACCCCATAAAACCTGTCAAAAACCCTAAAACACAATTAAATTCTAAAAAAATCCCTACAAATCTATAAAAATGTAAAAAACCCTAAAAAAACAAAAAACCCTTAGAAAACATTAAAAACCTAAAAAAAACATAAAATCCTTAAAAACTAAAACACTAAAAACCGTTAAGAACACTAAAAACCCCTAAAAACCTCAAATTCCCTAAAAACACAAAAAGCCATAAAAATTCCTATAAATCCAAAAAAATGCAAAAATCCATAAAATCCTTGAAAACCCCTATGAAAACGGAAAAACAGTTAAAACCCCAAAAATCAAAAAAATCCTAAAAACCCATAAAAACCAAAACAAACCCCCTCAAAGTCCTGAAAAACACTAAAAAACCAAAAAAATCCTTAATAATCCTTAAAAATGTATAAAATCATTAAAACCATATAAAATCCAAGGAAATCCTTAAAAACCTTAAAAATATTAAAACCCCTAAAATTCTAAAAAAATTTAAAGATCTAAATATACCCTCAAAACCATAAAACCCTCTAAAACCAAAACAAATCCCTAAAAACCTTTAAACCCCTAAAAACATAAAAATCCATAAAAATCCAATAAAAACCCTAAAAAATATTTAAACCCCTAAAACATTAAAAAACTCTATAAAACATTAAAATCCCTTAAAAACTAAAAAAAATCCTAAAAACCCAAAATCCCCATAAAGACGCTAAAACCCAAAAAACCTTAACAAAACCCCAAAATCCAAAAATTGCATAAAAAATAATAAAAATTCTCCAAAACTCCTTAAAACCCAAAAATCAACAAAAACACTAAAAAATAATAAAAAACCCAATAAAACCAAAAAATCTAGGAACCTTAAAAAACAATAAATACCCTAAAAACCCAAAAAATCCCTAAAAATCCTAAAAGACCCATAGAATCCTAAAAAATACACAAAATACAATAAAAAACTAAAACCCTTAAAAACCCAAAAACCCTATAAAAACATTAAAAAATTATAAACACTTAAACCCCATAAAAATTATAAAAACCATTAAAATCCTATAAGACCCTAAAACCCATAAGAACCATAAAAACCATAAAAAACAAAAAAAATCACTAAAAACCTAGTAAAAACTCAATAAACCATTTAAATCTATAAAAAGTTAAAAACAATATAATAAACCTTGAAAACCCTAAAAACAAAAAAACCAGAAAAAACAAAATACTAAAAAACCCTAAAACACCCTAAAAATCCAATAAATCCATAAGAACCACGAAAATCCAGAAATTCTTAAAAAACCCCAAAAAACATAAAAAACCCAAAAAAACCTTCAAAACCTTTTGAAACCCATAAAAACCAAAAAACACTTCAAACCCCTAAGAACCTAAAAATTATAAACACCCTAAAACACCATAAAAATCGTAAAACCCCTAAAAACCATAAAAACCCGAAAAACCCCAGAAAACCCTAAAACCACTAAAAGCACTAAAAATCCTTTAAACCCCTAAAAATGTTAAAAAATCAAAAAAACGTTAAAACCCATAAAAATCAAAAATATCTTAAAACCCTAATAAAACCCCTAAAACCCTCAAAATACCTAAAACCCTCAAACCCCATAAAAATCCGAAAATTTCCAAAATATCCCCAAAACATAAAAATCATAAAAACCACGAAGAAAACAAAGAAAACATTAAAAACATGAAAACAATGAAAACCCCTAAAAGACCAAAAAAATTTAAAACCCCTTAATAATGATAAAAATACCATTAAAAAATAAAAAAATCTAAACCCTTAAAACCCCAAAAACCCAAAAGACCATAAAATGGTTGCAGCATAGGCACAGTCGATGATCGGTTTCCTACCCTGGGATCTCAACTCAGATGGTGCTTAAAACATGCAGCCTTTTCAGTTTTGGTTCCCTTTGCAGGTGGCCTCTGCTGCGTCTGCTCATGTTGGAGCCTAGGCTCTTTGGGTGCCACCTTTCAGACACCATTCATGTAAATTCTCATAGCTTCAGGTTTTATTTTGTGGTGGATGGACTTGGTTGTCTGCTGCTCCTGGGATTTGGCATGAGGTACAAATTTATGATTTCTTTTGTTTATAGGTTCTGATCTTCTGGTGTGACTTGGTGTTTGAGGTTTTCAATTATGGTGGTTCTTATTCTTGCAGTGTTGATTCTGGATCATGAGTATGGAAAAGGGGGGAGTTCCAATCATGCTGTTGGTTGGGATCTGCTGGTTTCAATTTGTTAGATGTCGGATATTGATTAGTTTGAAGGTGATGGATTCTTTTCAGGTTGTCGCTCATTCTGTTGCGTGTTGTTAGGGCTATCTAATGGGTTTGATGTGAGGTGTTTTCGGGATCTAGATCAGATTAAGGAGGTTCTGGTGCTACAGAATGGTCCTAGGTGTGGGCGTTGTTGGTCCAATGCTTCTTTTGATGGTGATATGCTGGATGATGGCAGGTTAGAAGGTCTTGGTTTCCAGAAATCAAAGAGATCGATTCCCTTTTCTTCTTTGATGAGGAATGTTGGTCACTTCTTGTGTGTGATATTGTTGGTTCGGTTCTGCCTGGGTTGGTGCTGCTGGAAACTGACTTTTGGTGGTAATGTTGATGCACGATGTTTGGATGTTCTTCTAGGTGACTATTGGGTTTGGATGTGGGGGTGTGGCTGCTCACCATTGTCATTCCCCATGGCTTGTGCGTCCACCTCTTCTCTTGCTTCCCACCCAATCACATTAGACTCCATCATGGTCCAGTATGATGGTGCATCTGGAGGTTTTGATATGGTGTTTGTGGTTTATCTCGGAGCCAAGGGCACATCATGGCGGGGTACTGCTGTTAAGTGGTGGTGGCTTGAGAATCTAAGATTGGAGTTTAGGTTTATGGTTGTCAAACCTGGTATGGTGATGAAATATGGTGGTGCTGACACAAGGTCTTACTGTGGTGCTACTGATATTGTGCTGATGAATGTTGATTAAGTTTTTGTTTATGGTTATGGTGTTGTTGGATGCTGGTTTCTATTTGGATGGAATTTGTGAGTTTGGATGTTGGTCACTACTTGACTGTGAGGTGCTGGATGCTGGTTAATTTTGGATGATGGTCATGGTTGATTCTTGGTTCTTGTGTGATTTCTGCTTGGTTTTTTTGTTTCTTAACTTTTTTGGGTTTCTCTTTCTGGGTTTGGGGTGTTCAAGGGTTTTTGGGTGTTGGTTGTTTGACCCCTCCCCTCCCTTGCCTACTGTGTCATTTTTCCTATTAAATTTGGGGGGGGGGGGGTCGGGAATAGCCTGACCCTCACATCTTCCTTTCCAAAAGAACCAAAAAAATGATTAAAATCCCTAAAAACACTATAAACCTTAAAAATTATAAAAAGACCTAAAAATCATAAAAAGTTAAAAAACCATAAAAACCCTGAAAACCCTAAGAAATCCTTAAAAATATAAAAACACTAAAAAACCCTAAAACCTAAAAAATTCCAAAAAACCAAAAAAATTACAAAAAACCTAAAAATCTCTAAAAACCTTTAAAACACACAAAATACCTAAAAACCAAAAAAACCCATAAAAATCATTAAAAACCCCAAAAATCCCACAAAATATAAAAAACCATAAAAACCCTTAGAAGCCTTAAAAAATCTTAAAAACATAAAAACAATTTAAACACCTAAAACCCCTAAAACTCTAAATACCCTAAAAACTATAAATGACCTTGAAAACCATAAAACCCCTAAGAACCTTAAAACCCTATAAAACCATGCCATGCAAACAAACCCCTTAAAACACTAAAAACCAACTTAAAACTCTAAAAACCTATTAAATCCATAAAAAGTTTAGAACAAAAAAATGTAAATACTAAAAAAAAGAGATCCCCTAAAACGAAAAAACCATCCATTAAAATCTAAAAAACCCTAAAAACACTAAAAACTCTCAAAATCCCAAAAAACCCTAAAATTAATAAAAATACTAAAATATCCTAAAAAATCCCATAAAATAAATAAAACCATAAAAACTCTAAAAACCCTATGAAAGCCTTAAAAACCTAAAAACACATTAAACCCTTAAAAACCAAAAAAAATACAAAAAACCCTAAAAACCCCTAAAACCCAAAAAAGCCCTAATATCCCTTAAATTTCCTAAAACACTAAAAACCATAAAGATCATATAAAATCATTAAAATCCCTAAAAATGTAAAAAAAAATTAATAAAAATTAGAAACCCTATGAAAAACTTTGAAAAAATAAATCCTTTAAACTCCATAAAAAACCTAATAATTATTAAAGAACCTAAAAATACAAAAAAAAAACAATTTAAAACCCTAAAAATCTTTTCAAAATTATAAAATCCCCTAAAAACCATAAATAACCTAAAAACCCCAAAGAACCACTAAAAACCCTAAAAATCCTTTAAAACCCAAAAAAATCTTTAAAAAATCTAAAAACATTAAAACCCCTAAAAACAAAAAAAAACTAAAAATCCCTAAAAATCCCTAAAAACATAAAACATCTTAAATACCCTAGAAATCCTAAGAAAACCTTAAAATCCTAAAAACCCTAAAATTCCCTAAATACCAAAAATACACTAAATACCCTAAAAATATTAAAACCCTAAAAATCCCTATAAACCTTAAAATTCCATAAAAATCCTAAAAATCCCCAAAAAACCATACAAACATAAAAAACATAACAACCTTAAAAAACCCTAAGAAAAACATAAAAACATAAAAACATGAATACACTAAAGACCCCTAATGACCAACAAATTCTACAAACACTAAAAAAACCCTAAATAGGAATTAAAAACCCTCAAATCTCCGAAAATCCATAAAAACCACTATAAATCATAAAAATCCTAAAATCACAAAAAAAAATAGAAAACCCATTAAAAAATAATATCCCTTTATTCCCATAAAATTGTTAAAAAACTAAAACAAATTAAAATCCCTAAAAAACTAAAAAAATCATAAAACCCCCCAAAACAAAAAAAAACATCAAAATCCTTAAAAATCCAAGAAATGATAAAAATTATCAAAATTCCCTAAGAATATATAAGAACAAAAAAATCTAAAAATCCTGAAACCCCCAAAAAACCTTAGAAGCCTAAAAAAATTAAAAACCTTAAAACACTAAAAACTATAAAAAAAACCCTTAAACCCCTTAAAACACCTCAAAATCCCTAAAATCTTAAAAACTCTAAAATTCCCAAAAAAATAATAAGTAAAACCCTATAAAAACATAAAGAACCATAAAATCAATGAAAAACAAAGAGAAAAACTTAATAAACTAAAAACACTTAAAACCTCTGAAAAACCAAAAAAACGCTAAAACGCCTAAATCCATAAAATATCCTAAAACCCCTTACACCCCAACCCCAAAGACCATTAATATCCCTATATACTTTTAAACCCCTAAACCCATATGAAATCCCTAAAACCCATCTAAACATCTAAAATCCCATTAAATCCCTGAATACAGTAAAAAAATTCTAAAAAATCTAAAAACCCATAAAAAATTTAACAAAAAACCCAAAAACCCAAAAATTAACAAAAACCCTAAAAACCTAAAAAAACATTAAAAATGATGATAATATCTAAAAACCCTAAAACCATAAAAATCCTAAAAGTCTATAAATATTTAAATTATCCAAAAACCCCTAAAACACTAAAAAAACCTTTAAAACCTAAAAACACTTAAATCCGCCTAAAAACATGAAAACCCCCTAAATCCACTCAAAATCCTTAAAAACCCTAAAAACAAAAAAAAATTGCAAAAAATTCCCCAAATCATTGAAAACATAAAAAACCATAAAAACAAAAAAACATATGAAAACCTTAAAAATAAAAAGACACTAAAAACCCCCAAAAAACATAAAACACTAAAACTCATAAAAACCCTAAAAATTCCAAAAAACACTAAAACCCCATAAAAATCATTAAAACCCATAAAAACCTTAAAAACCATCAATACTTATAAAAACGATAAAATGGATAAAAACTATAAAAACACTTATAATCCCTAAAAATTCAAAATAAAACTCTAAAACCCTTAAAAATCGTAAAAAACTCAAAAAAACCCTAAAACCAAAAAATGAAGAAAGACCATAAAACCATAAAACCCTAAAAATCTCTAAAAATCCTAAAAATTAAAATTAAAATACTAAAAAGGCACTAAAAATCCCACAAAAGGTCAAAAATCCTGAAAACCATGAAAAACCCCCACAAAAAAATCAAATCCTAAAAAAATTAAAACCATAGAAGGGCTAAAAAAATGCTGAAAACCCTAAAACCCAAAAAAAACCAAAAAAACTATCAAAATCCCTAAAAATAATAAAATTCATAAAAAATTAATAAAACCCCTAAATATTTATAAAACCCTGCAAATTTTGAAAATATCTAAAAAAACCTTAAAAACCAAAAAAAACACCTAAAATCCCAAAAAACCTAAAAGATGATAATACCCCTAAAACCCTTAAAAATCACCTGAATCCCTAAAAATCCTATTAATCATTAAAAACCATAAAAAATTACATGTCCTTAAAACCCAAAAGAAAATCCTAAAACACACTGAGAACTATAAAAATTATTTAAATCCCTAAAATTTTAAAAAACTCCCAAAACCATAAAAACCTAAAAAAGAAAAAATAACAAAAAATAAAAAAAACTGTAACAAACCTAAAAACCATAAAAACCCTCAAAATCCATAAAACTCTAAAAACCAATTAAAATCCTAAAAAATCCCTAAAATCCTTATCAACATAAAAAGCCTAAAAACTTTAAAAACCCCTAATAAATCCTTAAAACCATATAAACTATTAAAACCCCTAAAATGATATATACCCTAAACCCCATAAAAATACTAAAAATCCCTTAAATCCCTAAAAATGTAAAAAACCCAAAAAAACAGGGAGAACACTAAGAAAATCGTAAGAACCAAAAAAACACTTAAAAATCCTAAAAACTATAAAAATTATAAAAAATCTAATAACCTTGTATAGAATATAACCCACCCCCCCCCCCAAACCACTAAAATCCATAAAAACCACTAAAAACCTTAAAACCCGTAAAAAACACTAAAAACTCAAAAAACTCTTTAAACCCCAAAAAATGTTAAAAAAATATAAAAACCATTAAAATAAAATTTAAAAAAACACTAAAGACCCATAATAATAATAAAACCCCAAAACCCATAAAAATCCCTAAGAACCTAAAAACCCACAAAAATACAAACCCCCCCCCCTAAAATTACGAAAGCTAAAAAATTAAATAAATACCACTGTAAAATCCCTAAGAAAACCTTAAAACCCAAAAATTTCATAAAACCCCTAAAACCCTAAAAACACTAAAAACATTAAAGAACCCAAAACCCCCTATAAACACCCTAAAACACCTCAAAATCCACAAAACCACTACAAACCATTAAAAATCATAAAAATACCTAAAAATATAAAATCCCTAAAAACATGAAAACCCCTAAGAAAACCATAAAAACCTAAAAATAAATAAAAACCCTAAAAACCTAAAAATGTAAAAAACCATAAAAAATCCCATAATACCCTAAAAACACCAAAATCCTCAAAAACCCCTAAATACCATAAAAAACCAAAAAACCCTAAAAACTCAAAAAACCCATTAAATTTGAAAAATCAGGTAAAACCATAAAAACCAAAAAACCCCTTAAAACTCTCAAAATCCCTAAAAACCCTAAAAACCAAAATAACTCAAAAAAACCCAAAAAATGTAAAAAACCCATGAAACACCTAAGAAAACCATAAAAACCTAAAAAAGTAAAACTACCAAAAACCTAACAAACACTAGAACCCAAAAACCCACTAAATACCTGAAAAAACCACAAAACTCCATAAAACCACAAAACCCTAAGACCCAATAAAACTCTTAAAAACCCACTCAGTACATTAAAAATAATAAAAATGTCAAAAAACATTAAAAAAATTAAAAACGATAAAAAACTCAAAAAACCCTAAAATCCTAAAACACTAAAAACATAAAAAACCCTAAAATCCCTAAAAACCCTAAAATCCATAAAAATCATAAAAGACCTAAAAATCCATAAATATATGAAAACCCCAAAAAATCATTCAAAAACCATTAATCCCCAAAAAATAGAAAACAATCAAAAGACCTAAAAAATGATAAAAACCCTAAAAAACCATAAAACCCCAAAAAGCCATAAAAATTCAAAAAAACATAAAAAGCCTAAAACCTAGTAAAGACTATAAAAACCCATTAATCCCCAAAAAAATTAAACAACACTAATGAACTTAAAGTGCTAAAGAACTAGAAACCCTAAAACCCCAAATAATCTATAAAATCCTAAGAACCCACAAAATCCCTAAATCTCTAAAAACCAATAAAAATACTAAAAACGCTCTAAAAATCCAATAAAACATAAAAAAACTAAATACCCTAAAAAGAACAAACAAAACCTTAAAAACCTAAATAACTTAAAACCACTAAAAACCTAATAAATCTAAAATCATTTAAATAACCCAAAAAACAAAAAATAACCCTAAAACCATAAATCCCCCAAAAATCACAGAAAACCTAAAAATTAGAAAATTCCTATATACCCCTAAAAATATGTAAAATCATAAAAATCTATAAAACCCTAAAAACACCTAAGAAAACATATAAAAACTAAAAACATGTAAAATAACTAAAAAAACTAAAAACACTAAAAACCTTAAAAACCGTTTAAACCGCTAAAAACATTTAGAAACTCTAAAAACCATTATAAACCATAAAAAACTAAAAAAAACTAAAAACTAGAAAAATTATAATAAAAAATGTAAAAAACATAAAAATAATAAAAATCCATAAAACCCTAAAAACAATGAGGATCTTAGAAAGGACTAAAAGACGCTAAAATTTAAAAATCCATAAAAAACCATATGAAAAACTTAAAAACATAAAAAAGATAAAATCCCTAAAAACCACAAAATGATAACAACCCGAAAAAAGACTACAAAACTATTAAAACCAACAAAATCCAAAAAAATACCAAAAACACATAAAATCATAATAAAGCCTTAAAATCCCTAAAAACCTAAAAACCATGAAAACACATAAGAAAATATTAAAACCAAAAACCACTAAAACCCCTAAAAAGCCTAAAAATGAAAAAAACCCCAAAACCCTAAAAACCATAAAATCCCTTAAAACCATATAAATCCCTTACAACCTTAAACCCCTAACAACCCATTAAAAACCTAAAAACCCACTAAAAATATAAAAACCCATTCAAATCCTAAAAATTTTAAAAACAAAAAAACCCAAAAAAACCCCTAAGAAATTCAATAAAATCCAAAAAAACCCTTAATACCCGAAAAAATCCTAAATTCCCTAAAAATATTCAAAAACTAAAAAATCTCTAAAAATTATAAAAATACAAAAAAACCATAAGAATATAAAAAACACTAAAAACCCAAAAACCCCTAAGAAAACCATAAAAACCTAAAAGAACATAAAACCCCTATAATCCTAAAAACACTAAAATCCATAAAAATTCTTCAAAACCCTAAAACCATAAAATGATCAAAATCCATAAAACCCCTAAAAATGATAAATATCCTAAAAATCCCTAAACATCCCTACAAACATAAAATATCATAATAAAAACATAAAAACCAAAAAAAAAATCTATAAAATAAAAAAATACTAAAAACCATAAAACCTAAAAAACCTAAAAATCCCTAAAAATTATAAAATACCATAAAAATCCTAAAAGGCACCAAATGTCCCTAAAAATAGAAAAAACACAAAACCCCTAAAAAATATGAAAACGTTAAAGACCTAAAAACACTTAAAATCCATAAAATCCTAAAAAAATGCAATAAACCCTAAAATGATCGTAAAAACCCAAAACCTCCTAAAAACCATAAAACCCCTAAAAAAATTAAAAGATCTAAATAACCCATAGAAAACCTAAAAACAACTGAAATATATAAAAAAAACCATTTAACCCTGTAAAATGTTAAAAAAACATACAAACCTAGAAAACCCCCCATAAAATTAAAAGAACCCTAAAACCCAGAAAAAACCATAAAACCGCTAAAATACCTAAAAACCCCCAAAACCCTCAAAATATATAAAGTACCTAATAAACTGTAAAAATCCTAAAAATTTCCCACAAATCCCCAAAAAATGTAAAAAATTATAAAAACCCTGAAAACCAATAAGATAACTATAAAAACTGAATGAAACGTAAAACCCCTAAAAACCAAATAAACCTTAGAAACCTAAAAAACTCTAAAAACACTAAGAAACCCTAAAACCCTCAAAATCCCAAAAACCCATAAGAATCATTAAAATCTTAAAATATCCCTAAAAATAAAAAAATCAAAAAATCCCAAGAAACACAATAAATATGAGGGAAATAATAAAAACCTTAAAACACTAAAAAACCCTAAAAAACTAAAAAACGATAAATATCCTAAAACCCCCTAAAAACCATAAAAACTTCTAAAATACATAAAAACTCTTTAAAATCCATAAAAACCGTAAAAATAATAAAGAATATGAAACCCATTTAAAGACCTAAATTCATTAAAAACTCTAAAAAACCATAAAAAAACTCAAAAAATAGCTAAAAACCCAAAAAAAACTTAAATCCCCAAAAAACCCTTAAAATCTCTAAAACGCTCAAAAATCCATTAAAATACATAAAAATCTCTAAAAACATAAAAATGACAAAAAACTCTTAAAAACCCTAGGAAAACCGTAAAACCTAAAAAACACTTAAAACCCCAAATAACCTAAAAAATTATAAAAATCCTAACAAACCGTAAAACCCTTCAAAATCCCTAAAAATCTTAGAAACCATAAAAGTCCAAAAATCCCTAAAAATCCCAAAAATTGTAAATACCTCTAAAAAACCCGAAAAACTATAATCAAACATTTAAAACCTTAAAATAATAGAAACAACTAAAAAGTTAAAAACCATAAAAACCCCTAAAACCCCTCAGAATCCCAAAAAACCATAAAGAAATCTTAAAATCCTTAAAATTCTTAAAAACATAAAAAACCTAAAAACATGAAAACCCTAAGAAAATATTAAATTCCTAAAAACATTTAAAACCCCTAAAAAATTAAAAATTATAAAAAACCTAAAACCCTAAAAATAACCTTAAACCCCAAAAACCCAAAAAACCCCTAAAAACCATTAAAACTCCATAAAACCATAAAAACCTTAAAAACATATAAAAACCTATAATACCACAAAACCCCTAACCCCCCCCCCCCACCCCTAACCCCTTTAAACCAATAAAAACATTAAAAAACACTTAAAAACTATAAAACACTAAAAACTCAAAAAACCTTAAACTTCAAAAAAACATAAAAACCATAAAATCCCTAAAAAGCATAAACCCCCTCAAAAAACTATAATACCCCTAAAAACCCTAAAAACCTAAAAAAATCCTAAAATTACCTAAAATTATTAAATCCACAAAAAAAACATAAAAACATTAGGAAAACCATAAAAAATTAAAAACACTTAAAACCCCTAAAATCCAAAAAATGATAAAACCCTAAAAAATCCAAAAACCCCCCTAATTATCCTCTAAAACCCACAAAAACACTAAAAACCTAAAAATTATATAAATAAAAAATAACCCCAAAAATTCCCTAAAAAATAAAAACCTAAGAAAACCTAAGAAATCCTTACAAACCAAAAAACACTTAAAACCCCTAAAAACCAAAAAATGCTAAACACCATAAAGACCCTGGAAAAGACCCTAAAACCCCTAAAAACCCTAAAAATCATAAAACCACCTAAAAACCATAAAACCCCCCAAAAAACCCTAAAACCCCAAAAAAAACTCTAAAAGTCCCTTTAGACCCCAAAAAAGTTTCAAAACGCTAAAAAAGCTTCAAAAAACTAAATAAATCAAAACAACCCCGAGAAACCAAAAATATTAATAATAACATAAAGCCTGTAAAACCCCCTAAAGACCCTCAAAATACCTAAAAACCCAGAAAACAATAATAATTGTAAAAAAATTACTAAAAAACATAAATATATATAAAATATAAATACCTAAAATAACTAAAAATTGATAAAACCTAAAAACCCATAAAACCCCCAAAAACTAAAAATAGTTAAAACCCCTAAAACCCTAAAAATACATAAAATACCTAAAAACTCATAAAAATAATAAAAAACACTAAAAATATATAAAAACATAAAAACCCCTAAAAACCTTGCAAACCCCTAATAAAATCTTAAAAATAAAAAAACAATTAAAACCTCTAAAAACCAAAAAATGATAATACCCCTAAAAATCCATAAAAAGTCTCTAAGAAACCATAAAACCCATAAAAACTTCCTATATTCATTAATACACCTAAAAACAAATAAAAATACAAAAGAAAACTGAAAAATCTAATAACCCTTTAAACTGTTAAAACTTTTAAAAACTATTAAAAACATTAAAACCTATATAAAATAAAAAAATCCTAAAATCCCAAAACCAACATAAAACCCTAAAAACCCATAAAAACCATGAAATTCTTAAAATATCTCATAAAACATAAAAACCCCTGAATCCCCAAAAATAACCTTTAAAATCCTAAAAACACTTAAAACCCTAAAAAACCTAAAAATGATTAAAACCCTAAAACCACTAAAAATCCTCAAAATACCTAAACCAACCCAAAATATAAAAACAATAAAAGACATCATACTTCCTAAAAATGTAAAATAATCTAAAAACACTGAAAATATCAAAGAAAATCATCAAAACCTAAAAAAATTTAAAACCACTAAAAACCTATAAAATTATACCCCCCCCCCCAACTCTATAAACACTAAAAAACCCTAAAATACACAAGAAACCTTAATAACCATTAAAAGAACATAAACCCATAAAAAACCACTAAAAACTATAAAACACCTTTAAACACTAAAAAATATAAAAATATAAAAAACCTTAAAACCTATAAAACCAAAAAAACCCCAAAACCACAAAAAACTATAAAAACACTAAAATTCCTGAAACCCCTAAAAACCACTAAAAACACTAAAAACCATAAAAATATAAAAAATACCTAAAAACAAAAAAACCAAAGAACCTAGAGAACCCCTAAGAAAACCTTATAACCTAAAAAACCTTAAAACCTAGTTTTAGAACTCGAGGTGTCACTTTTACGGTTTTAAAAATAATGCAAAGAATGGTCCGGTGGGTGATGAGAATATGTCCATTATTATAGAGACTTTATCATCACCATATTTGTTTTGACCTAATCTGCATTATTATTCTTTAAGAAATGATTGTATTGACCTTGCAAGGACTGGGTAGTTTATTCCTTCTATATTACAAAGGAGGTTCCATAGTCGAATGGTCCCAGCATGTGATTACATGGGGTTAAGTATTTCTATAATCGGCCCTCTTAGGATATGACTTCCTTGGATGGTCTCTAGTGGGTTCATTGGTGGAGCCAAAAACACCCAACGGCCTTGGTATCCATTATTCATGGACATTCTTTCCAAAGACAGGTGATCGTTGGAATACTATTTGGCCAACGACACTTAGGAACTCCATTGGTTGAGAGGAAGGGAGGTTAGGTTCATCGAACCCTTTTGGGAAGAATTATTTCCTATTTTGGGACTCTCTTATAGATTTATTTCATGTTCATATGTTCGTGAATCCTTGGTTCATTCTCGAAAGGTGTATCCGTGGGTTACCCCTGGTTTGCAAGATCATCATGAGAATACATGGATTTGATGCTTTAGAGGTAATGCTGACTTAAGCCATGAAATAATGCATTATGGAGTTTATCGTCATCTAGGGGGATGGAAGATGTCTAGATATTGGGATCATACCGATAATATGGGCTTCTTATGTATCCTCTAGAGAGGAATTATAGCCCACTTAGTCCGGGAGGGTTTGGGGCATAAACATGAGAGATTCCCATTTGAGGGGAAAAGATTGGGTTAACTCTTTCATAAGGGCACCCTTTTGAGCTTGGGCCTTCAATCAAGTATCCAATGTATCCTAGATTGAACAGGAATCAGAGTTCTCATTATTGAGGATGGGTTGGTTGTGTGGATGTTGTGATCATAACAAATCTCTAAGCCTATGTGAGTCATACTCAGTGTGAGAAATAGGAGGATATGGGAAATCCAACCAACCACACACCTCCTCTCCTGCTGATGGGTGAGGGTGGGCCTACGGCTGAAGAAGCAGAGGTGACGGTGGGTGAGGTCGTGGAGCAATGAACCTTTCAATGTGGGATGACATTGGAGGTCATGTGGCTTGGCCTTGGAATGTTAGGGACTTACCATAGTGGGTGTTACCTATAGTTTAAATATATGGTATACTGTAGTTTAAAGTCATATATCTTGGATGATGGCATCACAGTTTAATGTCATGTTTCTAGGATGAGTTCTATACTGTTAAAAGTCTTGTGGATAGGACTATTTGAGGTCTTGTAGTTTAGGGTCATACAAAGAGGACCACATTTCATAGAAACCGTTATCTATTAGGGTAAATTCATGTTTATATGTTCTGACATGCCTCGAACATTAGAGGGGTAGAATGTGTAAAGCATTTTTATGGAGGATTTTGGATAAGGAGAAATGATATGAGGCATAGAATCCATTGAGGCGTACAGAGTGAGGAGACTCCTCTCACGATGATGAATATTTATCTTTTTGACATGCCATTTTGTGGAAAATATATGCAGATCCAACGGGGAAAGATGTTCATATCCAAGTAGAGGTGTCCTTAGGACACTAACCTTCCATTTTTTGATGGCTGGGGAGGTTTATAAAGATCCAAAATCACCCGGTTGACTATATTTTTAAGTCATATATCTTGGATGATGGCATCAAAATTTAATGTCGTGTTTCAGGTACTAATACCATACAATTTATGTTCATGTGGTCAGGATGATATGTCATAGTTTAGAGTCATAGAGTTTGGGCCATTTTTTATTAAATCAATGATTAGCTGTATGATAATCGGGATGGAATGTTTTGACATGCCTCGAACAGGAGAGGGAAGGAAAGTGTAAATCATGACTCTTGGGATTATCAGATCATGAGAAATGATATGGGGCATAGTAGCCACTGAGGCATATAGAGGTATGAAGGAACTCTCCTAAGGAAGAAGTTTCCTTCAGTTGATGGTCATTTGGTAGGAAACATATGAATAGCCACCAGGGTATGATGCACATAGCCAAACAAAGTTGTCCGAAGGACACCAGCCTTCCGCTTCTGATGTCCATGGAGGTTTATGAGGATCCCAAATTGCCAGAGATGCAGAGTTTGATGGATGGAAAGAATATGTATGCACATCGAAGAACCATTCAGGCTATGATTGTCCATGGGGCTTTGGATCAACCTAGAAAAGGAGGCATGTGATAGGGTTTTTGGGAGGTGCATGAGGAATGTCTCTTCTCATCGTATTTGAGGGAGGGATATTTGGGTGGCATAAGGGCGTGATGGAAAATGTCATTAACCCGACCCAAAAAGTTCATGATGCGATACTCTATTTATCAGGGGGGTCAGTGACGGTAGGAAAGGGACCGAACCAGAGGGTTGGGACCGCATACCGACATTGATCCCAAGTGACCGTGTGGGGGTGCAGCCCCCACAGTATGTACAAGTGGGAAGGAACAATTATCCATATAGGGTTGGCAATATAGTTGTTGGCCGCATAGAAGCATTCGCATGAGATTTGACTGTGAACTATCTATCCGTGAAGGATACTGTTCGCGATGGAGATGGTCGCGTTGTATGGTATGCAAACTAGTTTCAGCATAGGTGCTTCAACACACCGTTGGCCAGATAAGATCTAGCCACGAACTGTATTCCACTTTGGGATTCCTCAATCCATTTATATATATATTTTTATTTGTTTTCTGTTTGGCTATAGAGGGTCTTCAAAATACAGTTCCCATGAATGAGTTTCATGAAGGGCCACCCACACATGATTTGTGGGATAGAGTCTATGAACTTCTTATGGTTCATGGGATTCAATCTTCAAATAGTTTGAATATAGGATGGAGTCCTGAGAACTGTTTCCGGAGTGGGAGAAATTCCTTCCACACCCTATATCTTCTTCATCCCCTTTTTTCCCATCCTAGAGCTCTCTATATTTCTTCTTTAATCTATCTTTTAGTTCCCCTGGTGATCCTTTTATTTAGTGTTTGGGAAGCTGTATCTGGGATTCACACGACAACTTTTGTGGAATCCCATGGATGAAATCTAGCTCGTGGATGACTAGTTCAACTGTAATTTGTGGAGGTGTGGGATGTCATAAGACTCTCCTTATCTATGAACCACATCATCTATAGGTATGGTGTGCAGGTCGTACCTCTGTTTGATACTCTCCAAAGAATACAGTTTGTGGCAGCTTCGGTTGATGGTGGAAATTCATCGCAAACAGCTTCATGTGTTGGCCATTGCCTCGTGGTCCAACACATCATATCCCATCCACATACTGGTGGTTCGCAGTTTAGGCCTTTTATCAACCTTTCCCACTAATTGGTATGTAGTATGGCCAAGTTCATTTTCAAAATATGATTTCATCACTTTTCTCCTCAAATTTTCAATCAAACATGCATCCATCTTCATTACCAATCTTTTAGGAGTATTTTCAGTACCTTTTCTGAATTATTTTGGACCCCACAAACCCCTAAAAAACCAAAAAATTTACAGAATCCCTAAAAATCCCTAAAACCATAAAAAACTATAAAAACCCTAAAAATCCCGAAAAACCCCCCTTAAACCAATAAAATAATAAAAAATTCCAAAAAATTATTTAAAAACATGATAAAAAATAAACACCTTGAAAACCCATATGAAAAACATAAAAACCTAAGAACACTTAAAACCCATAAAAAACACTAAAACCCTAAAAACCATAAAAAAGATCCTAAAACCCCTAAACCCCACTAAAATTAATGAAAACCCCTAAAAACCTTAAATCCCTTAAAAATGCCTATAACCCTATAAAAACTCTAAAAACTCTTTAAACCCCTAAAAATGTTAAGAGACTCTAAAAACCATAAAATCACTAAAGAAATAAAAAAAATCCTAAAATCCATAAATACTCATAAAATCCCAAAAAACCCTAAAACCCATAAAATTCCAAAAAGAATCCCTAAAAATTCCTAAAAACACAAAAAGCCATAAAAATCATAAACAACCCCTAAAAAAATCTTAAAACCAAAAATAATTAAAACCACTAAAATACCTAAAAACAAAAACAAACCTAAAACCCTTTAAACCCCCTAAAAACTCAAAACCCTCAAAATCCCTAAAACCCCTATGAACCATAAAAATCTTAAAAAATAACTAAAAATAACTAAAAAGTTAAAACCCCAAAACACTAAAAAATCTTAAGAAAACCTTTAAAACCTAAAAACACATAAAACCCCTTAAATTGCCTAAAATTTTTTAAAACCCAAAAAAACCCTAAAAACCCTAAAAACCTAAAAAACCTCAAATCCCCTCAAAATCCCTAAAAACACTAAAAATCCATAAAAATATGAAAAAATCCTTAAAAATCCCAAAAAAGTAAAAAAAACCCAAAATAACCCTTAGAAAACCATATAATACTAAAAATAATTAAAACAACTATAAAACATAAAAAATGATAAAAACTCTAAAGAAAACTAATTGACCTAATAAACCCAAAAACCCCCTAAAATTATAAAAACACCTAAAAACCATAGAAACATAAAAAACCTAAAACCCTAAAACTACTAAAAACTCTAAAACCCCATCAACCCCATAAAAATGATGAAAAACTCAAGAAAAACTTCAAATCCTTAAAAAAATAAAAAAACCCTAAAAGTAAAAAAAAACAAAAAAACACTAAAAAGCCTTAAAACCCTCAAAATCCCACAATACACTAAAACCATTAAAAATATTAAAAAACACTATAAATCACTAAAAATGTAAAAAATAATAAAAACCCTTTAAAACCCTTATGAAAAACATAAAATCCTAAAAACACATAAAACCCCTAATATATAAGAAAACGGTAAAAATCGTAAAAACCACTAAAAATTTGTAAAAAACCCTAAACCCCTTCAAAATCCCTAAAAACCCTAAAAACCCATAAAATCCTAAAAAGTCTCAAAATATTCATAAAAACATAAAAACCCCAAAAACCCTGAAAAAACCAAAGAAAAAATTAAAAAACATAAAAAAATTAAAACCCCTAAAAAACCTAAAATGATAAAAACCCTAAAAAGACCATAAAACCAATAAAACCCATAAATCCATAAAAATAATAAAAACCTTAATGAACTCAATTTTTTTTAAAAAATCCCAAAAAGAAATAAAATATCTAAAAACCCTTTAACCCAAAGAATGTTATAAAACTCTCAAAAACAATAAAAACCCCAACAAACTAAAAAACCCTAAATCCAAAAAAACCCAAAAAACCCAAAAACCCATTAATATCCCTAAAACCCTAAAAACCATAAAATCCCAAAAATATACTGCAAATTAAAAAAACCTAAAAACACAAAAAATATATTAAGAAAACCTTAAATAGCTAAAAACACTTAAAACCCTTAGAAACCAAAAAATGGCTAAAACACTAAACTCCCCAAAAATCATAAAACCCTAAACACCATAAAAACGCCCTAAAAACATTTTAAACCTTGAAAAATTGTTAAAAACATTGAAAACTCTAAAACCCCTTTAAACCCCTAAAAACGTTAAAAAATGAAATGAATAAAATCCCTAAAAGACACAAAAACCCCTAAAACATAAAAAACAATAAAAACCCATAATATACCAAAAAACCCTTAACAGCCTCAAAATTCCTAAAAATAGTAAAAACCATAAAAATCATAAATATTATAAAAGAACATAAACATAACATAAATTTTATATACCTTGAAATCCCCTAAGATATCATTAAAAACCTAAAAACATAAAAAACCCAAAAAATGCTAAAAACACTAAAAAGATAGAAATCCCTAAAAAAACTTAAAATATAAAAATAATAAAGGGGCCCTAAAATTAAATACCAAAAAAAGAAACCCGAAAATTTTTAGAAAAAACATAAAAACATAAAAACACATAAAACCCCTAAAACTATAAATATCTAAAACCCCCAAATATGTGAAAAAACACCTGAAAAACAATAAAGACACCTAAAAACCATAAACCCCAAAAAATGATAAAACCTATAAAAACCCTAAAAACCAACTTCATCTCAAAACTACATTTGAACGCCTAAAAACGTAAAAAACCTCTAAAAACCTATAAACCCCTAAAAACTCAAAAAACACAAAAAAACTCCAAAAATCTCAAAAAAAACGCTAAAACCCACAAAATCCCTAAAAACCCTAAACAAAATTAAAATCTAAAAATTCCCTAAAAATTCCTGATAATGTAAAAACCCTAAAAACCTGAAAAACCCAAAGAAAATGCTAAAATCCAAAAAAAAATTCTCCAAAAAACCGTAAAATCCCTAAAATCCCTAAAAACTATAAATACCATAAAACCCCAAAAAACCAATAGAACATTAAAAATCCATTAAAACCATTAAAACCACTAAACATCTATAGACCCTTTAAAACCATAGAAAAAAACACTCTAAAAACCTAAAAAACACTAAAAAACTCAAAAAAACCCCTAAAACCACAAAAATCATTAAAAACCCTAAAACCCTATAATCCACAAAATACCTAAAACCATAAAAACAATAAAATACTAAAAATCCCTAAAAATCCCCAAAAACATAAAAAAACCCCTAAAATGTAAAAAACTAAAAAATCAAAGAAAACATTAAAAAACCAAAAAAATTAAATACCAAAAAAACTAAAATGTGATAAAAATCCTAAAATACCCGAAAAATCCTAGAAACCAAAAAAAACCTCAAAATCCTTAAAAAACATAAAAACCCCAAAATCCCTAAAAACCTAAAAACCTAAAAACCCAAAAAATTCTTAAAAAATCCATAAAATCATTAAAAAATTTAAAAACTCTGAAAACACTAAGAAAGCCTTAAAATCCTAAAAACATTTAAAACCCCTAAAAACCTAAAATACGCTAAAAACCCTAAGAAACCCAAATATCCCCTAAAAACTCTAAATACCCCTAAAACCCTTAAGAACAATTAAAAACCCCTTAAAATCCATAAATACTCCAAAACCACTAAAAATTATAAAAAAATTTAAACAACTAAAAAGCATAAAAAACTCTAAAAACCAGTAAAAACTATAAAAACTCAAAAAAAATTAATAACTGAAAAAAACAATATAATACTAAAATCCCTAAAACCCGTAAAAATAATCAAAATCTCTTTAAACCCAAAAAATCTCAACAAAATACAAAAAAATATCTAAAGGTCCCTAAACACATAAATATTATTAAAAACCCCAAAAAACCCTAACAAAACCTAAAAATCCTAAAACACTTGAAACCCTCAAAAATCTAAAATCACCAAAACCCTGGACAACCCAAAAAATCAAAAAAACCCTAAAACCCTAAAACCCCTAAACCCCACAAAAACCCTAAAAAATGCTTCAAATAATAAAAAACCATTAAACCCCTATAAATTTTAAAAAACTCAAAAAACCCATTAAAACCATAACAAACTCAAAAACCCCACTAAAAGCCAAAAAATACATAAAACCCCTAAAAACACTGAAGACTACCAAAATCCAAAAAACCCAAAAAACCTATAAAACTCCTAAAAACACTAAAAATCCCAAAAAAAGTAAAAAAATAAAACCATTCAAAAATGCTATGAAAAAATTAAAAAACAAAAAACACTTAAAAACCCTAAAACCATAAAAATTATAAAAACCCTAACCCTCCAAGACCCTAAAACCCTTAAAACATCAAAAAACATAAAAATTTTAAAAATTAAAAAATAAAAACCACTAAAACCCCCATATAAACCCTAAAAATAACTAAAACGCTGGTTTTTATACAACCCATATGGATCACCTGATATGGTTCTAGAGTTTAGGTGATGAAACATTAAATGATTCTCCATTTGCTACACTAGAAAACACAAGTTTCCTCAATGAAATATATCCCATTACCTTCTAGCTATTTTGGTGGTGCATGATCATATTCAGGGAAGGGTACAAGTATAATAGTAGTAGGGTCCTCTTTTAGGATACTCTTGGACAGGTCATGATCCAAGTCAAGAGGTCGATCATGTCCACTTGACCCTTCATCAACATCACTATCTCCACTATCCTCATGCTTTTCCCCACCAGTGGCATTATCTGTGACTGTAGAAAACTTCTCCCCCAAAACCAAGGTGGGTTCAACATAAACGAACGGATCGTCTGGGGATAATGAAACCACTAGGGAAGGGGGCCCATAATCCCAATCCATGGATTCTTTCTCAACACACACCCTTTTTAGAACTATTTTATATAACAACACATCAGTCCATTTGATCATCAAATGATGAATAGGGCATGTGTGGGAGAAAAAGACATACAAATTCAAAGTATTTTCATACTTATTCCCTAAGTCTCGAAGGTAGTTCCACAAATAGAGACCCCTTGACTCCATATGATACTTTAATCCAACTCCTGCTCTCTCGACATTGGTTGAGTTGAAACTATATGATAAAAAACAAAAAAATTTGATGCAAAATCTTCATGGAATTTCAAGATAATCTAGGTGAAATTAGATTTTTTCTTACATTTATGTAGATTTATTTTGATGATAAGTCACCCTAAGTGCACTACATCATTAATAGTGGATTCCGTAATTTAAATTTCTAGCCATGGTCCCCCATAAATTATAGGAAGTACCTAAGGTTTTGAGGTCACTACTTTGACCTCCCTGATGGACTCACCAATTGCCTCATCTTTGGGCATAGTCCCCGAAGCATTCACCTCAGTACCCAATGGAATTCTCTCACCCCCTCCAGTGGGATATCATTTTCCATTTTCATATTTCTTCTGTATAATATAACATTCAGTTGGTTCCTCTAAACAATTAAGAAGAAATGATTAATAAAGGTATAGGTTTTCAATCTTATTTCAATGAGTTAAACCAGGTCAAAGTCATTTGAGGAGATAATTTTTCCACTCTCTATGGGACTCAAATGTTCAGTGGATGAACCCAATGATTCATCATTTATAGATCCGGTGCACCCTCATTTTCTGATTCCTACTCACTTGAATCATTCAAAATGGTGTATCCTCATGTATTATCTCACCACCAAACATTACCCGCACTAGGGTGGAAGGGATATCAGTTTCCATTCATTAGAATTTGGATGTGTACATGGTTTAAAAATTTATATGACTCTAATGGAATCCCACATTATCCATGATCTGAGTAATCATGTCTTATTGTATCTCGAGTCTATCCTGAATTAGCTTTTTCTAGAGATCCTTTTTTTTCATTGACATTCTGAGCATTCTCTAGGCATTCAAAAGCAAGGGGATGGTTTATTCAGAATCTGAATTAAATAAATATTTCATATTCCTCCCAGGAGCCTCCCTATATTTTCTTGTCTCGGTCTGAGAACCACTTTATTTCTTCCAAGACTCTTTTTGGGGAAGGCCCTCCCCTCTCGGAGGTGGGGGTATAACAACACCTTGTTCCGCCCCCACTGTATCGCTATCTTGAGCTACTCATATTCTATGGCATGCCCCTCATAGTATATATATCCTATTTCCCTACTGCTTTGGCTCCTCACTCACTGGTGTAATCACCCATACACACTTCTTTATGATCAAATCTAGGTACGATTCCACTCATTTTTTTGGTGTTATCCAGATATTGGCTAGAATTTGTATTGGTGGGTTATAGCATGATCATCTATCTTGATCCCTAATCTATAATCATCCACCATATATGATGAAGGATACACATATGCTTCTATTTAAAAATCCCCATGTAGACTCTCCCCATGAGTTGCTAGATGAACCTGATTTTCTTAGAGATTCAAGACAACATGTATGCATTACAATAGATGTTACTGTCAATCTTGGCAACTAGCTCCCCACCCTGGAAAGACAAAAGGTACCCCCATCTACTCCAATGTTCCCTTTAGGTTATCTATCATCTTGCCAACTAGGGTCAAGAAGGGTTATATGTTAATGTTTGTGTAATTCCCAATGCCAATTGGGACCCTGTTATCACTGAGTGTGAAAGTGATGTTCTCAGAAATGTTAAGTAGAGAGGGTCGGAGACTGAAATTCAGTGACTGATGGCATTCAGAAACTCATTGACTACTAAATCTTTCACAATACAGAAATGGAGAAATTGAAAATGTCCACATAGTATCCTATTTATGTCTCCCCTCCCCACATTCCCTAACTGGCTATAGAGCCGAGCATGAACGGACACTCCCATGTTCACCCTATTTTTGAAATCATGATTACTGCCATCACCAATTTCCTCGAGCATAGGCCAATATTGGAATCTCTAACTAGAATCATCTAGCCACAAGGAATGTCATGATAACATTAGTGTAGCGTACAAGTGGCTTCCATCCCTCAACTATGTTGTTACACCACTTATCATACTCTCCCACCTCAAGATTCAGCCAATATGATCCTGGCCTCCTCGTCTATAGTGCTAGAAGACATTGCTTTGGTCATCCAAAAATCTTTAAATTTTGTTCCAAATTCAAGAAAATTCTCATCTATATATTTAATGAAATATACTTATGTGAGGGGGGATAATGACCCAAGTTTTCAATAGAAGACTCCAAAAGATGTTTCTCTAAGAGAGGAGTATGATTCCTATCAATCAATACATTCAGTTTCAGGAGAAATTATTCATATCAGAACACATCTAGTGGGGGGACACTGATGCAGTTCACATCTCACATGATGATTACCACCTCCCTATGGTGAAGGTGGAATGTGTTTTCATCTAGGGACCAACGGCTGGGAAGCTCTATCAACACCTCATTTGAACAGTAGTTATAGAATTATGATGTATACACTACATCATATATGTTTATATGATGCAACTAAACCCCATAGTCCACGTAGGTGTAGCGCACCCTTAATGCCCAGGACCACCCTTTAATATAGTTTCCACCTAAATGAAGGACTTACTTCTTATGTCAACCATTATAGTTGTCTCGCATGCTAATATGGAATATGATATCATATCGGGATAGGAATTCTTTACCCTTCAGTTTCTCCCTCGTGACAATCCTGATCTATCCACTTAGTGTATAGATGGTGATTTCCCCATGATATCAGGCATACTGACCATGGAAATTGATTTTCAGGTAGGTGAACTCGTCCCCATGTGTGAACGAAGAGCATGGAACATTTAATTTTATGCCTGAGATGTCCACATCGCATATCAACTTGAAATTCCACAACTGGAGGTGCTCTCTCAATAGATAGTTTCTTTAAACTTTGGTCAACATGTTTAGAAGCATCTTGTTATCATATATGACCCTAATATCTTGATGAATATTTAGGTTTCTAACTATTTAGGACCTCTATATAATTAAAACTGCATTAATCTTATCTTAACATGGTTGTTTGGCCATTTTGAGTGCATCTTGGGGTACAATGGTAATTTCATGAAAATACACTTCTTTGGGGCACAAAGTGCGAGTTGGTATGAAACATTGGATACGTGCACACAAAATGCTAAATCTGTCATGGAATTAGTTATGTGGAAGGTCAAATTGCATGAAAAATGTGGTCAAAAAATCATATTTTCACACAAAAATGGAGTTATGTGAATTGAAGATAACGATTATCATGTGATAAGTCCAAGTAGCAAACAAGCCCCCACCTATTTATATGTGATGACCACAAGTTGTGCACCAAAAACAAAACCATTTGCATGTCTCGGAAAAAATATTGCATGCAATGATAGAAATGAGACATTGCCTTCGACATTTACTTTAGAACCTAACCTTACAATCCCCAATTAGATAAAATTAAAAGGGGGGCATTTTTTGGTTTGAAAATATCATCAGGACCCTAAAATGGTTAGTTTTGGGTGAACCAAGCATGATATCTACCCTAAAGGACCATTCTATGGATGATGAAGACGATAAGCACAAATTTCTATGGGTGTGTACAAAGATGGTATTATGAACAAAACAGACTTCTATGACAAATATGACATATCATTACACGGATTATCCATAGGAAAGCAACAAACTTAAGGACATTGCACATAAATAATACTTTTTTAAAACAAGAAATAAGTAATGCATGAAAACCTTTCATAGAACCACTAATGTTGCACTCTATATATGACAATAATCCAAAGGTGATATGTGGCTAAACTCCAACAAAAAAGGAGAAATTGTCATGAAAATCCAGTTGCACTCCCATGGATATGTGTGCCGAAAATTGAGTAATTCGAATATAAATGAAAGATCACCCCCTCCCATCTTAGAGAGGCTCTCAAAAAGATGAATCTATGCTCTGCTATGTGCAACTCCTATTATTATGCCACGTCACACAAATCAAAAAACAATGGAACTTCAATGGTGAGGAATTTTCATGAAAGGACTCATGTGGTAACAACCTTTATTTCTACTGTTGTAGAGTGATCCTTGCAAAACTATCCCTTGGGCCAGTTTGGGGCACAAAATGGGAACCTACCCCCACAAAATCTGGGATGGCACATAACACCAAAATTTGTGTACAACCATGAACCTTGAATCCATGAATTGTTCTTATGATTGAGCCCTCTGCTCATGCATATTTTTCAGGTAACCCAGCCTAGTTTCATACAAAAACTTCCTATACCCCTACTTGATGTACACAATTCCTCTAGTTCAACCATTACTCTACTTTTTACTTCTAACCATGAGTAATCTAACCACTTTTTCTTTCAATCATGGGGAAAATAATGTGGAACTCATGATTAAACACTCCTCCACAAAAGTTCCACTGACATAACCCACCCAAAAGAACATGAGTGGTGGTCATATAAGCTCAATGGGTGAAGAGTGAGCATAAAAACACCAAATCTACAGAACATAAAATTTCCTAGTTTCATATCCTATTCATATGATGTTATACTACATGACAATGTCCTTAACACATGATGTAAAACTGTAATCTTACCCTATATAACAAACACAGTATTCCCCATGTATGATCGCCATGGGATGCCACCCTCTCCCACCATGGGCCATAGATCTTCACACTTGGGCCACACAAAATCTCACTTGGGGCATAGACCTTCACAACCATATATATTTCAAGCTTAATCCCCACAACATCCGTCCCCATATGGGGATGGGACATGCGCAATGGGAAGCTCCCGTGCATAAGAACTAAATTTCATCTCCTTGGGTAGGATTAAATCCCTACCATGGGGTTATTTTATGTGTAATATCCACAACATCCCTCATCGACTCTCCTTTCACGACATGAGCATCCTTATCACATGATGTTAAACTATATGGATCAGTCCTATAACACGACCTTTAACCGTGACATCAAACTATATTGGTTTTGATCTATGTATTATAAAACTGGGTATGTAGGACACCTCAGTGAGGTTCAATCCTAAAAATGGTATACTTAGGTGTGACATCTTCCCTCCTAGGGACACACTTCCCATATCCTCTTCTATAGGGATTTCAAGCCTAGACCACTAGATCCTCCTCCATGAGGTGTTTTGATCTATCGATAAGCTATTCATTTGTAACATCTTCCCTTTTATGGACACACCTCCTTGATCCACTTCCATGGGCCATTATGATCAACCCAATCAAAACTCCATAAGATGTAGAACTTGAAACTCAATATGTCTCTATAGGATGTTATGATCTATCTCTACAGGATGTAGAAAATTTTACCTGACTGAAAATACTTATCCCATGCATAAGTATGGGTTTCATAAGAAACAAATTCATGGATTAATTATTCCCATGGAATTAATTACCCCGTTATCAATATGATATTACTTGGGTTCCACACCTAAGATTCCTTATATGAGGTTCCCTCCTATGGGGAAGAATATAGGTGACCAAAGAACCTAGTGTCTAGAAATACACTGTGATGGCCAACCTGACTACTCTCCTGACTAATAGTTTCTTCCCTATCGAGATAGAAGGTAATTAATTGGTGTAAACAAAGAGTTGGTACTGGGAAGGAATTTCACAAACATGACATTAATCTGTGAGGGATACCCAGACTAGGCTATGAGTTCCAAGAGGGAATCCATGGAAGGAGGAACTAACATCCCATCATCCAGTTTTGATCAAGGAAAAGACATTTTTGATGAAAGTGACAAAATCAAACAACCTTTTGAATGTGGTAATGTGATGAAATAGAGAGGCAATGTACAATAATGCATATGTATACCATAGTGAAATCCAGAAAAACAACCCTAAGAAAGTATTAAAAACCTAAAAACACTTAAAACCCATAAAACCCATAAAAAATGATAAATCGCCTAAAACCCCTAAACTTTTTAAAAAACACTAAAAACCATCAAACTCCCAAAAACATTAAAATACAACAAAAATACTAAAAACCCTAAAAATCACTAAAAACATAAAACACCCTAAATACCCTGAAAACCCCTATGAAAACCATAAAAAACTAAAAACACATAAATCCCCTAAAACCTTAAAAATGCTAAAACCCCTAAGAAACCCTAAAACGTCTCTAAAACAATAAAACCCATTAAAAACTTTACAACCCCAAAAAACCAAAAACCCCCTTAAAATCAATAAAAATTTAAAAATCCACGAAAAACTCTAAAAAATCTTTAAACCTGTAAAAATGATAAAAATCCATAAAAACATAAAAAACACTAAAACCCAAAAAATAATAAAACCCCTAAAAACCATAAAATCACCCAAAAACCATAAAAACCCTAAAACTATAAAAATGATAAATATTTTCTTAAAATACCAAAAAATTTAAAAAACCACCAAAACCCCCTTAAATCCCGAATAAAAAATAACATTCCGATTCAGGGGGTTACCCAAAGGTGACCAATACCCGATTGGCCACATGGATTCAAATGCATTTTCTTAAATGCCAGAGGCAGAAAACTAGTAGCGAGGTCCTTCGATGTGATAGTGGGGAAACTATGCCCTCATTGGAAAAATAACACAGTGGAAAAATATACTAATAACAATAGTAACAGAATTAGAATACCATACTACAAGTAAATAGCAGAAGATAGATAGTATAAACAACTAAAAAATATATATAAATAAATGATGCACGTCACATGTATCTAGGAAAGTAACCAAACAAGTCAAAATTATATAAATACAATACTAAAACCAAAGTACCAAAAATTAAGTAAACTCCAACAATATCGTAAACCTCTGCTTGGTCTCATGCTCACCTACTCCATAGCAATCAAGTACCTGATGATGAAGGGCACTTTCCCTTATATATACCCGCAACCATATAATCTGTTTGGGTAAAAAATCATGACCCAAATAGGGTGTGAGATGAATCCCAGTAGGCAACAACCAAAATAATTGTTAATAACTGTCACTGAATATATATAGCAGGCAATATGCAAAATGAAGCAATAAACAAGAAAGTACGCAAAAGTAAACAATCCTATAGTTTCCAATTATATTCATTTTCATTTATAATTATTCAAATTATTTAATAATGAAACTCTTGGATTTAGTATAAGATATGTATCCCCTATGGAATAGAAAAAAGTAGATGTCTTAGAAGAGCATCTAATGATCATGTAAGACCGAGTCCAAGTTTGTGAGTTGTCTTGGCAGGCTCATCAAAAATCAAACAATCATTCACAAGAAGCCCTTTGGAAAAGTTATCAGAGTCTAACCACTCTGGTTTAGCATATCCTCAATTCAATAAAGATATAACAACCCTATGGGAAAATCACATATTCTAACCCCTTTGGTCAAACAAACTATAGACTCTCTCCGGAAGCATTCACCATCAAATCCCCTGTGGTCTTCTAATGATAAAATACATACTCTATGAGGAATCACTCAATTCATATTCCCTATATGGTCTTATAATGGTATACTATAGACACTCTTATGGAGAAATAACTGTCAATCCCCCCTATGGTCGCACAATATAAATATAATAGACACTATGGGGAAGCCCTCAACATTAATTCCCCCTATGGTCTAACTACAGCAGGTTCTCACCACCTTGTGTAATACAATCTTACAGAACAATATCTAGAAGCACAAATTAATCTCAAATACTACAAGACTAAGTATTTACAATGCATAAAGAAATAATTTAATAATCTTTAATTAAGAAATCAATTCCAACTTAACAATTAAAGAAATAAAAACAAGGTCTACCTCATGGGAAACCTGCACCAAACAGCTGTAACCATTCAAACTAGTAAACGCACCCACGAGGTGTCTTCTAAACATGAAATTTATAATAATATAACAATGAAAACCCTTAACCCAGAAATAAATCTAAGGCAGATGATAACAAGGTTCAATTACTCAACACAAAATACCTGAATCATGGGTAACCAGAACATAGGAATATATAACTCAAATAAAAACTCTGAAAGGAAATTAACCACCTACCTCGATATCATACAAGGAACTCTCTTTCACGTAAGCACTTGAATCATCCTAGAACGTCATAGATCTAAAAAAAGGTAAAAAAAATTAAACATTTGATAAATCTAGACCGAGAATAAATAAGGAAGAGAGAATCTAGGGAAAGAGATAAATCACTGGGGGGAATCTAATGCACCTGGAGGTTCCTTAATCAGAGCTTAGAAAAAGTAACGAGAGGCGCTCGAAGATAATCGATCGTAAATCACTCTATTATACGAGACACGAGAATAAGAATCAAGTTATGGAGATGAGGCGTTATCTCTATCCAATTAATTAAATTAAAATAAAATTACCCGTAATGTTCATTTAATGTACACGTTGTGTTCTAACCTCAATCGGTCCCCACTTTAGGTGGTCCACACGACCAGGTACTTGGCTGTTACATGAGCAGTACATGGCTACCCATGGAAACCAGGTACACGGTGTGTACTCAATAGTACCCGAAATGTACTTAGAAAATTTCTAAAATATTCCTTTTTCCTAAAAAACACCTAAAATCAAGATCTATAACTGAAAAGACGATCCTGGTTCGTACAAAATCCCCCCCCCCCTTAAACCAATTCATCCCTAAATTTCCCTTCCAAGGGTGGAAAAAGAATAAACTTCAAACAGCTCTGGCCATTGTGATCGCATGCCGACCTACCTCTCCCATGTCTGGTCATGTAATCGCATGTGCTGCCACAACACCTATACGAGAGGATCAAACAAGACATGGATAATCTACGTACTGTGATCCATAATCTGTATAGGGCGCTCCTCCAAGGATGCATCCACCTCCAACTCAACCGCCTCAGGTTGAAAAACGTGAGACAAGTATGAAAAGTAACATCATAGCTGAGAAACATAGAAGACATCGGGAATATCCCGATACCTCTGAGGTAACTGAAACAGATAGAAAATCGGTCTGAATCTGTCCAAAACCTCAAACGGTCTAACGTATCTCAGTGAAATCTTTCCCTATATTTAAATCCTCATGTGTCCCAACCTCAGTGTGACAAACAAGGAAACACGATCTCAAAACTTGAAATCCAATGTTCATCTCTGTCAATCAACATAAGATTTCGTGCGAGACTATGTAGTAGCCATCCTCGTCCAAATCAACTTCACCTGCTCAGTGGTATCCTAGACAAGACTAGGTCCCAACATAACTGCCTCTCCTACCTCCAGCCAACATAGAGTTGATCGACAAGGCCTAACATACAAATCCTCATATGGTTCCATCTAAATAATCACCTGGAAACTTTTTTTGTAAGAAAACTCCAATAGGGGTATATGTCTCTCCCAAGAGCCCCTGAAATCCAGGATTCATGCTCGTAGCATGTCCTATAAAACTTGAATCATGCCCTTAGACTAGCCATTTGTCTGAGGATGGTATGATTTAAATATAAGTAATTGGGTACCCAATGCCCTCAATAGTCTCTTCTATACAAAATAAGTTAAATGGGTATCCCTGTTTGAAATGATAGAGCATGGAACCCCATAAAACCGTACAATATCTCAGATGTAAAACCTTCAAAGATCATTAACACAAAATGTCTCTTTGATTAGTAAGAAGTGTGAAGACTTCATGATTCTGTCAATAAAAACCCAAATTGCATCATTCCCTCAAGTTGACCTTGGTAAACTCGTCACTAAATCCATCACGACGTCATTCCACTTCCAATCAGGAATGTGTAACTACTGTAAAATCCATTCTGGTCATTGATTCCCTGCCTTCACCTACAGATAGGTAGAATATATCATAACAAAACTAGAAACATCTCTCTTCATACCTGGTCACCAATACTGATGGTGTAGATCTTGATACATCTTGGTGACACGTGGATGAATTTCCCAAACCAAGGAATTAAAATAATGAATCAGCTCTCATGTATGTATTATAACACCCCTACATGCCCATGAAAATTAAAGATCTCATACTTTCCTACGATCTACCTAGAAGTAGGGTCATTTCCTGACACACTCTCCCATAGGACTGGGCCTTAGAAGTATGATAGCTGCCTCATTCTCACTCGATCCAGAAGGGTAGAGGTAACAACTACAGAAGAAAGATAATTATTCCCCTGTCTATCGTGCACCTCCAAATGCATCTCAGAGAATAGATCCATAAGCTTCCACTCACTACTATCCTCCTAAACTACCTATATTTGAGTCCTTATACTCATTGCATCATCCACTACATTGCCTTTCCCAGGTGTGTAGGTAAGCTCAAAGTCGAAATACTGAAGGTACTCAACCCACCTTTTCTATCTCAAATTAAGATCAAACTGAGTAAAGATATACTTGAGACTTTTTTGGTCAGTGAAAACCAAAAAATGCTCTCCCAAAAGATAATGTCTCTTACAGTGTAAATCATGCACAACTAAAGCTATCTCGAGATCATGTGTTTGGTAATTCCTCTCATGTGGCCTCAACTGCCAAGACTCATAAGCAATGACTCCTCCCCCTCACATAGAAATTACTCCCAACCTGATACCCGATGCATCATAGTAAACACTTTAACTCATTCCTAGAATTGAAAAAACTAGTATCGATGTTGATGTCAACCTCCCCTTCATCTTCATAAAAGCTGAATCATAGGATCATGTCCACAAGTACTTCACAACCTTCTTAGTCAGGCCCATCAGTGGCGCTGTTAAGTGTAAAAATTCATGTATAAAGCGTGTGTATTAACCAGAAAACCCCATAAAACTCTATACATCAAATACATTATTTGGATTCCCCTAGGAAACTAATGCTCTAACTCTCTCTAGGTACACATAAACTCCTATATCTAAGATAAAATGACCCAATAAGTGAATCTCGTCCATCCAAAAGTTTCATTTTGAGAGATTAGCATATAATTGATGATCTCTTAGTGTACTAAAAATGATCTCAAGATTGGTGGCATGGTTTTTTCGTGTGTGAGAGTACACTAACATATCATCCATGAAGACTACCAAGAAATAATCCAAGTAATGATGGAACACTCAGTTCATTAGTTCCATGAAAACTGCAGGTGCGTTCGTGAGATCGAACAACATAAGCACATACTCGTATAGACCATACATACTCCAAAAGGATTTAAGAGTTATATCTGATGGTCTAACATGCAACTGATGATAACTGGATTTCAAGTCAATATTTGATAACACCCAAGATCCTAGATGTTGATCAAAGAGATCACGAATCCTTTGAAAATGATGTTGGTTCTTGACCTTCAACTAGGTCATCTTCCAATCATCCACACAGAGTCTAAGGGTACTGTATGCCTTCTTTTCAAATAGGACAGGTGAACCCCAAGGAGAATTATTGGGTCAAATGAATCCCTTTTCCTGTAACTCCTCTAAATATTTCTTAAGCTCTTGTAACTCTATTGTAGCCATCCTATAATGAGTAACGGACACAGGTGGTGCTCCTAGCACCAGATCAATAAATAAATCTACCTCTCACTTTAGAGGGAAACCAGAAAATTCATTTGGAATGACAACTCTAAAATGATCAACCACTAGAAAAAAGTATATCTGTGAAGTCCCCTGGTCATCCAGATAAAAACATTCCATCTTAAATTTAATTTCTCTCAACCCATGATGCTCTGGTCCAGCTCTACTCTACAAGACATCCCAATCACCCTTTTGAAGAAAATACCTGCCCTTTGGTGATGTGAAACTCTCCCTACGACGACAGTAGTCAATAAATGCTTGAAAGGAGACTAACTATTCCATTATGAGAATGAAATCAAAGTCTATCATCTCTAGGACATAGAGGACCCACAAAATCTGACACCCACCAACCTCAAGAGGTCACTCCTTACACTGACGTACACCTGTCATCCAAATTCCCAACAGAGTGTCCAGAATCATAACAACATTTTAAGTAAATATATAGAGCCCAAGGATATCTACAATAGAAATAAATATGAAACTATGGGAAGCCCCTATATAAAAAAGTCCAGAATCTAAAACTGAGGAAACTAGAATTATACCTATAACTTTATTGAGTTTGGGATCTTTCTCTTGTTTGTTCTGCTCCACTACAAAGTCTAACTTGTACTGTGGCCCTTTGACCCGGCCTAACTACCCTAAGTCGATCCACCCTGCTGTCTTTGGAAACCTGTCTTCTGGCTACCACGACCACGAACTCCTCCGTGGCTTCAACGGATGAATGAACTCTAGTTCCTTAACTGATAAGAAACTGATGGTCCTTCTTCTGAATGTATAATCATATCAGAAACCCTATCACTAGTTGTTGGTGAGAAAAACTAGAAAAACACTAAAGATGGCCCATCTTTCCCCAAGATCAGCACTCAATTGGGTCTCTCGGGCACTGAGGTCTTGTATTCCCACTCATCCCACACTAGTAGCACTCCACATAGCTACCAAAAATAGTATCTCGTCTAATTAGATCTATGTGTGTAGACTCCCTGTGGAACATCCTACTATTACTCAGAGAAGTATCCACATTGGATATCTAACTACCCTGGCACATAGCTCCAGACTCTCTCAGACTATGCTCGGTGATCAACACCTAGTTTACTATAGATGATATGTAATTCAACCTGAATTTGTTCACCTAGGATCAGATGTTATGTTTCAGACCATCCTCAAACATTCTGGCCAAAATAACTCATCATCATCTGGAATGGGTGTGAAGCACTGCAGCTCTGTGAAGTGAGAAGAATACTCCATAAATGAAAGAGTACCCTATTCCAAACCCATGTACTCTTGGGTTCAGTCGGCCCTCAAGTTATCCATTATAAATAGTCATATAAGGTCTGCTAGAACTAATCTCAAGCCTTATATCTTTGGCATCCCGCCTGTGATATCACATCCCATCATCTCTTGGAGGAATCTCGAAGCATGTAGGTTTCGAGACTCACCCTCCTCTCAAGAGGTATCTTGACTTTCTTGAAGATAGAGAGCATGGATTCTAACCGTGACTATGTTTCATGAGATCTTCCATACCTTGAGAAATTGGAATGATTCTGCTGCTGAAAAACTTGCGTCAACTATTCCAAAGGCAGGGTAGGATGCAATGCTCCTTGATAGGTCTGCCTAAACCTCATGAAGCCTTCTCAGAACTTTGCATCCGCACCTGTGTCAGGTATAAAAGCTAGTTCCAAGACAAGCATGATGGGAGGATCTATTGGTATCCCCTAATCTATTGTTTCTTGTGTTTTGTAATCACCCTGCACCTACTGCACAACAAGAGGATGTCTTGGTGGCATGACTCTGCAAGGTCAAGTGCACACCTCAGTTAATCTTATCAAGGATGGGAACTTAGAAGCTCAAGAAAGGAACATGAGAAGAAAAGAAATATAGTTTTACTAAATAGGGGTACAGGAAAAGTTTAACCCCTACAAGACATGTTTCTTTATGATTTGAACATGGGCATATACCTCAACCAAAACTGGTCATGTTACACCCCTACACACGACATGTTCATCCTGTGACATGATGTGTACTTGAATTTTCACTCTATCCCGAGTTATTCTACATGGATAAACCACATCGTTCTCCCATGGGTAACACTGCACGATGTGTTCACCCTATACACAACATGTAACAATTATGTTCTAACCACCCATGTCATTATTCACACGGTTGACTCTACACAACGTGCAAGAATGAGACAAGATGTGTACAACCTGAGTTTCATCCATCTGTGTCATTAGTCACATGGTAGGATACATGGCCTCTTTGGAACATGATGTACTTATAGTGCACAATGTGTTCTAATAAACATTTATCAGTCAGTTTCTCTTCTCAAACAGTTAGTCACACAATTAAATACTACACAACATGTTCATAGAGTACACAATATATACATAAGAAAACTTTTTTTTCTAGAACAGAATAACACAGGGCATGTGTTCATAACAGCACATGCTGTGTTGTCTGGGTTTTTCGAATAATAGACCTTTAATGCTCCTCTAAAACCCTTAAAAATTTGAATTTTGTCCAAGGAATGAAAACTTTAGACCCGTGAGAGCCCATACGACCACAAATGAATGTTTTTCATCCTTACAAACATTATAAATTGAAAAAAAAATCAACTAATGTTCAAACATGATCCAAAAAATTCTAATCTAAGAGCGCGTATAACACCTTAGGGACCAAATTTTGGAGTCCATCCAAATTTTTTTTGCATATTCCAATACCCTATAAAAAATTTTGGTATTATATCATGAAATATATCAAAACAACATGCATATCTAGAACAATGTCTATCACATCAACATGAAATTAGTAATATACATTAAATGGAATAACAAGAATGTATGACATGTGATCCCTATCAAGTTCCTATATGATGAATTAGATGGCACACCCTCATCTCATCAGGTTAAAATAGAAATAGAACCTCAATAACATCAATGATAATAGAACAATACATGTGTATCACCCAATGGTGAAATCAAATAATAGTAAAATTTGAAAAACCCAAACAAATTTCAATTTTCAAGGTAACTTGGCCTTTCCCTATACACAAGTTAGCTACTCCCGGACACAACATATTACCAACTACCTATTCTTTCCTATCCCTATCTATAAGCTTCAAACAGTATGTAAAAGTAGAAATGAATCCACTAATACAACTTTGTAATGTCCCGGTTCTAAGTGCTCCCCAGAGTTGCCCCGTACCAAGTTGGTAACATGGCCTCAAGCACATATCCTCGAATGATAGAGGCTTCCGACTAGCAGTGAGGGCCTTGAGTGTGATAGTGTGGAAACTACGCCCTCATTGGTAGAATAACATAGTTGAAACAAATAGTAATAACAATAGTAGTGGAAGCGGTAATACCATATAACATGTAAACAACAAAATATGGATAATATAGACAATTGCAGCATATATATAAATAAATGATTCATGTCACATGTATCTTGTAAATAAGTCAACCTAGTCACAATGCTAGAAATACAATACTAAAACCAAAGTACTGAAAAGTAAGTAAACTCCAACAACATTGCAGGCCTCAGCTTGGTCCCATGCACTCCTTCTCTATAGCAATCAAGTACCTGATGATGGACTCTTGCCCTTATCAATACCAGCAACCATATAATTTGGTTGGGTCAAAAAGCATGAACCAAATAGGGTGTGAGATGAATCCCAGTAGGAAACCCCCAATAGATCTATGCTTAACTATTAGTGAATATATATATCAATCAATATGAAAAATGAAGCAATAAACAAGCAGGTACTCAAAAGTAAAAAATCATACAGTTTCTAATTGCATTAATTTTCATTTATAATTATACAAACTATTGAAAAATGAAACTTCCAGATATAGCCTAAGCTCTATATCCCCTGTGGAAAAGAAAAAAGCAGATATCTTAGATGACCATCTAACAATCTAGTAAAACGAAGTCCAAGATTGTTCTTTGGCTTGGCAAGATCATCACAAATCAAACAATCATTCACAAGCAACCCTCTGGGAATGTTCTCATAGTCTAAACCCTATGGTTCAACATATCATCAATTCAATAAAGATATAACGACCCACTAGGAAATCTCACATAGTCTAAACCCCTTGGTCCCACAGAACAAAGACTCTATGAGGGAATAGTCACTATCAATTCTCACTGTGGGATTATATTGAGAAACTACAAACTCTATGAGGAAGAACTCCATGTCCATTCCCCATGTGGTCCCCTAATGTTATACTATAGAAACTCTGAGGGAGAACTCACCATCAATCCCACCTATGGTCTCACAATGTAAATATTACAGAAACTCTAGGGAATCCCTCAATGTCAATTTACCCTATGGTCTAACTACACCAGGTTCTCAAAGCCCTGTGCAATAAAATCTTGCAAAATGATATCCAACAGCCCAATGTAATCTCAAATAATTCAAGACTAAGTAACTATAATGGATAACAGAAGCATTTAACAAGAATAAATTAAGCCATCAATTCCAACCTAACAAGAAAGGCAGGGAAAATAGGGTCTGCCTCATGGACAACCTAGACCAAATGACCATAACCATTCAAACAAGGAAACCCACCGACAAGCTATCCCCTAAACATGCAATTTAGCATAATATAACAATGAAAATCCATAACCTAGCAATCAATATAAGTAAAATGACAACATGGTTCAATTCCTCATCCCAAAATACCCGAATGATGGGTAATCGACACTAAGGAATATATAACTCCAAGAAAAACTCTGAAAGACCACAAACCATGTACCTCGATGTTGTATGAGGAACACTCTTGAATGTCGACCCATGAATCATCCCATAACATCATAGATCTATAAAAAAGTCAAAAACATTCAACCATGGATAACTCATAAAAGACTAGAAATCAAGAAGAGAGACTATAGGGAAAGAGAGAACTCACCAGTGGGAATCCAACACAGTAGGCAATGCCTCAATAAGAGCTTGGAAGGAGGAATGGTTGGCACTAAAAGATAATCATTCTTACATTGCTCACCTGTACGAGATTCAGGAAGAAGAAGTCGGTTTTGGAGATGAGTCGTGACCCCGGTCAGATTAATCAAATAAAAAGAAAATTATACCACATGTTCATTTAATGTACACGTCGTGTACTAGCCTCAATAGGACACCACTTTAGGCAGTCCACATGACCACATACTCATCCATTACATAGCCAGTACACGGCTACCTATGGAAACTGGGTACGCGGTGTTTACTCCATAGTACATGGTGTGAACATAGAAAATTTCCAAAATATTCCGTTTTCCTCAAAAACACCAAAAATCACAATTTATACCTGAAAATAAGATCCGGGTTCTTAAATAAAATAATAAAAACATAAAAAAACATAAAACCCCAAAAACCTAAAAATGCGGAAAACCCAAAAAACCTGAAATTCCTAAAAAACCATTAAACCCCTCAAAATCCCTAAATACCAATTAAAATCTTGAAAAACCCTAAAAATTCTTAAGAATATTAAAACCCCTTGGAAACCCTAGAAAAAACATAGGAAAAATAAAAACAATTAAAACCCCTAAAAACCTGAAAAATGCTAAAACCCCTAAAAACCCTTAAAGGCCCCAAAACACCAAAAACCAGAAAAACTATAAAAAAAATTAAAAAACCATAAAACCATTAAAATCTCTAAAACCCTTTAAACACCAAAAAAATGTTTAAAAATTCTTAAAAAATTTAAAACCCCTAAAAACTAAAAAACAATAAAAACCTAAAATACACTAAAAATCATCCAAATATATAAAATCATTAAAATTCACAAAAAACTTAAAAAAGAACTAAACTTTCCTAAAAACCCAGAAAACCCCTAAGAAAACCATAAAACACTAAGAACACTTAAAAGCCCTAAAAACTATAAAAATGCTTAAAACAATAAAAAACCCTAAAAACCCTCAAAATCCCTAGAAACCCAAAACTCTATAAAACACCTAAAAATCTATAAATACATAAAAAACCTAGTTTTTTTGAAAAAAAAACTAAGAAAACCATTAAAACCAAAAAAGATTTAAACACCTAAAAAATTCTAAATCCCTGAAAACCCCCAAAAACTATACAAAACCTAAATCCCAAAAAAACCACTAAAAACTCTAAAAACCCTTTAAACCCCTAAAATGTTAAAAAACTCATAAAAACTATAAAAACCTTAAAACCCCTAAAAACCCTCAAAATCCTTAAAACCTCTCAAAACCATAAAAATTCTAAAAACCCGTAAAAATACCTAAAACATATAAAACCATATAACCCAAAAAACCCCTAAGAAAACCATAAAACATAAAAACATTTAACACCCCTAAAAAATGATAAAAAATCTAAAAATCACTAAAAAACCCTAAAAGATATAAAATCATTCGAAATCCCTAAAAACCCCAAAAACATAAAATTCATAAAAAGTCTCTAAAATCCATAAAACCATAAAAATTACTAAAAACCCTAACACACCAAAAAACATTAAAACACTTAAACCATTAAAAAACCTAAAATCACTAAAATCTCAAAATACCCTAAAAATACCCTAAAAACCGCTAAAACCCATAAAAAACCTAAATAATCCTATGAAAAACCACTCAAAATCAATATAAAATCTAAAAAACCAAACACACCCTAATAATCCCTAAAACCCATAAAAATATAAAAAACCCTAAAAACCCGTAAAACCCATAGGAAAGCCTTAAATACATAAAAAAATTAAAACCCCTAAAAATATTAAAAATCCTAAAAACCATAAAATCCCAAAATACCAAAAAACCCAAAAATCCAAAAATCCCTAAAAATTATAAAAACATAAAAAACCATGAATCTCTGAATGCCGATAAGAAAAAAGTAAAAATATAAAAACACTTAAAACCATAAAAATCCACTAAAAACTCTCAAAACCCTTTAAACCCCTAAAAATGTTAAAAGGCACAAAAACTGTTAAACCCCTAAAAACACAAAAAAAACCCATCAAAATCGAAAAAAAATAAACACCACAAAACCCTTAAAAACATAAAATCCCTAAACATATCTAAAAAACCTAAAAACCATAAAAAACCTATGAAAGACCTAAAAATCCAAAAAAAAACATTAAAACCCTAGGAAAAACTAAAAAACCTAAAAACAGTTAAAACCCCTAAGAACCTACAAACCACTAAAAACCCTAATATCTAATGACCCTAAAAACCTTAAAAAACATAAAAACCAAAAATAACATAAAAAACCTAAAAACCCATAAATCCCCTAAAACACACTAAATTTTTTAAAAACCCATTAAACCCTTAAAAATTATTAGAAACTATAAAAAACCATAAAATGCTATAAAACTCAAAAAACCTAGAAACCCAAAAACCATAAAAATCCGAAAAACCATAAAATATCCCTAAAAATCCCAAGAAATGTTAAAAACCCTAAAAATACCTAACAAATCACTAAAACCTTAAAACACATAAAACCCAAAAAAACCTAAAAAACACTGGAAACTATAAAAACCCTAAGAACACCTTAAAAGATAAAAACCATTCCAAAAAAACAAAAAAAAATGAAAAACCCAATAAAAACCCTTCAATCCCCTATAAATATTAAATAACTTTAAAAACATTAAAAACCTTAAAAAACTCAAAAACACTAAAAACCAAAAAATACATAAAAAACCTAAAAACCCTAAAACCCATAAGACCCCTCGAAATCCCTAAAAATCCCTAAAAATCCTAGAAATTATAAAAATCCTAAAAAAACTCAAAAATGTAAAAAACATGAAAACCCTTAATAAAAACTTAAAAACCTAAAAACACATAAAACCCTTGGAAAACTAAAAATCAAAAAAACTATAAACACCCTACAAAACTGAAAAAGCCCTTAAAATCCTAAAACCCTCAAAATATTTAAAACCCAAAAAACTATAAAATAAAAAAATCCTTAAAAATAACTACAAACATAAAAAACCCAAACAACCCTAAAAAATGTTAATAAATACTTAAAAACCTAAAAACACTCAAAACCACTAAAAACAAAAAAAACAATAAAACCCAAAAAAACTCTAAAAAGACAAAAAAAAAACCCAAACCCCCTTAAAACCATAAAACCCCATAAATACCTTAAAAACCCTAAACCCAAAAAAATATAAAAACCCTTTAATCACCTAAATTTTTTTAAAAACTCTTAAAAACATTAAAAAGCCACAAAACCCCCAAAAACCCCAAACAACTATAAAAACCACAGAAACCCTAAAACCCCTAAAATCCCTCAATATACCTAGAAACCCTAAAAACCTTAAAAACCTAAAAAATTAACAAAAAATTCCTACAAAGATAATAAACCCTAAAAACCATGAAACACCCAAAGAAATGATTAAAAACCTAAAAACACTAGAAACCCTAAAAAACCAAAAAACACTAATAACCCTAAAAAAAGTGTAAAAACCCAAAAAACCCTAAACACCCTAAAAACCCTAAAAACCAATAAAAACCGATTAAACCATAAAATAACACTAAAATCTCTAAAAAATTATTAAATCCCTAATAATATAAAAAAACTCTAAAAATCATAATAAAATAAAAAAACCCTAATAACCCAAAAACCCATAAATATTCTAACAACTATAAGGAACCCTAAAACCCCCTATAATCCCTAAAAATCATAAAAACCCATAAAATCCTTAAAAATCCATAAAAATCCCAAAAAAACGTAAAAAACCCCTAAAATACCTAATAAAACCTTATAATATTAAAAGCACTTAAAATATCTAAAAAACCTTAAAACGCTAAAAACCATAAAACCCTTAAAATCCTAAAAACCCAAAAAAACCCTCAAAATTAATAAAGACCAAAAACCCAATAAAACTCCTAAAAAATCCTAAAAAATTAATTAGTACTTAACAAACCCAAAATGACTAGTGAAATGCTATGAAAACCTTGAAAACATAAAAACACTTAAATCCCAAAAAACCCAAAAAATGCTAAAACTGCGAAAAAGCCTAAAACTAAAAAACATAAAAAACCATAAAAATCCCTAAAAATAGATAAAACCCTAAAATCCACAAAAATATCTAATAGAACAGTAAATTCCCTAAATTTTTTAAAAAACTCTAAAATACCATATGAATCCTAATAATAAAAAAGCACTAATAACTAAAAAAATTATAAAAACCTAAAACAACCTTAAAAAAATAAAACTTCTCAAAATCCTTAAAAACCATAAAAACCATAAATATCCAAAAAATTCTATAAAATCCCTAAAAACATAAAAAAACCCTAAAAATCCATAAAAACCCTTATGAAACCATGAAAAACAAAAATACTTAAAACCCATAAAAACATACAACACTCAAAAATCTATAAAAACCTCTAAAACCCTAAAATCCCCAAAAATCCTCAAAATCCCAATAATCCTTAAAAACCATAAATATTAGAAAAATCTATAAAAATCACCAATAATGTAAAAACCGCAACAACCTATAAAACCCCTAACAAAACCATTAAAATCTGAAAACACCTAAAACCCCTAAAAATATTAAAAACACCTAAAACCATAAAAATACTAAAAAACTAAAACCACCCAAAATAACCAAAAAGCATAAAGTCCCCAAAACTCTATATCCCACTAAAAACCAAAAATAACACCTAAAAACACTAAAAATGACTAAGATAATCTAAAAAAACATTAAACCATAAAATGTTAAAAATTGTAAAAATCCATTAAACCCTAAAAACTAAAAAAACACTCTATAAATAAAAAAAAATACAAATCCTAAAAACCTAAATAACTCTTCAAAATCCCTAAATCCCATGAAATTTTCAAAAATCCAAAAAATCACAAAAAATCCATAAAAACATAATAAACCATAAAAACATGAAATCCCATAAGAAAACCTTAAAAAATATACACACACAAAACACTAAAAACAAAAAAAACTAAAAAACCCTAACCCACCAATCCCTAAAACCCCTAAAAACCAAAAAAAAAATCCTACAAAACCCTAAAAATCCCTAAAAATGTAAAAAACCCATAAAAACTTGAAAATGCTAAGAAAAACTAAAATACCTAAAGACACATAAAAACCCTAAAAATCTAAAAACACTAAAACCCCTAAAAACCCTTAAAATACCCAAAAACACCAAAAAACCAAAAAACCCCTAAAAACCTAAAAACCAGTAAAAATCCATTAAAACCCTAAAACCCAATAAAAACTCTAAAACCCACTAAAAACTATAATAAACCACTAAACCATTAAAAATTCTAATAAAATCTAAAAAATCTTAATAACCATATAAAACTCAAAAAAAACCCAAAAAATCAAAAAACCCTACAAATAAAAAAACACTAAAAACACTCAAAATACCTAAAAACTTTAAAAAATTATAAAAATAAAAAAAATCCTTAAAACCATAAAAACATAAAAAACTCTAAAAATCCTGAAAACCCTAATAAAACCTTAAAATCCAAAAAACACTTTAAACCCCTAAAAATTCTTTAAATTTCAAAATACCCTAAAAACCTTAAAACCCCTCGAAATCCATAAAAACATAAAATTAATAAAAAACATAAGAAATACATAAATATTCCTATAAACATAAAAAAATCCTAAATAACCTAAAAACCCCTAAAAACCTAGAAACCCAAAAAATACTAAAAACCCCTAAAAACCTTAACATATGCTAAAACCTTTAAAAGACCTAAAAACCCATAAAAACACATAAAAGACGTTAAAAACCCATAAATCCATAAAACCACAAAAAATAACTAAAAAATTAAAACCCTTTTAACCCCAATTAACGTTAATAAACTCTAAAAAACATAAAAAAACCTAAATAACTCATAAAACACCTTAAAACCCAAAAAACCAGAAAAATCATAAATATTTAAAAACACTAAAAACCCTCAAAATACCAAAAAACACTAAAAACAATAAAAATCCCAAAAGATCCCTAGAAAGACCTAAAAACATAAAAAAACCTAAATACCTTGAAAAACCCTAAGAAACCTATAAAAACTAAAAATACTTAAAACCCCTAAAAACCTAAAAAATGTAAACCTATTACAACCCTATAAACCCTATAACCCTAAAAATTCCAAAAAACCCCTAAGAACAATAAAAATCCTAAAAAATTACTAAAAATCCATAAAAATGTAGAAAACTCTAAAACCATTAAAAACACCAAAGAAAACCTTAAAAACATAAAAACACTTGAAATCTATAAAAAACTAAAAATGCTAAATCCCTAAAACCCTAAAAATAACCTAAAAACCTAAACCCCTAAAATCCATAAAAAACCATAAAACCCCCAAAAAATAAAACCAATAAATACTCTAAAACTCCTTTAAACCCCATAAACATTAATAAACTATAAAAAATCATTAAACCCCTAAAAAAATAAAAATACCCTAAAACCAAAAAAAATCATAAAATAACTAAAAATCCCTATAGCCCTCAAAATTCATAAAAACCCTATAAAATTATCAAATCATAAAAAAATCAATAGAAATACCTAAAATTTTTAAAAAACTTAAAAAAATTGAAAAACGCTAAAAAATATTAAAATTAAAAAACATAAAACCCCTTAAAAACTAAAAAATGTTAAAAACCCAAAACCCCAAAAACTCTCTAAAATCCCTCGAAATCCCTAAAAATGAAAAAAATCCAAACAAAACACTAAAAAACCCTATAAACATAAAAACCTCTCAAAACCTTGAAAATACATAAGAAAACCATAAAACCTAAAATCATTTAAAACCCCTAACAATCCTAAAAATGCTAAACCCATAAAAACTCTAAAAGACCTTAATACCACTAAAAACCATAAAACCCCTAAAAACCATAAAATCCCCCCAAACCCATTAAACCCCTAAAAACCCAATAAATAATCTAAAACCCCTTTAAAAACATAAGAAACATAAAAATCCACTAAAAGATATATAAAAAATTTAAGCCCTTAAAACGTTAAAAAAATCTCTAAAACCTTAAACCCCTAAAAATTCAAAAAATCCTAAAGCCCAAAAAAACCATAAAACCCTATAAAAACCCTAAAACCCCTAAAAATCCATTAAAAAACAAAACAGCCATAAAAATTATAAAATGACATAAAAGCCCCTAAATCATAAATAACACTAAAACCCTTAAAACCCAAAGAAAACCTAAAAATCTAAAAACACTTAAAACACTAAAAAATAAAAAATCTATAAATACTAAAAAATTAATATAAATCCCTAAAAATCCGTAAAAAATACAAAAAAACTAAAAAACATATGAAATCAATAAAAACCTAAAAACACTTAAAACCCCAAAAAACAAAAACAGCTAAAAACCCTATAAGAAATTTCTGGAAATGAAATATGCACCCTTATATCTATAACAATGGTTTTGAAAAACAATTGGTATTTATGGTCCTATCCTAATCATTTAGAAAAACCACCGGGACATGCTATTTCTGTCAATAATATCCTAACCATTTGAAAAACCATTGGTAAAGATTACTATATACCAATAGTTTTTTAAAATCATCGGTATGTTGATTTATATACTAGCATTTTTAAATAACCATTGGTATATACTTTCCCTATATATATCCCAATCTATCTCATCCTCCCATGTCATTTTCTTCTAGTTTTCTTGTATTCAACATTCAGGTTTCATCCCCATTGATGATGATCTCTCCTCTGTTAATATTTTAATTCCATTGTTCTACATTATTAGATCCAGGACCTACAAATAATTCAAGTACTATATCAACAATCAATTTTATTTTCACTGTAGGTCTAAAACACCATGGTTGAATCATTTTATGTTAACATTTAATTTATTTTTATATGATTAAATCTTCTTGTGACTGTTGAAGTAATGGTTTTCCAAACTATATTGATGGTAGACTTCTTAATTTTTTTGTTCTTCGTCACATTTTTCTATATGGACCAATGCCATATATATAATTTTATTTTTTAGTCGAGTATTTTCTTAGACAAATCCCTCTTGGGGACTTCTTTAGTGATGGGTTGGCTCACTATAATTATCAACCTTGTAATTTTTATATGTGAAACCTAAGTTTACTCTCTTTTGACGTTTTTTCACTTATCAATTATTATTTTCATTTTTTTCACGAACTTGTGAAAAATGATTCAATTTAGAATCCCTCAATATGATATGGATTTCTCACTATAATTATCCCCCATGGATATAGTTTCTAACTTATCCCTAGTTTTTTATGATTCCCTATTGAAGGGGACAATCACTAAGGCACCTATTGGTAGGTCCTTTATTCCTTACAAATTTATTCACTCAACTACACCTAATTTAAATATCACACATAAGTATTTGTATTTCATACTTTACATTATCATAATTAAATAATTGACCCACTATATAGGGGGAATTAATCTGGTGTTCTTGTTTCACCATGGATTTGGTACATTATTCAATTGATCTCCATATATCATCATAAAATATATAATTCATTAATTTAAAAAAGGGCCATTTTACCAATGTGGATAGACCAAACACATAAAAATCAATATAAAAATTAGTATAATACTAAGGGGTAGGTTTAAAGGACCAATTATTTTATATGTGAAGCAATTCCATCTTAAATCACTACTTGGTCATTGATTTTAGGCCTATCCATGTGTACTAGTTATTTATCTCACACATGGGGCCCTATCTCATGACATAAACTACTAAAAAACTAATTATAACATTTATAATAACTAATCAATTTATTTTACATTTCCTTAAATATTGATTAAGTCACCGAGTGACCGTACTACCTGGAAATTATGACTAACCAATTATAGATGGTCTATAAAGTATCATTTTAACTATACTTGGAAAAATCCATATCACTCAAAAAAACCATAATCACTTTAATTAAATTTAATTTAAACCATAAAGAAAAAAATTGGTCCATATACCAAAAAAACAGATGCTTGCTATTCCATAGCACAACAGATGCCTCGTGTCCAAAACACATGAAACCTAAATATCATTTAAATATTATTGGTTTACCCTACCAAAATACTCAATCCATATTCTATATAGAAAAATTCATTCCATGTGTGATATTTACACATATATTACATAAAACATCAATGGTTTTACAATCTTATGTAACTTGATAGCGAATCTAGTCCCACTCTCTTAAAATCACATGAAATTTAAGCTAGGATAACTCTATTAAACTAATATCCATGATCACAATTCAGGTCAATCACATCTAAAAAAAATTACACAACACTCTTTTTTTAAATTGGATGTCTAGTTCATTAAAAATTCTAACACATGCACACCCACAACCCAGTAATAAATCTATAATGAAAAATATGAACCCACATTTTCTCCACATAATATCTACCCATTTAGAATCATCTTCAACCATCCAATTGAAAACCACAAAATAAAATGTCTACATGGTTAGGCATCCAAATTATCCTTCCCTAAAACCGTCATTGATACCAAGACACTTCCACTAAAGTTGAATTTTTCATAGAAATCCAAGGAATAATCATACCTACAACATATATAAATGTACCTTTTTTCATTGATCTCAAGGTGAGGAAGGATTCACATTAACATCCCTCGATATGAGAATTCACTAATTATGGATTTATCCCACATAAATTCAAAATTTATGTGTTATATAGAAGATAGATACCTATAAATAGAAATATTTTATACATGAATTTATAGAATAATGATAACATTAGGTAAAAAGTGAAAATAATAAGAGATAAATAAAAATAGTAATTATAAAAACAATTTTGTGTATCATTATGTATAGTCATTACTCATTGAAATAATTTAATTTAATAGCCTAGTTTTATATTTATATTGTTTCATTATATATATAGTATTTTTTCATTTTATATTATGATTCCCTTATAGACTAGTTTGTGAGTTATTATTTCATATAAAGTGAACAATTCATGTTTCCTTAAATATATTTTTTACTTTACTTTGATATTATTTAATTTTTTTACAGAATTACATATATGATTTTATTAAAAAATGGATAGAAGTTGGATGTGTGAAATTGATTATATCTTAAGAAATTTTTAAACTAATTTGGATAGATTTTTATATTTCTCATTTAATAATGCTTCAAATAGTGGTATCATACACTACCTATGTTATGATTATGTTGGAAGACCTTGGATAATTTATATAGAAGTTAAATACTTAAAATATTGTAAAAACTTAATCTGGAAATGTTCATGATCTGAACAAGAGGATTGTATTAAAGAATTTATTAGATGACCAATTTCCTTTTATTCATCATCATGAGAAAGAAAGGATGAAAACCAATGAATACGTTGATTCAAGAACACATGATGAATTTAATGAAAATGATGATGTCTATCGGTTGAAAAAATTGAATGATGTCTCCATGAATCTATTATATCAACAATGTGGTAAAATGTAAAAGTATGAATTTTTAATCTAACTATTTTAAGATAAAACCATGTATGGGATTTCTAAAACTCCCATCGATTATATTTTTTTATTTTTGAAGATATTACTTCCAAATGATTCATATATTAACATAAATCATTATATGTCATAGAAGATAGTTGATGAGATTTCATTTTATAAAAAAATCATGCTTGCCCAAAATATTACAGCTTATTCTGGGAGGAAACTACTGAATAAAAGGATTGTATAAATGTTGGCATATCCTAATGGAATACAAATACTGATGGAACACTATCCCATGTTCCAAAAAAAGAAATGTGGAACATTCTATTTATTCTTGAACTCCATAATCTTTTCATTATTAATGAAATTTAAATAAATATTTGATGGATTGATACTAAGATAAATAAGGATAATAATATTTTTTTTCATCCTGTAAATGTATTTTCAGAGAAAATATTTGATTCTTGATATCCTAAATTTTTAGTTTACATTCTTAATGTGAGGTTTGGTTTGTTATATGCTGGTTTTAATCAATTTGGGAAGATTATTACTTTGTAGAACACATTTACAGTTTTCTTACACATTTATAAACTTCCTCCATGGATTTTTATGAAAAAAACATTCACTTTTTTGAGAATACTCATATATTTAAATTTTGATCCCGAAAATGATATATATGTATACATACAACCATTAATAAAATATTTTTAGAATATTTGGAATGTCAGTGTGCAAAGATATAATGAATTTTTGAATGAAATATTTTAGATGTGTGATTTGTTTACGAGGATGTTAAATGATTTTCTAGATTACGTAGTGATTTATTGATGGATGAAGAAGGAAAAAATATCTTGTAATGTTTTTATGAATAATAAAAGATTAAATATCATTATAGTTTTAGTTTTATAGGACATCAATGATTATTTCCAATGGATCATCCAAATAATAATAATTATCGAAGGTTTGAAAATACCATGGAGACCGATAATAACCTCAGTGTATGTATAGAACAAATTTCCTTATTGAATTTCACAATGTCATATTTTCATTCAGTAAGGATCAAATGAAATATAGAAATAGGATTAATGTTTCCACTAAAACCAACTAAAATTAGAAGAAGAAAAGTATCATTTTTGAGTTTCCTTAATGGTCAACCAATTTGTTACATCACTTATTATATATAATTCACATTAAAAAAATATATATTCAAAAAGATTATTTCAATTATTTTAAATGACAATAGAAATATAAAAGTTGATTTATGATCTCAGCATTACTTGGTTGATTTGTGTATCAGGCCAGAATTGCATCTCGTGTGTATCTGTAGAAATAAATAGAAAGTTCTATGTGATTCTTTTGTCTTCAAACATATTGATAAAATAAATAAATTTCTAGAATTAGTAGATACTATTAATGTTCCTCATGTCTACTAAAGAAACATATCAAAACGGGTTAGTTAAAGAGATTTAATGATGAAATAAATGAAGAATATTGATTATCACATTCTTCTACATGAGTTGATTCCAATAGAAATATGGAATCTACTATCCAATAATGTAAGGGTAGAAGTTAATTTGTTGTCCCATTTTTATAGATAAATTTATACTAAGAAGTTTTCCAAGAAGGCATTGCAAAAAAATTGTAGGAGGCACCATTAATTTTTTTTGAGTTACAAAAAATATTACCTCCATTATTTTTCACGATCATATTTCATCTAAATTTCCATATTCCAACTAAACATACTTCATGGAGGATATGTTTATTTTCATCAGATGTATCTAACTAAAATAAATATGTAGAAATTAATGTCTTATGTCCAAAATAGAAATCATCCCAAAGGTTCTATAAAAAACGGTTACTTGTATCATGAAAGTATGGATTATTGTTCAATGTATTTGTTTTATGTGACTAAGAGACAAAACATACCAATGGGAAATAAAGAACAAAAATATGATCAAATCGAGCCCAGTTTTCCATCACTTCCCTAAATAGGGGAAATTCTCAAATCATATACACTGACCACATTAATCCATGAAGAGAATTAGATGGCACATAACGCATTTTTGTTTAACTGTGATTTCTTTGAGGAATACACCAAGTAAGTAAATTTAATATATATTTGTTATCTAATCTCATATAATTGTACATATCTATTTAAATAATTATATTTTTTTTCATTTGGGAGAATAAAAAAATTATAAAAATAAATAATTATTCTTAATTTTTGAGAAGGAGAGAGACTTTGAATAGAAAATAGTTTTCTGCTTGGTTGAAATTAAAGGTATAAGTATTACTTTAAAAATTAATAAATTCACATTCATTTAATTTTAATATTAATTTATAATTTAGTAATTGAGTTTTCCAACTAACTATGTCTCTGAGGAAATAACGTATTTGGATTTTGGTCCAAATTTTGTTGTTCGTGAACTAAAATAAATTTTGATCAATGGGTACAAATTTATTATCATTGAACATGCAATGAACACGAGAACTAAACATAATGGTTTTATTGTAACCACCATAATAGAATTTTATTCCAATGAATTATATATTATAAATTAATTTGAAAATGTATCTTATTATGGATTCATTGAGTAATTATCAATATTGGATTATTACTATCATGATTGAATCACTATGCTGAAATACAAGTGGTTTGACTCGATGATGAGGCATGAAACATTTTTAATGAGTGTGGACTTTGAGTTATTGACATGACTCTCAATCTTACTACTAATGAGCCATGTATATTGGCATAAATGGAGAAAAACGTTTTTTGTGTGAAAAAATCATTCACGACCTAAATTTGGTTTCATTATTCAAGTAATCCCAAGACATGTTTTTTATTATGGTGGCGATGAAATTGACACCACACCTGCTTCCATTATCCCCAATAAATTTATTACTTATAATGAAACTAATAGTTCAATTGTCAAAGTTGATTATGAACGAAAAGTTTTTGTGGGAAATATATAGAATCATACATCTATGGTCTCAGTTATTTTGGTTTTTCTCAACTTGTGTAGTTAAGGATGAAACTATTAAAATTTATAAAGTATTGATTACAAATATTTTATATCCAGCTCAAACTTCATGTGAATTTTCAATATATACTAGTTGTAGTATTATTTGTGTTTTATTTTCTAATTCTGAATTTAAATTTAATAGAACCTCCCAAACCAAACCAAACTGAAAAAATTAAATTGAAAAAAAATATTAATTGATATGAAAAACATTAAACTAATTTGAATGAAAATCAAAACCAATGAAAATAATTACATAACAAAAAATGGAAAAATGAAGTAACACAAAATATGAACCAAATTACCTAACACAAAAAACAGAAAAACAACCTAATAAATTGATCAAAATAAAAAAATTGAACAAAATAAGAATGATTTTAAAATAGAAAAAAAATATATCATACCCAAGCTAAACATGATAATTTGACCGTATTAGTTTTTCTATGACACACCATTTATGATTTTATATTCTTATAACTATATATAAAATTATTTTTTCTATCACTACATATACTTTATTTTGTTTGACAATTGGTATAACTTAATTAAGTCACGTACCACCTTCTTTATTTTTTTGGAGTACACATTATTTGTGAATCTATTATTAATACCAATTTATTTTTCAAATGCATGAAATAAATACGATTGAAGAGATATGAAGGAAAAGGACGATAGACGGTAATCACTGAATAAGAGATATGGGAATCCCTCCTTTGTTTCCTATTGAAAGTATTTTATTTAAAATATATATATATATCAATAACAAACATTTTCTTGTGATTAATGTTTTATTTAACTTTTAATCAGGATCCACCACCTAGGACACAATTATTCTTTGACTAGCCTAATAGTACCAATGCTCAGTCAGATGATGTGAGGGGATGTGCTACTAGAGCTATGTGAACCACTTGGGATACAAGATCACACCCTATACCTTCCTCTGATATACTATCTAGCGCACCTTATTATCCCACACTGTCGTTAAAGCCACCCAGTATATTTAGTCCTCCTATGTTTTTTCCCCATTTTCATCTGATCCTCCACACTTTTTATTCCCTTATCTGATTATGGTTCCTACTCCCCATCCATATTATACATATCCAAAAATGTATCTTCTATCTTATTTTCCTTTTACTTCATTCTCCACAATCTTCTACATTCATTCTCCTTTAACTTTTACTCCAACACATTTAGAGCCTCTAGAGTTGAAATTGGGTCCCAATCCTTCTGTATAGGTTAACGATGATTTAGAGCATGGGATCTGGTGTAACCCACTGATCAGACTACAATATATGTATTTCTAAAACCCTAGTAACACTACGGGAAAAATGGGCATTTGCAACGGGTTATTTGCGACGGGTGGACTTTCCCCGTCGCAAAAGGACTTGCGCGATTTGCGCGCCAAATTGCGGGAAGGTTATTTGCGACGGGCGATTACCGCCCGTTGCAAATAACCGGCAGTGGTAATAGATATTTGCGACGGGAATATACCCCCGTCGCAAATAGTAAGTCGGCGGGTTATTATTTGCGACGGGTCCCGTCGCAAATAACTATTTAACTGTTGACCGTAATAAATGAGGGCTAAGGTATTTGCGACGGTACCCGTCGCAAATACCACTATTTGCGACGGGATACCCGTCGCAATTAGCCCCGTCGCAAATAATCTAACCTATAAATACCCCCATCCGTATTTTTCATTCATTCTCAAAATCGATCTTCTACTTCTCTCAAAACTCTATTTTTAGAGTTTAGCGTTTCTTGAGTTTAATTTTTTTTTCTGGAGTTGATATTGATGTTTTCAACAACGATCAGAGATCAACCTCAGATCAATTTTAAAGGTATTTATTTTCATTTTAATTTAATATTTATTTTAAAGTTTTTATTAGTTTCAATTATTCTTAATTAGTTGTAATTTAATTATGTTTACATTGTTTTGTTACTTAATAAATTTAAATTATTAGTATTCATTGTTCATTTTTAAATGGTAATTAGGAATAATTAGTAATAATTATAAATAATTAAGAATAAATATTAATAATTAGTAAAAAATACCAATAATTTGGAATAATTAGTAATAATTTGTAATAATTAGTAATAATTACCAATAATTAGTAATAATTAGTAATATTTACAATAATTAGTAATAATTACCAATAATTAGTAATAATTACCAATAATTAGTAATAATTACCAATAATTTGTAATAATTACCAATAATTAGTAATAATTAGTAATAATTACCAATAATTACCAATAATTAGTAATAATTAGTAATAATTACCAATAATTATCAATAATTAGTAATAATTACCAATAATTAGTAATAATTAGCAATAATTAGTAATAATTACCAATAATTCACAATAATTACCAATAATTACCAATAATTAGTAATAATTACCAATAATTATCCATAATTAGTAATAATTAACAATAATTACCAATAATTAGTAATAATTGGTAATAATTATCACTAATAATCAATAATTAGTAATAATTAGTAATAATTTCCCATAATTGGTAATAATTAGTAATAATTCGTAATAATTAGTAATAATTAGTTATAATTACCAATAATTATCAATAATTAGTAATAATTACCAATAATTAGTAATAATTACCAATAATTAATAATAATTACCAATAATTCATAATAATTAGAAATAATTCGTAATAATTCGTAATAATTAGTAACAAATAGTAATAATTACCAATAATTAGTAATAATTACAATAATTAGTAATAATTACCAATAATTAGTAATAATTACCAATAATTAGTAATAATTACCAATAATTAGTAATAATTACCAATAATTAGTAATAATTACCAATAATTAGTAATAATTAACAAAAATTAGTAATAATTAACAATAATTAGTAATAATTAGTAATAATTACCAATAATTAGTAATAATTAGTAATAATTCGTAATAATTACCAATAATTAGTAATAATTACCAATAATTACCAATAATTACCAATAATTAGTAATAATTAGTAATAATTAGTAATAATTAGTAATAATTAGTAATAATTAGTAATAATTACCAATAATTAGTAATAATTACCAATAATTACCAATAATTACAAATAATTAGTAATAATTACCAATAATTTTCAATAATTACCCATAACTAGTAATAATTAACAATAATTAGTAATAATTAACAATAATTCGTAATAATTAACAATAATTAGTAATAATTACTAGTAATTAGTAATAATTACCAATAATTAGAAATAATTACCAATAATTAGTAATAATTAGTAATAATTACCAATAATTAGTAATAATTAGTAATAATTTGTAATAATTACCAATAATTAGTAATAATTACCCATAATTACCAATAATTACCAATAATTGGTAATAATTAGTAATAATTAGTAATAATTAGTAATAATTAGTAATAAATACCAATAATTAGTAATAATTACCAATAATTACCAATAATTACCAATAATTAGTAATAATTACCAATAATTAGCAATAATTACCCATAAATAGGAAAAATTACCAATATTTAGTTATAATTACCAATAATTAGTAATAAGTACCAATAATTAGTAATAATTAGTAATAATTACCAATAATTAGGAATAATTAGTAATAATTTGTAATAATTACAAATATTTACCAATAATTAGGAATAATTACAAAGAATTATGAATAATTACCAATAATTTGGAATAATTACCAATAATTTGAAATAATTACCAATAATTTGGAATAATTACCAATAATTTGAAATAATTACCAATAATTAGGAATAATTACCAATAATTAGGAATAATTACCAATAATTAGGAATAATTACATTATTACATTATTTGTATATTTTATTATTAATATTAAAATAATATAATTTTCTATATTATATACAATTCTCTTTTCATCTGTGTGTTTTCTATCTCCACATGTAATATTGGCATTCTTTTTCAAAATTATCTACCTACTCGCCAATGGAGAGGTGAAAGTGAATGCAAATATTACATGTGGAGACAGAATGTTAAACACACAGATGAAAGGAGAATTGTATATAATATAGAAAATTATATTATTTTAATATTAATAATAAAATATACTAATAATGTAATAATGTTTTTATTATATAATTAATATTTATGAAAAAATTATATTAGTATTATTAAAAAAAATAAAAAATCAATATAATATTAAAATTATCAATATTTGTAATAGGTTTTTCATTATTCTCAACATATTCATTCCTTGATTGAGTGTTTTTTTTTCTAACAAATTATTCAAAATCAGAGATGCTTTTATATTTTATAGAAAAATATGGAACAACGAGGTCTTCAATAGTCATTATTAGATGACCGCATATGGATAAATCAACGTAGAAATCCAAATGGTTCTGGTTTAAATCTAGTATATATAGAGGGTGTGGAGACCTTTTTATCATTTGCGGCATCAAATCCAGAATTTGTTTCAGTAGGAAAAATAAAATGCCCTTGTAGAAAATGTGCATTGAGAACGTTTGACACGTTTGCAAAGTGGGGGGACATCTCTTGCGGTTTGTTTTTCAGCCAGATTATGTTTTTTGGTATCAACACGGTGAATGCAGTTCCAGAGTAGGTGATACCAACTTGATTCTGGATCCATCCCGGTTTCAAGATTTAGTACATGATGTTGCAGGTTCATCTGTTCAACATACAGAAACTCCGGCTGATATAGATTCAAATCCTGATTTGGCACCGTCTGAATTTTATGAGTTGTTGAGGTCTGCTGAGGATGCATTATATCCTGGCTGCAAGATGAGCAAATTAGAAGCAGTTGAAAAATTTATGGCTATCAAATCAGTTAACGGAATGTCAAACACCTATTTTGACCAGATATTTTCTTTGCTTAAATCACTGTTACCCGAAGGAAATGTTTTTCCTGCAAATTACTATGAGAGTAAGAGGCTGTTTCGAAATTTGGGACTTACTTGTCAGAAGATTCATGCATGTTCATATGACTGTATTTTATATTCTGGGGAAAATGAGTCATTGGATAGTTTTCCCACATGTGGGAAATTGAGATATAAAGAAGGGCAACATGGGAAGTATGGTTTGATTCCTGTAAAATAGTTGAGATATTTTCCACTTACATCCAGACTTCAGCATTTATTCATGTCTACGAATACAACGACAATGATGTCATGGCATAAAGCGAATATTTCAACCGATAAAAGCTTGAATCATCCAGCCGATGGTGATTCATGGAAACATTTTGATAGAGTGCATTCATCCTTTGCTTTAGAAGCTATAAATGTTCGACTGGGCCTTTCCACTGATGGTTTCTGTCCGTTCGGATCTTATGGTAGTCAATATTCATGTTGGCCAATTTTTTTAACTCCGTACAATTTACCTCCATGGATGTTGATGAAAGAGCCATATATCTTTTTGACTTTACTAATTCCAGCACATCCGAAGAAAAATATTGATGTTTATTTGAAACCATTGATTGATGAATTAAGTTTATTGTGGAGTACTGGTGTCAGTACATATAATGTTGCTACGAAAAAAAATTTCATACTGAGAGAAGCATTGATGTGGACAATTAGCGACTTCTCGGCTTATGGGATGTTATCTGGCTGGAGTACACATGGTCAAGAAATCATGTCCTTACTGTATGGGAGAGAACAAAGCATTTATGCTCATTCATGGAATGAAAACCTTGTTATTTTGACTGTCATCGCAGATTTCTTCCAGCTGATTATCCTTTTCGTAGAAACAGATCTCATTTCAGAAAAGGAACAATTGAAATGGATGGACCTCCAAAAATGCTATCAGGTTCGGAGTTAAAATCAGTTGTATTTTCATTACCTTACATCACTTTTGGTCCCACAATAAAGCAATAGAAAATTTCTGGTTTTGGGAAAGAACACAATTGGATTAAACGTATCATATTTTGGGATTTGCCATATTGGTCTGATTTGTTGGTCCGCCACATGTTGGATGTCATGCATATTGAGAAGAACTATTTTGATAATTTGTTTCATACAGTTTTGGATACGCCAGGAAAGAGCAAAGACAATGTAAATGCACGTTTAGATCTTGCCCAAATTTGTAGGCATCCAGAACTGGAACTGTTTGAGAATGTCAGAACAGAAAGGTTACTGAAACCAAAAGCAGCTTATACACTGTCTGAAGAAAACCGTTTATTATTTTGTCAGTGGATTGCAGATTTGAGACATCCAGATGGCTGTGATTCCAATTTGGGTAGATGTGTAAAGAATGGTCATATTACTGGATTAAAAAGTCATGATTGTCATTTATAATGGAAAGACTTATACCCATTGGATTAAGAGGTATGTTGAAATCTGTGATTTGGGATTCCATAACATACATGTCTCATTTTTTTTGGGAAATTTGTGCGGCTACAACAGATTATGATGCTCTATGAAAACTTGAAGAAGATGTTGTTGTAATTATATGTAAACTGGAAAAAATATTTCCACCATTTTTCTTCGACTCAATGGAACATTTGATGTTACATTTTCCATATGAAGCCAAATGTGGAGGTCCAGTACAGTTTCGATGGATGTACCCATTTGAAATATGCATGCAAAAATTGAAATGAAAAGTACGTAACAAAGCATCTGTTGAAGGATCTATTGCAGAAGCTTATTTGCAGGAGGAAATATCTTTTTTCTACTCCCATTATTTTGAATCTGACTATCCTTCAAAACACAACCGAATGGGAAAAAACGAGAGGAATATTGATGAAATCGACAATCAATTATCTGTTTTCAACCAGCCAAAGCTTGGTTTCGGTGGAGTTTATGAACGCTGGCTTTCGGATGATGAACATCATAGAGCTCATATGTATGTTCTGCTCAACTGTGAAGAGATGACATCAGTTGTACTGTAAGTGTTTATATCACTTATTCTATCATTTATGTTACAGTAAATAACTTTGTTTTTTATAGGTTTTATGATAATCATATCAAGAATCAAATTCCACAAATTACAGCAGCTGCTCTTGAAGAACGCCGACAGAAAAATTTCTCTTAGTGGTTTCAAAAACTGGTAACATAAATTCTTTATCTTTTAGCAACTCATTCAATGTATAGTTTACTATATTGATAATTATATCACAAATTTGCAGGTGTCTCGACATGCTGATAAAATTGACAAACGACTGTGTATATTGAGTAACCCACCTTCCAAACTTGTTAAAACTTATAATGCATATGTGGTTAATGGATTTCGATTTCACACACATGCATATGGGGAATCAAAAAAAAACAATGAACAGTGGAGTTATCTTGAGGGGATCTCATCATCGAGAAAATGAAGTTGACTTTTATGGCATACATGATGAAATCATTGAACTCTGTTATCTTGTACAACATTACATAACCATGTTCAAATTCTGGTGGTTGGATACAGAGAGAGGCGTGCGTGTTCATCTGACTCATGGAATCATCGATATTAAATGTAAAAGTGTTCTCACAGTAAATTATCCATTCTTATTTTCTCAACAGGCACATCAAGTTTATTACGCAAAGTACTGTGCTACATCAAGAGACTTGACTGATTGGTGGAGTGTAATAGAAATAAAAATTCGAGACAATCAGTTTAGTCAAAGTGAATGTGCTTTCACTAATGTTCATAGAATTGAAGTTTTTCAAGAGAGTTCTCAAAATCAATCTTTTTTACAAAGATACATGAGTATCGATGACGACACCCCAAATTTAAGAGTCGATGATGACGATGATGTTAATGATGTCACATATATATTTGAAATGGTAAGAGATGAAGCAACTGGAACTAGAATGGATATCAATGATCTTGAGGATCAATATGAACATTACATTGACATATATGAAGATGATGATGAAGATTAACACTGATAGAAATATATGGTAGTTATATACAATGATAATATATATATATATGTATATATAATAGTAATTATCAATTATTTACTAACAACATTAACATTTTCTATTTCAGATGGATGACGACACATTTCGTGAGTTGGTGGATGTTGACCTGCCTTTCAATGTGGATGAGTTGCTGGCAGATGACCCTCAGCCTGCAGGCGCTCAAGGGAGTACGCGGAGGGGGCACGGTCTTGCACGATTGATGATTCCGGACCCCGTCCCTGAGCAACGTCCACGTATTGGGTTTGATCCATGCACACGAAGGTGTGATAACCCGTGTGATAACCTGTGGATTTGACTAAGATTTCATTAATCTATTCACATAATAAATGTTTATTATTTTTACAGTTTTCCGCATATAGCAGTCAGACAGGGAAGCGCTATTTTGCGCAACTATTTCTCTCAGTCGTGGACCACATGGGAGCAGATTCCCATTGATGCGCAGCAGTCCATGTTCGGCTATTGGTTGGTACGTACGTAAATAAATAATTTTTATTTTGAAAATTATTTCATTTCTAACTTGATATTTTGATTTATTTGTAGGGTTTATGGTATCCGATCGAGGATACCATGTGTGACTCCATCCACGAGGCATGGGAGGTGGCCATGCGTGATCGCTTTCGTCAGTTTTTGCACAATTTAAGAAAAGCTGCCATGAAGAAAGCATGAGTTTCATATTTTGGTGAGTCATGTAGAGCACACCGACCAGAGTTCATTTCATCCCATGTATGGGATGGATTATGTGCGCACTGGTTGAGTGGTGCCTTTTAGAGGAGAGAATCGGTGGGGAGGCAGAATCGGGGGAGACAGGAGGTGACTAATCGAGCTGGGAGTCGTTCTTTCAGTACTCATAGACAGCATCTGGTACGTACAATATTTATAAATATTTTATATAACTATAAATATTAACAGTTTATTTTTTATTCTTATAGGTTGTAGAGAACCCCGATATTACAGAGTACGACGTATATCGGAGGATGTATAGTGATCCTGATACTCGGGAGCTCAGAGGTGATCGTCAGCATCACATCGTGGTCAGTATTATTTGTTTTCAAGTATAAAAATTAACTGCATATAATATATTCACAATTTTAATTTTAAATTGCAACTACATGAGTCATATGAGGTCGCAGCATCACACACCCAGCCTGAGAGTCAGGCCGAGTAATCATATCAGACCACTGGTCATCAGTTTGTTGAGGCAGCATGGATGCAGGCCACCCAGTATGCCTTCGAGAAGGGCTGGGTAGTTGGTATCAGTTCTCGACTGACTCCCGGAGATTATTACGGTAGTTCTGCGATGTCGGTGTCTAGCTCGAGAGGATCTTGTGCATCTTCTTCTGCTACATAGTATGAGGATCAGTTGCGATCTCAGACAGCACTGATAGAGAGTCTCCGACAGGAGCAGGAGCTAATGCGTGAGCAACATGAGGAGGAGCGTCGATGCCAGGAGCAGTTGTACGAGGAGCAGACGAGTCGGTGGCAGCAGTAGCATCAGGATTAGATGGAGTACATGCGTCGACTCACTCATGCTTTAGGGATGGAGTTTCCTCCACCACCATCTGCAGATCCCCCCCTCTTTTAGATTAGAGTTTGTTTTTATGTTATAAAATTTGTTAAATCAAAATATGATTTTTTTCTATTCGTAGTTTCTGTATCATTATGAAATATTAATAATCTTATATTTTGAAATAAAAATATTAATATGAATAAAAATATTATTTATATTTTATAATATTAAATTTTATATATATATTAAAATTTTATAAAATTATAATATAATTATATTTTATTGTAATATTTGAATTATTTTAATATTTGAATGTAAAATAATTCTATTATTTTTATATTAATTAAAATTACTTATTAATATTTTTTTATTTATGAATTATAATTCTAATATTATTATATTAATTAAATCATTTATTAATATTCTATTATTTTTTATTTTCGAATTATAATTCTGTTATTATTATATTAATTAAAATAATTTATTAATAAATTAATATTTTTATTTGTGAATTATAATTCTATTATTATACTAATTAAAATCATTTATTAATATTTTATTATTTTTTATTTTTGAATTATAATTGGATTATTATTATATTAATTAAAATAATTTATTTTTTTATTTTTTTTATAGTATTTGTGACGGGATACTATGCCCGTCGCAAATAGTATTATTATTGTATGCATTAAAATAATTTATTAATAGTTTTTTATTTTTTTTATAAAGTATTTGCGATGGGTCCCGTTGCAAATACTATTTGCAGCGGGCCCGTCGCAACAGGTATTTGCGATGGGCCCCGTCGCAATTACTATTTAAAAAGTTTTTTACAAATATACAGAGTAATATTTACGACGGGGTTTTTCCCCATCACAAAAAAAAGTCTTTAGCGATGAGCCCGTCGCAAATAATTGTTGTTGCGACGCCGTTTTCAGCAACGGGCCATTTGCGACGGAATCCCGTCGCAAATACTTGTTTTTCTAGTAGTGTAAATTTTTTTACCATAATTTATTTTCATTTTAAGATGTATTGGTATAATATTTGTTTTTTTCTTTCACTACTAGACCTTACACTAACAATTGTTGGTGTAAAAGTATGTAAGTGGTGTAAAACCACTTCACATACCTAATGTTTGATTAAAACATGAATAGTCAAATGATTGGAAATATAGGTTGAGAATGTTGGAGTTTTATTGAGATTATTTCTAAAAACTCTTACATCGTTACCATTAATACACTCACCTCGAACACCTTCCAAATGATGTAAAGGATATTTCATGGGCAGAAATATTGGTAAGAAAATTCTTTGGATTTAATGGTATTTTATTATTTTATTTATACGAAGTAATATTTTGGTTCTATCTTCATTATAATTTTCCTAATATTGAAGTTCTGAGGACTATACAACTCATGGAATTATGTGAGTTTTGGAGATAATATAACAAAAAGTTCTATAGTGGCTGGTATACTATAGTTGTTATGAATTTATAGGCCCCTCCTTTCATGAATGAGTGTCTAGTAGCTCATTATTGAGAAATTATAACTATTTGGAAGAGTACTGAGTTCATGTTGTTATTCAAATTTGAGGTTTTTGAATGAAAATTTTCGTGATTTTCATTATTACATAGTTTTTTATTATTGAAAATTCTTTTTAGGACGTTTTGGGATGAAATAAAAAAATAAGGATGCTATGAAATAACTCCACACTTTTGATGACTATGTTGCTAGACCTTGAGAGGAAGATAGTATGACACTTGTTTATAATTTTTCTATTTTAGTAAATTATGGAAATAAATTTTTTTAAATTATAAATTATGTGGATTGATTATAATTAAAAAACAATATTGATTAATTTGATAGTTTGGGATACGTTAAAGATATATTTTTTATAAGGAAGTGTAAAATGGTGTTTAATATAAAATATTTTTTTTGGAATCATATATAACCTCTTAATAATATGTGAATTTTATATGTGTTAGTTAGGATACTGTGGGAAAAGAGAGTGGGGTGCCTCTTATATAGTAATTAGAAAGTGGTTGGTGGGGAATATTTATGAATGATTTCAATGATGTCAAACATGTCTAAACATTTTAGTAACATAAAACAAATAAAAAGAAAATTTGTTATAAGAATAGAAAATAAAGCTGATGAACACAAATACAACACACCTATCCATTACTCATTAAATTAGATGATTGATGATGATTAGTTAAAAGTAACCAATTTATTATTTCATTTTAAGGTAATCCACTAACTATAATGTATTGAAATAAAATTTTAAAGATCAAATTTTATAAGATTCATCTTATTTATAATCTCTACTTGAGCTGGTAGTATGTTCAACTAGTCCTTTGAAATATTTATATCCTACTTAACCTCCCACAAAGATTTTCATGCATTATTTGGTCATCCTCTCTTGAAAACCTATCATAAAATTCAAATTATTCTTCATTTTTAATCCATTGTTTTTATTTAGTACATTTAAATTATTTGGTTTCCTACTTATTTAATTCCATTTCTAATTAGGATATATATATGATCATGTATTCTTTAGTATCATGGTTATATTTATTTTAACTTTCACATGGCTTCTCATGAATTTCCCCCAACAAAATAATTTTTATTTTTCTTTTAATGATTGAATCTTTATTCTGAATCAACATAATTCAATCATTATAAGCACTAAAGGCTTGTTTGAAATAATCCAAGTCAATTATTATTCTTAAATAATATAACTATATTATTATTTTTTGTGAAACATTCTTCTTAGACTTATTGTTTTTGTTATTTTTAATAAATTAATTTTTTAAATAACCCAAGAAATCATTACCTAAAATTATTCTCTTATTCTCAGATTTTGACTTTTTGGATTTATCTTCACTATATTTTTTCAGCACATTCTTGGATGAAGTTCACAAGTATTAATCATTACAAAAACTACCTTCATTTATTTTCTACAAAATTTATCCAAGAAACAAAACATATTTGAGGTAAAACTATTTTTATCCTTCTTATGTGTACTTTACTTCACTTTATCATTTATTTACATTGGTGTAGGATTTAATTGAACTCTATATGTTTATATATTATTCCAAAAATCATGTATTATATTGCCAAATAAATTACACTGTCATAGGTAGCCAAAAAAACTCGTTCTTGTTTTAATTTAAAGATGTCCAGATTTGATTCAATGATGTTTTTAAATAAAAACACTATTATTTTGGGTAATACTTAGGGAATATCTTCTAATACACTTCAGCACATCCACTATTGATAAAATTATAGGTTCCCCATACATTTTCATCATCAACCTTTATATTGTTTTAATCTTACACTATACATAAAACTAGAATTATCATATTCCAAATTTCTAGGATATATGTTGCCTTTTTATTTGATATTTATAGTGATTGTTCATTAGATGACATCCAACTCAGTTTTACATATGATAAAGGAATTTTTATCAAAAAATCAAACAAAACACACATCATAGAAAGTCACACCAAACTCACAACACACATCACAGTAACATATAATTTAATCCTTGAGTTAAATAAGTGTGTTTACTCTAAAACTATTATTCTCATATAAGAATATACTCATTATAGTGGAAATAAAATTTTAAATAGAAACATCATAACAAAATCATTCCAATAATAAACTAAAATCTTTAAACATATAATATTAATTGTTATCATAATTACTAACACTTAACCTACCATATTATTCATTTAAACATTAACTCTAGTCCTCATTTATTCACCTATATCATTTAATCAAATATTACATCATTTAATTTTTTTTACTATTATTATACTTATTTCATCACTTTAAACATGGTTTTAAATAATTCTTGTACTTTAAAACAAAATTATAATGGGAATGTAAAAAAAAATTTATAGAATATTAATATTTATCATAAGAACTTGTTTTCAATTCCAAACAACTCACATGAAATTATTTAATCATTAAATAGTGCACATATAATATATAATCACAAGTTAAACACAAAATAAAAAGAAATAAGTTAGGAACATTGAACCATAAGAAACTACATAAGGAATGGGGATGTATATCCTCTATGAACACAAATAATCAATAATCCATAAAACTAGAATTATAATATATAAAATCAGAATTTTAAAGGGACCAAATATCAAAACATTCTTAAAAATGATAGGTAAATAAAATTTATCACTACGATAGAAATAATGTTACCAAAATATTACAAATTTGGTTTGAAATAGAATAAAATTCAATACCCAAATATTATGATATAAAGAGAGTGTTTTTGAGGCTAAAAGTTCATAAAAAATAATCAAAATAATAAAAATCCTGAGTTAGTTTCCAAAATACAAGATATAATGTACATCATGTACCTGTTTTATTCAACCCAAACAAGAAATTACATCATGTAAAATACCTTTTACATTTCAACATTCCACGTGACATTTTAAACAAATAATTGTAGATCGATAATGATAAATCACCACAAAAACAACACTATTAAAATGATAAATTCCAACAAATCAATAAGATTTTGTGTTATTAATTCAAATATTGACACCTTTATGACCTTTAAACATTATTCCATCAATTTAACCCTTTAAATCACATGGAATTATTATTAAATACCCGATAATAAAAATTTCACAGCAAAAATTTACTAAAATAAAACATCATTAAACAATTTTTTCCACATAAGATCTCAATTAAATCAGACAACTCATTTTATTCCATAACATACATAATTCCCTATCATATTCAAAACTAAACCTAACCAAATATCACATGTTTTGTCATTATTAATCTATAAAAATTCTTGTTATAAAATACATTTTTGAATTAATAGATAATTTTATATGAAATGATCAGAAAACAACTAAATTCAATTATTAGATTAAACATAACACACTAGAGTAGTCAATTATAAGCTCAAAGAAGTTCACAACCACCTGCCTCAAGGTATGTTACCATTACTCATAGGGATTATAAGAATGATTCCCATTTTAGTTACCAAATATTAATAATCTAACAAGAACTAAAAAACTCGAATTGAAACATAAAATAAATAAAACATATTTTACCTTTACCTAAATGATACAAAAAATAATATACACACCATTTCAACACACACAAAAACATTTTTAATTTTCCTTGAATATAATATGTGAATATTACATAATCAAATTCTAACTAAGCATTAATATTATTTAATTAAATAAATAATAAATATAATTCATTCCTGTGTCATTTTAACAAAAATAAACACCAATTTTGACTACAGGGTGCCATCAATATCCATCAATGAAAAATTTACCTTTATTTTACATATTTTAACAAATTTAAAATTAAATCATAGAAACCTAGAAAAACTAAATGGGGCATATCATTCACAAATTTCACCTTTCTATTTTACAATATTATATATTAATTTAACATTGTTTAGTATTTCTCAATAACGAAATTTTATTTCCATTATTTTATAATTACATTGACTGTATATTCATGAAAATAATATATATAAACAAGAATAAATAAATTCCACTTTATTTTAATTTATCAAATAATTATTTAATTATAATTTCATTTCTCCCAATTTATTATACAAAATTTATTTTGTTAAACAACTGATATCATACCATCATAAAATAATCAATCATTATAAAAAATCATATTACATCATCGAGTATATCCATTTTATTTTTGTTATAAAATTCATTATTAATATACTATTTTCAATTATGGTTTTATATATTCAATGTAATTGTAGATAAATGTTTTTATATTGAAGGAATTATGCCTTGGAGAAAAAATGTTTCTCTCAAGAAGAAAGAAGAAAGGTGGAAGTGCCGTAAATAAAACAACATAGTAGAAAATTGTAAGTTTCAATTTTTTGTTTTAAAATTTTAATATCTATTTTGTATCAAAATAGTTTATTTGTATTTGTAATAGTGTTCTTTGGAGGAACTTTATGAGTAGAAAGTTGATAAATTTGGACCAAATGATAAATTTACATTAGGTTTTGGGAGATGATATCCATGGAAGTGTATGTTGTGGAATAGGGAATATTATTATCCTAACTAGGTATTTACCCACTTTAGGTGATCGTTCTTGTAGCACTGAGTTGGAAACAACTAATCCATAAGCAGAACAAGCTCAATTTGACGTAGAAGCCGCCAAAAAGTTGTCTTATAAGAGAATGACTGGAATCGATGGTCTACCAAAATATTTATGAAATTTATGGAAGTATTATGACCATCACTTCCATCAGATACGATTATGGAATGTTATCCATAGATTTCAAAAATGAATATGTTTTATAGTGCACCAAGAAGTGGTTCTATTGGTGGTCAAGATGTTGACATTCCTATAGATGGCAGTGGTTATGGTGATGGTGATCATGAGGATGATGGTAATTATGATATTGAGGATGATGGTGGGGATAATGGTAGTGACGATGATGGTGATGAGGGAGAGATTAATCCGTCACATTTTTACTAGTATTTATGTCATTTGATGTTTGATTATTAGTTCTGAATGAATAAATGGCACGCATTGTATGTGTATTATCATTGGTTGAATGCATTAATTAGTTTCTTATGGTATCATTTTTGGTATATTAATTTGTGATGTATAGTGATTTTTTTTGGTGATTTATGCAGGTGATGGACCAAGGTGGGAATGTTGCTGTGATTAAAAAAAATTGTGTTTTCTAGTGTAGTATTTTTTAATAATGATAGCATGGATAATTGGATATGAACAACTTTTAAACATGTTAATTCATCATAAATTATTATTTATATGGTATGTATTAGTTTTTTAAATTTTTTATATTTTATTGTAGTTTATTTGTAGGTGTTTTATTAGTTTTTTTAAATATGTATTTGGTATTGTTGAATTTCTACATGTGCTGGTGATTTGGTTAAAGGAGGGGAGGCTAATTTGTGTAACATTGGAGGTGCTTGGGAAATGGAGTGGGGGCCTTCTTTCTAGAATGGTGAAATACTATATAATAATGGTTTCTAAACCATTGGTATTATTTATAGGATAGAGACTTATACCAATAGTTTCTAAACCATTTTTATAGATCAATACTAATAATTTTGTATAAACCATTGGTATAGGCCTACACCAACACCATAACTCCCAACAGTTTGGAAAACCATGGGTATAGGTTGAACCAATAGTTTTATAACATATATCAAAGGTTCAAAATCATTTTCTACCTAATTTCTTAGTAGTGAGACCTTAAAAACCCTAAAACTCCAAAAAACCCATAAAACCCCAAAAAACAATAAAAACCATACAAAAGATAAAAACCCCTAAAACCACTAAATACTCGAAAACTATTTAAAACCATAAAAATGTAAGAAAATCTAAAAACATTAAAACCCCGAAAAACACAAACCCCAAAACCATAAAAACCCTAAAAACCATAAAACCCCTAAAAACCATAAAACCCCTCAAAATCCCTAATAACCCAAAAATCATAAAACTGACCAAAAAGCCCCAAAAAACATAAAAAACCCTAAAAATACAGAAAACCCTAAATGATCGTAAAAAAACTAAAACCCCCCAAAACCAATAATAATCCCTAAAACCATAAAAAAAAGAATGAAAACCAATAAAAACCTAAAACCCACTAAAAACATTAAAACCCGTTTAAACCCAAAAAATAACGAAAAACTATAAAAAAAATTAAACCCTAAAAACTCAAAAAACCACAACCCCATAAAGAAACCATAAACCCATGAAAACTATAAAAACCACAAAATCCCATAAATCCATAAAAAACATGAAAGTCCTAAAAAATACCTAAAAACATTTAAAACCATAAAAACTTAAACAAAATAATAAATCCATAAAAACAAAAAACCAATTTAAACCCTTAAAACATAAAAACACTAAAAACCCTAAAACCCCCTAAAAACCCTAAAACTAGAAAAACCCCTAAACCTTGAGAAAACACTAAAAGTCCAATAAAATCCTGTAATCCCAATAAAAACTCTAAATACGCTAAAAACCATTAAAACCCTAAAATACTCTAAAAATAACCCCTAAAACAAAAAGAAATTATAAAACCATAAAAACCTAAAAACCCTAAAAACAATCAAATCACTAAAAATTGTATAAACATAAAAATATGAAAAAAATTCAAAAATTCCCCAAATAAATAAAACCCCCTAAAAACAATGAAAACCTCTACAAAAACCATAAAAACCTAAAACACTTAAAACCCTAAAAACACCAAAAATTCTAAAAACCCTAAAAACTATAAAAACCCTTAGAACCCATAAAACCAAAAAAAATAACAAAAAATTATAAAATCCTTTAAACACCTATTTATTTTAATAAACTCTAAAAACTGTAAAATCATAAAAAACATAAAAATGCCAGATAAACCTTGAAAACCCTAAAAATCCTAAACACCCTAAAACCCCAAAAAATTCATAAAAACCCTACAGAATCATAAAAATACAAAAAATACCAAAAACCCAAAAAAAACCCTTGAAACACCTCTAAGAAAAACTTAAAAACCTAAAATAACATAAAACCACTAAAAAATAAGAAATGAAAAAAACTCTATGAAACCCTAAAAACTCTAAAAACCACAAATCCCCTAAAAACCATAAAAACCCTAAAAACCCCGAAACCCCGAAACACTAAAAACCACTAAAAACACTAAATAATAATTAAACACATATAGATGTTAAAAACTATAAAAGAATATAAAAACCTTAAAAATATCGAAAAAAAACCTAAAAACCAAAAACCCTAAAGAACCATAAAAATCCTCAAAATCACCAAAAACCCAAAAAACATAAAAATCCAAAAAAAATCAAAATCCCTAGAAATCTAAAAAAACACATAATCCCTAAAACCGTAAAAACCTCAAAGATAACCATAAAAAACTAAAAATACTTAAAACACTTAAAAATATAAAAAATGATAAAAACCCAAAAATACTCTAAGAACCCCAAAACCCTAAAAAACAATAATCCCCGTAAAATCCAATAAAGTCCTAAATACCCATACAAATCCTAATAACCCCAAAAAATAATAAAAATGCATTAAATCACTAAAACAGTTAAAAACTATAAAAAATTATTAAAATCATAAAATTATGAACAAACCACTAAAATCGAAAAAAACATTAAAAACAAAAAACACTAAAAACAACTAACACCCCTCAAAATCCATAAAAACACTAAAAAATCATAAAATTTATAAAAAAATATTTAAAATCCCTAAAAAATAAAAACCATAATACCACTAAAAAACCTGGAAAAGCTAAACACACATAAAACCCCTTAAAAACTAAAAAATTCATAAAAAAATATAAAACCCTAATAACACTAAAGACCCTTTAATCCCTAGAAAAATTTAAAAACCCTAAAATCTATAAAACCCACTAAAAACTCTAAAAACCATTTAAATAGTTGAAGTCGTTAAAAATCTCAAAAAAACCAAAAAAGCCCAAAAAATTGCAAAACCCCCTTAAAATTTGAAAAAATACCCCCCCAAACCATAAAACCCTAAAAAACCCTAAAACCTTTAAAACCTAAAAAATCTGAAAAAACCCTAAAAATTCACAAGAAGACCCTAAAAACCAAAAAACACTTAAAACCCCTAAAAAACCAAAATACTGTTATAAACCCTAAAATTTCCAAAAAACCCTTTAAAACACTAAAAACCATAAAACCCCTAAAACCATTAAAAACTCTAAAAACCCTAAGAAACCACTGGAAAATATAAAAACACTTTAGACACCTAAACATTAAAAACCCCTAAAAACCTTTAAAATCCTAAAAAACGTAGAAAAAACCCTTAAAACTAAAAATCCTAGAAAACTATAATACCCTAAACCCCCTAAAAACTATAAATACACTCCAATCCCTAAAAATCCTAAAAAATCCTAAAAACTATAAACCCCATAAAAACCTAAAAATTATAAAAACCATAAAAATACCTAAACACTAATAAAAACCATAAAAACCATATAAACCCTAAAAACCCTAAAAACTCATAAAAACCCAAGAAAACCACTAAAAATTCTAAAAACCCTTTGATCCCCTAAAAACATTACAAAACTCTAAAAAACCCTAAAACCAATAAAAACTCACCCCCCCTAACACCCAAAAAAAACTAAACAGTCTAAAAATCATAAAAAACCCCCAATACCCCAAGTCCCTAAAACATTAAGACCCCATAAAAATCCTTAAAAATCTCCATAAATCACTAAAAACGTAAAAAAACCTAAAACACCTAAAACCCCCCCAAAAAATTAAAATCATAAAAACATAAAAATAGTAAAAAACCCTCAAAACCATAAAACTCATAAAAACCGTCAGAACTGTGAAAACCCTAAAAACCCAAAAAAACACTAAAAACTAAAAAAACCCTTTATAACCCTAAAAATGATAAAAATTACTCAAAACCCATCTAAAAAATAAAAAAAAATCATAAACCCCTAAAAACCGTCAAGATCCCTAAAACTGTAAGGAACCATAAAATTTATAAAACCCCCTTAACATTCCTAAAAATGTAATAAACCCTAAAACCCAAGAAAATGATAATAAAACCTTAAAAACTAAAAAAACTTTATACCCTTAAAAATCTAAAAGAACTAAACATCCTAAAAACCCTAAAAACTCTAAAAACCAATAAAACCATAAAACACCTAAAACCATTAAAAAACTATAAACCCCATAAAAACCCTAAAAAATACTAAAAAATCTAAATAATCTTTAAAACCTAAAAAAATTAAAAGATGATAAAACCCCTTAAAAACCAAAAAAATAAAAATAACTTAAAACCACAAAACCCCATAAAAGTCATTAAAAATCCCTTTAATCCCTAAAAATTTAAAAAATCTAAAACTTTGAAAAACCCTAAGAAACCTTTAAAAATAAAAATACACATAAAACCCCTAAAAACCTAAAAATTCTAAAAGCCCTAAAAACCCTATAACTCCTAAAAACCAAAAAACTCCTAAAACCCATAAAATACGACAAAACCCAAAAAACCCTAAAAACTAATAAAAATATAAAAAATACTTTAAACATCTAAAAACATTTAAAAACTCAAAAAATGCCTTAAAATTCTAAAATTATAAAAAAACCCCTTAAAACCCCAAAAAACCACAAAAACCCTAAAATCCCTTAAATGCCTCAAAATCCCTAAAACCCTAAAAACCATAAAAATCGTAAAAATTCCTTAAAAACATAAAAACCACAAATATCCTAAAAACTCATAAGAAAACCTTAATAACATAATAACACTTCAAACCCCTAAAAAACCAAAAAAAACCCTAAAACACCTAAAAGATCTAAAAACCATAAAAAGTATAAATCCCATAAAAACATTAAAATTCCCTAAACAATAATCAAAACCCTAAAAACCACTAAAATTATAAAAACCCTTTAAACCCCTAAAAATTATAAAAATCTCTAAAAACGTACAAAACCCTCAAAAAATCAAAAAACCAAAAAAAACCCTAAAACCCCTCAAAATCCAAAAAAACCATAAAAATCGTAAAAAAGCACCAAAAATAACTAAAAAATAAATAACCCTGAAGACCCTATAAAACTCTAAAATTAAATATGAAAATTATAAAGCGTAAGACCCCTAAAAACCAAAAAAAACACTATAAACCCTAAAAACTGGAAAACCCATAAAAACATTAAAAACCCTACAAACACATAAAACACCTAAAAATAATTAAATACTCTAAAACTCTTTAAAGTCAAAAAAACATTAAAAAACTCTAAAAATATTAAAAAATCCCAAAACAAAATCCTGAAACTCCAAAAAAATCATAAAACTGTAATACCACAAAAAATCCATAAAAACCTCAAAATCCAAAAGAAGAGAAAAAACCTGAAAAAAACCAAAAAACAAAAAAACCAAAAAAAACATAAAAATTCCCCAAAAATTCCTTAAAACAAAAAAAAACCTAAATAAACAAGGAAAACCTTAAAACCCAAGAAACACTTAAGACCCCTAAAATCCCTAAAACACTTAAAACCCTAAATACCCTAAAAATTCTAAAAATCATAAAACCCCTAAAAACATTAAAGAACCCTAAAAACACATAAAATCCCTAAAAAACTAAAACAGCTAGAAAAAAAATTAATCCCTTAAAATGGTAAAAAACTCTAAAAACTTTTAACCCATAAAAACTCAAAAAAACCCCAAAACCCAAACAATCATAAAAACCCTAAAAATCATAAAACATTCAAATCCCTAAAAACCATAAACATATTTAAAATCCCTAAAATACCTCAAAATGTAAAATACCCAAAAACCTTGTAAAACTCTATGAATACCTTGAAAACCTAAAACCACTTGAAACCCATAAATACCTAAAAAACTAAAAATCCTAAAAACCTTAAAAATAATTAAAACCATAAAACCCACAAAAACCATAAGAAAAATTTAAGACCCCTAAAACCACTAAAAACTATACAAACACATTAAACCCATAAAAATTTTAAAATCTCTAAAACTACACAAAAACACAAAAAACAAAAAAATAAAAAAAAATCTAAAAAAGCATAAAACCCAAAGAATCCTAAAAGGGAAAAAACCATCCAAATCCCAAAAAACATAAAAGTACTTAAAACCCCTAAATAATCTCTAAAAATTCCTAAAAAAATAAAATATCTTGTGAAAGCCTTAAAAACATATAATCACATAAAACCCCCCAAAAACCTAAACATGAAAAAAAATCCAAAAAATCCTAAAAACCACTAAAATCCTTAAAAACCCAAAAAATACCTAAAAAACCTAAAAACTAACAAAACTATAAAAACTATTTAAATCCCTAAAAATGTAAAAAATTATAAAATACCTTAAGAAACTAAAAAAACCCTAAAAACTCAAAAATCCTCAAATCCCTAAAAACTCTTAAAAATCATAAAAATATGAAAAAAATCATAAAAGTCTGTAAATATATAAAAAAACTTAAAACCTTGAAAAACCCTAAGAAAAACATAATTAACTTAAAACAAATAAAACTCCAAAAATACCTAACAATTTTAAAATCCCTAAAAATGATAAAAAAAAATCATAAAGACCCCTAAAACCATAAAAACCACTAAAACCATTAAAACCCTAAAACCCACTAAAAACCCTAAAAACCCTAAAAAACATAAAAACCCTAAAAACCATTAAACCCCTATAAACATTATAAAACTATAAAAAATCATAAAACCTAAAAATTAAAAAAACTAAAGACCCTAGAAAATGTGATATAGATCAGATTCATCTTAAGAAGAATAATTTTTGGGCTTAAGAAAAAGTTTAAACCAAATTATTATTCGAATTAGACCAGCCCATACTTTTTTACATCCAACACCAGGGTGGGCCACAACATACTTATTTGGGGCCCATAATGACTTACCCATGTGGAAAAGGAAAGATATTTGTAGCATCGCATTAAATATAAGAGAGAACATAGAAAAAAGAATCATTAAGAAGTAATTTCAATAATTTAATTTATGGGGTCATTAAGTAACATGGAGAAGTTTTTTTTATTCTTTTTTATTTTCATTTTGAGTTCCCTATTCCTTATAATTATTATTGGTTCATTTTTCTCTCTTTATTTTGTCTTTATAATGTGTTTTCACTCCTTTGAAAGGGGGAACTTAAATATGATATTTTTTATAACTTATCATGCATCCTTCTTGATTTAGCTTCTTTCATTTTCTCATAATTGGGGGTGTATCTCCATTACATGTAAAATTGTCTTTATGGGTTGATAAACCTTCATGGATTGTGTTACCATTAATCCTTGATCATTTTGGAAACATTTCACTACTCCATAGTCAACTACTCATTTTACGCATTCATTGATGCATCATTTTGGTATCAGTATAGCAGGTAACAATGAGTAAGTTATATCACATTATTGTTATTACCCTCCACCTTGTCTAGAAATAGTGAATCTTCTCCTCCAATTTTTCCATGGGAAATTTCCAGCACATGGATATCCATCTCCACATAATAGGTGAATCTAATCCCCATTTTATGGAGACTATACAAATACATATGATTCTATTGATTCAGAGGTGGATATACAAAGAATAAGAAGATAAAATGAATATATTTAATGAGTACTGATGATTGAAATTATATATTTTTATGGGAGTATAAATACAAATTATTTTTTACATTGGGTGCAGGAAATTGGAAAATTCTTCAAATTTATGAATTTTTCTGATGATAAGAAGCATGAGGAAACCATTATGAAATTTAAATATTACATATCTATTTGAGGGGAAAATATGAAGTAACAATGGGAATGTGATGGGAAGGGAAAATATGCTCCTGGGAGATGTTGAAAAATATTTTTATATGATGATTTCAACCTGATAATTATATGAAAGAGCTTTATTTCTGATTGCATAGATTGCAACAATGATATAAATCTATTTAATAGTATATTTTTAAGTTTGATCATTTATTGATTCGAAGTGATATTATAGATTACAAATAGAAAAATATTTCAAGGATTTTGGGTGTATTAAATAAATAAATTTCACATTCAGTGGAGTTACAACTATTATGATCACTTGATAAGGTTTTCAAGATGACTATCTAGGTGGAAGAGAAAAGGAGGGGAATAAAGGTACCGACACTCTGGAACTAAAATTGAGGTATATATTTTTATAATTGAATTTATTATAACAAATTTGGTATTTATGATAAATAATTTGGAATGAACAAGATGTTGGATAAAGGGAAAAATAATTATATAGAACATGTAAAGGGAAAATCCAACTCATTTGAATGTGGTAATCAAAAGGGCTTAAAAATCCCTGGATATGGTCATTTTCAGTCAAATTTCCCCAAAAATAAAATTATTACCATAAAGGAGATTGAAGTGATTGAATGGAAATTAAAGAGGATAAACATGTCAGTGAATAATATAAAAATGAATATCATGTTGTAAAATAAGGTGATGTGTATTACATACTTGCGTTATGAAGAGTTTTGCAAGCTCAAATCTGTCTGGAAGAATATCAATGAAAAAACATATCACAAAATTATTTCACCATTAATAAATGAGTATACATGATGATTATTTATAGTGGTATCTATTAAAATGTTTTCTCTAGAAATATATAGTAGATAAATCAAATCATCAAACTCAGAGTCATCATCGGTCATATAAATTACAATGGTTGAACAATGAGAACATACTACGTGTAAAAAAACATAATATTATTTAATTTTCCATTACTATGAACAAGGTTGATGAGGTATTGTGTGATTACATTCCTATGGATGCTTTTAATTTTTTTGGGAGGGCCTTTTTAGTTTCATAGGGATGTAAAATATTATGGGAGGAAGAATACATATTCTTTCCGATCTAAGGAAAAGAGCATCACACTTTATCCTTTGAATACATATCAAAATCATCTAGAAAATATTAGTATAGAATCACCCAAATATATCCTCTTTATCAATAAATCTCATGTGGAGAAATAAATCAATAAGGTAAATCTATTTTATACTTTTTATGATGGAAAATTCATTCCATGAGGAGAATATTCATCACTATCTGTTATCTCATTACATGACTCAGTAATACCATGATATTTTTTCTAATGATCTTCTAGTAGGATTAACACATGTTAATGGAATTGAACACTAGATTTATTTTGTATTAGTTGTGAAATTTACTAATAAAACAATATATTGGTGAACTACTAGAGAATTAAAATAATTTCATAAGAAAGTGGATGAATTGATGGATAAAGGGTTTATAAGGCTAAGTATGATCCCATGTTCAGTTCCAAAAATTTTTATACCAAATAATGATGGTTCGTATCACATGTGTATTGATAGTATAGTTGTTAATAATATCTCTATAAAGAACATGTACCTCATTCCATGACATGATTATATGCTTGATGAATTACATGGGTCATCAATATTTAGGATGGTTTATCTTAAGATTATACACCACCAGATTTGAATGAAGGAAGGGGATGAGTGGAAAACAACCTTCAAAATCAAATGAAAATATTTTAAATGGATGGTAATTCCATTATACCTCTAAAATGATCCTATTAATTTCATGTGACTCATTAATGAAGTTATCAAACCATGTATTAGTAATTTTTTTGGTTAATATGGATTATAGTTTTATTTATATTAAGGATGTTGAGAGCCATGCAGATCCTCGTAAATGGGTATTTGGAATTCTATGGGAAAAAATATATACGGAAAGATGGAAAAGTGTGTTTTTTTCAATTAAAGTGGTGTTCTTGGAATATGTGGTATCTAAATAAGGATTCATGGTGGATCAATAAAACGTGGAAATAATCAAGTCCTGGTCAAAACTAGAATCAATTAAAAAATTAAGGAGTTTTAATGGTTTGTAATCTTTTTATCATTTCTATATATCTGATTATAGAACTATCATCTCACCTATCATTGATTTATTGAAAAATTGGAAATTTCAGTGTTCAATGGAAGAAAATGAAGCATTTAAAATCTTTAAGAAAATGTTGTGTGAGGCACTAGTTTTTGGTTTACATGATTTTGATCAAGTCTTTCAAGTGGAACGTGTTGTAAGTGGAGTTTGGATAGCTGGTATTCACATCCAAAGAAATTGTCCTATTAAATATTTTATTAAGAAATAAAATGATTCTAGGAGTAATTACAACACCGATAATAATAGATTTTATTTTATTCTAAGATCCCTAGATCATTGGTCTCATTATATGAGACCAAAATAGTTTGTTCTACATTCTAAAAATTAGTTAGTGATATTTATCGATGGAAAGAATATTGACTTCGAGGAATTTAATGTGGGATATATTATTGAAATCATTCTCATTTGTGTCAAAATACAATAATGGTCATGATAGCCTGGTGAGAGATTCTTTATCTTGAAGTTATGACATACTTATAATTATCGATTCTCGAATTCCTGGATTTTAACTTATGAAAGAATATTATTAGTATGATATAAAGTTAAATGATATTTTTTTCCAAAAAAAAGATTTTAAGAGAATTATTCTATACATTAATGGTTTATCTTTAAGAGAAACATGTTGTGTCTTCCAAAGTGTAATTATAGGGGCTTTCTCATTCAGGAGGTGCATTAAGGGGGACTTGATTGTCATTATGGCATCTAAAAAACCTTGGAGATACTAAAGGATCATTTCTACTAGCCAAAGTTGCAATCATATATCAAAGAAATTATTTCAAGGTACATGAAATTTGAAATAGAAAGGATCAATTATAATCCTGGTTTGTACACTCGATTACCTATTTTAGAGAATCCATGGGAAGATCTCAACATGGATTTCATTATGGATTTACCAAAGAATCTATGAGGTAAGTATTCAATAATGGTTGTTGTTGATGGATTTTATAATGTAACACATTTAATAACTTGAAATAATACTGAAGATGCAGTGAATATAGATGAATGTTTTTTCAAAGATATTGTTTTCCTTCACGACATTCCTCACAACAATGTTTCAAAAAGAGACCATAAATTTATCATCCATTTTTGGAGGAAATTATGGGGGAATTTTGGTATGAATATTATTTTTATCACTTCCCATAACCCTCAAACTAATGGAAAGATAGAAGTTACCAATCATACATTGTGAACTATTATGAGAACATTGGTGAACAAGAATATGAGAGATTGTGATTTACAATTTTAATAAGATGAATATGAATACAATAGATCCCCTAGTGATACCACTTGACATTCCTCATTCAAAGTGGTTTGTGTAATCAATCTAATAAATCATATAGATTTTTTCCCTTTACCTATCGATTTCTAGGTGAATATTAATGTATAGTAGAAGTAAAAGTATATGAAAAAGCGTCATGAATCTATTAATTCTCAAATAGAGAAGTGAAATGAAGTATACAAGAGGAAATCCATCAAGCATTGGAATCCAGTCATTTTACAACCTATATATAAAGTGCGGATTCACCTTCATAAGGAGATATTTTTATCCAAAAGTAAAATATTGTTGGTTCCATGAGCTGAAGGTCTATTAAAAATGCTTGAATGTGTGGGAAACAACGCCTACAAAATCAATTTACATTATGATTTTTGTTGTGTTTCTACAATTTTCAAAATTGGTAACTTTTATCCATACATAGAAGAAGACCATGCCATGGATTTGAGGGAAAATAATCTCGAACTAGGGAGTAATTAGATAGACCATATTGAACACAAGTAGATTAAATTTGGGCTTGAAACAATTTTTACACCCAATTATTATTTGAATTAGACCAACCAGAACATTTTGACATCAAACTCTCTAGTGGTACACAAGACACTTATTTGGGGACCAAAAGGACTTATCCACTTGGAAAAGTATTGAAATTTGAAGCATCACATTAAAATAGAGAAATAGCCTAGAAAAATAATCACTGTTAAGAAGGAATTTCACTATTTTAGTTAGTGGGGTCATTAAATATAACATGATTTTTAATGCCTTTTAGGTCCCTTTTGAGTGCTCTAGGACTTGTAATTCAATTTGGGTCAATTTACTCCCCCTTATTTTGGATTTATAATGTGTTTTAACTCCTTTTTAATGGGGATAACTTGAATCTGATGAATTTTTGAAGCTTTTTGTGTATCCTTCTTACTTCATCCTCTTCCCTTTTCTAGGAATTGGTGGTACATCACCATTACTGGTGAAATTATCATTAAGCTTACAGAAACCTTGGAAGGTGGTTTTGCCTTTATACCTTGGTCATAATATCTATATTTTTCTTCTTTCTCTTTAGTTAATCATTTCTCACTTTTGATGATGCATCAAAACCATCAAAACCCTATCAACACTAAAAAAAACACCAACCCACAAAATCCTTAATCCCCTAAAAAACCATAAAAATCCTAAAAACTACCTACAAATACCAAACAATGTAAAAATCTTAAAACCCAAAAAATCACCTAAGAAAACCTTAAAAACATAAAAACACTAAAAAAACTAAAAATTTATAAAAATTTAAAAAAACCCTAAAACTCATGTGCCACTATGATATGGTGGCCTTCCTCTACCAGATTGATGATGATAGTGACCTCTGCGACTTGGCCTCCCCCCTGAGGGGGAGGGGTCCTCAACGGTTCTTGATGAAAGCAGAGCCTTCATTCCGTTCTCAGATCCTGATTTTCTCCCTTATTTTCCGCATATTAATCTCATCCCTAAGGTGTCAGGTCTATTTGAAGGTCATTCGAAGATGCAATTGTCAATTTCATAGTTCAACAAGGCTTCAACATTGAATAATAGGACTCTAGTGGCTCAATTCTCTAACTGGAGCCCTCTAGTGTATTTTTTTGATTAATTTGTGTTCGAACATTGGGATATTCAGGATCGGGTGATGGTGGGATTGGTTGATGCTACCATATTCTGATCCGCTTCGCTTCTGAGGAGGACCTTATCCAGTCCTGGTCTGCTTCCCCCCGCAGATGTGACGGTGTGTGATTTTCTCTCATCAGGTGGATATTTGATCTTCATTTACATCAGGACTCTCCTTTGGTGTCCATCTAGGTACGATTCCCTGAACTCCCTCTTCCCTTCCAAAATTTGACAATCCTTATAATGCTGGGAAATTTGGTTGGAAGACTTCTATGTGTGGATAGCCGAACATGATCCCTCTGTCATCCGGTTGCTCCGAGAGTCTGTATTGAGGTTTATGATTCCAAACAACCAGTTTATTTTGTCTGGATTGAGATTGGTGAAGAGCTGTGGTGGATGAAACCTGTGGTTTTCAAATCCAGGGTGATTTATAGTGATTCTTGTCTGACTCTTGGTCATGTGAAATGGGTGTGTCGTTGTGGGGGTAGTGATCGCTTGGTTTCTGAGAGTAATGTTTGTCCCCCCCCAAGGCTGGACCTATCTTATGACCGTGGGGATGGACCATACCCTGATAAGAATGAGGTGGTGCTTCACCTAGGGGTCTTGGTAAAGGACTGTCTCAATCGGTTGAAGGCTGATTTAGGATGGGCAGGTGATTCCCCTTTGTCCAGTGGGGGTGGTGAAGGTGGTTCATGAGAAAGATATGGTTGGTGATGTCTGCTTGCAGATGGTTCTGAGTGGGGTGTGTAGTGACATCCCTAGTCTAGGTTCTGAGGGGGTGAGGATGGAAGGGTTGTTGATGAATGCTGCTTCTGCCAAGGAAAGTGGTCAAGAGTTAGAACAGGACCCAGTTCTCACTTCGAATCCATTTGTAGTGCTTTATCCAAAGGAGGGGTTGTGTCCGGAGACACTTGATGATGCCCATGCTGATAAAGAGGGTCTGGTCTCTGATATCAATGCCACCCCATCTGTCCATTTTCTGGAACATGAGCTGCATGATGAGACCCCTTCTATTGATGAGCGGATTGTGGTGCAACAGAGTTCTGGAATGGATCTTGTGTTCTTTGAAAAGATACCTTCCTGTGTTGAACTCACTGAGATTATCGTGTTGGACGGTTCTGAAGATCCCCTTGAGAAACACCAATGTGAGATTCTACAGCAGCCCAAAACAAAGGTGATATTTGACTGTGATAACATTGATGAGGATGTCAAATATGATTTTGTCTTTGGGGACTGTAATGACTTCATTAAAGTGAACACGCACATGAATTGGAAAAGGATGACCTTGATGGATGGCTCAGTTCATCCTGACTCGGCTCCAAGAGGAGGTTCTGAGCCCGCAGCTGCTGATTCCTGGCAAGAGGGGAGCCCCAAGTTGGTGAGTACTGATGATGTCCTTCACAGCAGGAGGAGGGGGATTGCTTCCCCTGCCAAGAGGAGGGAAAGGAGAGAATATTAAACCCTTCCAAAACCAATGGAAATAACGGCATCCTCTAAGGATTCCAAAGCTGTGGAGGATGCTCTCTCCAAGGATCGAGCAGATAGGAAGTTGGAGAAGAAGCGACTTAGGAGGTATTTCACTGACTTCATCAAGCATTATGAGTCATCTGAATGGGAGACAGTGGACTCGGATGCCTCCTCTTGGTATGGTGCTGATGGGTATCCATATGGAGATGACGCAGCCTTCAGTTTTGTTGCAGCGACTGAATATCTTGGTGATTTTGGTGGCGACGTTGACTGACTTTTTCCTCTTTTGTGTTTTGTGTTTTTTATTTTTTTATTTTTTTGGGGTCTTTTTCATCGTGGTTGTTTAGGGTTTTTGGGTGTGGGTCGATTGACCCATACCCTCCCTTTTTTGCTGTGTCTTTTTTCTTAAAAAATTATGAGGGGGCCGAGAATAGCATGGCCTTACACCTCTTCTGCCGTAAAAATCATAAAATACCTAAAACCCCTAAAAACATGTAAAACCCCTAAATAAATAACTCAAAAATATAAACACTCTTTAAACCCCTATAAATCATTAAAAAAAATATAAAAAACCATAAAAATGATTAAAACCCCCTAAAACCCCAAAAAACCAAAAAATTCCTAAAAACTGTAAAAACCCTAAAACCCTCAAAATCCCTAAAAACCTAAAAGACCATAAAAAATCCATAAAATCCATAAATAAAAAAAATCCCTAAAAACTATGAATAACCTTAAGAAAAAATAAAAAACCTAAATACACTTAAAACACCTAAAAACCTTAAACCCATAAAAAACTAAAAAACAAAAAAACACTAAAATCTATTAAACCCCTTAAAACTTTGAGGATGATATGATACTTGCCCAGTCCATGGATCCAAGACAATGTAACAATGATCATTTCTCCCTCTCCTGGTGGAGCTTTGACCTGCATCGGAACCGTGACTCACAGATGGTTGCATCTTGGGTTAGATTTCCTGAACTTCCCCTTCCCTTTCAGAATTTCTCCATCATTTCCATGCTGGGAAATCTGGTGGGAAGGTTCTTATGTGTTGAAAGTATAATGAGGGCCATTTGTCACCCCATGGCCCCAGGGGCCTTTATTGAGATTGATGCATCGAATGATCCGGTTAACTTTGTTTGGATTGCTGTTGGTGAGGAGCTGTGGTGGAATCCACCTTTGATTTTTGTGTCGTGGACTGATTTTTGCTCCTCCTATTGGCAACTGGGATATAGTGATCGGGCATAAAGGCGCGACAGTAGGAATTTTGGTGCTTTGAAGTTAGTGCAGGAGGTGGCTGGTGGAGGGAGATAGGAGCGGGGTGAGGTGCAGGAGGCTATGCACACTGTTCCTCATCTCTTGAAGTTGGTTCAGGTTGAGTCTGGTGAAGAGGGGCTGGCTCAGGTGGGGGTTCATGCTAAGGAGGTTGCAATGACTATTCCAAGCAGGAATGAAAGGAGTGATGCTAAGCAGGTGGAAACTGATTTTGGTCCTAGTTCTGGATCACTGGGCTCGAGGATTGTGTGAGCTGATCTTCCAGTGGTGCTGGGGGGTCACAGGTCTGCAATAGGTGATCATAGTTTAGGGAGTCTGGCTATTCAGCATCCGCAAGAGCCAAAGGTGGGTGATATCTTCAAGATACTAAGGAGAGAATTTCAGCTTTCGGATGCCGAAAGATCTAAAAATAGGGAGGTTGCTGCTGGAAGGATGCATATCTCCTCTGATAATAGTATGGTGAGGAGGCTGGAAGCCCTTCCAACCTTCAATAATTTTCAAGGGTTGGATACTGAGGAGAACGTACAAGGGTCTCCACTTGTTGGTTCTGGGAATTCGAGGCCTTCTACTCAGGGGAGTGGGGTGAAGGCTGTTGATGATGGGCGTGATGGAAGGAGTGTGGACCAGTAACCGGGAGCTTTTGTCCATATCATAGGGGATGCATCCTTGGTGGTTCATGAAGTTGTTCGACCTACTGGTGAGACAGAGGAGGTTATTGCGGCACCTAGATATGTTACTGAGCAGAGGGTACTAGAAGGACATGAAGAGGTTTCCCCTAGGGCAGTGCATAGGGGGAATGTTGGAGGTGACTGTCACGTGTCTGAGTAGGAGAAGACGGAGGACCAGGGGACAATGGACAAGTTGGAGGAGGCGGTTGAATAAGGGGGACCTTTGGCGGTAGGGATGGCGTGCATGCAGGGGGAGAGAGCTGAGAAGGGGTGATCCCAAGAATGGGGATGCCGTCTCACAAGAGAAGGTGATGGGTCAAGTCCTGGAGGCACATGAAAAGACTCTTGTTGATAGGCCTGGCTGTATGGGTTTGCTTGAGTTTCAAGGGGATGAAATCAAGAAGAATAGGGAGGGACAATTGCAGATGGCCCTGGATGGTGTGGTGCCCCCTCCTTGTATGGATATGGAGGAACCCACCCTGGTGGTTCCTAGCATGCCCCAGTGTAGGATCCTTTCCTCCCATAATCAGGAAGCCACCTTCATCCCTGACCAAGATTATTTCCAGGAGTATCATAGAAGGATGAATCATAATATGAATATGATCATCAAAGAGAAGGCCTTGCTAGAGGTGGCCATGCCAAATGGAAAAAAAAACAAACATGTAGGGGTCTCTTTAGATCCCCGAAAGAGGAACCCGAGGAAGGACTGTTTGACCTTGCCTAAGACAGTGTCCATGAGAGCCTCTTGCAAAGCTAAGGCAGCTTCCTCTAGAAGGGGAGGTCGTCCTATCAAGCCACAGCTAAATTCGGAGCAGCAATGTCTCAAAGAGTGTTACACTGACTTCCTAAAGAAATATGATTCTTCTGAATGGGATTCAATGGAGTCAAATGCTTCTTCTAGTTATGGAGTTGATGGGGACCCCTAAGGGGATGGAGACATTGACTTGTTAGATGAGAAGTGTTGAAGCTGCTGCGGTGTTTTTTATTTTTTGATTTTTCTTTTTTTTGGGTTTTTTAGGTCTTGGGTTGTAAAGGGTTTTTGGGTGTGGGTTGATGGACCCCTCCCCTCCATTGTCTGATGTTTCTTTTTTTCATAATAAATTCTGAGGGGGTTGGGAATAACCTGACCTCACACCTATTCTACCCTTAAAACATTGAAAAATTATACCAAACCATGAAACCATAAAAAAATTCCATAAAAAGCATAATAACCCTAAAACCCTAAACATCCCTGAAAAACCTTAAAACCAAAAAAATACATAAAATCCCTAAAAATCCATTAAAATATTAAAATCCTTAATACACCTAAAAACACTAATAATTTACAAACACTAAAAACCCATTAGAAAAAAAACTAAAAAAAATTAAAACCCATTAATACCTAAAAATCTATAAAACCCATAAAAACATAAAACCCCTAATAACCCTTAAAAACCCATAAAAATCTTAAAAACCACCAAATACTATAAAAACCCTTTAGAACCCTAAAAATGTTAAAAACTCCAAAAAACCATAAAAACATAAAAAACTCAAAAACTCAAAGAACCCAAAAAACCAAAAAACCCCAAGAAACCGTAAAAACCTTCAATATACCTAAAATCCCTAAAACCCCATAAAAGTACAAAAAATTCCTAAAAATCATGATATACATAAAGGATACTTAAAACCCTAAAAATCTATAAGAAAATCATAAAAATATAAAAATACTTAAAACCCTTAAAAACATAAAAATAATTAAGACCCAAAAGAATCCTAATGAACCCTAAAAATCCTAAAAAACATAAACCCCTAAAAACCATAAAACCCTAAAAACCCATTAAAAACCTAAAACCCCACTCGAAACTATAAAAACATTTAAACTATTTAAAATTTTAGAAAATCAAAAAACCCCAAAAAAACTCAAAAAATAACAAAAAACCCCTAAAAACACAGAAACCTACAGAATCCTTAAAACCCCTAAAAACAATCAAAATCCCAAACCCCCCCTAAAAATCCGTAAAAGGTTAAAACCCTAAAAACCCTTAGATAACCTTAAAATCCTAAAGACACTTAAAACCCCTAAAAACCTAAAAGGTGCTAAAAACCATAAAACCCCAAAAACAATAAAAAAATCCTAAAAACCATATAAACCCCATAAAACCCATAAAAACCTTAAAATCCACTAAAATCACTAAATACTCTTTAAATCTCTCAAAATGTTAAAAAACTATAAAACCCCTTAAAAACCCTAAAAAATTCAAAAACACCCCCTAAAAACAAAAAAAACACATAAAACCCTAAAACCCTAAAATCCATAAAAATCCCTAGAACCCCTTAAAAACCTTAAAAATCCAATAAATAAGACCTTAAAACTTAAAAAACACCTAAAAACCTGAAACCCCCTAAGAAAACCTTAAAAACAACAAACACTTTAAACCCCTAAAACCCTAAAAATTGTTAAAAATGATAAACCCCTAAGACACTAAAAACACTAAAACACCCAAACCCCTATAAAACCTAGAAACAAATAAAACCCCTTAAAATCACTAAAAACTCTAAAAAACAATTAAAACCCTAAAAACATTGCAAAATATTAAAACCTTATAAACACTAAAACCTAAAAAAACATAAAAACCTTAAAAGACCCCCAAAACCCTCAAATTCACTAAAAACCCTAATAAACAATAAAAATCCTAAAAAATCTCTAAAAATACCCTGAAATGTAAAAAAAACTAAAAACCCTGAAAAACCCTATGAAAATCTTCAAAACATAAAAACTTCTAAAACATTTATAAACCCAAAAAACCGTAGAACCTTAAAAAACAAAAAAAACACTTAAAAACATAAAAACCCATAAAAACACATAAAAACACTAAAAAGACACAAAAAATATAAAATCCTTAAAAACCCTAAAATATTTATAACCGTAAATACAAAAAACCCATAAAAACTTTAAAAACCCTAAAAAACCATAGAAATCGTCAAAATCCCTAAAGTCCCTAAAATCCATAAAAATCCTAAAAAATTAAAAAATATCTAAAAATGTAAAATACCATAAAGCATAAAAATCTCTAAAAACCCATAAAAACACATAAAATGCCAATAAAAAATCCTATAAACACTAAAAAGTACCTAAAAATAAAAAAACCCATAAAAACCTCTAAAAATCATAAAAACCCTAAAAACCCATAAAACATATAAAAACCACTAAAAACTCTAAAAAACCTCTAATCATAAGAAACATAAAAAATCTAAAAAACATAAAAATATAAAAATACTAAAAACCGAAAAAATACAACAAAAACTCTAAAAACCCATAAATCCCTCAAAATCCTAGAAAAAATTCTAAAAAGCCATAATACCCATAAAAGGTCCCTAAAAATCTCTAAAAACATAAAAAATCATAAACACCCTAAAAATTGCAAATAAATTTTAAAACCCCAAAAACACGTAAAACCCCTTAAAACCTAACAAATACATAAAACCATAAATAAACCCAAAAATCCTAAAACCATAAACCCCTTAAAAACCCTAAAAACCCAAAAACCCAAAAAACCATAAAAACAATAAAAACTCTAAAAACTAATTAAAACCCTACATTTTTTAAAACCTCTAAAAAACCTTAAAAACAAGAAAAAAACTAAAAAAACCCCTAAAAATCTAAAAAACCCTTGAAACCATAAAAACACACAAATCCTTAAAATCCATTAAAAGATATAAAAATTCGAAAAAATCCATATAAATACATAAAAATATAAAAATCCCTAAATAAATAAAAAAATATAAAAACACTAAATTCCCCTAAAAACGTAAAAAATGCTAAAAAATATTAATACCCATAAAAACCCATAAAAACCCTAAAAATAATAAAAACTTCCAAAACCCTAAAAAACACTAATAACCCATAAAACATATAAATTACAATAACATTTATAATACCCTTTGAACCCCTAAATATTTTACAAAACTACAAAAACATTTAAAATTCTAAAAAACATAGAAAAAATCGAGAAACCCAAAAAATTATAAAACACTAAAACCCCTAAAACCCCTCAAATTCTCAAAAAACCATAAAAACCTTAAAATCCTAAAAAATACCTAAAATTCATTAAAATATAAGTAAATCTAAAAACCAAAAAAAATCTAAGAAAACCAAAAAAACACATAAACCCCTAAAAACCCTAAAAATGCTAAAACCTCAAAAATCTCAAAAACCATAAAAACCATAAAACCACCTTAAAAAATATCACTTAAGACTACATAAAAACCATAAAACTGCACTAAAATCTTTAAATACCATTTAATCCCTTAGAAATGATAAAAACTCACAAATATCTTAAAATTCTAAAATATTAAAAAAACCCCAAAAACCCAAAAAACAAAAAAAAAACAAAAAACCCATAAAAATAATAAAATACCCTACAAAAACTAAAAATAACTACAAACCCTAGAAACCATAAAATTTATAAAAAGTCCTAAATATTTTTAAAGTCATAAACAACTTGAAGTAACCCTATAAAAATTGTGAAAACCTAAAGACACTTGATATCCTAAATAACCAAAAAAATGTTAAAAACCCTAAAACCCCCCAACACAATAAATACCCCTAAAAAACATGAAAACAATAACATATATAAAGCAAAAAACCAAAAAAAACTCAAAAAACATTTTAGACCCCTGAAAAATTAAAAACACTAAAAAATATTAAAAATCCTAATAAACTGGAAAAAATAAAAAACACTCAAAAAAACATTAAAACTGTAAAATCCATAAAACCCTCAAAATCCCTAAAAACCATAAAAATACATAAAAATCATAAAAATCCCTAAAAATTTAAAAACATTAAAAAATGTTGAAACCCCCAAAGAAAAATTTTAAAATCTAAAAACACTTAAAACCCCTAAAATCTTAAAAACTACTAAAAACCATAAAAAGATAAAAAAAACTCCACAAAAATCAATATTGAATAAAACAATAGAAACCAAAAAACCACCTTAAATCCTAGAATACCCTAAAACCACTAAAATCACAAAAAATATTTTTAAACCCTAATTAAAAAAAATCCCTAACCCCCCCCCCCCCCCCAAAAAAACCATAGAAAACCTAAAAAACCATAAAAACCCTTAAAACCATAAAAATCATTAAAAAATACCTAAAATCCATAAAAATGAAAACAACCCTAAAAACCCTAAAAACATTAAAAAACCTTAAAAATAGAAACACTTAAAACCCCAAAAAACTTTAAAAAATCTATGAATTCTAAATATCCCTACGAACACAAAAAACAATAAACACCCCTAAAACTCAATAAAAACGCTAAAACCCAATAAAAATTTCAAACCCATTTAAACCCCTAATATTGTTAAAAACTCTTAAAACCCATTAAAACCCTAAAAAAATGAAAAACACTACAACCCTAAAAATACTATAAAACCCTAAATATCATAAAACCCCCTAAAACACATCAAAACCCCAAAACCCCTATAAACTCATAAATATAATAAAAAATCACTAAAAATACCATAAAATATAAAAAACCCTAGAAATCTCTATGAAAACCATAAAAACCTAAAACATATAAAACCCCTAAAAATAAAAAAACTCAAAAACCCTAAAAACACTAAAAACCCTAAAACCATAAAAATAACTAAAAACTTTAAAAACCCTAAAAACTATAAAAAATAGGAAAAACCTAAAAACTCTAAAACTATAAAAATATTAAAAACCCATAAAAATGTTATAAAACTAAAAAAAACATTTAAAACCCTAAAAAACTAAAAAAACCCTAAAACCCCAAAAAAACTTAAAACCCCTAAGAAACCTAAAAATCCGTAAACAACATAAAAACCGTAAAATACTAAAAATACCTAAAACCCTAAAAACATAAAAAATACTTAAAAAATGAAAAAACAAAAAAAAATCCTTGAGAATGTAAAACAAATAAAATACTTAAAAAACCTAAAAGATGCAAAAAAACCAAAAACCCCTTAAAAACCCTAAAAATAATAATAACCCCTATAAACATACAAAAATCCTAAAACCCCCTGAAAACCAAAGAACTACAAAAACCAATAAAACCCCCCTTAAACCCCAAAAAATGTTAAGAACTCTAAAACCATTAAAACCCCAAAAAATATAAAAAATTCTAAAAGCACAAAAGTCCCTAAACCCCTAAAAACCCTAAAACCCCATAATTCCCTTAAAACACGAAAACCCATAAAAAACCTAAAATACACAAAATATTTAAAAATCCTTTAATCACATAAAAGTTTAAAAACTATAAAAATTCCCCTAAAACCCCCAAAACCTAAAATATCTAAAAAAACATAAAAACCCTGAAAATCCAAAAAAACCCACAAAATATGTAAAAAACAAAAAAAACAAAAAACCAAAAACACCCTAAAATTAGAAAACCCCTGAAAACCACTAAGAAATGTTAAAAACCCAAAAACAAAAAAACCCCTTAAAAAATATAATAATTCCAAAAACCCAAAATAATCCTAAAAACCTTAAAACACCTAAAAACCAGAAAAAATCCTAAGACCCCATAAAACAACTAAATCCCAATAAAAACTAAAAAACCTCATTAAGACCCTAAAAATGATCAAATACTCTAAAAACCCTTTAAAACCCTAAAAACCTAAATCCATTAAAAACTTTAATCCCCCTAAATCTCTTCAAAATCTCTAAAAACCATAAAAACAATAAAAACCCCCAAAAATCACTAAAAATGTAAAACCCCCATGAACCCTAATAAAACCCTAAAAACCATTAAAAACAAAAAATCACTGAAAATCCCTAACAACATAAAAAATGCTAAAACCCTAAAACCCTATAACCCTAAAAACCCTAAAACCCCTAAAAACCTTTAAGACATCAAACATCCTTACACCACTCAGAACAACTAAAAACTGAAAAACCCCTATAAATCTATAAAGAAAATAGAAAATACTAAAAATCCTAAATACTAAAAATACCCTTTAAATCATAAAGAACCCATTAAAACTTTAAAACCTCAGAAAAACCCTATAAATCCATAAAACCCTCAATATCCCTAAAACCCTAAAACCATATTTTTTTTGAAATCCCTAAAAATTCCTAACAACATAAAAACCAAAAATAAATATGGAAAACACCTAAGAAACCCATAAAACCAAAAAAACTAAAACCCCTAAAAACCTAAGAACCATTAAAACCACTAAAAATTGTAAATAGACAATAAACTGTAAAACCCCTAGAAACCATATAAACCCAATAAGACCCAAAAAACTAATAAAAATTATCAATAATCCTCATAGACCCAAAAATTTTAAAAAAACTCTAAAAACCTTAAAACCCTAAAAAATTCAAAAAAAACACAAAAAACAAAAGAAAAAACGTTAAAACCCGAAAAAATTAAAAAACCTAAAACCCTTAAAATAAAAAATCCCCCTAAAGGCCATAAAATTCATAAAAATTACTACAAATCCATAAAAACCAAAAAACCCCTAAAACCCCTAAAAACCCATAAGGAAAACATAAATACATAAAACACTTAAAACACCTAAAAACATAAAAAATTATAAAACCCTAAAATCCATAAAATAGCCCTTAAAATGTTAAAGGACACTAAAAAACATAATACACCGAAAACCCAACAAAAACCATTAAATCACTAAAAATGTTAACAAATCTAAAAAAACATAAAACCCTAAAAAACTCCAAAAAATATTAAAATCCCAAAAAAACCATAAAACCATGAAGAACCCTAAAAATTATCAAAACCTCTAAAAACCCTAAAAATTAAAAAAATTTCTAAGAAAGCCCTAAAAATCCCTAAAAACATAAGAAACTATAAAACCCTAACAAAAACATAAAAATATAAAAACACATAATACTTCTAAAAATCCTAAAAATGATAAAAGTCCTAAAAACCATAAAACTTATAAAACTTTTAATAACCCATAAATCCCTAAAAACCAATAAAACTCCAAAAACCAATTAAACCCCGAATTTTTTTAAAAACTCTAAAAACATTAAAAATCCAAAAAAAACCCTGGAAAACCAAAAAATCAAAAAATCCTAAAACCCACAAAAAAAACCAAAAACCCCAAAAAACCCAAAAAACCCAAAAATACCCAAAAAAGTCAAAAAAACTCATAAAAATCCAAAAAACCCAACAAAACCCTAAAAAAGAAAAAAACACTAAAAACTGTGAAAACACCTAAAAAACTTGAAAAAAATAAAAACACATAAAACACCTCAAAAACATAAAAATTCTAAAAACCCTAAAAAACATAAAAGACCCTTCTCAAACCTGTAAAAACAATAATACCCCCTAAAATCATTTAGATCCCCTAAAAACCCATAACAACCCAAAAACCCCACTAAATAACCTAAAATAACTTTAAATCCTAAAAATATAATAAAAATCCAAATGCATTAAAAACCATAAAAAAAATAAAAAACCCCGTATGACCCAAGAAACCAAAAAAAATCTAAAACCCCTAAAAAAACCTAAAAATACTCAAAATCCCAAAAATTCATAAAAACTACAAAATCCTAAAATATACCTACAATTTTAAAAAATCCTAAATACCCTAATAAATCCATAAAAACAAAAAATAAATAGTTAAAACCCCTAAAAAACAAAAAACCTAAAATATGCTAAAAACTCTTACAAATTCTAAAAAACTTAAAAAACACTAAAACCGAAAAAACCCTAAAATCCCATTAAATACCTAAAACCCCGCTAAAAATTATAAAAACCCTTTAAACCGATCAAAATGGTAAAATAATCTAAAAATCATTAGAACACCAAAGCGGTCTGTTCGCTTTTGGTCTGCGCTGATGTTCGAGGTTTGTTCTCCGGCTCCTACTTTGATTCTCGCTGATATCTCTGGCTAGTCTGTGCTTTTCTGCGATCTGGTTGTTTTCATGTGGTTTCAAAGCTGTCTGTTTGGTCCCATGATGCTGGGTTTTTTTGGTCTTGATGTGAGGTGTAGCATGCTAGTTGTGCTTTGCATTTTCTGGGTCGCTGGAAGGTCGATTTGGGATGTGGATTGGTTGTTGGCATCTTTTTATCCCTGGTTATGCTGCTGGGTGTGTATGATGGTGAGCATTTCTGCTGAGATGACATTTACTGCTAGGAGGTGTGTTATAGTTTGGTTTGTTTTCCTTTGTGTTGTTGATGGTTTGGCTGTGTTTTGGCGTGGATTCTGGTCATTGGTTATGTTGAGTGGTGAGGGGTATTATATGGATTTTGGTTGTGTTTCTTGTTGGAAGCTGGAGAGATGGTGGCTGGTTACTATTTGGCTAGGATGTGATATTGTGGTGACTGATGCCTTTGGTGATGGTGGTCTGATGCTGATGGTGGTGAAACTCCTTGGTGCGGAGTTACTGGATGTTAAATGGTGTGTTGCTGAACATTGGTTACTGCTTAGCTAGGAAGTGCTGAAGGAATTTTGTGGTCGCGATGATTGGAAGTGGTGCTGGATGCTGGTGCTGGTTGGATGTGTTGTTATGATGCTGATGTTGTGCCTGGTTTTTGAGTCTTTTTGTTTTTTGATTTTCTTTTTGTGGGCTTATCTTAAGGTATGGGTCGATTGACCCTGCCCCGCCCGGTCTGCATTGTTATCTTTTTTCTTAATAAATTTCGGGGGGTCAGGAATAGCCTGATCCTACACCAACCTTTTCCCTAAAAACGGTAAAAAGCATAAAAATCCTTAAAATTCCTAGAGATCCCTAAAATCATAAAAACCCTAAAAACTGAGAAAAGCCCAAAGTAAACTGTAAAAACCTAAAACCACTTAAAGCCCATAAAAAACATAAAAGCATAGAAAATCCTAAAACACCCCAAAGCCCTATAAACCAAAAAACTCCTAAAAACCTTAAATCCCTAAAATTATATAAAACCAAAAGATACCAATAAAAATTCTAAAATCCCTTTGAAATCCTAAAAACATTAAACAACTCTAAAACCCTTAAAAAACTAAAAAATTCAAAAAAACCCAAAAAAAACCATAAAAAACCAAAAAACTCCTAACACCCCTCAAAATCTCGAAAAATCCCAATAAACAAAAAATAAATCCTAATAATATATAAAAATCCCTAAAAATGGAAAAAATCCAAGAAATGTTTACAAAACCTAATAAATTATTACAAACCTAAAATCAAATAAAACCCCTAAGAAATATAGAAACACTAAAAACCATAATAACCCCAAAACCCTAAAAACTATAAAAATACTTAGAAACCATATAAAATCATAGAATCCCAAAAAACACATAAAATCATTAAAAATAACTAAAGACTATAATAACACTATAAACCCATACAAGCATTAAAAAACAGTAGAAAACATTGAAACACTAAAAAACTCAAAAAATATAAAAACCCATAAAACCCTAAAAAACCATTAAAACCATCAAATCCCTAAAAACACTAAAAATCCATAAAATCCTAAAATATCCCTAAAAATACCTAAAAACGAAAAAAATTATTAAACACCTGAACAACCACAGGAAAAACATAAAACCCAAAAAACACACAAAAAAACTAAAAACGCTAAAAACCCTAAAAACCTTAAACATACACTAAAAACACTTAAAATAGCTAAAACCAAAAGCCCTCTAAAATCATATAAAACAAAAAAAACCTAAAATCCCATAAATAATACTAAAAAATATAAACACTCTTTAAACCCCTAAAATTTTGAAAAAATCTAGAAAATCATAAAACACATAAAAACTAAAAGAAACCCTAACAACCCAAATAATCATAACAACCCTGAAAACCTTAAAAAATCCTAAAATCCTTAAAAATCCCAAAACAACATAAAAATCATAAAAATACCAAAACATACCTAAAATTCAAAAAACTCTAAAAACATGAAACACCCTAAGAAAACCTTAAAACAATAAAAAACTTAAAACACATAAAAAACATAAAAAATGAAACACCCTAAAAACACTGAAAATCATTAAAAACACATAAAACCCATGAAAACTCTAAAAACCCGCTAGAAAAATTAAAAACCCTTTAGACCCCTAAAAATCTTAAAAACACTAAAAAACCATAAAATAAATAAAAACTCAAAAAAACCTAAAACCCCCAAAAAAAACATAGAACCCCTATAAATGCTAAAACCCCTCAAAATCCCTAAAACCCATTAAAATCATAAAAATACCTAAAAATCCATAATCATATAAAAATCCCTAAAAACCATGAAAAACCCTAAAAACATTAAATCTCTAAAAACAATTAAAACCCTTACAGAACCTAAGAAACACTAAAAAAACCTAAAAAAATCTAAAAACACTAAAAAAATGAAAATCACAAAAAACATTAAAAAAACCAAAATCTCCATAAAACCCCAAAAAATTCTAAAAATATAAAACCCCATTAAACCCCTAAAAATTTAAAATACCCTAAATAACATTAAAACCTAAAAAACTCAAAAAAAAACCAAAAACCCAAAAAACCATAACGGGTTATGGACGATCGGTCCCTTCTCGGTCGATGGAGAAGTGACTCTCAAAGCTGGCTCCAGATCTGTGGATGTAGGGGTCTTTCTGGTTCTATGACGGTGAAAGGCGAGTGCGACGGGAATTCAAACAAGGAGGAGATCCCTAGATTTTCTGGCTCCATGACGGGTTATGGTGGATGCGGAGGGCGAAGATGCAGGTTTGTTTTTCTGGTTCCTTAGTTCTGCTCTTAGGTCTTGCTTCTGATGAAGGTTTGGTCAATTTGTGCTGCGCTCTTTTTGAGATGTTGTTCTGTGGAATTTCGAATTGTGGATGGCTCGGTTTTGGTTGTGTTTTTGGCTGATTTGGGATATTGGAAGTTGACTGGTTTGGAGGAGATGGTTGATGGATTCTGAGTTATTGGGCTATGGTTGCTGCTGGCTGCTGGTTTTGTTGAGAGTCATTATTGATGCTTGTTGATGGTCTTGATGCGGGATGGGGGTCCTATATGTTCTTGGTGCACAATTTTTGAGTGGCTGGAGGGGTCGTCTAGTTTTGGGTCTGAACAAGGAGGCATGGGTGCTGTGAATTGGTTCTGTGTTTGGGTGCTGGTGTTCTAGGGTGGATGACAATGGTGTTGGATGTGGAATGCTGTAAGTTAACTTGCAAGGAGGTACTGCTTGGATTGATGTGGTTGAAGAGGGTGGTGGATGGTTTGGTTTGGACTCTCTGTTGGACTGGATGATGATGGTGATGCTTATGCTTCTAGTTTTGGTGGATGTGTGTTGCTGGTGGTGAACATGCTTAGGAAGAATGTGCTGGATGCTAGAAATTGTGATGCTGGATGCTGGTTGCTGCTGAGATGGGAGGTGTTGAAGCTGCGGTCTATGGTCGTGCTGCTGCTGGATGTTGATTGCTGTTTGATTTTGGATGCTAGTCACTGGTTAGCTGTGAGCTGCTGGATGCTGGATGATACTGGATGATGATGGTGGCTGCTTGGCTTTGTGTGTTTTTTTATCTTTTTTCGTTTTTGATTTTTCTTTTTTGGGGGTCTTTTGCCTCTCGGGTTGTAAAGGGTTTCTTGGTGTGGGTTGTTTGACCCCTCCCCTCCCTTGTCTGTTGTGTCTCTTTTTTTATTTCTAATAAATTTATGGGGGCCGGGAATAGCCCGACCCTCACATCTTCCTTTCCCAAAAAATGTTAAAAACTCTGAAAAACCATAAAACCCCGATAATAAAAATAATAAACCCAGAAAATAGAAAAAAAATAATAAAACACCTAAAAACCTAAAAAATCCTTAAAACCTCACAGTCCCTAAAAACCCAAAAACCCATAAAAACATGAAAAAATACCTATAAATCCCTAAAAATATAAAAACCCAAAAAAACCTTGAATAACACAATGAAAAACCTTAAAAATTAAGAACACTTAAAACCACTAAAACACGAAAATTGCTAAAAACCATGAAAACTTTTAAAAATTTAAAAAGTCATAAAAAAATAAAACCATATCATCCGTAAAAACTAATAAAACTATAAAAACCACTAAAAAGTCTAAAACCCTTTTAAAACCCTAAAATATTTAAAAACTCTAAAAAACCTTATAACCACTTAAATCTAAAAAAATCTAAAACCCAATAAATCGTATAATATCTAAAACCCAAAAGAACCCTAAAACCCTAAAAATCCATTAAAACCCTAAAAACCCTAAAAACCCATAAAAATTATAAAAATACCTTAAAAATCCAAAAAATAAAATAAATGCTAAAAACACAAAAAACCATAAGAATTCCTTTAAAATCTAAAAATAATTAAACCCCCAAAAAACTTAAAAAATTAAAAAACACACTAAAAACCAAAACCCCCAAATAACCCCAATCACCATAAAACCACTAAAATCCTTGAAAAACCCTAAAACCCCATAAAAACGCTAAAATCAATAAATAATCTAAAAAACATTAATCCCATAAAATTTTTATGAAATATAAAAATCCATAGAAACCCTAAAAACTAAAAAAATCCCTAGAACCCTAAAAAACCTTGAAAACCCAAAAATCCATTAAGATTACTAAAAATGATAAAAAACCCTTTAAAATCCAAAAATGGACCTAAAATTCAATAAGAACGTGCAAACCACTAAAACCCCAAAAAACCCTAAGAATCCCTCAAAAACCTAAAAACATTTAAACCCCTAAAGAGCCAAAAAAATAATAAAACCCGAAAAAACTGAAAAAATAAAAAACCAAAAAAACCAAAAAACAGACCAAAAAATCCATAAAAACCCTTAAACCACTAAAAATTATAAAATCCTTTTATACCCTTAAAAACATTAAAAAAACTCTAAAATCCTTAAAAAAACTAAAACCTAAATACCCTAAAAACCAAAAAAACTCCAAAACCCTGAAACCCCATAAAAATCATAAAAAATTCCAAAAATCATTAAAACCTAAGAAACCTAGAAACCATAAAAACCCCTAAGAAAACCCTAAAACCTAAAAACACTTAAAACCCCTAAAAACATAAAAATTGGTAAAACCCCTAAAAACATTAAAAATACAAAAAACCCATAAAAGTCACTAAATCCTTTAAAATAATAAAACCCATAAAAACATTAAAAAAAACAAAAAAACACTACAAACCCTTTAAACCCCTGAAAACATTAAAAAATTCTAAAAACGTTTAAACCCCTTAAAAACTAAAAAAGTCAAAAAAACCCAAAAAAACCATATAAAGGAAAAAAATCCATATAATTAACTAAAAACATTAAGAAACATAAAACCACTAAAAACCCCTAAGAAAACCATAAAAACCTAAAAACACATATACCCTTAAAAAACATAAAAATGTTAAAAACCTTGAAAATCCCTAAAAATCCTAAAAACCATAAAACCGTTAAATAATAAAAAAACCAAAAAATCCATAAACATTATAAAATGGACTAAAAATTATAATAACATTTGAACCCCTAAAAACATTAAAATCTCTAAAAACCCTTTAAACCCCTAGAAACACCCAAAAAACTAAACCCACCAAAAAACCATAAATCCCTAATACCCTAAACCCCTCAAATCCATAAAAACACTACAAACAATAAAAAACATCAAAATCCTTAAAAATCAATAAAAATATTAAAGACCCTAAAACCCTAAATATTTAAAAACCCTAAAAATCCTAAAAACTAATAAAAATAATTAAACTCCTAAAATAATTTAAAAACTTATAAAAATATTAAAAACCCGAAAAATACTATTAAAAACCAATAAACCTATAAAAATATAAAAACCCTAAAAACCCTGAAAATCCCTAAAAACCCTAAACCATAAAAACAATTCCAAAGTTCCTTAAAAATATAGAACCATAAACAATCATAAAATAATGAAAAACCCTAAGAAACAATTAAAAACCAATAAACACATAAACCACTATAATATATAAAATCCATTTAAACCCATAAAACATTAAAAGACACTAAAAACCATAAAACCCCTAAAAACTCAAAAACAACCTAAAAAACCATAAACAGACTAAAAACCCCTAAAACGCCTCAAAATCCCTAAAAACCATAAAATACAAAAAAAATTAAAAACCCTAAAATTCCTTAAAGTATAAAGAATAATAATAAACCTAAAAATTTGTAAGAAAATCATAGAAAACTAAAATACTTAAACCCCATAAAAACATAAAAAATTATAAAAACAATAAAAAACCATAAAACCCTAAAAAACCTAAACACTATAAAAACCCCTAAAACCCCTAAAAATTATTAAAAACCAATAATACATGAAAAACATCTAAAATCTATAAAAACCTAAACAAACATAAAAACAAAAAAACAAAAAAACACTAAAAATCCCTAAAATCAATAAAACCGGCATAAAAATCCCAAAAAAGTACCTTAAAATCTCTAAAAACATGAAAACCCCTTAAAATATTGAAAACCCCCAAAGGAAACATTAAAAACATAAAAAACATTTGAAATTCATAAAATACCTAAAAACGCTAAAAAACCAAAAAACCCTTGAAAACCCTAAAACGTCCAAAATCCATAAAACCCATACAAACCATTAAAAACCAAAAAAACCCTTAAAACCCTAAAAACCACTAAAAAAATTTAAACCCAATGAAATTGTAAGAATATCTAAAAACATTAAAAAAACAAAAAAACATAAAAATATAAAAAAAGCACACAAATCCTTAAAACCAAAAAAACCTTTAAAATCCCTAAAAATCCCTAAAAATCATAAAAACTATAAAAATAAAAAAACTCCCTAAAAATACAGAAAAACATAAAACACCCTTAAACTCCCTAATAAAACCTTAAAAACCAAAAAACAATTAATAGCACTAAAAACCCATAAAAATACTAAAAATAATAAAAAACAAAAAAGACCTTAAATTTTTCAAAAAAATATAAAAAACCCTAAACCCCTGAAAAACTCTAAAAACCCTTTAAACCCCTAAAAATTTAAAAAAGTTTAAAAATATAAAAAAGCTCTAAAATAACCCCACAAAACCATAAAAATAATGAATAAAACCCTAGAAAACAATAAAACACTAAAAATCCTTAAAGACCCTGAAAACCATAAAAAATATTAAAAAACCTAAAAATCCCTAGAAATTTTAAAAATACTAAAACCCGGAAAAAAACATAATAAAATATTCAAAATGTAAAAACACATAAACCCGTAAAAACCTAAAAAATGATAATAACAATAAAAAAACCCCAAAAAACATAATCCCCTAAAACCCCTAAAATACCCTAAAAACCTTTAAAAACCCTAAAACCCATAAAAACCCTAATAACCAATATAAAACATAAACCACTAAAAACCATAGAAACTCTTTAATCCCTTAAAATCATTGAAAATTTCTAAAAACCATAAAACCCTTGGATAAAAAGAAAAACCTTTAAAACAAAAAAAACCATTAAAACCATAAAACCCTAATAATTTCTAAAATAATAAAAAATTATTAAAAACCCTAAAACCCCCAAAAAATATAAAAAACACTAAAAATACATAGAAATATAAAACCCAAAATCCATAAAAAACCCTCAAAACCTTTTAAAAACCTAAAAACACTTAAAACCCCTTAAAAAATATAAAAATGATTAAATACCCTAAAACCCATAGAAACCATAAAACCTTGAAAAATACTAAAAAACATAAAAAATAAAAAAATAATAAAAACACTAAAAACCCACAAAAAAATACTAAAACCGCATTAAGCCCCTAAAAAATGAAAAAAAAAATCTGAAAACCATTAAATAATATAAAAACCCAAAACACCATAAAATCCTTAAAACCTATAAAAACAAAAAAACCTATTAAATCAATAAACCCATTAAAAACGATAAAAATCATTAAAAATCCAAAAAATTCCATAAAAACCTAAAAACCCATAAAAATCCTAAGATAACATTGAAAACTTTATAACAGTTATAACCCCTAAAAACCTAAAACATTACAAAATCCCAAAAGACCCTAAAAACCATAAAAAACACTTAAAATATTTAAAAATACGTAAAAATAAAACAACCCTAAAACCACTAATAACTCTAAAAATATTTTAAACCCTCAAAATTTTTTAAAAACTCTAAAAGAATTAAAAACCCTAAAAACTCAAAAAAAAACCAAAAAAAACCAAAAAACCTAAAAAAACCTACGACCCCTAAAGACCCTAAAACCCCTCAAAAAAGCTAAAAACCCAAAAAATCCATAAAATACAAATAAATCCATAAAATCCATAAAAATATAAGAAACCCTTAAAACCCAGAAAAATGCTAACAAAATCATTAAAACCTATAATCATTTAAAAACCATAAAAAACTAAATCAACTAAAAACCCAAAAAATATTAAAAATCACTAAAAATCCTAAAAATTCTAATATCCATCAAAAACACCTAAAACCTTAAAAACACCATAAAAATCCTAAAATCACTAAAAACTATAAAATTCATTTTAAACTCTAAAAATGTTAAAAACTATAAAAGTGTTAAAAACCCTAAAAATAATCAAAAAAACCTTAAAACAACCAAAAAACCAAAATACCCCCTAAAACTCAAAAAATCCTCAAATCCCTAAATACCCTTAAAAACCATAAAAATCCTAAAAATACCTAAAATACCAAAAAATATAAAAAACACAAAAAACCCTAAAACTCCTAAGGAAACCTTAAAAACCTAAAAACACTTAAAACCCCCTAACAAACCTAAAATCTGTAAAGGCCAAAAAACCACATAAATCAAAAACCCCCTAAAACCCTTAAGAACCCTAAAAACCCATAAAAACTAAAAACCAACTTAAAATTATAAAAAGCCTTTAAATCCCTAAAAACATTAAAAAACTATAGAAACCATAAAAATCCAAAAACTAAAAAAAACCCTAAAACCACACAAACCCATAAAAACCATAAAACCCAATAATATCCTCAAAATCCCTAAAACACGAAAAACCAATAAATTTTTTAAATATCCCTAGAAATCCCTAAATATGTTAAAAACCCTTAAACCCATAATAAAACCTCAAACATCTAAAAATACATAAAACACCTAAAACACTAAAAAAGGTAAAAAACATAAAAAAAACTAATAACTATAAAACTATAAAATCCTATAGGAACCGAAAAAACCAAAAAACCCATAAAAACACTAAAAATCTTCAATATACATAACAACCCTATAAAAATAGAATTATTAAAAAACACTAAAAATACACAAAAACCTAAAAACATTAAAACTCGTAAAAACCCATATGATAATATTAAAAACCTAGGAACCCTTAAAACCCCTAAAAGACTAAAAAGCTTAAAAATGATAAAAAACCTAAAAACCTAAAAACCATAAACAACAAGAAAAATCCTTAATAGCCTTAAAATCCCTAATAACCATGAAATACCAGAAAACAAACTAATAACCCTGAAACCCCTTTAAACCCCTAAAAATGTAAAAAAATATTAAGATCCACAAAAACAATAAAAAAACAAAAAAAAAGACAAAAAAACATAAAACCCCGAAAAACACTAAAAACCCTCAAAATCCCTAAAAACCTCAAAATCCCTAAAAATATAAAAAAGCCAAAATATCCCAAAAAACAAATATACCCTAAAAATAAAAAAAGAAAATAATACCATAAAAACCTAAAAACACTTAAAACATATAAAAATATAATTTTTTTAAAATACTATAAAAACACTAAAAACCAAAAAACACATAAAAACTGATGAAAACACTAAATCCCCATAAAATCCCCAAAACACAAAAAAATTAAAATCCTATAAAAACCTAAAACATTAAAAAATTCTAAAAATCATTTAAAACCCTAAAAAATCGTAAAACCCTAATCTCAAAAAAACCCTAAAAACCTTAAAACCCCCTAAAACACTCAAAATCCCTTAAATCCCTAAAAACCTATATAAATCCTAAAAAAAACTAAAAACATCTAAAAGCGTACAAAAAATAGTGAAAACCCCCATGAAAACCATAAAACTACTTAAACCCCATAAAAACAAAAAACACAAAAAACCCTAAAAACCCTAGAAGCCCTAAAAACTATAAAAACCCTAAAACCACATTAAATCCTAAACCCCACCAAAAACTATAAAAACCCTTAAAACACCTAAATTTTTTTAAGAACTCTATAAACCCTTCAAAATACTAAAAAACTCAAAAAACATGAAAAACCCATAAAAACCATAAAAGCCATAAAATCCATAAAACCCTAAAACCCCTAAAAATACCTAAAAAACTAAAAAACTAAAAACACTTAAAATTTCCTAAAAATTCCAAAAACATAATATAAAAAACACTAAAAACTATGAAAACCCTATGAAAACCCTAAAAACCTAAAACAGATGAATCCCCAAAAACCTAAAAAATTCTAGAACCCATAAAAATTACTAAAAGACCGTAAAACCCAAAAATAAAATAAAATCACTTAAAACCTTAAAAACTCTAAATAACCATAAAATCTAACCAATAAAATCTCTAAAACCCCTTTAAACTGCTAAAAACTTTAGAAAACACGAAAAACATTCAAAACTCTAAAAAACTAATAAAACCTTAAAATCCCATGAAAATCATAAACACCATAAAAATGCTAACAACCTTGAAAATAAAAAAAACTTAAAAGAGAATAATAATCATAAAAATGACCTAAAAACCCCTAAAATGTAAAAATGTGTAAAACCTGAAAAAATACTAAGAAAATCATTAAATCCTAGAAACACATTAAACTGTTAAAAATCTAAAAAACACTAAAAACCCAAACAACCTCCAACAAACCTAATAATAATAAAACCACTAAAATGTTAAAAACCCCGAACCCCATAAAAACCTTAAAAACCCAAAAATATCCCTAAAACCCCTTTAAACCCTTATAAACACTGAAAAACTATATAAAATTTTTAAAACCATAAAAACTAAATGTCTATAAAAACCAAAACACAAAAAAATCCTAAAAACCCCTGAAAACCCTAACACCCCTCAAAATCCCTAAGAAGCCTAAAAACCATAAAAATATTACAAAATTTCTAAAATCCCTAAAATGTAAAAAATATCAAAAACCTAAAACCCTAAAATACCCTAACAAAACCTAATAATAAAAAATACCTAAAATCACTTAAAACTCGTATAATACAAAAAAACGCTAAAGACCCTTAACCACTAAAAACCCTAAAACCCATAAATATAAAAACCTTAAAAACCCTAAAAACACATTAAATCCCTAAAAACTTACTAAAAACTCTAGAAATCAAAAAACCCAAAAAAATTAAAAACTATAAAAATCCCTAAAATCATTAAAAGTTCAAAAAACCATAAAAACCATAAAAACCATAAAAAAATAATAAAAACACTCAAAATACCTCAAACTACCAAAAAAACCATACAAATCATAGAGAATCACTAAAAATACATGAAAACATAAAACCCCATAAAACCCCTAAAATTACCAATAAATCATTAAAACCTAAAAATACATGAAATCCATAAAAACCTTACAAGCAATAAAAACTATAAAAACCATAAAAACCTAAAAAACTTAAAAACCATTAAAACCTTTAAACACCCTAAAAACTATAAAAACACTAAATTCCCATTAAAACCTTAAAACACCACGAAAAAAATCTAAAACCCCTTTAAACACCTAAAAATGTTAAAAACACTAAAATACCATAAAAAATAAAAAAACAACAACTAAAAACACAAAAATTAAAAAACCCCTAAAAACCATAAAAATCATAAAGACATAAATATCCCTAAAAAAATAAATAATTTTAAATATTCTTTAACATCCCTAAAAGTCCCTTAAAACTCTAATACCATAAAATCCACTAAGAAAAAAATAAAACCCTAAAAACACAAAAAACATAAAAAAAAGCCTAAAAATGGTAAAAATTATGAAATCCCTACAAACTAAAAAACACCATAAAATCATAAAACCCTAAAACCAATAAACACCCTAAATACAACTAAAAAATCTAAAACCTCTTTAAACCCATAAAACGATAAAAAAATATAAATGATCATTAGAACTCAAAAAAACTTAAGAACACCCTAAAACCCAAAAAAATCATAAAACCCCTAAAAAACCTAAAAAACTAAAAAACCCTCAAAACCCCTTAAAATCCCTAAAAACAAAAAAATCCTAAAATCCCTAAAAAATACTTAGAAAACTGTAAAAAAAATAATAAACACTTAAAACCCCTAAAACCCTAAAATCCCTAAAAAGCCTAAAATTGTAAAATACCTAAAAAACTGATAACCCATAAAAACCATAAAACCCCATAAAAACCTAAAAACCCAAGAAACACATAAAAATCCATAAAACCCCAAAAAAATGGTAAAACTCTACAAACCTTTTATACCCATAAAATTACTAAGATAATCTAAAAAAAATAAAAACCAAATAAAAATAAAAAAAAATCAAAACAAAAAACAATAAAAAAACCTGTAAAAACCTAAAAAAATCCTAAAAACCCTTTAAATTTCTAAAAACTATAAAAAAGATAAAAATCATAAAAAATACTTAAAACATAAAAGCCTGAAAACCAATGAAAAAATTATAAGAAAACCATAAAACCTTAAAAACACTTAAAAACACTAATACCCCAAAAAGATAAAACACCATAAAACCGAGAAAATCCCATAAAACCCATAAATACTTAAAAAACCCTTAATTTCCCAAAAAACCCTAAAGACCACTAAAAATTATAAAACCCTTTTAAACCCCTTTAAAATATAACAAACTATTAAAAACCTTAAAAACTATAAAAACTCAAAACAAAACCCTAAAATCCCAAAAAAAAACAAAAATACTCTAAAACCATAAAAACCCAAAAACTCTAAAAACCCCTAAATATTCTTAAAACCCTAAACTAATATAAAATCTTTAAAAAAATATATAAAAACATAAAAACCTAAAAAACACTCAATACCTCTACAAAAACCTTTAAAAACATAAATCATTTAAAACCCCTAAAAACCTAAAAAGCAGTAAATAAATAAAAAAACTGTAAAAGACCCTAAAACCCTACAAACTCTAAAAACCATAAAACCCCACAAAAACCATTAACCCTACAAACACATAAAACCCTACAAAACCACAAAGAACTATAGAAACTCTTTAAACCCTTAAAAATGATAAAAACTCTCAAAAATAATAAAATCCATAAAAAACTATAGAAACCCAAAAAATACAAACAACCCTTAAAAAACATAAATAACATAAAAATCCCTGAAAAACTGTAATCCCTCAAATTCCCTATAAACCATAAAAACCCCTAAAATCTTAATAAATCTCTAAATACCCTAAAAACATAAAAACGATAAAAACCATGAAAACCCCTAATAAAACCATAAAACCCCTAAAAATGCTAAAAACCATAAGAGCCCATAAAAACATAAAACCCCAATAAAACCCCAAAGAGCCCAATAAAACTCTAAAAATCCTTTAAACCAAAAAAATTTTAAAAAAATCTAAAAACCCTTAAAACACTAAATAATAAAATAGAAAACCACAAAACCCCAAAAAAACCATAAAAACCCTTAAATCCAAAAAACCTAAAAATCACTAAAAACCCTGAAAAACTATGAAAATCCTAAAAACCCAAAAAAACATTAATAAGGTAAAAACCCCTAAAAATAAAAAAAAACATAATAAACCCTCAAAATCATAAAAAAAAATTAAAATCCCTAAAACAAATAAAAACACAAAAACACACGAAACACTCGTAAAATCACAATCCCCCCTAAAACCTCAAAACCCATAAAACCCCATGAAAACCCTAAAATAATAGAAAAAACTGCAAAAAACCTTTAAAACACTAAGAAAGTTAAAAAACTATGAAAAATATTAAACACCGTTCAAAAATAAAAAAACACAAAAAATCAAAAAATAATAAAAACCATAAAACCATAAAACCCCTCAAAATCCCTAAAAACCTAAAACCATTAAAATTCATAAAAATTTCAAAAAATTCATCAAAACCTAAAAAACCTAAATTCCCTTGAATGAAAATGAACCATAAAAACCTTAAAACACTTAAAATCCATAGAAACCTAAAATACACTAAAAATCCAAAAAACTGCTTAAAGCTCCTAAAAACCCTGAAAACCATAAAAACCCTAAAAACACCTAAAACCCCATAAAAACCCTAAAAACAATAAAAATATAGACACAATTTAACCCCTTAAAAAGTTATGAAACTCTTAAAAATATATAAACCTACAAAAATAAAAAAAACCCTTTGAACCTAAAAACCATAAAAACACTAAAACCCTCAAAATCCCTAAAATACCTAAAAACTCATGAAAATATCTAAAAATACCTAAAAATGTAAATAAACTAAAATGAATGAATACCTATAAGAAATATTTAATTACATAAAAACACTTAAAGGCCATAAAAATCTTAAAAACACTAAGCACCCTAAAAACCATAAAAACCAATAAAAACAGTTAAAAGCTTTAAACACCCTAATAACCCATAAAAATATAAAAAACACTAAAAAAAATTAAATCCCCATTAATCCTGTAAAACATTAAAAACACTAAAAACTGTAAAAACCCAAAAAAAATCAAAAAACACTAAAACCCCAAAAAACCTGATATAGTCCAGATTCAACCCAAGAAGACTATTTTTTGTTTTGATGAAAATTTTATGCCCAACTGTAATTGTAACTAGACTACCCAAACTTTTTAACATCCAAAATCATTTTGATCCATAACACACTTATTTGGTTCCAAATTTGACTTATCCACATGGAAAAGTATGGAAATCTATAGCATCAAATTAAATAATAGAGATAACCCGGAAAAACATCATTATGAAAAAAATTATACTTTAGTCAGTGGAGTCAATAAATAGAATAAGAACTATTTACTATGATTTTAACATTCCTTTTGAGTGGACCATGCCTTATAATTTTATTTGGGTCATTTTACTCTCTTTATTTTGTTTTTATAATATGTTTTCACTCATTTGTAAGGGTGAACATAAATCTGATGATTTTTTTAAGCTTGTTGTGCATCCTTTATGTTTTATCCTCTTAACGTTTTCCAAAATTAGCAATAAATCTCAATTATTAGTGAAATTGTCTTTAATTATGGAGAATCCTTGATGGGTTGTGTTGCCTTTAATACTTGGTCATTTGAGCTATATTTTTTTCTTCATCTTCACTTACACATTCACTGCTTTTGTAGACACATCATATTATTATCAAAGTAGAATGTTCCAAGGATTAAGTGATATCACATTCTTCTTATTACTCTCAAACATTTCATTCCAGATTGAATCTTCTACTCCTAATCCATGGGAAATTTCTAATGCACAATTATAATCTCAAATTACTCAAATTAGTGAGGAAATTGATCAGCTATTGAGAGTTTGATGGTGTGATCTCCATCCACCATAGCAGTATCCCCAGTTTCTATCTCCATATAATAAGTGAAATGGAACACCATTTTTTGTAGAGCTTACAAATATTGATGATTCAAGTGATTTTTATTTGTATATGAGAAAAAGAATAAGAGACAATAATGATATTGAAAGAGGAGTGAATATTGAAATTCCATATATTCATGGGAGTATGAATCTATATGATTTTCTAGATATTATATTGGAAATTTAATGATTCTTCAATATTTAAGAATTATTCTGATGAGAAGAATTGCAAGGTTACCTTTATGAAATTTAAATATTTCACAAATCTTTAGTTGGAAAATCTGAAGAAATAATGGGAATGTGATGGAACAGACAAAATACACCCATGTGAGAAGGTGAAAAAGATTTTGAGAAGATGGTTTCACCCCAAAACTAAAATAATGAGATTTATTTATTAATTAATAGATTACCATATGCAGTTAAATCTATTGAAGAGTATATTCATGTGTTTGATCATTAATTGATGATAAGTGATGTTCTAGAGTACAAAAAAAATATTTCTTTTTTTTTGGTTGATTAAATGAAAAATTACACATTTGGTAGAGTCATGACTATTCTAGTCACTTGATGATGTTTTAAAGCTTTTTATCAAGGTAGAAAATAAAGAGAGAAACTCAAAAGAACTGAAAAATAAGAACTACAATCTACGTACATGTTTTTATAAAGGCTTATATTCTAATAAATATAGTGTTTCTATGAAGGAATTTAGCAATAAAAAGATTTCAGATATAGGGAAAGAGGTGGTTACAAAACAACCAAATAGAAAATAAAAATACTTTGAATGTGGGAATAATAACTGACTCAAATTTCATGGGTATAGTCATTTTTAGTGCAACTGGATTAACAATACAATTATTACTATAAAGTATATCAAAGAGATTGAAAGATAAATCGATGAGGATGAACATGTTGATGAATAGTTTGAAAATGAAGATCATGTCATGGAAGAAGATGATGTGGGTAAAATTCTTTTTCTATGAAGAGTTTTTCAATATTAAATATTCCCAGAATAAGATCATTGAAATTACTTGCTCCAAACATGTTGAACCATTAATAAATGAGTATTCCTGGTGAATATATAAAGTGGGATCTTATAAAATGTTACATAAGCAACACTATTGGAAAAATTTAAGTATCTAACTCATAATCATCCTCTATCATAAAAATTTCATTAGTTTGACAATAGGGGAACACTATGAGTCAGAAAATAGATTCTTATTTCGTTTTCCATTGGTAAGACATATGTTGATGACGTATTGTGTGATTCCATTCCTATGGATTATTTTTATTTGTTTTCAGGAAGGCCTTGGTAGTCTGACAAGGATGTGAAATATAATGGGAGGTAGAATACATATTCTTTATGATCTTGGGAAAAGATTCTCACACTTGATCATTTGAATCCATCTCAAAATCATCAAGAAATATCTATTCTAGAAGTGCCTAAAGATATACTCATTAACAATAAATATCAAATAGATAAAGAAATAAATAATCAAAATCTATTTTAAATTTATTTATGATGGAAAAGACATGCCATGATGAGAAGATCCATCAGCATCCATTGGATCAATCCACGATTGAGGAATATCAGGATGTATTTCTTAATGATCTTCCATTACAATTACCACCCTTTAGAGCCACTAAAACCAATATTGATCTTGTACGAAGTGCATAAATTCCTAATAAACCAGAATATTGATGTAATCTTGGAATATAAAAGGCATTTCATAATTATGTGGAAAAATTTATGGATCGAGAATTTTAAAGGCCAAAGATTATACCATGTTTAGTACTTGTATTATTGGGGCTAAAAACATAACTTATGTATCACATGTGTATTGATAGTAGAGTTATCAATAATATTTCCCTAAAATACACATATCCAATTCCACGACTCGATGATATTCTTGATGAATTATATGGGTCATCAATATTTTAAAAGGATGTTCTTCAAAGTGAATACCACTAAATTAAAATGAAGGAATGGTATGAGTGTAAAATAGTATTCAAAACTATATAAAAATTGTTTGAGTAGATTCTCATGCCATTCAGCCTCTCTAATTATCCTAATAATTTCATGTGAATCATGAATGAAGTTATAAAACCATTTATTGTTAAATTTTTTATTGTTTATCTGGATGATATTTTTATTTTCGAAAATTATTTACAGATACATTTGTGTCATCTTATATTAGTATTTGTAATTCTACTAGAATAAAGGATAAATGGAAAACTGGAAAAGTGTGAGTTCTTTTTAACACAAGTGGTGTTCTTGGGATATGTAGTATCTAAAGAAGGCTTCATGGTGGATGAAAAAAAATTTGGAATAAATCATGTTCTGCCCATAACCAAAATCCATCACAGAAGTAAGGAGTTTTCACGGTTTGGATTCTTGATATCATTACTTTGTTTCCAATTTTAGTACTATCATGATAAGAATCAATAAATGAATGAAAAATTTAAATTTTGATTATTCAGAGGAAAAAAATGATGAATTTGAAATCATTAATTAAATGTTTTATTAAGCACCAGTTTTGGCATTACATGGTTTTCTTCAAGTCATTGAAGTGGAGAGTGGTGTAGGTGGAGTTAGTTTGGGTGATTTTCAGATCAAAAGAAATAATATTATTACATATTTCCATGGAAAATTTAATGATTCAAAGAGAAATTACAAAACCAATGATAATAAATTTTATGTGATTGTGAGAGACCTAGATCAGTGGTCTCATTATTTGAGACCAAAATAGTTTATTCTTCATTCTGAACATCATGAATTGAGATTTTTCAATATTAAATAGAATTTATGTTTGAGGTATTAAAAGTGGATGTGATTCATGCAATCATTCTCATTTTTGTAAAAATACACTAAGGGGGAAGATAACCTAGTTGAAGATGCTTTATCTCTAAGGTATTCATTAATTACCATTATAAATGTGAAAATTCATGGATTTATGATTATGAAAGAAGATTACCAGCATGATATAGAGTTCAGTTCTATTATAATACAATGTAAAAATGGATTAGTGGATAATTAGTCTATAGATGATGGGTTTATATTTAAGAGAGACATGTTGGGTGTTTTATAGGGAAATTATATGGACTTTCCCATTCAGAAGCCACATAAAGGGGGACTTGCTGGTCATTTTGGAATTCACAAAACCATAGAGATACTAAAGGAGAATTTATATATCCAAACATGAAATAAATGTGAAATAAATTATTTTGAGATGTTGGAAATTTAAAAGGAAGAAGATCTATTTCAAGCCTAGTTTATACACACTGTTACCAATTCCAGAGTAAATATCTCAAAATGGATTTTGTTGTGGATTTTACAATGAATTAAAAAGGTAAATATCCAATAATGGTTGGTGTAGATAGATTTTATAAGATGGATAATTTCATACCTTTCCATAATATTGAATATGAAATGAAATTGAACAAAAAAATTTAAAGATATTACTCACCTTCATGACATTCCTCGAAGCATTTTTTTTCATATAGAAACACCATATTTTTTATCCATTTTTTTGGATAACATTATTGGGATAATTTGGTGTGAGTAATCTTTTCATTACTTCCCATCACCATCAAACTGTTATAAAAATGTAAGTTTCCAATAATAATTTTTTTACAATTTTGAGAACATCGGTGAACAAGAATACGAGATATTGGAATTTACATCTTGCACAAGATGAATGTGCATACAATAGATCTTCTAATGCTACCTCTTGGAATTGTACATTCAAAGTGGTTTATGGAATCAATACAATCAATCCTATTGACATTTTCCCTTTCCCTCAGGAATTTTAGGTGAATATTAATGTGTATAAGAAGGAAAATAAGATCAAGAAACTTTATGAACCTATTCATGATCAAATAGATATGTGAAATGAATTATACAAGAGGTGAGCTAAAAAGAATTACAAGTATGACATTTTACAACCTAAAGAAAATTTGTGGAATCACCTTCATAAGGATATATTTATATCTAAAAGAAAAATAACGTTGGTTCCATGATATGAGGGGTCCATTCAAAATGCTTAAATAAGTGGGAAACAATGACTACAAAATCGATTTACCTGATGATTTTGGAATCATTTTTGTAATGTTCAACATTGGGGACATGTATCTATATATTGAAGGAGATGATTCAATGTATTTGAGGGAAAATCGTCTATAATTATGGAGAATGACGTAGATCAGATTCAATCCAACTAGAATAATTATGGTCTTGAAAAAATTATTAAGCACAATTTTTATTTGAATTGGACTAGCCCAATATTTTTTACATCCAAAACCATGGTGGGTTACAAGAAAATGATTTGGGGACCAAAATGACTTATCAACATTCAAAATATGTAAATTATTAGCATCATATTAAATAATATAAATAACCTGCAAAAATGCATAATTAAAAATGAATTTCACTACTTTAGTTGGTGGGGTCATTAAATATAATGAGGACTATTTTTAATGTTTTTAGGTGCCTTTTGAGTTCCCCATGCCTTTTAATTCAATATATGTCATTTTACTCTATTTAATTTTAATTTATAATGTGTTTCTACTTCTTTGAATCTTGTTTTGTATCCTTATTGATTTACATCTTTATTTTTTCACTAAATTGGTGGTGTGTCTCTATTGTTGGTGACTTTTTCTTTTAGCTAGGAGAAACCATGGTGGGTGGAGTTTCCTTTAATCCTTAGTCACTTTGGCTATATTTAACTTCATCATCATTATATACTAATTTTCTACTTCTAAAAATGCAAAAAAACCATAAAATCCATAAAAACACCTAAACCCCTTGAATATCCATAAAAACCCAAAAAAACAACAAATCTATTAAAAAATCCTGAAGAATATTAAAAAATTGAAAATACACTAAAAATCCTAAAATTCCCTAAGAAAACATTAAAAACCTAAAAACACTTAAAACCCCCCAAAAGATATAAAAATTCTAGAAATCCTGAAATCCATAGAAACCCATAATGAACTTAAACCCCCTAAAATCTCATAAAAACACATAAAGACATTAAACTCCCTAAAACCTCATAAAAACCATAAAACCAATAAAAAATTTAAAAACCATTTAATCCCCTAAAACGTTAAAGTTTTTAAAAAACTATAAAAAACTCCAAAAATCCTAAAAAAACAAAATACCATAAAAACCCTAGAAACCCTTAAAATCACTAAACAACATAAAAACCATAAAAATAAAAAAAAATTCACTAAAAACACAAAATTTGTAAAAAAACATAAAATCCGTGAATAACCTTGATAAAACCTTAAAAACCTAAAATAACATAAAACACTAAAAAACCCCTAAAACATGTAAATACTGTAAAACCCTAAAAACCTTAAAACCCCATAAAACCTTAAAAACACTAAAAACCCATAAAAATATAGAACTCACAAAAATAAAAAAAACTATTTAAACCCCTATAAATATTAAAAAACTCTAAAAACATTAAAACACATAAAAACTAAAAAACCCTAAAATCCAAAAAAACATAAAACCCTCAAAATCCATAAGAACCCTAGAAACCATAAAAATCCTAAAAAAGCACGAAAAACCCCAAAAAACATTACAAACCCTAAAAAAACTAAAACCCCAATGAAAAACATAAAAAAGTAAAAACACCTAAAACCCCTTAAACAGAAAAAACAACCCATAAACCCAAAAAACAACAAAAAAACCAAAAATCACACAAAACCATAATAAACAAAAAAACCCAATAAAAACCACAAACAACTAAAAAATATAAAAAACCTTTAAGCCACTAAATTTTTTAAAAAAATAAAAAAACACTTGAAACCCAAACAACCACAAAAACCTTAAAAACCCCTAAAAACTCTCAAAATATCTAAAAACACTAGAAATCCATAAAAATCCTAAAAAATCCCTAAATAACCCTAAATATGTAAAAAATGATAAAAAAATTAGAAATACCTTAAGAAAACCTTAAAACATAAATACATTTTAAACTCCTAAAAACCTAAAAATGCTAAAAATCGTAAGAACCCAATAAACCATAAAACCCCTAAAAACCATAAAATATCTAAAAACCCTAAAACCCCACTAAAAACTCTAAAATAATTTTAAAATCATAATAATGTAAAAAACTATAGAAAACCATAAATCTAAAAAAATAGTAAATCCTAAAAAACTATCAAGACCCTAAAATTTATGAAAAAACATAAAATCCAGCAAAATCCCTAAAACCCCAAAAAACATAAAACTCTAAAAAAACTGAACTAAAATCTCTAAACATTTTAAAACCCTAAATACCTGAAAAAACCCATTAGAAAAACATAAATACCTCAAAATTAATAAAACTCCTAAAAACATAAGAACACTAAAAACTCTAAAAAACCATAAAACCCCCTAAAAATCATACAAATCACTAAAAATAATAAAATACTCTAAAAACCCATAATAACCGTAAATCCCAAAAAACATTAAAAAACATTTAAAAAACCTAAAATGTTAAAAAACTCTAAGAAAAATTAAAAAAATAACAAATCAAAATAAACACTGAAAACCCAAAAAAAACATAAAACCATAAAAACATGAAAACCCCGTTAAAATCCCTAAGAACCCTAAATATCCTTAAAAATACCTAAATATCCATTAAAATGTAAAAAAAAATAAAACCTGTAAAACACATTAGAAAACCTTAAAACCCTAAAAACACATAAAACCCATAAAAACCAAAAAAACACTAAAAATCATAAAACCCCTAAAATCCCTAAAATCTCAAAAATACATAAAACCCCATAAAAACTCATAAAAACCATAAAAACACACTAAAAACTCAAAAAAGCCTTTAAAATATTAAAAACATTAAAAAATACCAAAAACCTTATAAATCCTCAAAATTCAAAACAACGCTAAAACCCCAAAAATCTATGAAAATTCAAAAAAACCCCAAAACCCAAAAAATTCCTAAAAAGAATAAAATCCCATAAATATCCTAAAAACTATGTAAAAATAAAAAAAATCTAAAAAAAATAATGAAACCATGAAACTCCTAAAAAACCTTAAAAACCTAAAAACACTTAAAACCACTAAAAACCTAAAAAACCTTATAACCATCAGAAACCTTAAAAATCCTAAAGACCATAAAAACATTACAAATATAAAACCCCAAAAAATCCTTAAAAACCTAAAAAACCGCACAAAAACTTCAAAACCCCTATAAATCCCTAAAAATTTAAAAAAAACTCAAACAAACCTAAACCACCCTAAAACCCCCCTAAAAATCCAAAAAAAACCATAAAACCCAAAAACCCTAGAAACCATAAAAACCCTCTAAATCCTAAAAACCAATAAAACCATTAAAGTTTATTAAATATCCCTAAAAACCTAAAAATTTTAAAAACCCCAAAAAACCCTGAAAACACCTCAGAAAATCTTAAAAACATAAAAATAGATAAAACCCCTAAAAAATGTAAAACGATAAAAACACTAAAAGACACTAAAAACCTAAAAACCCATAAACCCCTAAAAATCATCAAAAATCTAAAACCCATAAGAACCCTATAAACTCACTTAAAACTCAAAAAACCCTTTAAAATCATAAAACATTAAAAACTCTAAAACCCTTAAAAACCTCAAAATATCTATAATTTAAAAAATACTATAAAAATCATAAAACCCCCAAAAATCCCTAAAAACAAAAAAAACCCTATAAATGCTTAAAACCCCTAAGAAAACCCAAAAAAATATAATTAAACGTAAAACACCTAAATACCAAAAAAATTCTAAAACCGCTAAAAATCCCTCAAAATACTAGAAAGCCTAAAACCTTAAAAACTCTAAACACCATAAACCCCCTAAGAAATATGAAAACCCTTTAAACCCTCAAAAATTTAAAAAATCTAACACACCTTTAAAAGCCTAAAAAAAAACCCTGAAAACACAAAATAATAATAAAATCCTGAAAAATCCAAAAACATAATAAAAATCCTAAAAAAGCCTTAAAATTCATAAAAATGTAAAATCCCCAAAGATTATTAAAACCCCAAAACACCCGTGAAACCCCAATAAAGACTTAAAATCAATAAAACTATTAAAACCCTTAAACACATAAAAAATAAAATTACCGTATATAAATCCTAAAAACCCTAAAACCCCCCTAAAAATCCTAGAAACACCAAAACCTTAAATAAACCATAAAAACCCTAAAAACTCTAAAAACCATTCAAACCATTAAATTTTTTGAAAAAATCTAAAAAACCTTTAAAACTCCAAATAACATGGAAAACCGTAAAAACCAAAAAAAAAAATAATAAAAACCAAAAACCAAAAATATGCTCAAAATCACTAAAAATGATAAAAACCTATAAAAATCCTAAAAATTCCGTAAAATTTTCTAAAAATGAAAAAAAAACCCTAAAGGACCTAAAAAATATAAGAACACATTAGAAACATAAAAAACGTTAAACCCCTAAAACCTATATAATGCTAATAACCCTAAAAACCCTAAAACTGTAAAAAAAACATAAATTTTTTTCAAACCCCTAAGATCAACTAAAACCATAAAATCCCACTAAAAACTATAAAAACCCTTTAAACCACTAAAAGTGTTAAAACTATAACAAACTTTAAATCCCTAAAAAACTCAAAAAACCCCTAAAACACCAAAAACTATATAAACCCACAAAATTCTAAACAACCTTATAATCCCATAAAAACCCTAAAAAATTCCTAATAATCACTAAAACTGAAAAAAAAAACACAAAAAACCCCTAAAAATCATAATAAAACAGTTAAAACATAAAAATACTTTACACCCCAAAAAACCTTTAAAATCCCCTAAAAACCATAAAACCATAAAAACTCTTTAAAAACCATAAAATCCCATAAAAACACTAAAACCCCACGAAAAACTCTAAAAACCCTTTAAACCACTAAAAAAATAAACAAATATAAGTAATTTTAAAACCCATGTGAAGATGAAATAATCTTAAACCCCCCCCCCCAAATTAAAACCTCAAAAATACTCAACATCCCTAAAATCCTGAAAAACCAAATAAATTCAAAAAAATAAATAAAATTCCATAAACATGTAAAAAAACATAAAACCCTTGAAAACCCCAAAGAAAACATTAAAAACCTAAAGAAACATAAAAACCTTAAAATCCTAAAAAATGTTTAAAACTCTAAAAACACTAGAAACCATAATACACCCTAAAAACCATAAAACCACCTTAAAATGAAAAACAAACCTATAAGACATAAAAATAGAAAAAAAATTAATCCCCTAAAAATGTAAAAAATGTCAAAAAAACATAAAAACCCTAAAAACATAACAAAATCCTAAAACCCAAAAAAATACATAAAACCCCGAAAAACCCAAAAAACCAAGAAAATCCTCAAATCCCTAAAAACACTAAAAACCCATAAAATTCCTAAACAATCTATAAAATCCATAAAAATGTAATGAATCCAAATATATCAGAAAAATACTAAAAAGAACTTAAAAAACTAAAACCACTTTAAACCCCTAAATACGTAAAAAATGCTAAAATCCTAAATATCCCTTAAAATAATAAAAACCCCTAAAAAAGATAAAAACACCAAAACGAAATAAGAATCATAAAAATCCACTAAAACTATAAAACCCCTTTAATCCCTTGAAAATTTAAAAAACCCATAATAATCATAAAACCCCTAAAAAACTAAAAACACAAAAACACCAATAATACCATAAAACCCATAAAATTCCCTAAAACCCAAAAAATCTAAAAAAAACTCCTAAAAACAACAAAAAAATCTTATAAAATCCCTAAAAACCCAAAAAAATGTAAAAAAACAATAAAACTACTATTAAAACATTAAGAACCTAAAAACACCTCAATCATTAAATAACATAAAAAATATTAAAAACCATCAAAACACTAAAAACCCTAAAAACCAAAAAACCATATAAAACCCAAAAAAAACCTTAAAAACCCAAAAAAACATATAAACACAAAAAAACTCAAAAACCTACTATAAAGTATAAAAATTATTTAACACTCTAAAAATGTTACAAATGTTAAAACTCCTTAAAAATGAAATACCCTAAAACCCCAAAAAACAAAAAAAACTCTAAAAACAAAAAAAACTCCCAAAATCCCTAAGCACCCTAAAAAGCCATAAGAACCCTAAATACCCCTAAAAACCCTTAAAACAAAAATAACCCCTAAAACCCCTAAAAACCCATAAGAAAACATTAAAAACCTAAAAATCCTTAAAACCACTAATTCCCTAAAACCCCTGAAAAATAATGAAAAACCTAAAAACCCCTAAAAACCATAAAAACCATAAAAACCCCTAAAACCATTAAAAACCTTGAAATCCCATGAAACACCAAAAAACAATAAAACTCTAAAAACCATTAAACTATTAAAAACATTAAAAACACTAAAACCCTTAAAACCCTAAAAAACTAAAAAATTGTAAAAAAATACATAAAAACCCAAAAAATAAAAAAACCCCCTAAAACCCTTTAAAATCCCTAAAACCATAAAAAGAAAAAAAATAAAACAAATCTCTAAAATCCCAAAAAACATTAAAATCAATAATACCCTAAAAAATCCAATGAAATCCTTAAAGTCCATAAATCAATTATAACCCCTAAAAATTTTAAAAAAACACAAAACCCCCCTAAAAACCCAAAAAATCAAATAACCCTAAAACCCCCCAATAAACCATAGAAAATCCTAAAAACCAATAAAAACCACTAAAATCCCCAAAACCCTATAAACCACTAAAACATAAAAAAACCATAAAACCCTAAAGACTAAGAAAACCCCCTAAAACCCCTAAAAATATAAAAAACATAAAAACCTATAAAACCCCTCAAAATCCTTAAAAACCCAAATAAACTATAAAAATGGTAACAAACCCCTAAAAATCCCATAAAATTTAAAAACCTCTAAAAAACCATAAAACCCTATGAAAACCATAAAAATAAATAACATTAAAAACCCCTAAAAACCAAAAAAAATTGTATAAACCCAAAAAAAAATGAAAACCCATAAACCCCCTAAGAACTTAAGAAAACTCTAAAAACCCATAAAACCCAAAAAAATATATGTAAAACACTAAAAAACCATTAAATCCATAAAGACATTAAAAAAATCTATAAAACCATAAAAGATGCAAAAAACTCAAATAACCCTAAACCCAAAAAATATAAAACCCCAAAAAACCCTCAAAATACAAAAAAACCCTAAAAATCATAAAAATCCTAAAAAAATCTTTAAAAAATAATAAAAACAAAAATACCGTTAAAACCCCAAAAACCCTATGAAAACATTTAAAACACACAAACTCTTAATACCCCTAAAAAACAAAAAAAATAGTAAATCCCCTAAAATCCCTAAAATCCCTAAAAACCCTAAAAACCCAAAAACTTCTCAAAATCCCTAAAAACCTAAAACCATTAAAATTCAAAAAAATCCCTAAGAATACCTAAAAATATAAAAACTCAAAAATCCATGAAATTCCCTATGAAAACCTTCAGAAAACTAAAAACACATAAAACCCATGAAAACCAAGAAATGAATGAAACCCTAAAAGACCCTAAAACCCCTAAAACCCACAATAACCCAAAACCCTTAAAACCCTTAAAAACCCATAAAAACCTTTTGAACCCCAAAAATATTAAAAAACTCTAAAAATACTTAAAACCTAAAAAAACTCTGGAAAACCTGAAAATCCGAAACTACATAAAAACCACAAAAACCGTAAAAATCAATAAAACCCCAACAATTCCTAAAATGTAAAACCCTCCAAAAACCATGAAAACACATTTGAAAACCAAAAAAATCCAAAAATCACTTAGAACCACTAAGAACGTAAAAATGATAAAAACCCTAAAACCATAAAAAACATAAATCCCTCTAAAAACCCTAAAAAACCATAAAACTTATAAAACCCACTAAAACTCTAAAACCCCCTTAAACCCCTAAAAATGTTAAAATATTATGAAATTGAAAAAACCAAAAAAAAAACCCAAAGAAAACCCTAAAAATTGAAAAAAACAATAAAACCCATAAAATCACTAAAAACCCATAAAACACCTCAAAATCCCTAAAAAATCTAAACCATGAAAATGCTAAATAATAGATAAAAATACCTAAAAACTTAAAATATCCTAAAACCTCGAAAAACCCTAGGAAAACATTAAAATTATAAAAAACACCTAAACCCCTAAAAACATATATAATTATAAAAACCCTTAAAAACTATAAAACCCCCCAAAACATAAAAATTTTAATAACTAATAAATCCTTAAAAACTGCTAAAACAATTAAATCTCTTTAAATACCTAAAAATGTTTAAAATATCTATATAACCATAAAACCCCTACAAACTCAAAAACCCAAAAAACTATAAGACCCCTAATATCAGTAAAAAAACCCCTCAAAGTCCCTAAAAACCCTAAAAATTATAGAAAAAAATTAAAATCCTTTAAAATACCTAAAATCTTAAAAAATATAAAAAAACTCTGAAAAATTCTAAGAAAAAATAAAAAAATGAAAAAATTGTAAAACACCTAAAAACCATGAAAAACCCCTAAACCCCATAAAACCCAAAAACCCACTAATAATCCATAAAAATCCTAAAATGTTAAAAACTCTAAAAATATTATACAATAAAAAACTAAAAGAATCCCCAAAAACAAAATAAAATCCATAAAAATCCTAAAACCCTATAAACACTAAAACCCATTAAAATCCATAAAAACACTAAAAATCTTAAAATTAACCTAAAGTTATAAAAATCCTAAAAACCATAAAAACCATAAGAAAAATAGAAAACTCTAAAAACACTTAAAACCCATAAAAAACTAATAAATATTGAAAACACTTAAAATCTGCAAAAAAACCCTAAAACCAAAAAACCCCTAAAAACCATAAAACCCCCTAAAAAACCATAAAAACCCTAAAACCACAATAAAATATCTAAAAACCCTTTAAACCAAAAAACTATTAAAATTATCAAAAAAATCTTAAAGGCAATAAAACAGGTCAAAAAAACCTAAAAACCTATAATACCCTAAAAACTCTCAAAATCGCTACAAATCGTAAAAAACCTCAAAATCCTAAGAAAGATCTAAATATACCTAAAAACTAAAAACCCCTAAAAACCTAATAAACCCTAATAAAACATTAAAAAAATAAAAACACTTAAAATATATAATAAACAAAAAAACTATAAAGACATTAAAAACCCTAGAATCTCAAAAAACCATAAAAAGCCCTAAAAACATTTTTTGACTGAATGGTCTGAAGGCCTAAATTTTTTATTGTTTTTGGATAAAACCCATTTTAAGGATAAAGGGGGAAACCTCACCTAACTTCAAGGACATAGAGACCTAAACAAAAAATTAAAGCCACAACCCATAAAAGGGGGTTTATCCAAAAACCCCAAATAACTAATAAAACTCAAAAAATACTTCCAACCCATAAAAATGTTTAAAAACACTCCCAAAAACATTAAAAACTGTAAATAAATCATGAAAACACTAAAACCCCAAAAAATCATAAAAACCCTAAAACCCCCAAAAAACCATAAACAACTAAAAAACCCAAAAACCCTAAAAACCATAAATTTTTTCAAAAATCCTAAAAATCCCTAAAAATTCCAAAAACATAAAACCCCCTAAAAACTAAAAACTCCTAAAAAAATTAAAACCGAAAAATACATAAAACTCCTAATAACAAAAAAAATAATTAAAACCCATAAACCCCCCTAAAATCCGTAAAAACACCTAAAGACTCAAAAATCCCACTAAAAAATCTAAAACCACTTTAAACGCATAAAAACATTAAAAATATCTAAAAAACCATAAATCACATAAAAAACTCAAAGAAACACCTTAATTACCCAGAAAACTAAAATCCTTCGAAATCCCTTAAACCTTAAAAACACTAAAAATAATAAAAAATCCCTAAAATCTTTAAAAATATAAAAAACCATAAAAACGTGGAAAAAACATCATAAAAAATTAAAAACCTATAAACAATTAAAATCCCTGAAACCTAAAAAATTCTTACAACCATAAAAAGAAAAATAAACATAAAAACCCCTAGAACCTTAAAAATACAAAACCCTAAAAATCTACTAAAAATATAAAAAACACGTTAAACTTTTAAAAATGTTTAAACCCCCTAAAACCCCATCAAAACCCTAAAAATCTAAAAAACTCTAAAACCCAAAAAACATTAAAAACCCCAAAAACACAACCTGCAGCCAAACCATAAAAATCCCTGAAGACATTAAAAACATAAAAATCCTAGAAATTTTCTATGATTCCCTAGAAACACTGAAACCCCCAAAGAAAACAATAAAAATCTAAAAACACTTAAAAAACTAAAAAACCTCAAAATTCTAAAAACCCTAAAACCGTAAAAATTTTGAACACCCCTAAAATTTTACAAACCCCTAAAACCACTAAAAACACTAAAAATCCTTTAAACCCCAAAATATGTTTAAAAACACTAAAAACCTTAAAAACAATAAAAAATAAAAATAAACCCTAAATCCCTAAAAACCTCATGAAATCCTAAAACCCATAGAACCCTAAAATCCAAAAAATCAAACAATAACCTAAAAACCAAAAAAATCCATAAAATCCCAAAATATACCAAAAAATGTAAAAACCCCCTAAAACCTCTGAAAACCCCTAATAAATCCTTACAAATCTCAAAAAAATTAAAACCCCTAAAAACCTAAACCAAAGAAAACCCTAATACCATTAAAAACTATTAAAACCCTATAAACCCCTACAACCCTTAAAAACTATAAAAAGTCATAAAACCCCTAAAAACTCAAATAACCTTAAAACCCCAAAACACCATAAAAATCTTAAAAACCCCTTGAAACCCTCAAATTTCCTAAAAGCCCTGAAATATATAAAAAACATGACAGATCCATAAAAATCTCTAAAAATGAAAAAGAACACTAAAAACATAGAAAAATATGGAGAAAACATAAAAACCTAAAAACACATAAATCCCCCAAAAAACATAAAAACCCAAAAACCCTAAGAAAAAATAAAGGAACCTAAAATAATAATATCCCTGAAAACCCAAAATACCCTAAAAAATCATATAAAACACAAACCCCAACAAAAACATGAAAATCACTAAAAACTAAATAAACCCATTAAACCCTCAAATACATTTAAAAATAAAAACCTTAAACCCCCGAAAACTAATAAAAACCCGAAAACCCCAAAATATCATAATGATCCTAAAACCTCATAAAATAATAAAAACACTAAAAATCAATGAAAACCCAAAAAACCATTAAAATCATTAAAAATTCCTCAAAATTCAAAAAAATGATAAAAATACCTAAAGACCCTGAAAAGGCCGATGAAAACCATAAAAACCTAAAAATATAAAACCCCATAAAAACCTAAAAAACACTAAAAACCCAAAAAATACCCATCACCCTAAGAAACCGTTAAACACCCAAAACACCAAAATGATAAAACCCCAAAAATCCCTAAACACCTTGAAATCCCTAAAACCAAAAAAACCTAAAAAAGATGTAAAAAATCCAAAAAAACATAAAATACCATGAAAAGGTTGAGAAAACCATAAAACACTAAAATCATTTAAAACCCTTAAAAACCCTAAAAATGATTAAAATACTAAAAAACCTAAAATCCTTAAAAATCCTAAAAACTATAAAAACCACTAAAAACCATAAAAACCCCCAAAACCCCTAAAACACCAAGAAATATAAAAATCCATGAAACCTCAAAAAATGTTAAGCAAAATATAAAAACCTTAAAACCAATAAAAATTAAAAAAAACCCTAAAACTACAAATAAACCATAAAACCCATAAAAATCCTAAATCCATAAAAATCACTTTAAACCATAAAAACTATAAAAATCTTAAAAAATCCTTAAAAACCCTAAAAACATAAAAAGCCTTAAAACCATTAAACAACCTAAGAAAACCTTAAAAACAATAAAAAACACTTAAAGCCCCTAAAACCATAAAAACACAATGAATCCTAAATAACCCTAAAAACCCTAAATCCAATAAAAACCCTAAAACCCTAAAAACCCATAAAACTATAAAGACCACTAAAATAAATAAATACCCTTTAAATCCCTAATTTGTTAAAAAAATAAAAACACATTAAAAACCCTAAAACACTAAAAACCCATAAAACCCCAAAACCCATAAAATCTATTAAAACCCTCACAAACCTTAAAACCCCTAAAAACATAAAAATTTGAAAAAATCCATTAAAACCAATAAAAAATAAAAAAACCATAAAAACCCTAGAAAACCAATGGTAAATATTAAAAACCTAGAAATTTTAAAACCCTTAAAAACCCTAAAACGCACTAAAACCCCTAAAAACAATAAAAAAACCCTAAAAAAACAAAACCAAAAGAACATAAAAACCCTATAAACCAATAAAAACCCTAAAAGAACTAAAAAATCTAAAAACTTTTAACCCTCTAAAAACATTCAAAAACTCTACGAATCCATAAAAACTCTAAAAAAACAAAAAATCACCACCCTGAACCATAATAACCCTAAAGACCGTAAAAAACCCTAAAACCCTCGAAATCCATAATTACAAAAAAAATCCATAAAAAACCTAAAAAAGATCTATAATTTCTTAAAAACATACCGATCATAAAAAACCCTAAAAACACCTAAGAAAACCTTTAGAACCTATGAATAATTACAACCCAAAAAACATAGAAAATTTTAAAAACTAAGAACCTTAAAATACTATAAGAAACCTAAAAAAATAAAAAACCCTAAAGCCTTGAAAACCCTAAAGCCCCTAAAAAATCTCAAAACCAATAAAAATATAAAATCCGTTCAAACCCACAAAAGTGATAAAAAAAACATAAAAAACAATTAAACATTAAAAATGATAAAAACAAAAATAAAACTAAAACTCCTCAAAGTCTCACAAAAAAATTAAAAAAAAATAAAAATACAAAAACCCCCTAAAATCAATAAAAACATAAAAAACCATAAAAACCCCTAGGAAAACCACAAAAACGTAAAAAACAAGAAACCCTTAAAAACTATCAAAAAACATAATAAAACCCTAAAAACTACCATAAAACCCCTAAGAAAACCATAAAACCGTAAAAAAACAAGTACCCTAAAAATCCCAAAAAAAACATAAAAACAATAAAACCCATAAACCCCTTAAAAATCCCTAAGAACCCATAAAATCTCAAGGAACTTCTAAAAACACTAAAAACCATTTAAAACCCTATAAAATTATATATATGTAAAAACCATAAAACCTATAAAAACTCATAAAACCCTAAAACCCCCAAAAACCCTCAAGACCCTAAAACCCCAAAAAACCTCAAGAAAAGACCCTTAGTAGAAGAGATAGTGGCGCTCTCCCCTGGTTCGCTTTCCCGCTCGTCGCGAGTTCAAGGACTTCCTCTGGATCTTGCTTGGAGATTTTCCTTTGGATCTTCACCCTGTCCCTCTTTGTGGAGGTGCGCCATTAATGTGGTCTTCAGACCCGAGGATGCAGTGTTCTTTCTGCGGCTTCAGTTTTTCAGAGCGATTCTATTTCATGAGATTTTGGCTCCAGATTTTAGACTTTCCTAGCTTATTTCTCCCTGTGCTTGGGATTTGGAGGCTTTAGAGGATGTGACTATCATTTTGGTTCTGGATCAATTTTCTCAGCATATGGTGAAGTGGTCAACTCCTTGGCATTTGGAATCCCTAGAGGTCTTCGGTTGCAGATCCAGATCACGTTTGCTGAGATGGGGCCTCCACGGATGGGTCAACGGCTTAGACTTTTATAGCGGCGCACGATATTTTTTCGGTGGCATGGGTTATGGCCCCTTATTCAGCGTAACACAGGGGTCCGTCTTCCTCGGTCATCGATGATTTTTTATCCCCTTGCAGCGCTGTACCTGGGAGATTTGTGGTGGCCTATCTGTCTTAGCTTTCTTTCTCGATGGATGCGTAAGGCGTGGATTCGGCTTGGTGGTGATGCTCATGTTCCAGGTTTCTGGGTTTTCGATTCTGCTTGCTTTCGTTCTGCGAAGAATTTACATGTTTTTTTCTCAGCCCGAACTTTGACTCATGTTAATTCTCCTGGCCTGTTTGTGGTTTGCGGCATTCTGGTTTCGATTTGGGGTTGGATTCTTCGGTTATGAATCTGCTTGTGGCGGCGGATGGTCCTTCCATGGGCTGACATTGATGTCGTTCGCTGGGATGGTTTTGACGTGCTGCGTTACGGCTATGTGTTACAATTTATGGGATGCATGAAAGGGAGTTTTGAGCTGCGTACTGGTTCCTGCTTTTCTTGCTGGTGTTTCTACCTCTGGTGCTGGTGGCTTTGTGTGGTTGTTGATTGAACTGCCTTACATGGTGGTGTTGGTTCAGTTTCTGGGTATGGCTATGGTGCTGCTGGATGGGATTTTGGTGGTGATGGTTTTCTGGTTCTTATGATGCTGGGTGATGGCTGTTACTTGGATGGGATGTAATAAATGTTACAGGTGCTTGGTGATGGTTGGTGTGTTGCTGTGAAATGGAAAGTTATGTGAGGTTGGGCTGCTGAAGTTGTTGCTGATGGTATTGATGCTGATAGATGTTGGTTGTTGAATGGCTAGTGGATGATTGCTGGTATTGGTGATGATGGATGCTTGTTGGTGACTTGCTGGGAGCTGATGCTGGTTACTTTTATGTTTTACTTCTTTGTGTGTTTTTTCTTCTTTTGGATTTTCATTTTTTTCAGTGGTTGTGTGCTTGTTAAGGGTTTTTGGGTGTGGTTTGATTTCCCCTGCACCTCCCTTGTCTGCAGTGTCTTCGGGTCTTTTTTCTAATAAATTTTGGGGGGAGTTAGGAATATCCTGGCCCCGATCCTCCCTTGCCCAAAAATCCTCAAATCCCTAAAATCTATCAAAAACCCTAAAAATCATAAAAATTTACCAAAATATTTTTAAAATGTTAGAAATCAAATATCTCCAAAAAACCCCAATGAAAACCTAAATTACCTGAAAACATTTAAAACCTTTTAAAAAGATAAAAACTGTTGAATCCACTAAAAATACAAAAAACAGTAAAAGCCATAAAAGTCCAAAAACCTTAAAAACCATAAAAACCACAAGATAATCTAAAAAACATTTAAACCCCTTAAAATCTAAAAAAACATTAAAAACCCTAAAATTCCTAAAAACTCAAAAAAACAACAAAATCCAAAATAACCATAAAATCCCAAAAAATACGAAAACCCCTAAAAACCCTCAAAATCCTTAAAACCTCTAAAACCCATAAAAATCCTAAAAATCCATAATAATTCATAAAAAATAAAAAAAACTAAACCCATGAAAAACAATAAGAAAACCGTAAAAACCTAAAAAAATATAAAACACCTAAAAACATAAAATCCCTAAAAACTATAAAAACCAAAAAAAATCCCATAAAACCTTAAAAAACCCTAAAACCATAAATACTAAAAACCCACTAATAAATATAAAAATACATTTAAACACATAAATATGTTAAAAAAACATTAAAAACATTGAAACCCTAAAAAACTCTAAAAACCCTAAAAACCCTCCAAATCCCTAAAAACACTAAAAATAAATAAAATCATTAAAAATTACTAATAATCCCTAAAAAATACCCCTTAAAACACAAAAAAAATCATTAAAAACCTAAAAACACTTAAAACTCATAAAAAACCTAAAAAGTGCTCAAAATTTTAAAAACCAATAAAAACCATAAAAAGACTAAAAAAATTAGAAACTAAGAAAAACTATTAAACCCCGTTAAAACCCTAAAAACATTTAAAAACTCATAAAAATCTTAAAAACCAAAAAAAACCTAAAAACCTTAATGAACCCTAAAAACCCTAAAAACCAAAAACCCTAAAAACCGCAAGAACTGTAAAAGCCCCCAAAATACCTAAAAACCGTAAAACCCATAAAATTCCAAAGAAATCCCTAAAAATACCATAAAATTTAAATAACTCTAAAACCCCTAATAACCCTAAGAAAACGTTAAAAACCTAGAAACACTTAAAACCCCAAAAACCTCTAAAAATATAAAAAACCCTTTAACCCCCTAAATCGTTAAATAACATAAAACCCTTAAAAATACCTAAATATTCAGAACCTACAAAAAACACCCCAAAACACCTATGATCCCTAAAACCCATCAAAATACCTAAAAACCAAAAAAAATAAAAATACTAAAAAACCTAAAATCCCTAGAATTGTAAAAAACCCAAAAACCACAATGAAACCTATAGAAAAACATAAAAACCTGTAAACACTAAAAACACATAAAATTTAAAAATTCTAAAAACCCAAAAACCCTAAAAACCATAAAAACCCTAAAACCATAGAACTTCTAAAATCAATTAAACCGTAAAAAACCATAAAACCATAAAAACCCACTAAGAACGTTAAAACACTATAAATTATTAAAAACAATAAAAACTCTCAAAACCGATTAAACCCTAAACACTCAAAAACCTTGAAATCACAAAAATTCCATAAACCCCAAAAGAACACTAAAAACACTAGAAATCCCTAAGAAACCTAAAAAACTAAAAAATATTAAAATACCAAAAAAATCCCTAAAAACATAAAAAACCCTAAAAACCATAGAAAACCTAAAAATATTAAAACCCCTAAAAACCTAAAAAAATCTAAATATCATAAAAACCGATAAAATCCCTAAAAACCCTAAAAACCCTAAGACCCTTAAAACTATAAAAACCCTAAAAACTCGTCATAATCATAAAAATGAATAAAAACTCAAAATACCCTTTAAACCCCTAAAACATTAAAAAAAATCCAAAAACCATTAAAAACTAAAAAAAAAACCAAATACCAAAAAAACAATAAAATCCCTGGGAACCCTAAAAACCCTCATAAACCTTAAAACTGCTAAATACAATAAAATTCAAAAAAAATATATAAAATCTCTAAAAACATAAAACCCCCTAAAAATCTAGTGAACAAGTAAGAAAACCATAAAAACACAAAAAATCATAAAACACCTAAAAACATAAAAAACATTAATAACACCAAAAAACATGAAAAACGATAAAAACAAAAAAACCGCTAAAACCATACAAATCCTAAAAACACATAATATAACAAAAACCCATTAAAAATTCAAAAACCACTTTAAACTCCAAAAAACCATAAGATCTATAAAAAAGACTTTAAATGCGTTAAAAATAAAAAACAACCCATGAAAACCATAAAATACTAAAACAAAAAAACCCTAAAAATACTGAAAATCACTAAAGACTAAAAAATAATAAAAATCCAATGTATCCCTAAAAATCTCAAAAAATTTGAAAAATACTAAAAACACAATAACCCCTAAGAAAACGTTAAAAACCGAAAAACACTTAAAACTACTAAATCCCTCAAAACTCTATCAACCATAAAACCCCTATAACCCTAAAAAAATGAAATCCATAAAAACCATTAAAAACTAAAAACCTATAAAAACACAAAAAACCCATAAAACCAAAAAAAACTAGAACTCTAAAAAACATATAAACCCCTAAAACAATAAAAAATGTTAAAACCCTTGAGACCATAGAAAACAAAAAAACCTTATAAACTAATGAAACCAGTAAAACTATAAAAACCCTTTAAACCCCTAAAAATGTTATAAAACTCTAAAAACCCTTAAAAACACTAAAAACTCAAAAAAAAACCTATAAACCTCCGAGAAAACCATAGAAACCATAAAAAATACGAAAACCCATAAAAAGATGAAAATAATAAAAACACAAAAATATCATAAAAAACACCTAAAATTACTGAAAATTGAAAAATCCTTCAAAACACTAAAAACCTCTAAGAAAACCTTAAAAATAAAACACTTAAAATCTCTAGAAACACTATAAATGATAAAATACCTAAAATACACTAAAAACCCTAAAAATAATAAAAACAACTAAAAACCTTAAAAATCTCTTTAAAACCTAATAAAATCACGAAAGCACTAAAAACTATAAAAATACCTTGAACCCCTAAAAACATTAATGTGACTAAAAACCCTAAAAATATTAAAAAACAAAAAAACCCTAATAAATAAAACCCTAAAAAATTATAAAAACCCTCAAAATCACTGAAAAATAATAAAAACCATAAATACCCAAAAAATCACTAAATATCCATAAAAAATAAAACCCCTAAAAACCAGGAAAACCCACAAGAAAACCTAAAAAACCCTTTAAAAACCTACAAACTACTAAAACCCCTAAAGAAAACCTAAAACCCATAAAACCCCCTAAAACCATAAAAACCCATAAAACCAATAAAAACACAAAAAAAACCCTTTAAACTCTTAATAATATTTAAATCTCTAAAAAACCTTGAAAACCTTAAAAACTCAAAAAAACCTAAAAAACCAAACAAAACATAAAATACTAAAAACCCTAAAATTCCAAAAAATCATAAATACCCATAAAAATATTTAAAAAGCCCTAAAAATTTCTAAAAACATAAAAATCCCTAAAAAACCTAAGAACCACTAAAAAAACCTTAAAACCCTAAAAATACTTAAAACCTCTAAAAACCAAAATGCGCTAAAACCCTAAAAAATCCTAAAAACCCATAAAGTCCCTAAAAATCATAAAACCCAAAAAACTATTTAAAACGCTAAAAATACATAAAAACCATTAAACCCACTAAAATCTCTAAAAACCCTTTAAAACTCTAAATATGTTCAAAATATCTGAAAACTATAAAACCCTAAAAACTAAAAAATCCCAAAAAATTTCAAAAAAACCATAAAAAGCCAAAAAACCAATAAAATTCCAAAAAAAACCTGAAAATTACCTAAAAATAAAAAAAACTAAAATCCATTATAACCCTTAAAACATATACGCCTATAAAACCAATAAAATTGAAAACCCTAAAAACCCTAAAAACCCTAAAAAACTAAAAAACCAAAAAAACCCTTAAAAACCATAGAAAACCTAAAAACATATAAAAATTAAAAAAACAACTAAAAAATATTAAAAAAAAATTAAACATCAAAAAAACATTAAGAAACTCTAAAAACCATAAAAATACTAAAAATTTAAAAAATTCCTAAAAACCAAAAATACACATAAAAACCTAAAAACACTAAGAATCCTCAAAATCAGGAAAACCCCTAAAAAAAATACATAACTAAGAAATCCATAAAAATACCAAAAAAAATTGAAAAACCCCTACAATCCATGAAAATGCCTAAGAAAATATTAAAAATTTTGTAACACTTAAAGCCCCGGAGAAACCTAAAACCTCTAAAAATTGTAAAAAAACACAATACCAAATAAACCTAAAAACAAACCCCCCAAAACCCTATAACCACCCAAAAAACCTGAAATTAATAAAAAGTAATAAAACAATTTAAACACCTAAAAAATAAAAAAATATAAAAAATCAATAAATATTGAAAACACAAAATAACCCGACAAACCCCAAAAAAACCGAAAGCCTCTAAAAACCCTCAAAACCTCTAAAACCCTAAAAAATAACTTAAAAACCTAAAAATCATTAAAAATAAAACCCCCCAAAACCCTAAGAAAACCATAAAAACCAAAAACACTTAAAACCCCTAAAAACCTAAAAATTCTATAAAAAACCTAAAAACTCAAAAACCATAAAGACCATAAAAATCCTTAAAACATTAAAAACCCAAAAAAACATAAAAACCACTAAGAACACTAAAAACACTCTAAAACCTTAAAAATATTCAAATAATTCTAAAATTCCTTAAAACACTTGAAAACATTAAAAAATCCTAAACCCCGAAAAACTAATTAAAACCCCAAAACACTCAAAATTCTCCAAATCCCTAAATTCATAAAATCCGTAAATTACCTAAAAATACTTAAAAACATAAGAACCCTAAAACCTTTAGAAACTCTAAGAAAACATTAAATCCCTGAAAACACCTAAAAACCCTAAAAAACCTAAAAATGCTAAAAATACCCTAAAACCCGTAAGACCCTAAAAACCATAAAAATCCCTTAAAACCTTAAGAAAACTAAACCAATAAAAACCCTAAAACCCCATGAAATATTTGAAAACCCTTTAAAACCATAAATTTTCTTAAAAACAAAAAAACAACGCAATCCCCAAATAACACAACTAACCCCCCTAAAAAGTCCAAAAAAACAAAAAACCCATAAAAACACTCAAATCCCTAAAAACCATAAAAACCACAAAATCAAAAAAAAAATTAACTAAAAATCCATAAAAACATAAAAAATCCTAAAAACCCTGAAAAATCCTCAAAAAACATTAAAAACAATAACTTAAAACCCATAAAAACCTAAAAAACTCTAAAAACCATAAAACCCCTAAATAACCCTAAAAACCCGAAAAACCATAAAAACCCCTAAAACCCATAAAAACTATAAAACCCCATATAAATTCTAATAAACCACAATAATACTCTAAAACCTGTTTAAATCCATAAAAACTATAAAAACTCTAAAAAACATTAAAACTATAAAAACTCAAACAACCATTGAAACCCATATAACGCTATTAAATCCGAAAAACCATAAAAAACTATAAAAATCCTTAAAATCTCTAAAAACTATAAAAACCATAAAATTTCAAAAAATACCTAATAATCCCTCAAAATGTAAAAACCCCTAAAACCCTTCTAATCCCCTAAGAACACCATAAAAACCTAGAAACTCTTAAAACCCCTAAAAACCTAAAAATTTATAAAAACAGTACAAAAACATTAAAACCCCAAATAATCCCAAAAAACACCTTAAACCCTTAAAAGACCATAAAACCATCTAAAATCCTTAAAACCCATTAAAAATCAAAAAACCATTTAAACCTCTAAAAAAATTTATAAACTCTAAAAAACATAAAAACCAAAAAAACCCTAAAACCCAAAAATCCATGAAACCCTCAAAACCCACAAAAACCCTCAAAATTCCTAATAAGTAAAAACCCATCAAAATATCAAAAAATTCCATAAAATACCTAATAATGTAAAACACCCTAAAAACATTGAAAATCCCTAAGAAAACCAAAAAACCAAAAAACTATTAAAACCTGTAAAATCCTAGAATTTCTAAAAACCCTAAAACCCCTAAAACACAAAAAAAATTTAAAAACCCTTAAAAACACATTAAAACATTAAAAACTCCCTAAAAATCTAAAATCCCAATAATCCCCTAAAAATGATTAAAAAACTCTAAAAACGTTCAAACCCCAAAAAGATAAAAAAAACTGAAACCCAATTAAAATCCTAAAAACACCTAAAATCACTCAAAATAAAAAAAAACCTTAAAACCTCAATAAACTAAAAAACAAAAAACTCCAATAATAACATAGAAAAAACCATAATATCCAAGTGAGGGCCTCAGAGTGGCGGATCTTCTTCTCCCATTACGTCGCTAGGGTTCCCCTTCGATTTTTCCTCCTTCACCCTCCGGCGTGGTCCGACCATGGTGACTGAGCTTATTTCTGGATCTCCATCGATGGAGGTTGTTCCCATGTGTCACAACTTCAATTTTTCCCCAGATGTGGCTTCGTTGCACTTTGTGTCTTCGATTTATAGTTTTGGATTTGGTACGCTCTCTTCTAGCTCCGGCTTGTGCAACAGTGACCCCGACACTCTTGGATTTGGGATCCTTTTCTGGCATTGGTCGGCATCGGCTCTTCTGACTCGGTGTCTTCCTTTCCACATATGGGGGTTTTTTAGGCTTCAAGAGCTTATTGTCAGGTGTGGCGTTCTATGTATCGGTTTTGGAATTCCCCCACCCTTGGGATCTCATTGCAGCTTCAGCGTATTCATCGCCTCCTCCGGGATGATCGTTGTAGGCTACGGTTGGATCCCCTGGACTTCGGGTTCTTGTTGCCGCCTTGGAGTGTTGTCGATTCCATTCCCAGCTTCGTCTTGGCCAGTCGACAGTTCTGGTGTGCTCTAGTCTACTCGGGGTCTACTTCTATGTCTTAGAGGGGGGAGGCATGTGGTCCTGCTTCTTTTATGTTTTCATGCGCTGTTGTTCTCTTGTTGTTGGTTATCTGATGTGGAGTGTGTTCATGTGTGGTTGTCGCTGCTGATTTTTGGCCGCTGACTGCTGGAATATGTCGCTGCTTGATGGGTAATGTTGTGATGGTGTTTGACTTGGGGTAGATGGATCTTGATAGTTGTGACTTTGTGGTACTGAAGTTGGGTTGGTGAAATTTCTGAAGATGGTATTAGTGTTTCTGGATGATATTTAATGATTTCTGGACTTGGTGAAGATGGAAGTTTTTTTCTGATCGTCTAGGAGGTGATGTTGGGGACTTCTTTGTTTTTCTACTTTGTTTGGCTTGGTATTTTTTTGGCCTTTATTTTTGGGGTGGTGTGGGTTTGGGGTTGTAATGGATTTTAGGGTGTGGGTTGATTGACCCCTCCCCTCCCTTGTCTAGTGTGTCTTTTCTTTAAGAAACTTGGGGGGTCGAAAAAATCCTGACCCTTTCATCTTCCATTCCCCTAGTAACATAAAAAATCCTAAAACCCAAAAAAACTCAAAGAGAACCTTAAATACCTAAAAACACTTAAAATCTCTAAAAACCTAAAAATGATAAAAATCTTAAAAACATGTAAGAACCAAAAAACCCCAAAAACCGTTAAATATCCAAAAATCTATAAAAATCTAAAAGGCCTTATTGTACTCTAAAAACCCTTTAAACCACAAAAAATGTTAAAAACTATAAAATCCCATAAAAATTGGAAAAAAAACCAAAAAACCCAACAACCTTAAAACCCTTAAAAATCCCTAAAAACCCTAAAATTTAATAAAAATCCCAAAAACCCTAAAAACTATAAAACCCCTAAAACCATTAAGAACCCCAAAAAACATAAAAACCCTAAAACCCACTAAAAACTCTAAAAACCCTTTGACCACCTAAGAATATTAAAAATCCCAAAAAGACCTTTAATACCCAAAAACTCAAGAATCACTAAAACCACAAAAATCATAAAAACCATAAAACCTATAAAAATCCTAAATCACAAAAAAAAACTTCAAAATCCCTAAAGACCTTAAAAACACATAAAAATACTAAAATATCCCTATGACTTCTTAAATATTAAAAAACCATAAAATCCATGAAAATGCTAATTACTAACTTAAAACACAAAAACACTTAAGCTCCCTAAAAACCTAAAAAATAATAATAACCCTAAAAACCCTAAAACACCAAAAGACTATAAAACCCCTAAAAACCATTAAATCCCTAAAAACCCATAACAAACCTAATAACCCATAAAAACATTAAAAACCAGAAAAAAATATAATAAACCTTTGAACCCATAAAAATGATAAAAAAACTCTAATGACATTAAAAACCCTAGAAAATTCAAAAACACCATAAAAACAATAATAATATAATTAAAAACATAAAAATTTCTACAACCCTAAAAATCCCTTAAAACACTAAAACCATTAAATAATCCTAAAAATCCCTAAAATTCCTCAAAAAGTTAAAACCCAAAAAAAATCATGAAAAACCCCTATGAAAACCTTAAATACCTAAAATAACATAAAACCCCAAAAAACAAACAAAAACTTTAAAACCACCAAAAGTCCCTAAAACAATAAAAATAACTATAAAACCATAAAAATCAAAGAAATATTTTTAAATACTAAAACTCGATAAAAAACCTAAAAACCACTAAAAATAATAAAAACACTTTAAACCCATTAATAATATAAAAACTCAAAAAAACTTAAAAAATATTAAAAACTCAAAACAATACCGAAAAAACCCCATAAAACACTACAAACCCAAAACCCCCAAACCCCTCAAAATCCCTAAAACAAAAACACAATAAAAATATTCAATATTACCTTAAAATATCTAATAATGTAACAAGCACTAAAACCATGAAAACCTGTTAAGAAAACCATAAAAGAAAAAATTTATAGAACCCTTAGAAATAGCCTAAAACCCTAAAACCCAAAATAACCATTAAACCCCTAAAAATATTAAAAACCCTAAAAACCCATAAAACCCTAAAAATACACTAAGATATCCAATACCCTTAAACCCCTAAAATTTTAAAAAACACACAAAAACCTTAAAAAACCTAAAAACTACAAAAAACCACTAAAACCCAAAAAAACTATAAAAAACCAAAGAAATCCTAAAACTCATAAAATCACTAAAGAACATAAAAATTTTAAAAAAAATCCCTAAAAATCTATAAATATATTAAAACCTCGAAAACCACAAAGAAAACCTTAAAAACCTAAAAACACATAAAACCCCAAAAACCCTAAATAACCCAAAAAACCATAAAAACCCTAAAAACACTATAATGTGAAAAACCATAATTTCCCTAAACAAACTTATAAACCGTAAAACCAGTAAAATCGTAAAAATTCTAAAACTATAATAACACATTAAACCCCTACTAATGTTAAAAACACTAAAACCATAAAAATAATAAAAAACCAAAAATCCCTTAATCACTCAAAAAACCAAAAAAACCCCTCAAAATCTCTAAAAACCATACAAATCCTGAAAAGTACCTAAAAATAAAATAAACCCTCATAAATCCCTAAAAACTAATAACACATAAAACCATTAAAATTACAAAAAAAAAATCCTAAAAGCCTTTAAAGCTATAAAACCCCTAAACACCTTAAAAACATTAAAAACCATTAAAACCTGAAAACCCCACTAAGAAAATTAAAAAACCTTTAAACACCTAAAAATGTTAAGACCTCTAAAAATCTAAAAAACAATAAAAAACATAAAAAACCCCTAAATTCCTAAAAACTCAAAATTATCCTAAAACCCTAAAATCTTAAAAACCAGAAAAATCCCAAAATACTATAAAAATCCTAAAAGTCCCAAAATATCCAAAAAAAACATAAAAACCTCTAAAAACATTGAAATATTATATGAAAACCATAAAAGCCTAAAAATAACTTAAAACCCATAAAAATATAAAAAGACACTAAAAACAATAAAAAAACCCTAAAACCCCTCAAAATCCCCAAAACCCCTAAAACCCATAAAAATTCCCTAAAAATCCCTAAAAATATAAAGTCTTAAACCCAAATAAATATTTAAAAAATAAATACTTAAAACCCCTAAAAACATAAAAATGGTAAAAAAACATAAAAAATCACAAAAACCATAAACACCCCTAAAAACCATAAAACACCTAAAACCTCATAAAAACACTAAAACCCGCTAAAACCATAAAATCATTTTAAACTCCTAAAAATATTAAATACAACTAAAATCATTAAAAATCCTTAAAACCCAAAAAACCCTGAAAATCCTGAAAAACGCTAAAAAAATAAAAGACCACAAAAATCCTGAAAATTATGTAAAAATCAGAAAAAATGTAAGAAACCCAAAATCAAATTTCAAAACCCTAAAAACCCATTAAAACATAAAATCACTTTTAACCCCAAAAAACCTAAAAAATGCATAAAAACTAAAATCCCTAAAAATCCTAAAATCTATAATCCCCAAAAATCCTATAAAACCAATAAAACTTTTAACCCATCCACTTAAAAAATCTAAGACCCCTTTAAACCATGAAAATATTAAAAAACTCAAAAAGACCTCAAAAACTCTGAAATACAGAAAAAACCCCTAAAAACAAAAAAAAACAACCCCTAACACCCTCAAAAATCCCAAAAACCTATAAAAAACCATAAAAACCTAAAAAAAGCCATAAAATTCCTAAAAATATAAAAAACCATAAAAATCCTAAAAACCCATAAGAAGACCTTAAAAACTAAAAACACTAAAAACCCCAAAAACCATAAAAATGCTAAAAACCCTATAAAAACCCATAAAATCCATAAAATCATAAAAAATACCAAAAAATGCAATGAATGAAAAAAAACCTAAAAACCCTGAAAACCATTTAGAAAACCATACAAATCTAAGAACTCTTAAAACCCTTAAAACCAAAAAACATTAAAAAATTAAAAAATAACCTAAAAACCTAAAAATCATAAAACCCCTAAAAATATTAGAAGCCATAAATCGCATAAATACCAAAGCCCCTCTAAAAATTCCAAAACCCCTTTAAAACCTTAGAAATGTTAAAAAGACTAAAAACTAATTAAAACCATAAAATATTAAAAAAACCCTAAAAACACAAAAAACAGAAAATCCAAAAAACCCTTAAAATCCCTTAAAACCATAAAACTATAAAAATCCAAAAAAACTCATATATACATAAAACACCTAAAAACCCAAAAAACCATAAGTAAACTTTAAAAACCTAAAAACACTTAAACTCCCAAAAAAAATAAAAACACTAAAAACCCAAGACACCAGTTAAAACATTTAAAACCCCCAAAACCATAAAACTCACAAAAAACTATAAAAACACTTTAAACCACTAAAAACATTAAAAACTAAAAAAACATAAAACACCAAAAAACTAAAAAAACCCAAAATACCCCAAAAAACCAAAAAATGAATAAAAATCAGAAAAACCCCCAAAAACCCTAAAAGAGTGCTAAAAACATTAAAACCCCCTAAGAAAAACATTAAAACCCTAAATCCCATGAATGCCCTAAAACCCATAAAACCCCATAAAACCCCTAAATCCCTATAAAAACCCAAAAACCCAAAAAAAATTTAAAAAACCTTTAGACCCGTAAAATTTTTTATAAAGTATAAAAAATATTAAAATCCCTAAAAAACAAAACAAAAAACCCAAAAACCTAAAAAACCCTATAACCCCTCAAAATTCCTAAAAACCCTAAGAACCCTAAAAATGTAAAAACCCCCTAAAATACCTTAATAGGTAAAAACCACTAAAAACCTTCCAAAACACTAAGAAATTCGTAAAAACCTAAGAATACTACAAACTCATAAAAACACAAAAACCCAAAAAAAAAACCCTTAAAAATCATAAAAACTCTAAAAACCATTAAAACCATTAAAACCCTAAATTTCAATAAAAATAATAACAAATATAAAAAAACTCTAAAACCCCTTCAAACCACTAAAAATGTTAAAAACTAAAAAACCCTATAAAACCCGAAAAAAATCAAAAAACCCTACCCCCCCCCCCCCCAAACCTAAAAACCATAAAACCATCAAAATCCCTAAAAACCATAAAAATCCAATAAATCTCTAAATATTCCTAAAAACATAAAAACACTAAAATCATTGAAAAACATAAAAAAATCTTAAAAACCTAAAAATATTTAATCCCCCTAAAACCCTAAAAAACACTAAAAAACCCTATGAATCCTTAAATTCCCTAAAATCCCAAAAAACCAAAAATACCCATAAACCCTTAAATTTTTTAAAAATCCAATAAAAACCCTAAATACCACTAAACACTATAAATAACCTTTAACTCATAAAATAATTATAAACTCTAAGAAAACATTAAATCCCTAAAAATTTAAAAAACATATAAACCACAAAAAACCCAAAAAAAAAACCCGAAAGCCCAAAAAACCCGAAAATCCTCAAATTCAATAAAAACCCTAAATCCATAAAAATCCAAAAAAAAATATAAAAATCACAAAAAAAATTAAAAATATTAAAATCACTGAAAACACCTAGAAAACCCTTAAAATCCTAAAAACACATAACACAGCTAAAAACCCTAAATACATTAAAAATCCTAAAACCCCTAAAAACCATAAAAAACACTAAACAACCTTTAAGGACTTAAAAATGTTTAAAAACTATAAAAACCTTAAAAAACTAAAAAAAATACAAAAAAAACCATAAACCAAAAAAACCATAAAAATCTGAAACTGTCAAAAAACCTAAAACCATAAAAATAATAAAAATCCCATAAAATCAATAAAAATAAATAGAAAGTTAAAAATCCTAGAAAACACTAAGAAAAAAGTTAAAAACCTAAAAAACATTGAAACCCCTTACAAAACCTAAAAAACACTAAAACCAATATGACCCTAAAAACACTAAAAATCCTAAAAATTATAATAAAAACCCTCAAAACCATAAAAACCCTAAAACCCATAACAACCCTAAAAAAATAAAAACTCTAAAACCTTTTAAACCCTAAAAATCCAAAAAATTCAAAAAACCTTAAAACCCCTAAAAAACACTAAAAAAACATTAAAAAACAACCCAAAAACCCTAAAAACCCCAAAAACCATCAAAATCTATAAGACTCCTAAAACCATAAAAATACTAAATAGGTCCTAAAATTCCCTAAAAACCTAAAAACCTTGAAAACCCCTAAAATATCCTTAAAAACATAAAAACACATAAAAACCCAAAAAAATGATAAAACCCCTAAAAATTCCCTTAAATATAAAACCCATAAAAACCAGAAAACCCCTAAAACCATAAAAACAAAAATACACATAAAAACCAAAAAACCCACTAAATACTCTAAAACCCCTTTAAATCCCAAAAATGTTAAAAAAATATAAAAACCCTAAAAAATAGTAAAAAAACATAGAAAAATCCTAAAACCCCATAAAACCATAAGACACCTAAAACCCCTAAAACCCCTAAAAATGTAAAAAAACTGAAAAAACATAATAAAACCATAAAAATATTTGAAATACTAAAATTTTGTCGAAAAAAAACCCTTAAAAACTCTAAAACCATAAAAACCCATAAAACTGTAAAAAACCCTAGAACCCCTAAAACTAAAAACCTATAAAAACTCTAAAAAAAATTAAACTGATAAAAATGTAAAAAAATTAAGTAACCAAAATACCCTTAAAAACTAAAAATAACTACTAAAAATCCATAAAACCCTAAAAAACCTAAAAACCCTCAAAATCCCTAAAACCCTAAAAAGCATAAAAATGCTAAAAATCTCTAAAATACTAAAAAAACTATAAAAACCTTGAAAAAAAACTAATTACAACCCCTGAAATCACATAAAACCCCTAAAAACCTAAAAACCCTAAAAATCATAAAACCCCCTAAAAGCACTAAAACCCCCATAAAACCTCTAAAACCCACTAAAAACCATAAAAACCCCTTAAACCATTAAAGATGTTTAAAAACTCTAGAAAACATTAAAATACATCAATAATGAAAAAACGTAAAACCCCAAAAAAACCAAAAATCCCCAAAAATCCTACAAAACTCTAAAAACCATAAAAATATCTAAAAACCCAAAAGACCGTAAAAACCATAAAAACAAAAAAAAACCATAAAATTGTAAAAATCCATAAAACCTTGAAAAACCCAAATAAAACCTTAACATCCTAAAAAAATTTAAAACACTAAAACCTTAAAATGCTAAAAACCTGAAAAATCCTAAAACCAAAATAAACCCTAAAGACCCTAAATACCTTAAAACCCATTAAAAACCCTAAAACCACCAAAAAATAAAATCTCTAAAATCACTTCAAACCTCTGAAAAATATTAGAAATATTAAAAACCTTAAACTATAAAAGAAACCCTAAACCCCCAAAAAACCCTAAAATACTAAAACCCTAAAAACCCAAAAAACCCAAAAAACCCTAAAACCCCAAAAAACCATAAAATCCCTAAAATTTATTAAAAACCCTAAAAGCATAAAAAACCTGAAACCCCTAGAAACCCAAATAAAAATAAAAAACAACCAAAAAACCATTAAACCCATAAAAACCTAATAATGCTAAAAACCCTAAAAAGCACTAAAAACCCCTAAAACACATTAAATCCATAAAGATTGTAAAAATATTAAACACCTAAAAAAACTAAAAAACCAACTAAAATTCCAAAATCCCTTTAAACAACTAAAAAATTTTAAAAAATAAAAACATTAAAAATCCTAGGAAAATCAAAAAAACCATAGAACCTAAAAAAACCATGAAAACCCAAAAACCACAAAAAAATCCTTAAAATCACTAAAACCACTAAAAACACATGTCGACCGGGGTTGGCATAGTGGTACCATGTAAGGAAGCCACTCCTTGGCAACAGAACTAGCTCAGGTTCAAGTCTCTCCACACATGAATTTATCTGAGAACGCGTGGCGTGTAGGTGGTGAATTGGGGCCAGAATAAGCGTGGAGTGGAAATCACTAATACCTCATTACCCACAACTCGTTTTGGAGAAAAACCCTAAAGATGGTGGCGCACTTCCTTGGTGCTCTCTCTCTCGCAAAGCGATTCCTAGGGTTTTCCTATGGCGATGGTGGAGGCGGTCCTTCTCCCCTTCCCTCTCGTGCTCTTGGGGGCGCTCTTTGAGGCAGTAGGCTGGTGCAGTGTTCTTTGTTGTGGTAGTGGTTCATCGACGGCTTTGTATTTTCCAAGAGACGACGTTGGTTGGGTGTTCAGATTTGGAATCTCTCATGGCCTTTCCTTCTCGTGCTTGTGGGGGGAGATCTCAGCAACAGCGGGCCTCAACAACGATCTCCAGACCACCGATGTGAGGTTTTATCTGGAAGATTTCTCCTTTACGAGCGGTGGTGTTTCTCCAGATTCCGACATCCCTCGAAGCACGGATAGATGCCACTTCGTTTTGGATTTGGTCATTAGGCAACAGTGTTGCTTCCTCGCTTCTGATTTCAGATTCCCAATCTCGCGATGCATATGATGATCGGAACTTTTCAGCAAGAGGTGATGCGGTCAACGTGGTTGTTGGGTTTGGTTTTCAGATGCAAATCAAGGTTTCTCCAGATCTGGTATTTCCTTGGATGGGTCAGCAAGCTCATGGGTTTCATTGGCGAAGAAGTTGGTTTCGATGTGTGCGGAGGTTACAAGTTCGCATTTATGGTCTCTTAGATCTGCTTCACACTTTTGATGTTGGGATCGCTATGTTGCGATGTGTTACAACAGCTGCTTTGGTCTGTGTCTTTTGCTACCTGTTCACAAGGCATTCAAGGAGTTACTGGCTGTTGGAATTTTTTGTGCTGGATGGAGCCTGGAGCTGATGGTTTTGCTTTTCTGGAGATGGATCTTCTTGTGGAGGAGGTTTTAGAAGTTGCTAATGGTGTGAATCGATGCTACTTGTTTTTTGGATGGGTGTTGGACATGGATGTAGGTGATGCTGTTCTTTCTTTTGTTTTCTTATGAATGGGTGTTGTTGGTTGTGAGTTTCTGGTCATTGTATGGTCTTTGGGCTCTGTGGCTTGGTTCTAGGTGTGGGCGTTGGCACTCCTGCAATGCTTTTGTTTTTTCCATTGCTTGTTGTTGGCTGGTTGGAAGATCCGGGTGGTAGTACTGATGTGCAATGTTTGGATGATTTTCTGGGTGAATGATGGAATAGGTTGTTGGTGTGTGGCTGCTCACCATTGTCTTTCCCCTTGACTCATGCACCCACTTCTGCTCTTACTGCCTTTCCCAACACACTGAAACCCATCTTGGTATGGGTTGATGGTGTATGGGTCGGTTTTGGGATTGTGTTGGTGGTTCAGCTCGGTGTCAAGGGTGCGTCTTGGCGGGGCGGTATGTTTAAGTGGTGTAGGTTAGATAAAATTATGTTGGAGTATAGGCTGATGGTTGACGATGTTGGTATGGTGCTGAAATAAGGTGCTGTTGTGGTAGGGCTTTTCTATGGTGCTTATGATATCATGTTGATGAATGTGGATGAATTTTCAGTTATGGTTATGGTGATGATGAATTGTAGTTGTTGACTGGCTAGGAGGTGATGATGGAGACTTTCCAGTTTTCTGTTCCTTTTGGTTTTTTTTTGTTTTTTGGGTCTTTTGGTTTTTTAGGGTTTGGAGATGATAAGGGTTTTTGGGTGTGGTTTGTTTGACCCCTTCCCTCCCTTGTCTGATGTGTCTTTTTTTATAATAAATTGGGGGGGGGGGTGGGAATAGCCCGACCCTCGCATCTTCCTTGCCATAAAAACCAATAAACATCCTAAAAATACATAAAAATCCCTAAAAACAGAAATCCCTTAAAACATCCAAAATTTCTAAGAAAAATTAAAAACCTAAAAACATATAAAACTCCAAAAAAACCAAAAAAACAATAAAAACACTGAAAACCTAGAAAACCATAAACCCCTTTAATATCTTAAATATTCTAAAAACCCATACATGCCCTAAAACCACAAAAAACTCTAAAACCCCTTCAAAATCCTAAAAATGTTAAAAAACAATAAATAATGTTAAAACCCATAAAAACTAAAAAAACACTATAAAACCCCAAATAACCATAAAAACCATAAAGATTCTAAAAACCCTCAAAATCCCAAAAAAACCAAAAAAACCCCATAAAGATCCTAAAAATCCCTAAAAACATAAAAACCAAAAGACCCTAAGAAAACCTTTCGAACCAAAAATCACTTAAAACCCCTAAAAACTAAAAATGAAAAAAATCCATAAAAAACATAAAAACTATAAAACCCCCTAAAATCCTTAAAAACCCTAAAAACACAGGAAAAAAACCACTAAAACTCTAAAAACTATTTAAAATAATAGAATGTTAAAAAAATATAAAAAACTATAAAAACACTATAAACACAAAACAAAACTCTGAAAACAAAAAAAACCTAAAACCCTCAAAATTCCCCAAACCCTTACACCATAAAAATGCTAAAACTTCATAAAACCCTATAAATGTAAAAACCCTTTAAATCCATAAAAAACAATAAGAAAACATTAAAAACCTAAAAGGTATTAAAACCCATAAAAACCTAAAAAAGATAAAAACCATAAAACCCTAAATAAATAAGAATACTAGAAAAACCATAAAAACCCATAAAAACCATAAAAATCCTAAAAATCCATAAAACCCCTAAAAGCTGCTAATAACTATAAAAACCATTTGAACCCCTAAAAATTTAAAAAATACTTAAAATCATAAAAACACAGAAAAATAAAAAACCCCCAAAAACCATAAAATCTCTTATAACCTTAAGAACCCTAAAACACCTAAAAATCCCTAAAAACATTAAAAATCATAAAAATCCTAAAAAATCGCTAAAAATTTAAAAAAGACATAAAAACACTAAAAACCCCTAAGGAAACCTTAAAAACCTAAAAACACATAAAATTATTAAGAAACATAGAAAAACTAAAATCCAAAAAAACCCTAAAAACCTAAAAAACCTAAAAACAGAAAAACCCCTAAAATCCATAAAACCCTAAAAACCAATAAAAATTCTAAAACCCAAAAAAATCTATAAAAACACTTTAAACCCCTTAAAATGTTAAAAAATAATAAAAAACCTTAAAACCCTTAAATAATTTAAAAAAAACTTAATAACCAAAAAACCATAGAACCCCTAAAAGCCATTAAAATACTTAATATATATAAATACCCTAAAAACCCTATGAAATCCCTAAATATTCCTAAAAATGTCAGAAACCCTAAAAATCCTAAGAATCATAATAAAACAATAAAAACATAAAAAACATAAAACCCCTAAAACTTTAAAAATTCTAAAAACCATAAAAACTTCTAAAAACAAAAATACCCAAAAACCACTAAATCCTTTTAAAACCCTAAAAATCCACAAAAATAACTAAAACCCCAAAAAATCTCAAAAACCCTAAACCCCCCAAAATAAACCATATAAACCCTAAAACTATCAAAATTACAAAAATCCCTAAAAACATAAAAATCCCAAAAACCATTTAATAATACATAAAAACAAAAAAACCCATAGAAACCATAAGAAACCCATAAAAACATAAAAACAATTAAATAACCTAAGACACCTAAAAAGATAAAATCCATAAAACCCCTAGAAACCCTAAAACCATGAAATCGTCTAAAACCCTTACAACCCCTAAAAATGAAAAAAAATCACTAATAACTATAAAAACTATTTAAACCCCTAAAACTGTAAAAAAAATATAAAAAACATTAAAACCATGAAAAATATAAAAAACTAAAAATCCAAAAGAACCATAAAAACTCTAAAAACTATAAAACCCTAAAAACCCTAAAATTCCCTAAAACCCATAACAAACCCTAAAAATCAGTAAAATTCCCAAAAAAACCCTAAAAATCACTACAAATTAAAATAATAATAACCCTATGAAATCCATAAATCCTAAAAAATCATAAAATCTATAAAAATCCTAAAAAATTTTGAAACCCCTAAAAACCCTTAAAACTATAAAACCCCTAAAACTATTAAAATCCCTAAAACACCATAAAATATTAAAACACCACTAAATGCTCTAAAAACCCTTTAAACCCATAATTTTTTTTAAAAAAAAACCTTAAAAATCCTTTAAAACCTTAAAAACTCCAAAACCCTTAAAAACCAAAAAACCCTAAAACACCTAAAAACCATAAAATCCCTCAAAATACATAAAAACAATAGGAATCCTAAAAATACCTAAAATCCCAAGAAATGTTAAAATCCCTAAAACCCCTAAAAACTTAAAAACATTAAAAACAAAAAAACACTTAAACCCCTAAAAACTTAAAAACCACTAAAACTCTTAAATCTATTAAAACCCTAAAAACCATAAAACCCCTAAAACACTAAAAATCATAAAAACCCTTGAAACCCAAAAAACCAATACAAATATAAAAAAATATTAATTCCTTAAAAACGTTAAAAAACTCTAAAAATTCATAAAAACCCTAAAATTAAAAAAATCTAAAAATCCAAAAAACCATAAAAATCCTAAAAACCCACAACCCATCAAAATAACTAAAAAACCATAAAAACATAAAAATAAAAAAATATCTATAACAGTCCCTAAAAATTTAAAAACCATTAAAATCCTAAGAAATCCTTAAAGCCCTAAAAATATATAATTCCACTAAAATCATAAAAAATTACAAAGACCCTAAAAACCCGAAAAAACATATAAACCCCTACAAATCTTAAAAATTCAAAAACCCCAAAAACCTACTAAAATTTCTAAAAACCCTTTTAAACCCTAAAAATGATAAAAACTTTTAAAAACATTTAAAACCCTAAAAAACTCAAAAAACCCTATAAACCCCAAAAAACATAAAACCCCTAAAAACCCTCAAAATCTCTAAAAACGATAAAAACTATTAAATCATAAAAACCATAAAAATTCCTAAAAACATAAAAAGCCCTAAATGCCCCGAGAACCCCTAAGAAAACCTTAAAAACATAAAAATACTTTAAACCCCTGAAAAATTAAAAAATTATAAAAACCCTAAGATACACTAAAACCAGAAAACCCATAAAAATCCCTAAAAATCATAAAAACAATAAAACCCTTTAAAACCCCTAGAAACACACTAAAACTCTAAAAACCATTTAAACTTCAAAAACATTAAAAAATCTAAAAAAATATTAATATGTTGAGAACCATGTTAATGACACAAAACTGATTACCCCAGAGGGGGAGTTGGATTTTCAAGTCCTAATGACATGAGGGATATTACAGAGGTTAAATGCTACAATGGGTCCCCATCTCACTTCATTAAAGATAAAATCGATTTCTCCTTTCATTGACTGATAAAAGGTCCAATTATCTCACCTATTCAAGACAAAACATGATTTTTAAATCTTTTCCCACATGGTTGCATGAATTTTAGAAGCCTTTCCCACATGGAGAATTATAGAATGGCATATTTGGACACTAAAGACAAATATAGTGGTCTAGGAACTCAAAGTAATACTTGATGGGCTACAGTTAGAAAGTTATGTGCTACTTTTCCCAAAATTATTTGGTATACTTCATCATTTTTACTTTAAATAAACTTATAAGGATTAGACTTTATGACTTTAGGGTATTAGAACCTTGAATATTGTATCACACCTTAGCTATAAATAACTATAACAATGACATTGTATTCTCATTAATGTTTATATTAGTGAAAATCTAGAAGTTTATTCTCTCCATTGTGAGGATCATTAAATTCTTCATTTATTCTTGTGTATTATTTCCTTGATAATCTACATGTTATATTTTTTATGTAAGATCACAAATCCCCCAATTCCATGCCTCAACCCAAGTGCATTTTTTCATAGATCTTCCATTATATCCCTCCCTTGAGTGTGTTGTTTAAGTAGTATCTCACACTCTATATAACATTAGTTTCCTACTTTCTTCCACTGTTCAAACCTATCATCATCCACTTAGCCTCTAACATTTTCCATCATATACCACTCTATGCTGGAAATATCGGGCCACCATAGTAATATTACATCAGTTGGTATCATAGCTCTAGTTGACATGGTATACATATATCACCATTTTCCCATCCCATATAATCATTACCCTTCTTATCTTTCCTTATTATCAACCCATTAAAAACCCAGAAAAACCCTTTTTTCTTTTAAAACCTCAAAAAAATTAGTCAAAGTTGTATAAGATTGAAATATTTTACATTAATCCAATTATTAATTCAAATTCCTTTCATATTTAATTCTATGTATATGTTTTTTATCTAGAAAAAACAAAATTATCACACCATGTAATTTTTTTATTTTCAAAACTATGGACATCCTTAATTTGAGAGATTTCAAAAAAAATACTCTTACTCTCCATTCATCGTATTTTTCTTTGGAACACTAAACAAGAATATTTTGGTGAGATTTGAAAAAAAAAGATGCAGTTACTTATTCTTCATTCTTTACATTATTAGCACTTACCATTTCCATACATCACTTTCTCTATCATTTTACTTCATCTCCATATCATATATATCTTATATTTTTATTAATTTTTCTTATCTTACTCAATTTTAAAAAAAAACTCTTTATTACACCCATCCACCATTTTTCACCATTTTCCCATATTTTCTACTCTTTTTTCCACCCTCTACCATTTTCACCCTTTACAATTCAAACAGGATATGTTAGACCCCCCCCAATAAATTATTTATTTGGGAAGGATTGGTGGCATGTTATTTCCCAAAAAAGGTATTATATTTCATATGGTAATGGGATTTGAACTGATTGTTGAGATTAGAGATAAATAATCCAAAATACTCATGAATGTGGATCCTAGTGTGACAAAGTGTGTATATCTTGCATGTGTGGGTGTATATCTTTGTTTTTTTAAGTGTTTATATCTTTTATGTATGAGTGTATATCCTTTTTTTATTGGGTGTTTATATCTTTCAAGTGTGAGTGTTTATCATTGTGTGCGTGAGCATGTACATATTATGTGTGTGAGTGTGTACATATTGTGTGTGTGTGTGTGTCTTTTCATTTGTGAGTGTATGGGTATCATTGTGTGTATTTATCCCTAAGTGAGTTTGTGTTTGGGATTTAAATTATGGAAGGAGGTTGTGGGAAGATAATTTCACATGCCAGTAATTAAGGAATTAGAAGTATATCTCCCACATCGGAAGCTATGAAACTCCAAAAGAAAGATTTGGTGATTCCTTTCTAGAATCGTAAAAATTTGAAGTTATAGGTGCTACATGAGAGGATTTACAACCTAGAGAATCAACCAATCCCAATGGTGATCCATGATAACCCACAGTGAACTTTGGTTCCATATCTCCCCCACATTATGGTGGAGGAGATAAAGAACTTTAATGATTATTTTTAGGATGTCCCACGAAGTATGATAAGGTTACAATAACCTAGAGGATTCCAAAAGATTCCACATGAGGATGAAATCATTGGAGTTATTGAGGTGAATGTCTCTTCGTTTCAAGGTAAAAGTGATTCTGAAGCATGCTTGGAATGGGATATGTGGATCGAGTAAGTTTTCTCATTCTATACCTATTCCTATGATAATAATATAAAACTTGAATCCCTTTAATTCATTTATTATTCATTAATTTAGAGGGATCATGTTCAAAAGGAGATATCCTGATATAGAGGACATCCTATGCATACTTGGGAAGACCTGAAGATTCCCATGAGTAAGCAATTTCTTTCCTCACACAAACATAGATATCTCTAAAAAATATTCAACACCTTACACAAGGGAGTAAGAGTGTTTAATATTACTAAAAGAAGATGAAAATTTATATAATTTGATAAATAATTATGTAGGTTCTATAGGTAACCATGGTGTGGTTATTACATAGACTCAATCGAGAGATTTTCGATGAAGATAAGATGTAATACCTTGTGGAGATACATGATATGATCCACCAAGCCACAAAGACAAAGAAACAAATAAAAATGAGGATAAACACGAGGAACCCCACTACCAATTTTACTCCAAGGATACATTAAAGGAATCAGATTTGAGAACCATCAATGGAAAAAGAGGCGATTGATCACAAAAGTGACATGGTAATTCTTCCACCTAAGGAACCAATTGGTGAGACTAACCGAAAAGGAAATCAAGACATTCGATTTTTCAAATGTCACATATTGGGTCACATATCTAGTGAATGGACAAACTAATGCACCATGACTATCAGCAAATATGGTGAATATGACATCGATGGAGAGAGCTCAGGGGGATGGAAAAGAGGAATCCCCTAAATTTGATAATGGATAATTGGAAAAATATAGTGACATTATTATCACTAGAAGGTCCCTAAGTACACAAATGAAAATTAAAGATAATGATTAGTGGTGAAGCATTTATATACATGGTTCAAGATCCATGGGAAGGTAACTAGTGTTAATATTTATGGAGAAAGCTGTAAAAATGTAGCGAGAACTGAGTTGGTGGAGAAGTTGGGAATTCTAACTTAAAATCATCAGCTTCCATATCATATTATGTAGTTGAATGATTATAGAGATATAAATTTTTCAAAATAGATGAATGTATTGTTATCCATCAGTAAATACAAGGATGAGGTATTTTGCAATGTTCTTCCTATTAAGGCATAAAATTTTCTTTTGGGTCAACCATGTATATAGGATTAGAATGTTATTCATGATGGGTTCTTTAACCATAACTGTTTTACAATCTAAGGGGAACCTATAACATTGAACCCCATATCCCACAAAAATGGAAAATCACATTTTGAGAAAAAAAATTAGTGATGAAGAAAAAAGAGATAAAATTAAAAAGGATAGAATAAAGGATTAATTGAAAATGAGAGAAAAAATAAATGAATATGAAAGAAAAATAAATATGGAAAGTGATTTAAGATGAGATAAACGTTTGATGTTAGGAAAAAGAGTGAGTTTAAGGAAGCTTTGATTTATCAGAAAAAAACTTTTAATACTTATGTACAAAGAGGTAATGTTGAACACTAACTATTTAATATATCGTTTTCCATATTTTATTGAGTCTTTATATCAGGAATTTTATGACGTGTTTCCTGAAGTGGTGACACCCATTTTTCCACCAATTATACATATTGAGAATCAAAATGGACTCAGACTTAGAGTATCACAACCAAAATGCTATGTATATTGCACTAACCCATAGGAGAAAAACTAAATTCAAAGTAAAGTTCAAGATTTCTTGTAAGTGGGATATATTAGAGAGAGATACTTAGTCTAGGTGTTGTTTTGGTGATTTTGGTTCCCATGAAGTGTAGAATATAGAGAATGTGTATTTACTGTAGATCCATCAATAACATCATGGTTAGGTTTATTCATCCTAACCCTAGAATATATTATACTCTATATTTTTTAAATGGATCAACTATTTTCTAAAAAATTGATTAACGAAGTGTCTACCCTTATATTAGGATGAAATAAGTAGATGAGTGAAAACTGCATTTAAGAAAAAATATGAACATTATGAATGGCTAGTCATTCCCATTGTTATCACCAATTCACCTTGCACATTTATGAGGTTAATGAATCATGTATTACATGAATATATTAAAATTTTGTTATAGTTTACTTTAATGATATTTTGGTGTATAATAGGAATTTACAAGAACATGTATATCACTCAAGAAAAGTCTTAGAGTTGTTAAGAAAATAAAATTTGTTTGAAAACATTAAAAAGAGTGAATTTTGAGTCTATAAAATTGTCTTCCTTTGATTTTTGGTAAGCATTTATGGAGTTCATTTAGATATTGAGAAGATCATGGCCATTTAGGAGTTGTCTACACCCACCTCTATTTGACATGTAAGAAGTTACAATGGGATTGAATGTTTTTATAGAAAATTTGTGAAGGAATTTACCACACTAGAAACATCATTTAATGAGTAGAAAATGACGAGCATTCCTTTCAAATTGGGGAAAACTAAAGTGAAGGTTTTCCAATCTCTCAAAGAGAGTCTCACATATACACATCTGCTTGCTCTACTAGACTTTACTAAGACATTTGAAATTGAATGTGATAAAAGTGGAATAATTATAGGAGGAGTAATCATTCAACAAGGTAACCCAATTACTTTATTTAGTGAGAATTTAAATGTCCCAACTATAAACAATGATACATATGATAAATAGTTGTATGCATTTTTTAAAGTAATAGAAAATGGAAGAATTATATTTTCCATAAAAAAATTTTGATCCATTCTGATCATGGGTATCTTAAATACCTTTTGAGACAACATAAACTAAATAAGATATATTCTAGATTGCTGGAATCCATTGAATCATTTCAATATGACATAATGCATAAAAAATAGTAGATGGAATTTCATAAAGATATTACTTTTTTAACCTAGATGGATTCTAAACTCCTTAGATTTGAATACATTAAGGATTTATATGCGACAAAAATCGATTCTGGAAATCCTTATGGTAAATGTAAACCTAGAGTTAGTTTGTATAAGTTCTATTTACATAATGGATTATTATTCCTTATTGATAATATTTATATTCCCAATTTCTCAATCTGTTTACTTTTACTAAATGAGTCACATTGTGGTGGTTGAATGGGATATTTTGGTGCTAAAAATATCTATTTGTTCTTAATGATCAATTTCATTGGACAAGGATGTCCAGATATGATATAAAAATTAAAGTGAATTGTATATCATAAATTCAAATCAAAACTAAAACTAAATGGATAATATCTTTATCTCTTAATCCCCTATACCCCATGAGAGGAATTATAAATAGACTTTATTATGGATTTACCAAGGACCAAGAGGGGGATAGATTCCATTTTTTATGGTGGATCAATTTTCTAAAATGGAATATTTTATTACTTGTAAAAAATAGATTATTCCACTAACATTAAAACACTTTTCTTCTATATAGTAGTAAAAATCCATGTAATTTCTAGGAATATTATGTCAAAGGGGGACAATACTAGAAAATTAGGCTATAGCCACAGTTTAAAACTGTGGCTATAATCCCAAAAACAACGGCTATTGGTTATAGCCACAGTTCATTAAACAGTGGTTGGTATTACTGTGGCTATAGGGACAAACCTATAGCCATAGTTTCAAATTGTGGCTACATCCCTGTAGGAATGGTTTCACACCATGGCTATAGGTTTGGTCTTATAGCCATGGCAATACCAGCCATGGTTTAATGAACCGTGGATAAAACCCTTCCCATTTCATAAACCCCCCTGCTGGACCCCCTTGGAAAGCAGCCCCCCACCCCACCCCCACCCCTGCTGGACCCCCCTGGACAATATCCCCAACCCCCTGGACATCAGCCCCCCCTGCCGGACATTAGCCTCCCCCTGCTAGATAGCAGACCACCCCCGGCTGGACAGCAGCCCCCTAGACAGTAGCCCCCTACTGGACCCCCTGGGACAACAGCCCCCCAGCTGGACCCCCTCGACAGCAACAGCACACTGCTGCACCCCCTGGACAACAGCCCCCCTACTGGACCACCCTGTACAGAAGCCCCCCCCCCCCACTGCTGGACCCCCCCTAAATAGCAGCCCCCCTGCTAGACCCCCCTGGACAGCATCCCCCCTGTTGGACCCCCCTTGCACCACCCCTGATGGACCCCCCCCCCTTGCACCCCCTAGATAGAATCCACCCCCTCCCCCCTTCCCACACACACACATCCCTTACACCCCATTCACCCATCCCCTTTCACCCCCCTTGCACACCCCCTACCCCCTACTGGACCCCCCTGGACAGCAGCACCCCCCCCCTCACTGGACGCCCTGGACAACCCCCCCCCCCCCCCCCGCTGTTGGACCCCCTGGACTGCATCCCCCCCGCTGGACCCCCTGGACAGCAGCCCCCCCCCCCCCAGCTAGACCCCCTATACAGAATCCCCCCTGTTGGACTGCCCTAGACAGCCCCCCTGCTGGACAACACCCCCTACACATCCCTTGCACATATCCTAAGGGATCCTAAGTGAAGCAGATTGACCAAGCAGGTGAGCTTCAGGATTTTCCCTTAGATGTAACTACCAAATCATAACCTATAGAGGATGCTTTACCTATTGTTGAGAGAGTTGTTTCCCCAGTGCCTTAAAATTTTGTATCCATAGTATCTTTATAACATTTTAGAGAAATACTTCTTTTATATTTCAGTGGAATTTTGTGTAATCAGGAACCTCTTATTGTTTCATCTACATCTAGTGGTCCACCTCCATCGGCTTTAGTTGATGCTAATTCGATCTAGTATATAGTCAAAAATTATCTCTACATTGTTATAGGTGATGTGCATTCATCTCATCAGGATTAATTGAGGTAAATTCTGTAGAATGGGTTTTCAAGGAATAGGTTGACCAGTTGAAAGTGATGACAACTCTACTCAAGCTATTCATGGAGGAGAGGATTTTTTTTATCAGTATGGAGGGATGAGGAAATATTATTATATACTTTTTCAGTCTTATGAAGCCTTTCCAATATATATCCAATACTCTAGTGGCTGCTGGCTGGAAGTCAAAAGTGCAATAGTAAAGTGGACTCCAAATTCTGCACTGCTACACCAATCAAACAATCTCCCTTGTTACATCCCTTAATGAGAAGGAGGTTAAGAGTTCCCTTTTTTCTATAAATATTGAGAGTGTGGCTTGTCTTGATGGGTTCGACAATTAATTAATTATGATCTACTGGGACATAGTCCGTGATAAGCTCCTTAACAGTTTGAGGGATTTATTTAACCATGCCTCAGTTCCCTGTAGAATCAACTCCAATTTTATTACCATAAATCCAAAGAAGGAAAATGTTGTGGATGTAAATGATTTTAGACCTGTTTCTATTGCTAATACCTTTGAAAAAATCAGTAGCCAAATTATTTCTATGAGGATAGGTCCCATTGATCGTGGGTTTCTCTCTTCAAATCAGCCCCCCGAACAACCCTTGAACACCCACTGGACAGCCCCTTAGACACCCCACCTGCACCCTGCCCCTACCCTACAGACCCCCCCAACCCCCCCCCCCGGACAGCCCTTGGAAACCCCCCGAGACAACCCCTCCTAGACACCCCACCTGCACCCTCCCCCTGCCCTGTAGACCCCCCGACCCCCCCCCCCCCAGACAGCCTTTGGACATCCAACCTTCACCCTTCCCTGCAACCCCCCCCCCCCAAACAGCCCTTAGAAACCCCTTAGATAGCCCCTCCTAATCACCCCACCTACACCCACCCCCTTCCCTGCAGACCCCTCCCCCTAGGACCCCCCCTGGCACCCCCCCGGAGAGCCCTTGGACAGCCCTCCTAGAAAATTCTATAGCCATCAGTACCTTCACTTCATTATGAAAGAATGCTAAATGAACAATGCCTTGAAACTTTTCCAAGAATATTATTTGTCTATCTTAGTTTGAATAATAGACTTCCACTACTTATAACTCGGTCCCTCTAGTAGGATGGTTACAAATATAACCTTAAGAGACTCATAAATCTAAAGTTGGATAAAAATATCATTAAACTTCAGTACCAAAACCAATTCATCCTAATAATCTTATTACCCATAAATTATTTTAGGGATACTATCTTGATTCTGGGGTTCCTAGTTGTGCCTTCAAGATCGATTTATTCAAGTATTTTGATTCGATCCGATGGGACTTCTTAGGGGATGCTTTGGATCTGCTCGGCTTTCTATCTAGGATCTCGTCTTGGGTTAAAAGATGCATCTCTACCCTAATGTTCTTGATGAAGATTAAGGGTAGTTTAAATGGATAATTTTCAGGGAAAATAGGGCACAGGAAAGGAGATCTTCTTTCGTCTATCCTTTTTGTGATTTTCATGGAGTTTTTCTCGCGCAGCATAGAATGCAGGAGGCTGGGGGCTGGTGTAGTGGCTGGTGCCAGCTGGAGTGGCTGGTGCGAGCGGGAATGCAGTCGGCAGGGGGATGGCAGGGGGCTGGTGTGGTCTATAATAGGTGGCAGGGGGATGGTGTGGGCTGGATCTCAGGTGGATAGTGGCTATTGGGCATGTGGCAGGGGCTGGTGTGGGCTGGGATGTAGGAGGTCAGGGGCTGGTGACGGTTTGAACTGATGATTGGGGTTGTTTTGCTGGTGGTAGAGGGTTGGCATGAGTGTTTTGTAGGAGGCTGGGGGTGGTGGCTGGTGTGGTGGCAGGTGCGGGATGGATTGCAGGTGGAAGGGGGCTGGAATGATGGTGGAAGGGGGCTCGTTGCAGGTGCTGGGAGTGGTAGGGGCTGATTCGAAGGTGGCAGGGGGGGCTGTTGTGGGCCAGAATGCTGGTGGCAGCTGGATGAAATGAAGGTGGAAGGGGATGGTGTGGGCTGGATGTGGCTGGTGCAGGTCCAAATCATGGTATTACCGTGGCATGATCGTGGCATGACAGCGGTATGTTGGCCTAGTCCAGCGACATCTGTGGGGTATCATCTTTCGGCCACGAGTGAAGGGAGCAGGAGGAGGCATGGAAATATTCTCGCCATCGCCCCACTCGCAGAAATTTTGATTAGTCAGTCTCAACATTGATCACAAGACTCATGGAATACTATCACTGCAAACCGCAACAGGGTGTTGTCCTAAGGCTGGGAAAAATCATGGCATTACTGCGGCGTGACCACAGCGTGACCATGGTACGTTGGCCCATTCCAGTGACATCCATGGGGCAGCATCTTCCATCCAATAGAGAAAAGAGCGGGATGAGGCGGGGAAACATTTAGGTCATCACCCCGCTGGTAGAAATTTTGATTAGTCAATCTCAACATTGATCACAAGACCCATGGAATACTATCACTGTGAACTGTCCTGGGGTGTCGTCCTGGAGCAGGGCCAAATCAAGCCGTGACCGCGGCATGACCGTGGCATGACCGCGACATGTTGGCCCGATCCAGCGACATCTGTGGGGAAGCATCTTCTGGTCATGAGCAAAGGGAGCGGGAGGAGGTGGGGTGACATTCCTGTTGTCGCCCTGCCAGTATAAATTGTGATTAGTCAGTCTCAACATTGATCATAAGACTTATGGAATACTATCATTGTGAACCGTTGTGGGGTGTCGTCCACGATTAGGGCCAAATCATGGCATTACCGCAGCGTGACTGTGGCGTGATGACGGTGTGTTGGTCCTGTCCAGCGACATCCGCGGGGCAGCATCGTCTGGCTAGGAGCGAAGGGAGCGGGAGGAGGCGGGGCAACATTCTGACCGTTGCCCTGCCGGCAGATGATAAAATAGATCAACTATTTAATATGCTATAACAAGGGATCTCCAGAGAAGGTTGTAGTGAGAGGAAAAATTACACAACGTATAAAGGGAAACAAAATGATGGAAAAGAATCATACACCCTATAGAAACCATTTACAAATTCATTCACGTTTCCTAAACATGGAAATTTTATTTATAATATTTATAGCGTGAAAAGGAAAGTGTCGTGGTCAAGGCATATGCCTACTTGGGAAATGTCATTTGAGTTAAACAAGTATGATAATCCAATTTATATTATTCAAATAAAACAAAAACTAACTAACCAAAAAACAAACACTAACAAGAGGCATATGAAAGACTCAAACCAAATCTAAACATGATACAAATAACTATCACTACTCATTGTTTTAGAAGACAGCGCACCTCCGTTGGAGGGGTTTTATTATAAAATAATGGCATTGTTTTATCACACAATTCATTTAATTATATTTAACATTTATTCTAAAACTCAGTCAGCACAAATCAAATGCAATAATTTAAGCAACTAGATAAACATAACTTTCACTGTGAGTTTTTACAGACAGCACACCTCCATTGGAGGTGTTTTATTATAAAAACATGAATTTATTTATCAAATTAAACAATTATATTAAATAACACTTATTCAAGATATTAAATTCAATATAATTATGTAGAATTAAGAAAGAAGCTAAATTAAATTTAAAGCATTCTTGAATTAAAGAGGCTTGAAAAATGATCCTACCTCAAGGTGGAACCAAACCGTCTACTTCGGCACTTGGAGAATTCCAACTAAAAGTTTTTGCTCCCCCACTGGGTTGACGTACCTTCACACACATTCAATGACACTTAGCCTCTATGCACACACCCGCATGGCCATGCACATGTGCAAAGGGATCCTTGCACATATGACTATATGCATATACCAGTATTCACTCACCTGTGTATGCATTTATATATATATATATATACATGGGAACACATAGCCCCATACGTGCATAATCACTACCATGGTTGACTATACACATAACGGGGGAACCCACATACATATACTTTCTTACCTATGCACACGCAGGAAAGTCGCCCTTAACTTGGTTACTCAAAACCAATGAGCAAGGATCAACACACTGCACAAAGGATATTAGGAACATTAAAACACATAAAGTATGCTACATAACCAGTGAGAAACCAACCAACTACATTAAAGCCTTACCTCGATTGGGAGAACGAAATCCACCCAAACCAACATGAAATTATCCAACTCCCTTCTGAAAACATAATATGGAGTCAAAAACACTAAAATCCCTAAATACATGAGGTGTGAGAACATATTAAAATAGTATGCATTAGATAACACATTATAATTTAATAAAATATGTTTACCCATTCAACTATACGTGAATCCAAAAAGAAAAACACATTTATCCATAAACCAATTTCCATTCACTATTCCCCCTAACCCCCTCCAACCTACCCTTTCCCCCTACCACCCACCCCTGCCCCCTAACCCCTCCCCCCTGCTCTGCAAACCTACCCCTGCCCCATGCCCCCCTCCACCCAACCCCCTAGCCTGCAAAGCCCCCCCGCACCCCCAGCCCCCTAGCCTGCACCAGCCCCCTAGCCTGCACCACCCCTAGCCTGCACCACCCCCTAGCCTGCACACCCCCTGTAAGTCAAAAAAATATTTGGGGATGCCTGTGATGTCTCAAATGATAGGAGTAAGGATTAAAATGGAAAACATAAATAAAATAATTTCGAACAAGACAAATAATCCTAAACTACCATAAGAGGATCTTTATATATATTCTAACATGCATAAGCACGGTCTATGTTTTTTTTCTGGTTCTCTTCATAGCATGCATCCCAATCCACAGAAATAACCTATCATGTGAAAGAATACTCACAAGAGATACAGTTATTGTGAAGACATTGAGACAAATAAAACCTCATAAAGATATATTTGAAATGAGTTATACTAATAAAAGGGATGAGAAGAATTCCTGGGGAGGAAAGCGTTTCAAAAGGACCATCAGCGTTTGAGAAATTATATTGGAAAAATGAGGTCCAATGGAAATGTACTCCCAAATCAGGTACTAAAAACAACAGCACAGTGGTTATAAAACAAAAGTACAGAAAGTTGTATTGCGTTGAAATTTATTGTACTTACCTCTCAATGTAATCAAGGATTATGATTCCTAATTGTGACTTATAGGCATCGCCAAATACATGAAAAGAACAGGTGTAAAAAATGACTAAAAGTATCCAGTATACAAGTTGAAAATTCAATAAGCATAAACAAATGGAAACCATGTTGATTTTAAACCTTGAAAATTTGTGCACATTTACTGGCCTCACTCACCCAAATCATTGATTTAGCTAAAACCTGGCCATATAGAACCCAACAAAACATGAAAACACAAATAGATGCAAGTGCATGCATGAGATAATGAAAGGAAACAATGAGAATTATTATAATTCACTTATAATTGTAACATATGTGAAATCACTTTCAATACCAATGGTGCCTGCATAGCCCCTGCCCCCTTGCACACCCCCCCTGACCCCTGCCCCTTTCCCCCCTCCACCCTGCCCCCCTCCAACCTACCCCCTACCCCCTAACCCCTCCCCCCTCCACCCTGCCCCCCTAACCCCTTCCCCAAGCCCCCTCCCCCTGCCCCTCTCCACCCTCCCTTCTCCCCCCTACCCCCTGCCCCCCCCCCTCACCCCAACTCTTGCATTATCCCACCACCCCCTCCCTGGATAGACCCCCAGCACACCCCCACCCCACCTTGCACACCTCATACCCCCCTGAACACCCCCTGTGAGTAAAAAATTATTTGGAGATGCTCGTGGTGTCTCAAATGAGAGGAGTAAGGACTAAAATGGAAAACATAAATACAATAATGTCAAAAAATCTATATAAGCATAAAATACCATTGTGAGTTTTTTAAGACATCACACCTCCATTTAATGGGTTTTATTACAAAACCGTGACTTATATATAAAAGAAAACAATTATTTTAACTAACACTTTATCAAGGATTTCAATTTAATATAAACAAGCAATATCAAGAATGCATCTAAATGCAGTTTAAAAAATTCTTGAATTAAAGAGGCTGGGAGAGGGACTCTACCTCAAAGGTTTCAAGACACACATAAGAGGATCCTAATATATATGCTCACATGCACAAGCATGGGCAATGTTTTTTTGATGGTTCTCTGTATAGCATGCATCCCTATCCACAGACACAACCTTTCATGCAAAAGCATACACACAACAAATGCAGTTCTTGTGAAGAAATTGAGACTAATAAAATCACATAAAGATATATTCAGAATGAGTTATACTAATAAAAGGTATGAGAAGAATTCTTGGGGAGGAATCCATTTCAAAATGACCATCATCATTTGGGAAATAATATTGGAAAAACGAGGTCCAATGGCAATGCACTCTAAAATTCTGTACTAAAAAAGAACAGAACATTGGTTATCGAACGAAAGGAACAAAAGTAGTATTTAATTGAAATTTATTTTAATTACCTCTCAATGTAATAAAGGATTATGATGCTTAATTGTGACATAGAGGCATCCTCAAATACCAGAAAAGAACAGGTGCAAAAAATGACGAAAAATATTCAGTATAAAAGTTGAAAATTCAATAAGAATAAAAAAATGGAAACCTAGTTGATTTTAAACCAAGACAATTTGTGCATATTTACATTACTCGCTCACCCCAATCATTGATTCAACTAAAACCCGGCCATATTGAACCCAAAAAAATTTGAAAATAGAAATAGATGCAAGTTCATGTATGCAAGAATGAATGGAAACAATGAGAATTATTAAAATTCACTTACAATCTTAACATATGTGAAATCACTTTCAATACCAATGGTTCTTGCACTGCCCCTACCCCCCTTGCACCCCCAGCCCCCACAGCCCCCTTGCACACCCCCCCATGGCCCCCACTCCCCCTTGCAAACCCCCTACCCCCTGCCCCCTACCCACTCGACCCTACCCCCTCCCCCTCCACCCTGCCCATGCCCCTGCCCCCTGCCCCTGCCCCCTGCCCCCCTCCGCCCTTCCCCCTACCCCCTTCCCCCTACCCCCTTCCCCCTACCCCATTCCCCCTGCCCCATGCCCCTGCCCCCTACCCCCTACCCCCCTACCCCTGCCCCCTTCCCCCTGCCCCTGCCCCCTGCCCCCTGCCCCTACCCCCTACCGCCTACCCCCCATCAAATATACTCTTATATAGAGGAATTAATCTTAATCATTTCACAATAAGTGATGGAAAGCAAAGCCTTTATGTTCATTTAACAACATTTGAGCAGTTAAAAAAATAGGTGGCATTTGTTTTGCAAAAAAAAAAACACTTCAACTAAAATTCACTAAAATAAAACTTAAATAAGCAATAAAGAAACTCATATACCAAATAATTTCTCACAGGTGATAAATTTTATAAGCAGTGCTGTAAAACAGAGCCTTGAAATACTTTCCCCTTATGATAAGTAGTTTGAAAAAGAACTAGGGTGTTCTATTTTTGAAAAAACCCTAGTGCATATATTTCAAGAACAAAACCACTTTAATAAACTATTTCAATAAACAATCAGGAAACCCTAATACAAAAAGCACTTATAAAATTTGAAAAAATGTTGTATCTCTCGTCAAAGGGAGCCAAAAAATTGATGCACCTATGGATTTCTAAGAAATGATATCACATGTTAGAAAATTATACTGATTTATAAATAAGAAAACACAAAATCAAGGTGTATAGGAATAGAATTATAAATAATCATGAATCAATTAATAAAATCACCTGAGAAAAATATCACATATAACATAAAATCATGGTATGAAACCCACATATCATGGCATATTCAAGGCATTTGAATCTCTATGTTCCTAGAATGATAACTAAAACAACATGTTTATTCCATGAATCCCAGGTATAAAATAACCTAATATCTTAAATATATATGTATAATAATTTAAATCAATCACTCAAGGTGAAATCATATTCAATTTTAATAACTATCAATAAGACCACAGTCTCATCCCTGAAAACATAGTCTTTTCCCCTTGCATGGGTTGAACACTCCCAGCCATGATTATTTACCCTAAACTGACACATTCTTAGAGTCATATCTAATATAATAAAATTCAACGATAATATAAAAAGAAACCACTTATACCACTTTGTAAATTCCTAACCCAAGATCCACTAAATAGATCCCCAAGATAGTTGGTTACATGGATACAAGAGTGCCGCCGCATATGTCAGAGGCAGCTGGCCAATAGTGAGTGTATAATTATGGTACAATAGAGAATCTATAACCTTATAAAAATAGTATCATATCACAATACAATAACTACATAAAAAAGAAGAAGAAGAAGTATATATGAATGATATAGAATCAAATGATAATAATAACTAATAAAGATAAAAATATCATCATCATAAAACAAATGTGATGGTGTAAAGAAATCCCTCCCAGACCCCAACCATTGATAAAGCCAAATATTAACAAGATCAATAAGATACAAACTAAGCTATTCCTCAACTATAGGAAATAAAATCTGAAATAAAGGATCTCCTTTCTAACTCCTCTTTAACACTAGAAGAAAACCCTTGGGGACACATTAACCAGAATAGAGATCATGACACTACGTAGGTTATAAAAAATAAAATAAATGAACCTCTGTGAAAATGCATTATTTTTCAGAATAGAAAAAATGAAACTCCATTTTATTGTATAAAAAGATTTTGATATATCAATCTTCAATGCCATATTACCATCCTTTACCTTCCTCTTCATGATATTCACACATTTTGAATCATTGTAGAGGAAATTCTGAATGTTCCTCCCAGGAAAAAACCCAACCTGATTTGTAAAAATAAAAACCTTATAAATCTCACCCATCATGTGGGCCGTGATTTTTTTATAGACCATTGGTATAAAAAATCAATAGAAATAGTCCTAAATCCTTTATATACAGAGAATTATCTTTCTTTGGGATTAATACAACGATGTTGGAGTTCACCCAAAAAGGCATTGATTAAAGAATAAAAAATTACCTCACAACATTTATTACCTCAAGATGAAGAATGTCCCATTAATACATGAAAAAAAATTTGTCAAGACATCTGGTCCAGAAACTCCATCCATATTTAATTATAAGAGAGGTTCATGAATCTTCTTTTTCATTGGGGGCCTCAACTAGCCATCCATTCTTAATATCATCAATTCTTGGTTCATTTAATTTGATTAGTTTTTTAGTTTTTCCTTCTCCATTATCTAAGTAAATCTCCTCAAAATAAAAAGTCATGACATTTGTCATTTCATTCATAGAACTAAACATATTACTATTAATTTATAGAGAAGTGAGACTCCTAAAATTTTTCTCCCTATGCATGCTATGAATGAAAATTGAATTTAGATCCCCCTCCTTCATCTAACTAATATTAAATTTATTATGAGAACGTTTCTCTTTTAGTGTCTGGATAATATCAATTTTGGATAGGGATTTTATCTCCTCCTGAGAGGACACATATCGAGGCATGTTTTTTTTGTTGGAAAATAATATGATGATATTAAGCCTCCTTAATGTCACTATCATGATTAAAGAAGGATGATTTACTCTATTCTTTCAATTTGTCCATTAGAATATTTATCTTGAAAGTTATAATATGTAGAGTACTTCCCACCCAGGGGATGGGGAGAACATGGAGCTCTGCATTTCACTCTGTTTCCCACCCAGAAGAACCCGTTCGGTGTGGTGTCTTGCAGCGTCATCACATCAAGACGGAAATATAGTGGTATAGCTATTCAGGAAAGGCAACGCACCCAGCAGAGTTAGGCCTTGAGTAAGTCCCAGAAGTTTCAGGCCCGACTGGAACAAGCCATTCATGAAGTCTTGAATCAGTCCACTGAGAGCATACAACAGGCCTCTCGCCTAAGAGGTGCCAATCAGAGATCTTTTCCTACCTCCACGGGAGGGATTGGTCCCCAAAAATACTTGGCATCAAACCTAGTTTACCCTCGAATGGGGGAAAGCGAGATCAAGCAGGTTGTGGTAGCCGCAGCCACTGCCGCAATCCAGGGTCAACCCTAGCCTGCAGGGTTAGGGGAATTTTTAACAACAAATGCCCCCGTAAGACCTATAAAACTAGGAATACACTCTATTTCCAAGGAATGTGTCCAACCCTATCCCTCGGGGCTGGGGGAATTATTACCCCCTCAACAATAACCTCCCCCACGAGAGTTAGTATTCTCTCGTTTAGGGAGGATAGTCAGAAGAGGTGGTTCCCGTCCTATCCCATCATTTGAATCATCATCCCCTCCAAGAGGAAGGTGCACCGTATGGTCTCACCAAAGAACCCTCCGCGTCACCCTTCACTAAGAAGATCGAAGGAAATCCCAGGGCACGAAGGGGAAGGCCAGCAGAAGACACGGGAGATCCTCTTCCCATTTGGTAGATGACATCTTCTCCGCCCCATGATATGCATCTATCAACGTCATAGAGGTTAACCCCACAGGTGACACAAGAGATACTGCAAATCAAGAGGGATCAGGAGACGATAGTTCCGGTCAGGATGTGACTCACAATGAACCGCCAGGCATCTACACCCGGAACTAGAGGGCCACCCTAAATATGGACAACATTCCAGCCAACCAACCTCCACCTACCCAACGAGCTTCTAATAAAGATAATAATAAGGGATTGGTTACCCTTAACCTGCCTCCTTCTCTCGACAAAAATGAGCCACTCATGATCGAAGAAAGATTCACTCGACAGGAAGAGGATATGAAATAATTGAGGTGCATTAACGCCGAGCTACTCCAGATGAACCGCCTTATCGAAGGTGCATCCTAGTAGGATCCCCATCATGCACTCCCAACAAGTGCACCTCAAAGACTGAGGTTTTCCCTGAGAAACGAAACATGGTCAGGGCTCCCGTACAACAAGGGGCCCAGCCTTCCAAACTACCTAAATGTAGATTCAGATGAATATTAATACTTCCCTCCACTCAGGAAGCAACCGGAGCGAGTACACCTGAACTCTCTGAAGGTGCCACAAACGGCACATGCACCCCTGGTGCTGGCCAATCCAGATCCTCAGGCAATGCCTCAGGCTACGCCTGCCCAGGATCGGTCCCAACAAGATGTAAACCAGGGTCTCACCAACACCATCGAGGCACTAACAGCTCGATTGGAAGTGATGGAAGGTCGATGTGCTCTGATAAAGCCAGAGCAGAAACCCTACCTCGATTGGGTTAGCAACACACCACCTCCACCCAATTTTGGGACCCCTGTATTCTTTATCTTCAATGGATCAGGTGATCCGGAACAACATTTGATGCACTACGCATCCTATTGCGACCCTATGGTGGGGACTCTTGAATAGAAAGAAGTAGTGAAAATCAGTTGCTTTGTATGGACCTTGCAAGGATCCACCTTCGTCTGGTATACAAGTCTATCAGTCCAGTCAATAATGAGATGGGAAGACCTTTGGCAGAAGTTCCTATTCCACTTCAGCTCAAAGTTTCCTAAAACAAAGGTCAGCATTCTCATGAACGGCATGCATAGGGAGAATGAGAGGGTATCATATTTAATCTCCAGATGGAAAGGTCTAACCTATTCCCTGAACAGGACAATGCCTCAGGATAGGATACTAGCCATATGCATCGATAATCTTCGAGACGAGCTGCGAATACCACTCATACAAGTGGAGTGCACCACTGGCTTCCGCCATCTCTCGGCCATTGCCTAGAGAATTGAGGACTTCCTACAGTGGACCAATTATATGTCTCGAATAGCCTCGCAGGATCCTACGAAAAGAGCCCCTAGAGCTGAAGCGTCCACTTTCATACTCAAGCCGGCCCCTGTGCCCGCTCCACCACTCAGGCCTCCACCAAATCATCAAGGGCCTCATGCATATTAGCAGTCGCCTCTGCCTAAACGGGATGATCAGTGAGGACCGAAGTGGAACCAGTTTTAGGAACGAAGACAAAAAGTATACTCATTCCAGGAAGATCCAGTCTACGACTACTTCATTGCCGCCATGAACTGTAACTTGCTCCGCCTCCTGGAGCCGAGGAAACCTGAAGAGGTTGGCCGCGATGACAGGACAGATTACTGCGCCTACCAACAGATGTTGGGACACAGTATCCGAGAAAGCTTTGTCTTCAAAGACCTCCTGCAGTGGATGGTAGACTCCGGGAAGGTCGAGTTGGGACCACCCCCAGCACATGTGGCATGTATATCTACCACTGACTCCGACAAAGAGGAGGGGTGGCAAAAAGTCACCAGCAAGCAGGGGCAGAAATCTGACAACTGGATGACTCAGAAGACTATCAACCGAGCCTGGGGCATACTCTGAGCTCAACAACAACAACCGGTGCTGCCGCCAACAGTCCCTGACGCCGCACAACCGACAGTATCGACCTCACAAACCTCCATGAGCCTGTCATCTGGGTGTAATCTATGAATGATGAAACAATCGCAAGAGGAGCAGTCTGTAATGGGGCCAAAGTTAGTCCTAACCCTGGCAGATTATATGCCATCAAATTTGGCACCACGAGCACTGACCCACCAAACGACACCATCAGGGACAACCGACCAGGTTGACCTGTCAGAGGACGAAGAGCCAATCTTTGGTTCTATTAACTACATCCATCTTATGGAATCATTCCCTGACGAAGGGTATGGTTACGAACCCGATTAACCTGCACGAGGAGCCGGGAGGAGCAATCACAGGGGTAGGGGATACCAGGGGAGGCGCAGCCGCGGCCGAAACCAACCCTATTGTTGGATCCCGGCCCAAATCGTTAGTATCACGAAAACCTATGGGAGAGCCCTTCAATAGACTCAGAAGAAGAAATAATTCCCCTCCACCTCCACAAGCAGCCACTCCGACCCTATTGTTCTGCGATACCCACCAGAGGAGGAACAAGTGTCTCGCCGCCTAGTGCACACAGACAGACCAGCCGGGTCACATCCTCAAAACGTGGGAACACCATTGATATCCAAGCCCATGGCCGGTCTCTCCTCATCAAATTCTCTAGCCCCTAAATCACCCGCTATGACTCTCATGCCAACGGAGAAGCGTCGGCCGCTGGAGCAGAAATACGATATCCTTAAGCAGCTGGCATCTATACCAGCCAAGCTATCAATCCTTAATGCCCTAAGTCTGTCAGAAAACCTCAGGTAAGTGCTTATAGAAGCTTTGATCAGCCCCCAAGAGTTTCAAGCTAAGGTAGCTGCCGCCGAAATTTACCGGATGGAGACTGACCCGGCCTAATGCAATGCAGTGATTTCCTTCACCAATCAGGATGAAGATGCCATCATTCAAGGGCACATCGGACCACTATATGTGTCCGGAACACTGAATGGTATTGAGATCCGGAAAGTCTTTATAGACAAAGGCTCTAGAGTTAACCTCCTTCCCCTAAGGACACTCCGTAAGTTGGCCTACAGCGAGGATGACCTAATTCCCTCGGCCACAACTCTATTAGGTTACGACAGGAGTGATAAGTAACCAACGGGAAAAATTAAGCTGAAGACCCATTTTGGTGACCTGGAAGCCTACATGGAATTCCTAGTGGTCCGGCAGAGCACAACAATAATAATGCCCTGCTGGGAAGGTCGTGGCTCCATAAGCACATGGTTGTTCCTTAATCCTACCACCGGTGTATCAAGTACTTCTTCAGTGGAAAATGTGGAACATTGCACACAGACAAGGCCCCTTTCGAGCTCTCCGAGTCACATTACATTGATGTCGGGTTCTATGAGAAAAATAAAAAGAAGCATTTGGTCGATGGTGTCAACTGGATCCCCACTCCAAATGGCCTGGAAATGGTTCCTAATGACCCCCTCAGGCAGGTTGGTAGAGAATATGTCCTTCCAATAAACTATGTCGAGTGTAGGAGTTCAAGTACGGACACTCACTTGGATGTCCTCCTGACTTCAGCCACGTTGGTCGAGCACGACAATGCGAGAATGTCCACAACCCTCTATTTGGGGACGAATACTCAAGAAGGGATGCCCACAATTCCACTCCCTCAAACCCTCGAAGGCTCGGACTGGAAGCTCTCTCCTCATCGAATCAAGAAGATGAGGACTTGGGAGAAGAAGAGGGGGAAGATCTTAGGGATGCACCTCCTTTATTTGAGGAAGGTATCTCCACCATGGTGGACGTGCTTAGGAAAATAAACCTGGGTACTGAGGAAGACCCGAGGCCCACTATCGTTAGTGCATCCATGTCCCCCGGGGAGCACGAGGTATATACCGCCTTCTTAAGGCTACATCAGGACGTTTTTTCCTAGAATTACACAGAAATGATGGGACTCAATCCTGAAGTGGCGACGCATCACATGGGTCTTCCAGAGGAACACTGGAGCTATAAGCAGGCCACTAGAAGGACGCATCCCTCTCATGCTGCCAAAATAGAGACTGAAGTCGATAATCTCATTAAAGCAGGCTTCATTCGGGAGGTCCAGTACCCCATTTGGTTGGCCAACATCATCTTGTCAAGAAAAATAATGGAAAAATCCGCATCTGCATTGAATTCAGAGATCTCAATCAGCATTGCCCAAAAGATGACTTCCATGTTCCAATCACCAAGTTGTTAATCGATGCAACGGACGGGTATGAGGCTCTATCCTTCATGGATGGGGGTTCTGACTATAATCAAATTTGGATGGCCTAAGAAGATGAAGAATCCACTGCCTTAAGGGCCCCACAAGGGGTATTCTGTTATAGGGTCACGCCCTTTGGTCTCAAGAAAGGTGGCGCCACATATTAGCGTGCCATGCATCAGATATTTAAACTGTTCCTGGGAAAATTCGTTGAATGTTACGTGGATGAGCTGGTGGTGAAGTCCAGACAACACTCGGATCACATGTCCGACCTTGAGAGCATCTTCAAAAAACTCTGACAGCATAGCTTGAATATGAACCCCTTGAAATACGCCTTTGGGGTTACCTTAGGGAAATTCCTTGGCTTCTTCATATGCCATCGCGACATAGAAGTCGACCCTGAGAAGACAAAGGTTATCCTTGCCTTGCCGCCTCCCCGCAACCTCGCTGAGTTGAGGGGATTCCAAGGACACCTAGCCTATATTAGGTGGTTCATAGCCAACCTAGTAGGAAAATGTTTTCCCTTCACCAGGTTGATGAAGAAGGGTGTCACGCACCAATGGACGGATGATTGCCAAGAGGTGTTCGACAACTTGAAGAAGTACCTTTTTATCCAGCCGGTGCTAATGCCCCCAGTTGAAGGAAGACCTCTCATCTTGTACGTGACGGCCTTAGAGCGATCACTGGGAGCCTTCCTCACACAAAAGAACGATGAAGGTAGTGAAAACAATCTCTATTACCTAATCCGAACAATGATTGATGTTGAGACTCAATACTCAAATATCGAGAAGTGTTTTCTGGCCTTGGTCTTCGCGGTACAAAAGTTTCGACTTTAACTGCAGCATCATGAGGTCCATTTGATTTCATGGAGTAACCTTCTCAAGTACATACTCAGCCGCCCGATTCTAACCGGACGCCTATCCCGATGGGCTGTCATCTTGCAGCAGTTTGACATCCAGTTTGTGCCTCAGAAAGCCATAAAGGGTCAGGCATTAAAAGACTTTCTGACAGATCACCCTTCGTCAGGAACCACTGCACTGGACGCTGAGCTACCTAATGAAGACATCTTCTCGGTTCAAGAGGATTTCCCAACATGGGAGATGTACTTCGACGACGCATCCGAAGCCCAACCGGGAAAAGGATGGAGCATCCCAAATTCAACAAAGTGGGTTTGGGAATAGTAATTGTGTCCCCAGAAAAGGCAGTATTTCCATATTCCTTCCTCCTATCAGAAGGATGTACGGATAATGAAGAAGAATTTCAAGCTCTCATTGCAGGCCTGGAACATTCACTCTAAGCACAAGTACAACACCTTAAGGTAAAAGGTGAATCATAACTGGACATTAAGCAATGCAATGGTGACTATACTATTAAAAAGGAGGAGATGATACCAATTTTTGACCATGTCTGAGGGTTAATGGTGGAATTCTCCACAGAACCAACATTAACCTATATCCACCGGTCTCAGAATGCTCAGGATGATGCATTAGCCAATGCGGACACAACCCTAGATGACCCAATACAGGATGAAACGGTTATCAGTATTGCTCACTGTCGAATGGTATTGCTATTTGTTCAGACCAAGATGGAGGAAATCCATGAAGTCAGTCCTGTCCCTGAGCCATATGCTCATGCCACCGGCTGGATGACCCCCATTGCAAACTACCTTCAACGGGGAGAACTTCCATCAAACAGGACTGAACGAGAGCAAATACGGAGGAGGGAAATCAACATTGTCCTATATGGTGGCGCGGGTCAGCGAGAGGTCCTCTATGAATGAGGCCTCGATGTAGTGATCCTCATATGCATTGATGGAGAAGAAACCGCTGTCATAATGAATGAAGTACATATCGGATCATGTGGAGCACATCAACCAGGGACCAAGATTTCCCTTCAGGTTTGAAGGCTTGGGTACTACTGGCCCACAGTGGCGTGAGATTGCGAGCGCTTTACCGTGAAATTCCACTCATGCCAGATTCATGCCAACTTCATACACCAGCCCCTGGAGTTACATCATCAAGCCAAGTTCTCCTGGCTATTTTCCATCTGGGGAATGGACGTCGTGGAACCATATCCTCCTGCCACGGCCAAACAGCTGAAGTATATCCTCACGGAAACAGACTTCTTTTCCAAATGGGAAGAAGCCATACCCCTTAAGGAAGTCGGTGCAAAAATATTTTCAGCTTTGTGAAGACCAATATCATCACCAGATTTGGTGTCCCTTATACCATAATGACGGACAACGACACCAACTTATGCTCTGCTGAATTGGAGAAACTATACCACGAGTATGGTATCAAGGCTAACCACTCATTCCGCTACCATGCAGCGGCCAATGGATAGATAGAGGCTTTCAAAATACCATGTCCAACATTCTATAGAAAATGGTGGAAAAATACAAGAAGTCATGGCCAGATAAACTCCTCCATGAATTGTGGGCTTATCGAACCACAATCCGCACCGCTACTCGGGCCACCCCGTACTCATTAGTTTACGGTATAGAGGCGGTCCTTCCAGTTGAACTCCAACATCCCTCACTCCGTGTTGCCATCTGTGATCAACTATCCGATGATGAGCAGTCAGAAAAGAAGCTAGGTGAATTGGAACAGCTAGACGAGAAGTTGTTGCACACTTTGCACCATCTGGAGGTATACCAGAATCTGATTGCACGTGCCTTCAATAAAAAGGTCCGCCTCCAGTCTTTCTTGGAATGAGGATTGGTATTGGTCCTCCAGACCCCAATGATACCTGAAAGAAGCATCCAAAGCTAAATCCCAAATGGGAGGGACCATACGTTGTACACAAGGTCTACTCCAACGGAGAATATACCCTGATCTCCATGGATGGGAAATTCACCACGGCTCCTACCAATGCGAGATTCCTAAATAAGTACTTCGCATAAAGACAAAATGTTTTTTTCCTTTGTCCTTACCGCATGACGTTAAAATGCATGGATTTTGTCCTTACCGCATGACGTTAAACTGCATGGAGTTTGTCCTTACTGCACAACGTTAAACTACACGGATAATAGGAGTCAAGAATTCCCCCCCCCCCGTGTATGGACCAGACCTGCATGAGGTGTATTCATCGTCTGAGCTACATGACGTTAAACTGCCAAGCACCCAATGGTCCAAACTCTATAACATTAAACTAGGAGTATCACGTCCTCACCGCATGACGTTAAACAACATAGAGTTCATCCTCACTGTACGATGTTAAACTACACTGAATCTAATAATACCCCTCGTCGTAACCACATGACATTAAACTGTATGGACCTCAGCCTCACCACATGACGTTAAACTGCACAGATTTCAGATAACTACGTATGGATTGATTCCTGCCCTTGCAGGATACGTAGTGACACCGGGATCCCCCTGTCCTGGCCCAGCCACTCCCAAATAAAAGCTAAAAATGTCTTCTTCCCCCCGTATACGGACCAGACCTGCATGGGGAGTATCCCTCATCCTCACCGCATGATGTTAAACTGCACGGACAAGATGTTTTAACGATTCCCTTCTTCCCCACGTGTATGGACCAAACCGGCACGTGGTGTACTTATTTCAAAGAACTATGTATGGCTTGATTCCTTCCCTCGCATGATACATAGTGATGCTAGGGTTTCCCGTCCTGGCCCAACAACTTCTTAACTAAAGTTAAAAATGTCCCCTCCCCCGTGTATAGACTAGACCTACACGGGGTGTATTTTCTTCTAGAGAACTACGTGCGGGTTGATTCCTGCCCTCGTAGGATACGTAGTGACGTCAAGGGTTCCCCGTCCTTGCCCAAACCCCTGAATAAATGTTAAAAATGACCCTTCCCCCATGTATGGACTAGACTTGCATGGGGAGTATTCTTCATCCTTACCGCATGATGTTAAACTGCATGGAAGTCGTCCTTACCGCATGACGTTAAACTGCATGGAATTCATCCTCACGACATGACGTTAAACTGAACAGACTTCATCACGACCCACCCAAGACGCATGGTGAAAGGAGATGGAGATACTCCTTGCACATTTGGATTCATCCTCTCTACACATCAGACTCCACGACCCAGATAATTATGGATCTTCATAACCACCCATGGCCATCGGAAGTGGAAAGTCATCGACCCATGGACACCTTCTCATGACTATGCATACCATGCCCTCAGAGGATCTAATATTGATAGCCCCCGGCCCATCTACAAAAGGGAAGATTTTCTCGGGCAACACTCTTCCTAGCTCCGTACCCCTACCGGCCTCAGAGCCCCTGTATCACATCTCCCGATCCAAAAATTTATGGAGTAGTGGTTTAGGAGTTCATTCCACTTTTCACTTCCAAGTGTTGCCAGGGTATCCCTATCTGGCTAGCCTATGTGTCTTCCGGTGGTTCACATAGTGACCTACATCAATGAACATCAAGCCAGGACTAGGCTACTTTGACACAACGGACAACTTCAGTGAAGGTGTTTCTTGTATACTCGGGCACCATTATCCCCATGTGCCGAACTTTGCACTGTGAGAAATCGCGGATTCTCATAATCATTCATGGCCATTGGAAGTGGAAAGTTATTGACCTGGGGACACCTTTGTACGAATATTCATACCATGCCCTCAGCGGCTCTGCATAATGATAGCCCCTGGCTCATCCATCAAAGGAAAGATTTCCTCGGGTGGTACTCTTCCTAGCTTCATATGCTTACCGGCCTCAGAGCCCCCACACCACACCTCCTAGTCTGGAAAAACTCAATGTTTCAGTTTCCAACCTTCATCCCCCACCTTGTTCCAAGTATATCAGAACATGTTGACTCAGTTATCCCTTGAGTGACTACAGTAATAGTCACCCAATGGTCCGTGCTCTATAACCGCTAAACTGGGAGTACCTCATCCTTACCGCATGATGTTAAACTGCATGAAGTAAAGGTACACCCCTAAGCGCAAAATAAATCAGTGCAGGGATCTCTCTAAGCTTTAACAGCAACCAGGGCCAAGTATGGCCGACATGTTCAAACATTTCATTCCCCGATAACAGAATGCGTGGCCCGGAAAATCGCGGATCTTCATAACCATTCATGGCCATCAGAATTGAAAATTCATCGACCCAGAGACACCTTTTCATGACTATGCATACCATGTCCTCAACGACTCTGCATATTGATAGCCCCTGGCCCGTCTACCAAAGGCAATATTTCCTCGTGCGATGCTCTTCCTAGCTCCATACGCTTACCGGCCTCAGAGCCTCCGTGGCATCTCTCATGATCCAAGAAGCCCCGAAACCATGATTTACACCATCGCCCCCCCTCCACGTCTTAAACATACCAGGATACTCGATCCCAGTTACATTCTTATCAATAGTGGCCTTTTCAACTATGTCCTTGCCGCATGACGTCAAACGACATAGAGCACATCTTGGACACTTGGCGTAAGGCTGTAAAGAACAAGCATTAAAACATCCAGGGGAATTACTCCAATAACAAGCATTTCCACAGGTTCAATAATGCCCCTCTTCCTTACAGCAGGACGTTAAAATGCACAGAATTCATCCTTGTTGCATGACATTAAACTAAACAGCATGGAAAAAGGAAAGAAAAATGCCCCACGTCCTCACTGCATGACATTAAAATGTACAACATCCTTTAAACAATGCCCCTCTTCCTTACCGCATGACACTAAACTACACGGAATATGTCCTAACCACATGATGATAAACTACACGGTCGAACTCGTCATGGGTTCAGTGAGGAACAAAGGCTTTTCTATGTCCTTCAGTGCACGGGTCATACTAGCACAATCCACCGTCTCACACTCGCCTGAGAAGGGACTAATTCACATATTCTCGGGATGTTTTGTCTAGATGGTTCCCCCATATCCAGGCACCCTCTCATCATAATCCATACTCTATACTCAGAAAATTCCGAAATCTCATAAGCCACCACTGGTGGTTCCAAATCTCAACTTCCCTGAAGTTTCTTGGCTATCGAGGGAATACAAGCATTGAACTAAGGAAACCTTTGCATGAATATGAATACCATGCCCTCAGTGGCTCTACATATTGATCACCCCTGGCCTGGTTACCAAAGGAAACATTTCCTTAGTCAATGCTTCCCTTCGTACGCCTCTTGGCCTCTGAGCCACCATGTATATCCAGGGATTCAGAAACCCTCTGAGATACAGTTTACCAACCTCTTTCACAACCCTTCCTGAATGTGGTGGAACGTCTTTGACAAGATTACGGGGAATCAGGAGAATTAGTTCCATTTTAAATGATGTCCCAGCTGCATGACTTAAAACTGCGCCAATCCTCAACTATCCCTTATGCTAACTAAATGCCTAGGGAAGTGGTCTCCAGACAATGCACCTAATTAGTACAGATGTTCCCAAAACCCTTTCAGATGTCACACTAATATTCTGAGCCACCCCTAGTGGTTTTCATAATTTTCCAATCCATCCATAATGGTTTTCATGAGCCGGAATTCCATAAAGTCCCCTGTCCATTAGAAATGGATAGACGTTGACTTAATGATACCTTTGTATGACTATCCATACCATGCCCTCAGTGGCTCTGCATATTGATCGCCCCTGGCCTGTTTACTAAAGGCAAGTTTTCCTTAGGCAACACTCTTCTTACCTCTGTACGCCGACGCGACTCCCATACATTGATGCATGCCCTGCATGCCGTTCAAAGTTAAACGTGTTCCCCCCATGTTCATCTGAAGAGTATTGAGACATCTTTTAATCAGTTGAACCCCATTGGGGCCCTCACCCCATCATGTTTGGTCAAAACTATTCGACCTAAAATATCAGAAATGATAGTCTTGACGGCCGGACTATAAACCGCTCACAAAAAGATGCACAAAGCCTATTAGGCTGAAAACCCGAAAAGGGAAAACTAAGAAAAATCCGGGTTATACCTGCTGGGTCCATCCCAAATGGGCCCAGGGAAAATTTGGGTATTAAAAGAAAAGACAAAAAGTTTGTAGGGATTTTCTACAAACCCCTAGCAATAGTCAAACCATGCTCGCTGGACCCCATGGTCTAGGAAGAAGTTAGAGTTTGTTTTCCTGAGTTATGATTAATTCTGATTCAGTTAATTGTCATTTACACAACAATTGTTTCAAGTAACAATCAAATTTCATAGCAACAAGTGATTGACATAGACTGTATTTAGTTCAAACAAAAAAGGGGAGGACGTCCACAAGATGGGTTCTCTCACTCACAAAAAAAGGGAGAGGGGTAAGTGAAACAGAGGGTACAAGAGTGGCTCTGATAGTCATAGTGGAGCCTGACTCGCTCTCGTCCACGCAGATCAGCGATCGCGCGGAGGAGGTCGTTTCAAGACCGTTCCAACATAGCCTTCTCATTGGATTCAACCTCAGCCACCGGATGAGTACCCTCCACTATTGTTTGGAGATCATTGATCCCTTTTCCAGTGGCTTTAATACGACCAGTCACAATTGAAAACTGATTCCTCAGCATCGCTGCCCGTTCTTCACAATAATGCAACTCAAAGGATAGGACGACCACCCGATCTTGAGAGTTCGCCTCTTGTACTATCAGTTGATGGAGCTATATCGTGGATTCCTCCAGGGGTCGGGTCCCGTGATGAGTGGCAGCAAAGTGATCAAGTTTTCATTCACTAGTGGCAGCATCCTCATGGGCCATGACAACTTGGAAAGCAAGAGAATGGAACTGTAGATAGTCAAAGCCACCCGACCCCAAACCCAGGAAGAGCTGTCGAAGAGCTTTGGTCTTAGTTTCCATCTCAGCAATAGGAGTTTTTGCAATGATCTCCCAAATCCAAGGCCAGGCCCACCTGCGCACTTCCCGGTGGTCCACCATGACACGAGGATCTTTGGTATCCTCGCCGGATGGCATGGGAAAAAAATCTGGCATTGCAACCAGCGCAGACATGTGTTCGCTAGATGTTTGTTCCGGAGCTGGAATGTCTGGTGCCTATGGTCCTAGTTTAGGATTGGGGATCAAATTTTTAATCCCAGTTTCAACTTGAAAAATTTCCAAGATTGTATCGCTGGGACCCGTAACCACATGTTCATCCTCGTCCACGTCCAAGAAGGATGAACCTGTCTGAATTTCGGCCACCGCAGGACTGGGAGAGGAAAATTCCCTGAGCCTACCCTTAGAGCTGATGAGGAAGGTGCGGTGGACACAACAGCCACAATACCTCTTAATTTGGGAACCTACCGGATAGTCTTCCCTAGGATCCCATCGGGATAGTATTTTTCCCACGCCTTTGCATACTCTATGGAAAGTCCGGCAGCCGCCCCCATGACAGGCAGGGGAATGCTCGCATCAGATCCCTCCCACATCAGCATCAGCCACCATTGACGAAGTGTGGCCGGGTGCAGTACATGAGCCTGAGGAGGGGGAAGGGAAAATTGAACTTTCATGCACCTAAACTGGAGAGAAAAACGATATGGGACATACAGCTCGAACAGAGAAACCTCGTCGATCCGCGCAGACAGAAATCCGTCCCGTGGAGAGATCATGTAAGAATGCTCCTCCAGACTCCCGTAATAGTTTTCAACTAAGACGCCTGAAGGGGCGAGGTAGGGAGTGAAACTATATTGGTAAAAGTCGCTCATAAGATCGAGGACTTCACCAGGGCTGAGGGATTTCTGGCAAACTCCAGCTATATCAAGCAGGGTAGTCCGGAAAGTAGGTAGCAAGATGACCGTGTTATGACGATACTCATAGCAGTGACAATGATCCGCTACCCAGCCATACAAAAACTGAAATGGACCACTCAGACGGAAGGGTGAGCCGCCCTTCTGCATGTGACCCAACAGTTCATAAATACGAGCCAATGTGGTCACGGCCAAATTCACCAGGCAGCCCTCTGCCAGCTCAACTGCCATCATCAGGGTGAAAACCCTGACACCAAGAAAAATATCCCGAGAAGGGAATAGCCACTAGCTCAGGAACATATCAAACAAACCCGCCAGCTAGAGCATTGGCGGCACGCTGGGGCACACCTCGTAACCCCATGAAAGGTAGTCGTCCACCTCCAAAACCACCTAGTAGGAACCTGGGGTGTTTCATGGCTATTAAGAAGGATGATTCCTTGGGCTCTTGATCTTCGGAATAGGACTAGTGGTGTTCAGAAATCACCCTATCCAGGTACTATAGGGAATAAGAGAGCGGGCATGCAAGGCCTGACCCAGTGATTTCTACGCCATAACCAACAGATCTCTCTCCAATAAAGTAACTTGTTCGACGTCATCCCACACGTCAGGGGCAGGTAGAAATTCATCATAAATTTCACCGACAATCGGGATCCCTCCCAATTGATGGATATACCATAGACTAATGCCAACTTAACTATGATCAAGGTGGAAAGTATTAGTGCATGAACACCAGCGACTGAGTAGGTCTGGCAGGACCTAGGATGGTGGGTAAATAGAAAATTGAGAAGCCCACACTACGGAGCATAAATTGACTGCTTCCAGTGGTTCAGAAAACTCCCGACAGTGATGATGAACCCAGAAATCCTAGGCTCAGTCGTTCGAGAAGAGCCCGCCAGACCGAAGATCTCACCTTGGAATCCATCCCGCATCGGGGTCTACTCGAGAAAGGTTGATAATGGAAGGGTAGCTCTTGGAAACATCTTCCTGAGAAAAGTTTTGGACATGACGATCACATTGGGTCCAAACAGAACCTCTCAGAATAAAGGCGCCTTTCTGGTCAGAGTCAGAAACCATCTCCCCCGATTGGGTAAGGTTCGCCTGAATACACGTGGACGACGCTTCCAAGAAAGAAGAAGGAAGACCTGAGAAACTGGGGGGAATAGGGACACCGTCTTGAAGACCGAATCCATGAAGTGGAAGTCGATTTGATAGTGGATAACCCAAGATCTCAGGAGGGAGCACTTCTTTCAAGGCACCATCGTCATGAATGATGGACCGACTAGGGTCCTCTTGGATGTTCTCTGCTCTGCGAATCATAGCTAAACATCTCCCAGAACCAATCAGGAGCAGCTCTACAGCAGGCCACAGTGCAGAACAAGGGGGAACCATATCTTCTACCTGCACGACGAGAGATAACAATCGGTTAGTCTGGAATAGAATGGTTTTGGACAAAAATACCAAATACATGACTGAGGATTCTTCATATAAAAGTCTGTGAGGAGGCCTCGAAGGATGGTCTGCGATGACAACATCCCGCGAACCATCCCTTCGCGAAAGTAGTCCGCGAAACCCTGGACCGCAGAGCGTTGGCCAGGAAACTGCGGACCAGGTTGCTCCGCGAAATATCAATCCCAAATTTAAGTGGTTAAGTTCGGAAGACTTCAAAACTTTTAAAAGTTCAAGATATTTTAACCCGCAGAGCATTGAAACAGTGGAGCATCGAAACTGCGGAGCACTGAAACCGCGGAGCACCAAAACCATGGATTAAGTTCCTCCACAACCCATCATGAATTAATTTTTAATTAATTAAGAGTAATGGTTCATGGTTGGGGAATTGGTTCACGGGTGAAGGCAACCAAGAAGGTGGAATGGTTCGCGGAAGTCACAACCGGTTTGCGGACGAAGCACTTCGCGAAGGAACGAGCGCACGGAGACGAGGGAACTCTGGTTTTGTGAAGAATTATATAGAAGACAAATGGAATGGCCCTCCATATTTATAGACATGGTCCCCTACTGGGTCCACTTCCCTACCACAAACCATCTCAGTTTTAGGAAAACATTGCATCGGAATAGCCTCCTCTTCATTCCGATCGGACCCCATTCCAGTGGGGGGCATTTGTAGGGTCTTGAAAAATCCGCAAAGGAGATTATATCCAAATTCCCGAAAGAATTGGGGGAAATTAATGGAGAAAATACAAAGAAGGGATGCAAGAAGGACCGGTCCACAGATCGGTCCCATCAAAACTGGACGTGGCCAGGCCCCCGAAGCACCCCCTCCGCGAACCATCGTCATTCGCAAAATGGTGGCGGAGATCCTCCACGGTCGCGAGGAAGTATGGATGCCTTTATGAACCCAATTTTTGATTCGGAAGACTTTGGAATATTCTTGATGTTATTCCAGATCAGCGCCTTCAGACGGCGTGCGATTCCAAGCCCCAAAATGGCCAGAATTAAATTTTCAGTGCGTTCACACTGGAAACGCAAAATAAATTCGATAACTTCTAAACGGTGTTTCAGATCAGAGATCCGAGTGTACGAATGGGTCTGGAATGGGGTGTTTACCCTACGAACGACATAAAGTATGTCGGTGTGGGATGTTTGTACACCTCGCTCACTTTCGGAACGTTAAACGGATAAATTAATTAATTAATTAATTCGTTTAATGGTTAAAACTCGAGTATCTCTTAAATTGGTGGATCATTTTAGAAAACTGAGGGTTCCTTTGAGTTTGGAGCGTGCCGTTTACCCTAGGATGGGTGTATGTTTTGCGGGCGCAGGCCGTTTGTGAAAAATGGCCCGAGGGGCGTTTTCGTAATTTGGCGGCCTCGGGCGCGGTTATTGAAACTTTTGAGCGGGGCATCAGATTAAAATTCCAATAACACCTTTGCACTCAAAGAATGGGTTTTAGCCTAGGGGAGCCTTAATCCCGATCCCGCTGAAATTTCGGGTTCAAGGCTTTCGGGCGGGCGTTTAAGTGTTTTCTACTTAATCGCATCCCCTCCCCTCTTCTTCTTCCTCAAACCCTCCCCTCTCATCCAGCTCCGATGAAGTACTCCGGCGAGGCACCTTCGGATATGCAACTCTGGCAAGGCAGTGGTGTGGCAGCAGACTCCCCGTGAAGCTCCGGGCATCACCCAAGAGGTGGGAGTCGTTTTTGTTTCGTTTTATTTTCCAGCAACATGTTTGTCCTAATTTTTCATTGCCAAATTGCTGCCCGATCTTTGATCCAAGACCATATTTGCGTAGATCTTGTCCTGAGATTTCTGGAATACTATCCTGATCGAATTTTTGACCATCGGATCGTTTTCGGTGGTCCTCTGAAGTTTTCCGGCCACGAGGCCGGTTTCCGGCGAGGGTTGATGGCGGCAGACGACAACTCGGCATTCAGCGGAGGAGGCGGTCGCGGGGCGTCAAGGTGGTGTGGTGGCCGGGCGGAGGGGCTCCAGTATGCAGCCTGTGCGGACGGCGGCGAGGCGGGGTCCCGGGTGGCGGCGCCAGCGTAAGGAAAGGGGCAGGGGGGGGCGCGAGGCGTGCGACCCAGTGCGGCGCGACCACGACCCGCGTAATGCGGGTCACTGTGGAAAAAAATGACTGGCCTTGTCGGTCAGTCGGTGGCGGTGGGCCATGGCCAGCTGGCCGTGGCGGAGTGAACTGGACCCACGTTCAGGCTGCGGGCCGGCTGTGTGGCGGGCCGCGCGAGGCGCTTAGGCCACGGGTTCAGCGGGGTGGTCTGGCCCAAGGGGTTCCCCCTTCAAATTTCTGACGCCCGTAACATTCGCTACGGGCGTCCGTTTTGTGCGCCGTCTGTGGCGGCACGGACCTGACGCAGAGAAGGACCTTTTGAGGTGGTTCTGGGAGTTTTAACTTCTGAGAAGAGGGGCTCAAGGGCACAACACGTGCGTAAAGCAGCTAAGCGGGCTTCCCGAGAATTCTTGTTTTGGACGGCGCAGACGCATCCGACGTCCATTTTAAGCGCCGTCAGTGGCGTTGGGACCCTGGCACCTAGGCAGATATTTCTAGGGTGGTTTTAGGCGTTGATGCCAAAGTTGAGGCAAGGGACCCACATCCCATCTTTTGAGCTATGTGGAACATTTCACGACTTTTTCATCAGACGTCCATTCGGGGTGTGCGAGCAGTCATTTCTGGATGTTTTTCTAAGGGGATTGCAATGGTTCAATGCGCCCGCTCTAATTCGACACAATGGTTCAGGGCCCACGAGGTCTGTTTGGGCATTGACGGGGATTTTCCATCTTTATCACCGAGCGCCCATTTTGGACAAGTGAATAGTCCATCTTCTGTACTTTTTTGAGAGTATCACAACGGTGCAATCCATTCGTTGTAATTCGGGACCGAGTTACGGGTCCCACGAAGCACCGCTCATGTGCGGTGCACCAGAATGAACCTTTTTCTTCGTATATCCGTTGCACTCATGTGGGTAGTGCTTTTGACGTGTTTTCCCGAGGGGATCACATTCGTGTGATGCGCCCGACCGTTTTCGGGACTGAGGATTGGGATCACGGGACGTCGTGCAGGCGTGAGGCGGTGTTGGTGACTTTTCTGTCGGATATCCGTTTGAGGAGAGTAAGTAGTCTATCTCGCATGTCTTTCTGCGAGGATTACAACGGTGTAATCTGTTCAGGCAGGTGGAGCCTTTTACGTGATCTTATTAAATGTGTAAATATGAAAGGTGCCTCGGTGGCGGTTCTTCTACCGTGTTTGTAGCAGACCATTGGCATGTGATCACGTGCACTCTTGGGAGAGTGATGTAAATGTTTCATAAGGTTTGGTCGGCCGTGCCAGGGCCTTTGAGTTGGAGTTGTTACGTTCATTCTTTCGCATTGACGTTGGGTGCCGTGTGCATAATAGCCTTTGGGCTGGAACGTGGTATACTCTGGGAGTATACGGGAACTATTGGAGGTATATGTGGTTGTTTGTACCTGAGAACGTTTGTGCATTTGGTTGGGGTTGACTTGGGGCCACACGTTGTGTGGGCCCCATGAGCGTGTTGTGTTCTGCTTTGCGTACCTTTGACTCTCGCGGCGTAGAGGGTCCCTCGGTTATCTTTTGTTGACTAGGGGGGTTGAGTTTTCCCCCAACTCTGTGCTCGATGGTTTTGATCAGCAGGGTTGAGTGGTTTCCCCTGGTCTTGTTCCGGAGTCAGATGGATGCACGATACCCACTCAGTGTTCAGTTGTCTAGTGTTGTACCATCCAGTAGAGATGGCCAGAGCAGTTCTGGGTTTACCCTCCAGCAGGGTTGGGCAGTGGGTTGCTCATTGACTTCTTAGGGTTTACCCTCTAGCAGAGACTAGGCAGTTGGTCACCCGACGACTCTTTAGAGTCTACCCTCCAGCAGAGCTGGGCAGTGGGTCGCTCTTCTTCTTGATTCTGGTCTACCCTCCATCAGGCCTGGGCGGTGGGTCGCCTGATGACTTGTTCTGGGTTTACCCTCCAGCGGGGCTGGGTAGTGGGTCACCCGTCGACTTCTCTTAGGGTCTATCCTCTGGAATAGACTGGGCAGTGGGCCACCTGAAGACCTCTTAGGGTCTACCCTCCAGCAGGGCTGGGCAGTGAGTCTCCCATCATCTAGTTCCAGGTTTACCCTCCAGCAGGGCTGGGCAGTGGGTCACCTGATGGTGCATTATGGTCTACCCTCTAGCAAAGCTGGGAAGTGGGTTGCCTGTCGACTTATTCCAGGTTTACACTCTAACAGGGCTGGGCAGTGCGTCACCTGATGGTGCATTATGGTTTACCCTCCAATAGGGCTGGGCAGTGGGTCACCTGATATCATATTATGAATTACCCTTCAGCAAAGCTTGGAAGTGGGACACCCGTTGATATTTCAGACACAGTCTTTTCTACTAGGTTTGTTTGTGGCTTTCCTCCGTGATTACTAGAGCGAGACCCTTGGTTGTACGGGTTAGTGATGGAACGACCCTGTCATTGAGAAGACCTCTTGACTGCAGGGCAGTAACGAGGTGTGGTTTGACTTTCCCTAGAAATCTCAAGTACGAGGGGTGCTTTCCCCACCAAGATGCGTCCTTGTGACACGATCTAAAACCGTACGGGTGAGTCAATGCCGCCCAAAGTGGATAGTGTTGAGGTGTGGTGATTGAGCCCCTTTGGTTTACGGTTTGGGGCAGACATGCGTGATGCTGGGCATCGATGGAGTTTACTTCTGGGACTATTGGCTACTTGTTTTCTTGGGAAGAGCTATCGTACATATATCACATTATGACCTTGTTCGGGCTTCTTGTTGAGCATATGGATATGTATATACCATGTTCCCGTACCCACTTCTTGGGTTTGGCTACTCTTCTTCTAGGGGAGACGAAGACCCGTGAGGTATGCTATATGCTTTCCATGCCTAGCTTATCGTGGTTGGAAGAGTCTACTCTCTTGCTATAGGTAGCGAAGACTCGAAGGGAAGTTCATCTTCCCACTATTTCCAGCACCTTGTGTCTGGACGAGCCTACTTCTTTTCTCTTATTGGGTTGAGCTGGGCTCTTTACTGCTGTACTTTTGACTGCACTCTCGGTTGTACTCCTTTACTTTCCTATTCGATCTACTGCTCACCCTTCAGTACCTCCTTTGTTACTCCATCGAGGCTTCGCGGTATCCTACTGAGTATTTTTATACTCACCCCTGATTGGGCTTTTCCGGACTTGGTGTGCCCTTGCAGATGATGGACAGGTCGGTTGTGAATTCAGTGTAGCATATGAGTTTGAGAGCTTGGACCGTGTGCGGTTGTCGTAGTCAGGTCCCAGGTGGGGGACCCCTTCTAACTGTTTTCTTTTGTTTTACCTATTTCCTGGTTGTGGAACTTTTTTGTTGGGGCAGGTGTTTTCCCCCTTTTCTTTTTAGATTACCTTCAGCACTTTCCTTATACTATTTGGAGGTCGATGCACATTTTTGGTTTATATATATAGTAGTTTCCCTTTTATTTACTTGTATTTTCTTTTACTCTGCAGTTTTGCATTGAGTGTGTTGCGCGTGTGTGTGTACAGGTACTTATGCAAAGGCCTCATCGAGTTGTTGTGCCTTCAGTGCTGGTCGCCAGCCCCTGGACTATGGAGGCGGGCTTGGGGTAGTTGCGGCACGAGCCCGGGTAGGGTTGGGATGTGACAAAGTGGTATCAGAGCCCTTTTTCTCTAGTCGATGGTGGCGACTCCTTCTCCTTTTGAGCGTGTAAGAGAGTCTTTGTCATGGGAGATCAACAGTGAATCTTGTGTGACCAGATATCCATGGGTGCTTCACCATATGGATATTCTGATGGAGGGAATCACCAGGCCTTGTTCCAGGTGTGGGCGGTGATTCCAGTCGCTGCGTGTGATGTAAGGGTTCGGTCAGGTAGGTGAGCTACCCCCGAGATCCTTCGGGCCGTTTGAAACCACGAAAAGGTATGGCGAGGTTCCCTACCGCCTTGCCCTAACCCCAAAGTCTAGAGTGGGTGCATGACATCAGCAAGGGCCGACCTCACATGAACAGATCAATCCTTTGGTCTGTGTGCGGTGGTGCAGAGCTGTGCGAGAGTTCTTCTGGGTACGGAAGAGCCGGGTGTGGGATTAGTACCCTATGTTTCTCCCTAGTTTTGCTTTTTGGGGACGAAAATCTTGAAGGAGGGAATGATGTATGAACCCAATTTTTTTCTGTGGAAGACTTTGGAATATTCTTGATGATATTCCAGAGTAGCGTCTTCAGACGGTGTGCGATTCCGAGCCCCAGAGTGGCCGGAAATTAATTTTCAGTGTGTTCACACTGGAAACACAAAATAAATGTGATAACTCCTACACAATGTTTCATATCAGAGATCTGAGTGTACGGATGCGTCCAGAAAGGGGTTTTTACCCTAGGAACGACATAAAGTATGTTGGCGCAGGATGTTTGGACCCCTCGCTCGCTTTCGGAACGTTAAATGGATAAATAAATAAATAAATTAATTTGTTTAACAGTTAAAACATGAGTATCTCTTAAACGGAGGCTCGTATTAGAAAAAAAGGGCACCGTTGAGTTCGTAGCGTGCCGTTTACCCTAGGAGGGGTTTAAGTTTCGCAGGCACGGGCCGTCTGTGAAAAATGGCCACGGGGGCGTTTTCGTAATTTGGCGGCCTCGGGCGCGGTTGTTGCAACTTTTGAACGGGGCCTCAGATTAAAATTCCGAGACCGCTGTTGTGCTCGAAGCATGGTTTTTTTTTCTAGGGGAGCCTTAATCCTGATCCCGCCGAAATTTCGGGTTCGGGGCTATCGGGCAGGCGTTTAAGTGTTTTCTACTTAAACGCATCCCCTCCCCTCTTCTTCTTCTTCTTCTTCTTCCTCAAACCCTCCCCACTCCTCCATCTCCAGAGAATCACTCTGGCGAGGCACCTCTGGCGAGGCATATCCGGCAAGGCAGTGGTGCGGCGACAGACTCCCCGTGAAGCTCCAGGCATCGCCCAAGAGGTAGGAGTCGTTTATGTTTCGTTTTAATTTCCCGCACCATGTTCGTCCTAATTTTGCATTGCCAAATTGCTGCCCGATCTTCGATCCAAGACCATAGTTTCATAGATCTTTTCTTGAGCTTTTCGGAATACTATCTGGATCAAATTTTCGACCACCGGATCATTTCCGGTGGTCCTCTGAAGTTTTCCGGCCACGAGGTCGGTTTCCGACGAGGGTTGAGGGCGGCGGACAACGGCTCGACGTTCAGCGGAGGAGGCGGCCGCGGGGCGTCGCGGAGGCGCGGTGGCCAGGCGGAGTGGCTCCGGTAGGCAGCTGGCACAGACGACGGTGAGGCGGAGTCCCAGGCGGCGGCGCCGGCATAGGGAAAGGGGCAGTGGGCCGCGAGGCGTGCGGCCCCGTGCGGCGCGACCGCGACCCGCGTAATGCGGGACGCTGTGGAACAAAAAGACCGGCCTTGTCGGCCGGTCGGTGCCGGCGGGCCGCGGCGGAGTGAACCGGACCCATGGCCGGGCTGCGGGCCGGCTGTGCGGCGGGCCATGGGAGGCGCCTGGGCTATGGGTTCAGCGGGCGGGCCGATGCGGGCCGGCCCCAGCAGGGCGGACCGGCCGGACCAGGCCGGTCCGGCCCAAGGGGTTCCCCCGTTAAATTTTCGACTCCCGTAACTTTCGCTATGGGTGTCCGTTTTGCGCGCCGTCTGCGGCGGTGCAGACCTGACACAGAGGTGGACCATTTGAGGTGGTTACAGGAGTTTTAACGTCTGAGACGAGGGGCTCGGGGGCACGACACGTGTGTAAAGAAGCTAAGCGGGCTTCCGGGGAATTCTTTTTTTGGACGGCACGGACGCGTCCGACGTCCGTTTTAAGTGCCGTCAGTGGCGTTGGGACCCTGGCACCGAGGCGGAGCTTTCCAGGGTGGTTTCCGGAGTTGAGGCTGAAGTTTAGGTGAGGGCCCCACGACCCGTCTTTCGAGCTGCGTGCATCGTTTCATGACTTTTTCATCAGACGTCAGTTCGGGGCGTGCGAGCAGTCGTTTCTGGATGTTTTTCTGAGGGGATTGAAATGGTGCAATCTTCCCGCTCTAATTCGGCACGATGGTGCGGGGCCGACGAGGGCCGTTTGGGCGTCGATGGTGATTTTCCATCTTTATCACCGGGTGACAGTTTTAAATAAGTCAATAGTCCATCTTGTGTGATTTTTCGAGAGGTTCGCAACGGTGTGATCCATTCATTGTGTTTCAAGACGTGGTTGCGGGTCCCACGAATCACGACTCGTGTGCGGTGCGCTGGAATGCACCTTTTTCTCTGGATATCCATTACACTCATCTGGGTAGTTCTTTTGACGTCTTTTCCTGAGGGGATCGCATTGGTGCGTTGCGCCCGACTGTTTTCGGGGCCAAGGATCAGAATCACGGGACGTCATGCGGCCGTGAAGCGATGTTGGCGACTTTTCCGTCGGATATCCATTTGAGGCGAGTAATTAGTCTATCTCGCATGTCTTTTCATGAGGATTATAACTATGTAATCTGTTTAGGTGGGTGGAACCTCTTACACGATCTTATTAAATGTGTAAATATAAAAGGTGCCCTAGTGGCAGTTCTTCTACCGTGTTTATAGTGGACCTTTGGCATGTGATCGTGTTCACTCATGGGAGAGTGATGTAAAGGATTCATAAGATGCGGTCGGCCGTGCATAGGCCTTTGAGGTGGAGTTGTTACATTCACGCCTTCGCATTGACGTTGGGTGCCGTGTGCACAATAGCCTTTGCACTGGAACGTGGTATAATCTTGGAGTATACGAGAACTCTTGGAGATACATGTGGTTGTTTGTACCTGAGAATGGTTGTGCGTTCGGTTGGGGTTGACATGGGGCCACACATCGTGTGGGCCCCATGAGAGTATCATGTTCTGCTTTGCGTACCTTTGACCTCTCGCGACGTATAGGGTCCCTCGGTTCTCGTTTGTTGACCAGCAGGGTTGAGTTTTCCCTCGTCTTTGTGCTCGATGGTTTAGATCAGCAGGGTTGAGTGGTTTCCACTACTCTTGTTCCGGAGTCAGATGGTTGCGCGATACCCACTCCGTGTTCGGTTGGCCAGTGTTGTACCATCCAATAGAGATGGACAGAGCAGTTCCGGGTTTACCCTCCAGGAGGGCTGGGCAGTGGGTTTCTCATTGACTTCTCAAGGTTTACCCTATAGCAGAGACTAGGTAGTGGGTCACCCGATGACTCTTTAGAGTCTACCCTCCAACAGGGCTGGGCAGTGGGTCGCTCATTATCTTGATTCAGGTCTACCCACCAGCAGGGCTGGGTAGTGGGTCACCTGATGACTTGTTCCAGGTTTACCCTCCAACGGGGCTGGGTAGTGGGTCACCCGTCGACTTCTCTAAGGGTCTACCCTCTGGCAGAGACTGGGCAGTGGGTCACTCGATGACCTCTTAGGGTCTACCCTCTAGTAGGGCTAGGTAGTGGGTCTCATGTCATCTAGTTCCATGTTTACCCTCCAGTAGGGCTGGGCAGTGGGTCACCTGATGGTGCATTATGGTCTACCCTCCAACATGGTTGGGCAGTGGGTCGTCTATCGACTTATTCCAGGTTTACCCTCCAGCAGGGCTGGGCAGTGGGTCACCAAATGGTGGATTATGGGTTACCCTCCAACAGGTTTGGGAAGTGGGTCACCCGATATCATAGTATGAGTTACCCTCCAGCAGGGCTAGGCAGTGGGACACCCGTTGATATTCTAGACTCAATCATTTCAAATAGGCTAGTCTATGTCTTTCCTTCGTGATTACCGGAGCGGGGCCCTTGGTTGTACGGGTTAGTGATGTAACGACCTTGTCCTTGAGAATAACTCTCGACTGTAGGGCAGTAACGAGGTGTGGATTGACTTTCACTAGAACTCTCAAGTACGTGGGGTGCTTTCCCCTCCGATACACATCCTTGTGACCTGATCTAAAACCATTCGGGTGAGTCAGTGCCGCCCAAAGCAGATAGTGTCAAGGTGTGGTGTTTGATCCCCTTTGGTGTTCGGTTCGGGGAAGACGTGCGGGATGCTGGGCATCGATGGAGTTTACTTTTGGGACTGTTGGCTACTCGTTTTCTTGGGCTGAGCTATGGGATGGTGATCCCCTTACGATCTTGTTTGGGCTTCTTGTTGAGTAAATGGATATGTATATACCATGTTACTGTACCCACTTCTTGGGTTTGGTTACTCTCCTTCCAGGGGATGTAAAGACGCGCGAAGTATGCCACGTGCTTTCTGTGTCTAGCTTCTCGTGGTTGGACGAGTCTACTCTTCTACTATAGTATTGAAGACTCGACGGGAAGTTCATCTTCTCACCATTTCTAGCTCCTTGTGTCTAGACGAGCCTACTTATTTTCTCTTGTTGGGGTGAGCTGGGCTCTTTACTGCTGTACTTTTGACTGCACTCTCAGTTGTACTCCTTTACTTTCTTGTTCGATCTACTCCTCACCCTTTGGTACATCCTTTGTTGCTCCCTCGAACCTTCTGGGTATCCTACTGAGTATTTTTATACTCACCCCTGCTTGGGATTTTCCCGCACTTGGTGTGCCCTTGCAGACGATGGAACGGTCCGTCGTGACTTCAATGGATCATAGGAGTTCGGGAGCTTGGACCGCGTGTAGTGGTCATTGTCAGGTCCCAGGTGGGGGACCCCTTCCAGCTGTTTTCTTTTGTTTTACCTATTGCTGGGTTGTGGCACATTTTGGTTGGGGCACGTGTTTTTCCCCCTTTTTTCACTTTACCTTCATTACTTTCCTTGTACTGTTTAGGGGTCGATTCACATTTGTGGTTTATATATATAGCAGTTTCCCTTTTCCTTACTTGTATTTTATTTTACTCTGCACTTTTTCATTGAGTGTACTGCATGTGTGTGTATAGGTACTTAGTCAAAGGCCTCCCCGAGTTGTTGTGCCTTTGGAATTGGTCACAAGCCCCTGGACTATGGAGGCGGGCTTGGGGTAGTTGCGGATCGAGCTCGGACATGGTTGGGTCGTGAAAACACTGATCTAGTTCGCTGTCATAATCCGCCCCAACCGCGGACCGCGTCGATCGGTTCAGGCCGCAGCCGCTGTCGTTCATGGAATGGAGGTGGAACACTCCACGGCTGAAAAGCACCCCCTGAGTTTGGTTCGTGGGGGGGGGGGGGAGAAGCGCTCAAAACCCACCGCGAATTACGGATTGACCAAGTCAGCTGTAAACCAGGTATTCAGTCATGGGCCTCTGCAAAAGGTGTCGCGTGACCGTAGATACATCTCTTTCCCTACTCAATAAAAGGAGATCGAGGGGGAATGGAGTGGGGATTCGTAGGGGGAGACTCAAAGGTGGAGGAAAAGGATTTAGAGGAGATCGGTTAGACACGGTGGAAGGATTTCGAAGGAACGCTTAGGATTTCGCAAACAGTGAAGTTCCAGTTCGCGAACCAGAGCAAGTATAAACCTGGGAACGAACTAATAAGGAACCGAAAAAGCATAATAATTTGGTGAACCGCGAACTCAAACTAACATAAAAAAAGAAGACCGCGATCCATAACCCCTCCGAGGATGCACTCCCCACGGACCGGGGTGTTTATGCCACTTTTATGATCTGCCGCACCACGTAGCGCCCTCCTACGCGGGAGAAGTCTCGACCGACAAACCCCTGATCGACGTCAAACTTGGCCGCCGCTGCTCACGCAGTCCCCTCCGCGTACCCCCTACTATGCCGGCCGAACACGAATATGTGAACCACCCTGGTTCACGGGATGCTCACCAGACTACGAACCACCCTGGTTTGCAGGATGCCCCTCAGTCTGCGGACTACCCTGCTTCGAGGACGGCTTCTCCAGCGGCATAGCACCCTCCTACGCAAAGGGCACCACCACCCCTTCATACTTGTGGCCCATCAAAGCCTTCGGAGTTCCCATTCCCTGGACTAGATAAAATCCTTCCAATCCGACCTGATCCTCCACGACCCCCTCATGGGTCTACTCATCGACCCTGAGATGAGGCCTCCACCAGAGCCACCAGATCCGTGCAGTGTAACCCTCAGGCGCATCAGCGTGCCGTTTTGAGTTCACATACCCATGGCAAGTAGAGGCGAAGGGGTTTACCCGACCCTTGAGCAGATTCCCGCAAAATTCTTGGGTTCACATTCCCACGGTAATGTGGAGTCTGATCTCGGGAGTCCCCATTCTACCCCTCCACTTGTTAAGGGCTTCTTGGGGATATTAAAATACCCATCATAAGGAAGCCCTCACGCACCGCAAGAGAGGATATGGGCACAAGAGCACCCCTTTCCCTCTCCCACTATGCTTTGTCGCCCTTGGGCCTCCTCAAAGTGTAAGCCCCAATCTATCACCATGGAACTCCTCAGAGTGTAATCTCCAATCCATCATTATGGGCCGCCTCAGAGCGTAAGTCCCCGAACATTCCAAACTACGAGGAATTTGATTCTCTACCACAGGGATACGTAGAAAGCCTCCACAAGGTTCAAGCGCGACCATCAGCGGACCCCCGGGTCCCCCTTCACATCGATTCTCTGACGCTCTTCATTCGAACTACCTGGACTTTTATCCCTGTCCCCTAGGCAGGGTGCGTAGGAAGCCTCCATGAGGTTCAATCCCCACAACCAGTCGATCCGTCTATCTTCACATCGGTTCACCGCGCCACCCCTAGTGCCGCCTCAATGAGTTCTGACTCTTCGGGATCCTTAATCCAATGGGGGATGGTAAACCTCAGGCCTAAATGATTCCAAACCCCTGCGTCCAATTGACCATTGCCCACCAAGGTTAAATCTGTGGATACTATGTTTGGGTATAAACCAAAGATTCTAAAATATATGAATACGTCTTAAATATATAAGAGAGTCCCGGAACAGGCACTAATTCCCCCCGAAAGGGTGCGATGAGCCCGACTTCCCATCCTCTCGACCAGTGTGAGTTCTTAAGCGTCGTTGGTCCGACCATCCGGCGAACGCCTGCCTTTGGAAAGCAGGTCCACGCATCATCAGATATGGAACTATTGGGCGTTTCGAAACCGACACGAAACAAACACAAAAACCCTGATAACCTCTAAGAAAATAATAAAAACCTAAAAACAGTTAAAACCCCTTAAAACCTATAAAATTCTAAAAAGATATAAAACCCCTTAAAGATCCTAAAACCCCTAAAAACCCTCAAAATCCCTAAAAACCATAATGACCAGAAAAAAACTAAAAAATACCAAAAAATACCTAAAACATAAGAAACCCTAAAAATCCAAAAAAACCACCAAGAAAAATGTAAACATAGAAAACCCCTAAAAAACCTAAAAAACTCCAAAAATGTTAAAACACCCTAATAACCATAAAAACTCGTAAATACCATATACCCCTAAAAACCATATAAAACCTAAAAACCCTTAAAAACCTAAAGGCACCAAAAGCTATAAAAACCTTTTAACCCCTAAATATGTTAAAAAACTCTAAAAAAAATTCAAAAAACATAAAAAAACTCTGAAAAACCAAAAATCCCAAAAAAACCTTCAAAACCATAAAAATCCAAAAAAGTCCTTAAAATCGTTAAAACCCCTGAAAGATTTTTAGAAAAATAAAAAATCCCTAAAAATGTAAAAAACCATAAGAGCCCTGAGAAAACTTTAATACCTGAAAAATCTCAAAATCCCTAAAAAACATAAAACACTATAAAGACCCTAAAACCCCTAAAACACAATAAAACCATCAAAATCCCTAAACCCCATAAAAATCCAAAAAACCAAATAAGAAAATATTATAAACCAAAAAACACTTAAAACTGCTAAAAACCCAAAAAAGAATGTTAAAAACCCAAAAAACCCAAAAATATACTAAAAACCCAAAAACCCTCAAAATCCCTAAAAACACTAAAAACCGTAACAATATTTAATATTCCCTAAAAATTCTAAAAACGTAAAAAACCCCTAAATACCTAACAAAAATTAAAAAACCTAAAAAAACAAAAAAAAACTTCTTGAAAACTCTAAAAGACAATAAAAATACTAGAAACCCCTAAAAAATATAAAAACATAAAAAAACTCTAAATATATATAAAAACCCTAAGAAAACACAAAAACTTTATGAACCTGTTAAACCCCTAAAAACATTATAAAACTCTAAAAAATTTATAGCCCTAAAAAACTAAAAAAAACCAAAAAAAACCATAAAAATATAAAAATGCTAAAAGAAACCTAGAAACCCTAAAACTACATAAAACCTGAAAAACCATAAAATCATAAAAAATCCATAAAATCAAAAAAAAAACGTAAAAACACTAAAAACCCTAGGAAAACATAAAACCTAGAAACACTGAAAACCATTAAAATATATAAAAAATCTTACAACCCTAAAACCCCACAAAAGAAACTAAAACCCCTAAAAACCTCAAAATCCATGAAAAACCTAAAAACCACAAAAATACTGAAAATCCTGAAAAATATTTCAAATCATAAAAACCTTAAGAATCCTAGAAAACCCTAAGAAAACCATACAAACCTAAAAACCCTTTATTCCCATAAAAAACCTAAAAAACACTAAAAACCCTTAAATACCCTAAAACCCCAAAATACTTAAAACCATAAACCCCTAGAAATTGTAAAAAACCCAAAACCCATAAAAACCTTAAAAAAAAGAAAATATAACCACCATTTAAATCCCTAAAACCATAAAAAAACTCTAAAAAACCTTAAACCCCTAAAAAACTAAATAAAAACATAAAAACCTAAAAAACATAAAACCCCCCAAAAAACATAAAAAATCAAAAAAAACATAAAATACCAACAAATCCTTAAAAATCGTAAAAACCCTAAAAATTCTTAAGAGACACTTAGAAACCATGAAAATCCAAAAAAACATAAAAATCCCTAAAAAAGTAAAAACAGTAAACTCCCAAAAAACCCTAAAAAGAAATCTAAGAACCAAGAAACACTTAAACCCCCTAAAAAACTAAAAAACCTAAATCAACCCTATAAATACCCTAAAATCTCTAGAAAACGTTAAAATCCCTAAAACCCAAACAACCATAAAATTCCAAAAAATTCCAAAAATATCCATAGAAATTTAAAAACCCAAAAAACCCCTAAGAAAACTTTTAAACCCTAAAACGACATAAACCCCTTAAAAAGTTAAAAAATTCTAAAACCTTAAATGAACCTAAAAATCATAGAACCCCCTAAAAACATAAAAACCTCTAAAAATATTAAAAAACCCCAAAACCCATAAAACACTAAAAACCACTAAAAACTTCTTAGAAAATTTGAATCCCCTAATAAACTTTAGTAATTCTAAAAAACCATAGAAAGGATAAAAACTCAAAAAACAATAAAAACCAAAATAACCTCTAAAAACAATAAGAATCCCAAAACCCATAAAAAATCCCCCCAAACCCTAATAAAAAATAAAAATAAAAAATCACTAAAAGTCCCTAAAAATGTAAAAAACCCTAAAACCCCTGAAAATAATAAGAAATACACAAAAACATAAAAATACTTAAAACCCCTAAAAAACCTAAGAACACAGAAAACCCTAAATAAGCACTAAAAAATCCATACAAACTTTAAAAACCACAAAATCCCTAAAAAAATGTAAAAACCATACTAATCCTAAAAAATATATAAAAATCACTAAAAACATAAAAAACACTAACATATATGAAAATACCTAATAAAACATTAAAAACATAAAAACACTTTTGAACCCTAAAAATCCTAAAAAATCCTTAAAACCATAAAAGCTTAAAAATCATAAAAACACATAAAAACAATAAAACCCCGTAAAAACCTTAATAAACAACAAAAATCCATAAAAACTCTAAAAAACCAATAAAAACTCTAAAAACCCTTTGAATAACTAATAAGGTTAAAAAAATAAAAAAACCAAAAAACCAAAAAAACACAAAAAACACAAAAAATCCAGAAAACAAAAAAAACCATAAAAAACCATAAAAACCCTAAAACCCTAAATTAATTAAAAATTATAAGAAATCCATAAAAATATCTAAAAATAAAAAAGCGTAAAAATCCTATAAACCCCCAAGAAAACCTTAAAAACATAAAAATTATAAAAACCATAAAATACTAAAAAAATCCCTAAAACACTAAAACCCCTAAAATCACTAAAAGACATAAAAACTGATAAAAATACTAAAAAATCCTTAAAAATACCTAAAAACATAAAAAAACCTAAACCAATGAATAATCATAAAACACATAAAAACCTAGAAACACTTAAAACCCCTAAAACCCTAAAAAATAGTAAAACCCTAAAAGACCCTAAAAATCACAAGAAACCCAAAAAACCATAAAGACAAATAAAAAACCTAAAATTACACCCAAAAAATATAAAAATCATTTAAACCCCTAAAAATTTTAAAAACTCTAAAAACCATAAAAACTCTAAAAACTCAAAAAACACCTTAAAATAAAAAAAATCATAAAAACCCTAAAAGCTCTAAACAGACCTAGAAACCCTCAAAATACCTAAAAAACCTAAAAAAATAAAAATCCTAAAATATAAAAAAATATAAAACCCATAAAACCATGAAAAACCCTATGAAAACCTTAAAAACCCAAAAAAACTTAAATAACCTAAAATACCTAAAAACCACTAAAATAATAAAAAATACTAAAACGATAGAAAAACCCTCAAAATCCTCAAAATCCTTAAAACTATAAAAATAAAAGAAATCTAAATATCTCAAAAAATGAAAAAAAATCTAAAAACCTTGAAAAATCCTACGAAAACCATAAAATCCTAAAAAATCTATTAAACCACTAAAAACCCTATAAAATTCTGAAAACCCAAAAAGACAATAAAATTTTAAAAACCGTAAAAACCTTTAAAACCATAAAAATATTAAAAATTGTAAAAAACAATAAATACCCTAAAAAACACTAAAAGCTCTAACAAACAATTACATCTATAAAAATGTTAAAAACTCTAAAAAAACCTTAAAAACTCAAAAATACCCTAAAACAAAAAAAAAACAAAAAACCTAAAACCCCTTAAAAAAATACCCAAATACCTTAAAATACCTAAAAACTATAAAAAACATAAAATTCCTCAATAATACCTATAATCTATAAAAATTTAAAAATTCATAAAAACCATAAACCCGTAAAAAACTTAAAAAAACACCTAAAACCTCTAGAAAACCTAAAAAACAATAAGAACACTTAAAACCCCTAAAAATACCATAAAAATACCATAAAAACCCTAAAAACTATAGGATCAAAATATGATTGTAGATTCTCAATTATAAGAGGGGTGGGGGTGAATTGTATGTTTAAAAAAATTTGTTTTTAACATTAAGGGAAACTATGTTTAACAAAGTTAAATAAGGTAAATTCACAAACCCTAAAAATTGTTCTATGGAACAAATTTTCAATGGTTTTAGAAATATAGTTCCTAAAATGAAACTTCAAGGAATGTTTACTTAGGTAATGACTCTACCTTAAAGTGTATATAATCTTATTTATCATAGTACATAAAAGAATAAGAAAGTATAAGAAGGTTCTACTTTATTCCTTTATCAAAATACAATGGAAATAAACTTGAAACAAAACACGTAACAGGTATGAAATTTTTTAAACCATAGAGTAGGGTATCCAATAACCTTGGATAAAGGTTCCCTTGATTTAAACTTTCAAGAAAGTATATCTTACCCACACCAGGGTAAGCCCTAGATAGAAATATCGGAATCTATCTTGCTATCCCCGTAAGCCCTCGATACATAAGGTGGTCAGCACCTCTATCGTCCTATCCACGGAAGCCCTCGATTTTACTCAATAATAATCGGAGTTTCATGAAGAAAGATGAACAAGATGTTCTGATCCGCACAAAGAATGAGAGTCTATCTCTCTGGAAATCACTTCAATGAATTTAATCTCTAGATTAATGGAATGATTTTGAGCACTTTCAAATGATCCCCTATTCATAGGAATAACTCCAACAGTCAACTCCCTCCTCCAATGGTCATATTTTTCCATGAATTATAGAGGGGCTTGTACACGTGTCACTCAACTAACGGTTAGTTTGAAACAGATTACACAAAGTCATTTCATAATAATAAAATGTGTTATGAAAATGATGTTGCTAAACCAAATCTATTTTTTGGAGTATAAGGAAAATAGAATTTAGAGTCTAACCAAATAAACTTTCAGAGTCTATATGAAATGGAAATTCAGATTCTGTTTTACAAATAATTTGGAATCTAAATTATATAGATTATAGAGTCTGAATTCCAATGAATTTGGGATATGAATAATAAGGAAAGCATAGTCCTAATTATATATAATTCAGAGTCTGAATTATGAGTAATTCAGAGTCATAATTCTGATGAGTTTGGAATATGACTTTCAGAGAATTTAGAGACGGAATTTAAAAGAATTTAGAATCTGAATTTTAGAGAATTTGAAGTATGAATTTCAGATAATTTGGAGTCTGAATTTCAAATAATTCAGAGTCTGATATCAGAGAATTAGAACTATAAATTTCAAAGAATTTGGTGTCCAAAAACAGAGAATTAAAAATCTGAATTTCCGATAAATAATAGTAAGAATTTCAAAGAATTCAGAATCTAAATTTCAAGGAATTTAGAGTCTGAATTTTAGAGAATCTGAAGTCCAAATTTAATAGAATACGGAATCTGAATTTCGTAGAATTTGGTGACTGAATTTTATAGAATTCAGAGTATGAATTTTAGTGAATTCATAATATGAGTTTTAGAGAATTCAGAGTTTGAATTTCAGATAATTCAGAACCGGAAAACAGAACACTCTATATCAAAGGAATTATAATTTTCTATGGTTTTACATAAGAATCAATATTTTATACATAGTTATTAAATGAGTTTGATTTATAGAGATTATAAAATTAAATAATTAAAACAAAGGTTAGGATACAAATTTCTTTAGAGAAGGTAAATTTTTCATTATGAAAATAATTTTTAGGGAAATATAATTTGACTTAAGATAAAGTGTTTTTGATTTTCAAAACATAGAGGAATGATAAAGTCATAAGGAAACCTTATTGATTCAACAATCTCACCCTTTTGGAAAACACAAACATACTTACAAAAAATAATATAGGGACTATGAATTTTTATTTATTATATTAAAATAAAAACTTATCTCCCTTTACTTATGAATTACAGTGAATACGAATAACTCTCCCTTAGGTTTTGAAATCACTAAGGATCATATTTTTGACTTCCTTAAAGATATTTTTGTATTTATTGCATAAAGAAATATTATTTGTGTAAACTCCCCCTTATATAGACTCCCACTTACTTAGGGAATTATATTTTTTTTACTTAGTATTCTTTTTTATCTTACCTTTCTCCCCCTTTGTGATTTTCAAAAAGGAATAGAGAGAATGAAAAAAATATCATACCTGAAATATTATAACTATATACAATAACCAAAATGAAACACAACATGATTTTTCATTATGATTGAAAATATTGATATGAGGAAGGTAAAACAAATGATCTTATTTGAAAGGATAAAAATCCATCATTCTTTTTCTTTTTTCATGAACTTCTTCATAATGGTATTAAACTTCTCTCCTAATGATATTCTTAAAAGCGCTTGAGAAATTGTTCCTAATCCTCATTTTTCTTCTCAAGAGCTTTGATCTTTTCATATTGAGACTTTATTATCTTTCCTTAAGACTTCAAAAGCTCTTATTTCTTAATAAACTTCTCTTCAAACTCGATTATGAGATCTCATTTCATCTTTAAATTCATAGCAACTGAATTCAGTTTCGCATTCAGATCTTTTGATTCCTACTTCTAGGATGCTTGATCTAGATTCATCTTTTATAAAAATATTTTCATAAGCTCTTTCATCTTCACATATTCTATATCAAAGGAATCCTTCACAGGGTCGTAAAATTCATCAGAAATTCTCAAATCTTCAATCGTCTTCTTGGACCACTTAGTGATTTTTTACAAGACCTTCTGTGAGCATCATACTCAATATAGATTTATTTTAAATTAACATCAAGAAAAATGAATTTTTTTCATAATCATGATAACAGAATCCAATTTCTGATTAAATGAATGGTGAATAATTTGACACCTTGATTAAATACTCAGAATCAAAGGAATGGTGTCAACTAATTTTTTTAACGATTAAACCAAAAAGTCCTGACCCAAGGTGGACGATTCCAAATCGGATTCACTTGTTGGTAAAGATTATTCCTCTATCTCAAAAGCCTTTCTTTTTGAAGAACCAACAACCAATTTCTTAGCCACCACATATTTCTTAGCGGTATCAACTATCAACTTCTTTCCATTATCATCTTTATAAATGGTCTCGGTAGATTTTTGGGATTCTTGTTCAAAATATGATACTTTAACGATTTGGTCTTCATCAATGTTCTCCTTCTTAGCATTTGCTTTAAGATAATCTAGATGAATGAAGTCATGATTGCTGATCTCACCATCAGAAGGTTTATTAACCTATTCCTGATTTTCGACCACTTTTCCTTGTGAAAATTTTTTGGTTGATTCGGCCTGAGAAGTCTGGATCCACAGTTTTTCCAAAGGACATTCTTGATTATGATATTCTTAACATTACTTATCATATCATCAATGTCATCACTTCCTTCCTCTTCTTCTTCTTCCACTTTATTTTCCTGAAAAATCTCTTCCTATTATTTTGGTTCTAGAATTACTATATTCTTTCCCAGAGTTACAGGTACTGATTCTTGTAGAACGGATTCCATTACCTAGATTTGTTCAAAATCTTTCTTAGTATATTTGAGAAGATCTTGAACTATCCCAGCTTCAGACATTTCATTTTTTGCATCATCACTTTTTCTTGTTTTTTATACTTCTCAGCAGCCTTAATCTTCTATTATTTTCCACAGTAGAATCCAGGACAAATATAGGATCTCCTTCCTTCCTATTCTTATTCTCTCCTCTCCTCTTAGCAAGCACTTCATCAGTGTTGGTTTTATTCTTCTTAGACATTGGGGGTTCTGATTGAGTTTCCTGAACTATATGAGTATTCCTCTTTTCTTCCAGTTCCTTATGATTTCACTTCTTCCCACCATTCTTGGTAGTCTCAGATTCTTTCGGTTTCTTAGATAAGGCTTCTATTTCATTTTTTGATGTATCATAGAATTATAATGATTTTCTATTAAATCCAACGTTCATCCTCTTCAAGGTATCATCACTGAGGAACATGACATTGAACGATCTAGGCTTTTAACTACAGAGGATTTTGAACGATTCTAGGAATAATACAATGATATTGGATAGGATTGACAGATACATAATGATTTATGATTTAAGGGTTACATTTTTGATATTTTTAATCATTATGAAGATATACTTCACTAAATTTATCTTCCTTAAGGTCAACAGAAAATCCAGAATGAAGATATCACTCTTCATTATGTTGTCTTTATCCCCTTTTCTCATAATTATGAAATTGTTATCCCATAATTCTAGCATCCAGAAGTTTGTTGAGAGATGTTTTATCTTTGGTGTTTTTAATCATTTGAGTCCAAGACATTCTAATTCCTTCTCCTTCTCAAAACTTCCCAATTCATCTGGTAGTTTGTGGGTGCAGAAAATGGATTCTCTTTAATATTGTATTCTGATGATACTCGATTCCTTATTGAAAGAAATACAATAGATTTTCCCATAACTTTTGAAAGATAATTTATCTCTCCCACCTTTATTGAGAAAACTTACTGTTTCATGAAACTCAACAAGAAACTGATGGTAAACCGAATCTTTTCCATTTGGTTTAGCTATCTAGTGACTTTCCCATCCATTAAACATGACATTTTTCTTTATGATAGAATTGGAAAAGAACTTTGGATCTACTAACCATTCTCTGTAGATTTTCCATTCTGAAATTTCATTAACTAAAGACATTTTCTTCTAAGGAGGTGCTTCTAAAGACATTTGGAGTTAAGTAAACCAGAAATACGGAATGTTCCTTATGTTGAGAGGCAGAGCTTCAGTAAAAAAATCTTGAAAATCGACGTGGGATGAAGAATAGGGGGCCTTTATATATTCATTAAACCGATGGTTCATATTCCCAGATTAATGCAATGGTTGAAAGGAACTCGATATGATCTGATGGTTGGGATAAAAGGTAAAGAATTATTTTGGTATGTTCTGATCTTTTGGGTTTTTTAATATAAAAATTCTTATTTAACTAATGTGAATCTGAAATTTTTTCTTAAAACAAGCTGAAATTATCAAAAATTTAAAAATTTAATTACAAAATCCTAAGTATGGAAACATACCTTCCGGATTTCTAGAAAAATTGTTAGTAAAGAAAAATATTCTTCTTGAGAAATTTTAAATTTTAGAAAATTTTCTTAAGGAAAATTATTGATTTCAGATTTCTGAAAGAAAAAAAAATTTATTAATAAAGAAAATTAAATTATAAAGAATTTTGATTACGAAAAAATTTGATTATGAACAATTTGATTACGAAAAATTTTGATTTTGAAAAATTTTATTACAACACATTTTGATTGCTAAAAATTTGATTATGAATATTTATGATTACAAAAAATTTTGATTATGAAAAATTTTGACTATGAAAACAATTTTATTATGAAAATATTTTATTATGAACAATTTTTATTATGAAAAATTTTTATTATGAAAATTTCGATTATGAAAAACTTGATTATGAAAATTTTGATTATGAAAAATTTGGATTATGAAAAAAATTTATTATGAAAAATTTTGACCATGAAAAATTTTGATTTCAAAAAATTTTGATTAACAAACAAATGTACTCCCCCATGAAAAGGAGTTTCTTAATGTAAGGATATAGGTTTAAAAAAATAATTTGGAAGATTACCTTACAGTTATCATTCCTAATTTTTTTTAAATTTATTCAAATCTATCGGAGGGTAATGATTTTGTTAAAATATCAGAAAGTTAATTTTGCATTCTGATAAACTGAAGAATGATATCTCCTTTAATTATGTGATCCCTAAGAAAGTGATGCATAATATCCATGTGTTTTTCATAATAGTGACGTGAAAAGTTTTTTCTTAGGGAAATGGCACTAGTATTATCACATAATATCTATGTTTTGGTAAAACTCATGTCATAGTCTGTGATTGTGTGTTGTATCCACAATAGTTGAGAATAACAACATCCAACTGCTACATATTCAACTTCAGCAGTTGAGAGTGCTACTGAGTTTTGCTTTATTGAATTTCCAAGAAACTATTGAATCTTATAAGAAATGATAGGTTCCAGATGTTCTCTTCCAATCCATTCTATATCCAGCAAAATTAGCATCCAAAAATCTTTTTAAAACAAAATTATTTCCAGAAGTACAGAAAAGTCTTAAATCCATGGTTCCATTTAAATAGCGAAAAATTATTTTCACTGCTTTTAAATGAGATTCCTTTAGATTAGATTTATATCTAGAACATAATAATGCTGAAAAGATTATGTTTAGATGACTAGATTTCACGTATAAAAAACTTACTATCATACCTCTAAATGACTTTTAATCTACTGGTTTCTCAGATTCATCAAGATCTAGTGAATTTGAGGTATCGATAGGAATGCTTATAAATTTAGTGTTGTCAAATCCGTACTTTTTTAGAAGATATTTCATATACTTATGTTGAGATATATATGTTCGTTATTTTTTTTTTGAGAAATTTCAAAACCTAGGAAAAATGTTAAATCACCCATCATACTCATTTCAAACTCAAATTTCTTTATATTCTCTAATGAATAGGTTAAAGAATGTTGAGTTGAACCAAATATAATATTATCAACATAAATTTGAAAAATCAAAATATTTTTCTTATCTTTCTTTTATAAAAATATTTGGATTTTAAGTTCCCTTAACATAATTGTTTTGTAACAAAAATCCTATAAGTATATCATAACAAGACTTAGGGGCCTATTTAAGTCCATATAAGATTAGGTAAGTTTGAAAACATTTTCAGGATGTTTTGTGTCATCAAAACTAGGAGGTTGTTCAAAATAAACATCCTCTGGAACATATCTATTAAGGAAAGCACATTTTACATCCATTTGAAATTTTTTGAAATTATAGAATGTTATAAATGAATGTATAATGTGAATAGATTCAAGTCTAGATACTAGAGCCTAGGTTTCTTCATAATCTATTCCTTCTTGTTGATTATAGAATTTAGCAACTAATCTAGCTTTTTTCTTTCTATGATTCCATTTTCATCACATTTATTTTGGAAGACCCATTTTACTCCAATTAAAGAAGTTTCCTTTGGTCTTTTAACCAAGGTCCAAACTTTATTCCTTTCGAATTCATTTAGCTCATCTTGCATGGATTTAATCAAATCATAATCACCTAGAGCTTAATTAGTGATTTTTGTTTCAAATTGGGAAAGGAATGCTAGATGTTCTACTTCTTTATTGTGGAACTTCTAGTCCTTGCTGGTTGATTTACATCACCAATGATATTATCACTGGGATGATTCTTAAGAAACAACTAATTTGGGTTTTTTAAAACTAGTTCATCAATATATGGTAGTAAATATTCTTGGTTAAATGCTTGAGAAACATTTTCACAAACATTTTCCTTATCAAAAAGATATTATATCATGGGATGAAAATCAATTTTTGAAAACACATCCAAAGATGTGGGTTGGGGTTGTTTAAAAACAAAAGGATCACTTTAATCAAATTTAACACGCACTATTTCTTTAAAAGTACAAGTGTTTTTATTAAAAACTCTATTGGACTTAGAAGTTGTGAAGTATCCTAGGAAAATTCCTTCATCATATTAGGGTGAAAACATATGTAAGTTATCTTTAGTATTTGGGATGAATACTTTCCAACAAAATACATCAATGTAAGAATGTATAGTTTTCTACCATTCCACAATACATTAGGTGTTTTATTAAGAAAAGTTCTAATTAAAACTTAAATTATAGTATAAAAAGTAGTACTAAATTCTACATCCCAAAAGTGCTTAGGAATTGAATATTCACTCATCATGGTTCTAGTTATCTCTTGAAATTTCAATTTCATCTTTCAACAAAACCATTCTATTGAGGAGTTATTGTTGATGAGAAGTTTTGAGTAATTCCTTTATTACTACAAAATGTTTGAAAATTTGAATATTGAAATTCTCCTCCATGATCAGTATGAATAGTTATCAATGCAAGGTTTTTCTCATTTTTAACTTGGGCTATAAAAATTTTAAACTAATAAAAAGCTTCAAATTTATTTTCTAGAAAATAGACCAACATAAATCATGTGTAATCATCATCTAAGAAAAATACATATTATTTTCCCCCAATACTTCTAATTTTTATTGGTATAAAAAGATTAATATTCACTAACTATAATGAATCAGAAGTTGATACTTCAACAATTTATTTAAAACTTGATTTATGTTGCTTTACAAATTGAAAAGGATAAAAAACTTTCGAAGAATCAAATATAAGCTCCAGTATATCCTTAACATGTCTTTTCATCGAGAGTTTTCATAGGTTCCTAAAGTTATAATGTCGTAATATTCTATTCCATAACCAAGATTGATCTTCCATTTCACTATGACAAAGTTGATCATAGCTCCTAAGGTCTTATAATTATAGTTCATATACATTATTTTTCCTAATGACAGAAAGAATAAAATTTTCCTTTTAATTGTGTACAAAAAATTTATCATTCCAAAAATTCACAAGGTAACCTTCATCACAAAATTGACTTATTCTAATGAGGTTGTTCTTAATACCCTTTTCAAATAAAATATTTGAAATCAATGTTTTTTCAATAATAACAATTTTACCTATACCAATAATTTTTCCTTGAGAATTATCTCTGAGAGTTAAATTTCCTCCTTTTGTATTGAAAAATTTTCAAAGATATTTTTATTACCAGTCATATTTAAGGAAAATCCACTATTCATGAACCATGTATAGATATTGGTACTTTCATTATTTTCTGGAAAATAAAAGAATTATACTTTAAGAATAAAAACTTTCTTGGATCCGGAAATTTAAGAAACTAAGATTTTAGGATTCCACATTTTCATAGAAAAGTATGATTTATGATAAACCTAATGATTGAATTTTGTTTAAAGAACAATTTTTCTCCCAATGTCCACCAAATTGGAATTTAGTGCAAAATGGAGCACTTTGAGGAATAGATTAATTATTACTAAAAATAAGTTTCCAATGAGTATAACAAAATATAGAATGATTCCTTAAAGAAATAATTTTTGAATACATCTTGTTAAATATTTCCTTACCATAGGTAAATTTTGACAGACATTTCCTTAAGGAAAATATTTATGATTTCAGTTCAATAACCTAGTTTTTACCCTGAAGATTATTAGTTTTAGAACTAGAGTTAGCCTCTAAAATATTTTTCCTAGAAATAACATCTTTATGATCCTTATAAAGTTTATCCTTCATATAATTAACTTCTTTATGTTTTTTAGATACAATTTCAAAATCAAAAAAGTTCTGATAAAGATCCTTAGAAAGATATGAAACTTATTCAGTTAAAATAGAAATTCTATAATTTTCTATCTCTAAATTATTTTTAATCTTACAATTTTCATTTTTAATAAGTTTAGAAAATATAGAAACTTCTTTAAATGAAGTTAAGGTATTATCTTCTGATGAAGAAGATTCCTTATCTGAAGATTCATAATATTCTTCATTAGAGAATTTTGAATTTAAATACATATTGGTTAAGGATTCAGTAATGTGTACCTTATCCATAAGACAATGATTTCAATGGGTAGTTTGGCTAGTAGACTAAGATTCTTCTAACTAGAATATTCAAACTCAGAGGATTCATCAGATGAGTCACCACTACTACCAATCTAGGTGTCATTTCCTTTCAAAACTATCTTATCCTTAGCCTTGAAATACATCTTCTTGTTTCTCTTAGAATGATTTTCCTTTATATCTTTTCTTTTGAGCATGGGACAATCTGGCCCATTGTGTCCAAAACTTTTACATTAATAGCAAGTGACTTACGAGTCTTTATTTCCCTTTATTTATTTCTTCTTATATATTTACTGAAAGCCTTTCTTTCCTACTATCTTATTCATACTTTGAGAAAGATTAGCTAGCTCATTTTTAGAATTTTCACTTTCACTGGATTCAGATAGAACAATGACTTTCTTAGACATAGATCTTATATCCCTTTACAAAGTCTTGGATTTAGTATTACTAAAGGCCACACTTCCATTTATATTATTCTACTTATTCTTATTATCATATCTTTTCATTCTTGTCTCATGTTGAAGAAGAGATCCAAAAATCCCATCAAGAGTAATTTTAGATACTTTCCTATTCTCATCAATAGATGTCCTTTTTGATTCCCACTCATTTAGAAAGATGTCAATTATATTGTCCACAATAGCTTCATCATCAAGACCTTCATTTCCCATAGATTATAGACTGTTGAAAATGGTCATAAATCTTTTTTACACTATGCAAACTAGTTCTCTATAAGAAAATAGAAATATATGATATTTTTCTCTAAGAATAGCTCTTTTTGTCTCTATCACTTTAGAAGTCTCAAAATAAGTAACCTCAAGTTTCTCCCAGATGTAGTTAGTAGCTTAATAAGAAGAAATTTGACTATATATATTTCTATTCATAGAATACAAAAATGTATTGCATACCTCATAATTTAGTTGATATTTTAACTTTTCTTGGTTGGGGAAGGTTTGAATTCCTTGTCATAATTTTATAATCTCCAGTAAGAATTACAAAATTTTCTACTCCAGTGTTAATAAAAAAGTCTTCATTCGATATATTTAGTACTCATAATCATTACCATTGAAAATAGGTGGTCTAGTAGGATTTAGATTTTCAATATAATAAATATTCATTCTATCCATTCTATAAGAAAATATCTTTTCACAAAACTTGTTCATAGAAAAGGTTTGTAAACAATGATAAAAATATATAAGAAAAACATAAACAAGAGAAGTTATGAAAGAAAATTTAGAACAAGGAAAACTTGAGTAAGAAAATTTTTATGTGAATATAAGTATTTCAAAGACCTCCTCCAATACCAATTGTAGGATCGAATTAAGAATGTATATGATCAATAACAAGAAGGGGGTGAATTGTAAGTTCAAAAACTTTTGTTTGTAAGGTTAAGAAAAACTATTTTTAACAAAGTTAAACAAGGTAAATTAACAAACCCTAAAAATAGTACTATGAAACAAACTTTCTTAGGTTCCAGAAATATGGTTCCAGAAATTAAACTTTAAGGAAATTTTACATTGGCAAATATTATACAATAAAGTGTATAGAATCTTATTTATCAGACTAAATAAAAGAATAATAAAGTATAATATCGTTATAATTTCTTCCTTTATCAAAATACAGTAGAAATAAACTTGAATCAAAAGAAGTAACAAGTATGAAATCTTTTAACCCAAAGAGTATGGTATCCAACAACATTGGATAAAGGTTCTCTTGATTTATACATTAAATAAAGTCTGTATTACCCACACTAGGGTAATACCTTGATATGAATATCAAAATATATTTTGATAACCCTACAAGACCTCGATCTTTAATGTAGTCATCACCTCTGTCCTCCTATCGCTAGAATTCCACAATTGTAATCAACAGCAATCGGAGTCATACGAAGCAAGATGAAAAAGATATTTAGATCCACACAAAGTATGAGATTCTCTCTCTCTCTCTAGAAATAACTTCACAACATGTAATATCTAGAATGATGTAATAGTTTTGAACTCTTTCAAATGAGATCATATATATAAGCACAACTCCAACGGTTGGCTCCCTTCTCCAATGATCATATTTTCCTTGAATTTCGGAGGAACCTGTACACGTGTCACTCAGCCAATGGTTAGTTAGATCAGATTACACAACATCATTTCATAACAATAACATGTGTTTGGAAAATGATGTTTCTTAACGAAATATATTTTTCAGAGTCTATGGAAAAATAGAATTTAGAGTCGAACCAAATAAACATTCAGAGTCTATATGATAGGGACATTCAGATTTTATTTTATAATGAATTTGGAATTTGATTTTTTTAGATTTAGGTGTCTGAATTCCAAGGAATTCAGAATCTGAATTCTGAGCAATTCAGAGTGTGAATTTTCAGGAATTCAGAATCTGAATTCTGTGGAATTCAGTGTCTGAATTTGGAGGAATTTGGAGTCGGAATTCTAAGGAATTTGGTGTCTGAATTTGGTGGAATTTGGAATATGAATTTCAAAGAATTCAGAGTTTGAATTTAAGGGAGAGAGACATAAAAACATAAAAACCCCTAAAAACCCATATAACCCCTATAAAATCCATAAAAACGTAAAAAAACATAAAACCCACAAAAATGTTAAAAATCCTAAAAAACCCTAAAAACCATAAAAAGACATTAAAAACACTAAAAACTCATAAAACCCATAAACAGCCCTTAAACCATAAAAAATAGTAATCAACCATAGAAACCATGAACCCACAAAAAACTATAAAAACCCTTTAAACCTCTAAAAAATGAAAAAAACATAAAAAACCTTAAAAACCCATAACATTTAAAAACAACCTAAAAACTAAAAAATCCATAAAAACCCTGATAACACAAAAACCCTCATTATCCCTAAAAACCATACAAACCATAAATGTCATAATGTAAATCCCTTAAAATACCTAAAATAATAAAGACACTAAAAATCCTGAAAATCCCTAAGAAAACCATACAAAACTAAAAACACTTAAAACCCCTAAAAACATAAAAATTATAATAACCATAAACAATCCAAAAACCCTTAAATACCCTCAAAATGTCTAAAACACCTAAAACCAATAAAAATCCTAAAAAATTCCTAAAAAATAAAAAAATCCTAAATAGCCTGAAAAACTCTAAGAAAGTCATAAAAACCTATAAAAACATTAAACCCCTTGAAAACCTAAAAACACTATAAACCATAAAGACAATAAAAACCCTAAATCCCCAAAAAACCATGAAAACAATTAAAAACCATAAAAAACCTATAAACCCAAATAACCCAAAAAGACACTTCTAAAAACTCTAAAAATCAATTTATGCCCCTAAAAATGTTAAAAACCCTAAAAACACATAATAACCATATAAAATAAAAAAAACCTATAACCTCAAAAAATCATAAAAACCCTAAGAACCCCAAAAACCCTAAACACCTAAAACCCTCAAAATCCCTAAAAACAATAAACATCCTAAAAAATTACTAAAATAACTTAAAACATGAAATCCCTATAAACCATTAAAATGCTAAAAAAACATAAAACACAAAATACCCCTAAAAACAAAAAAAACTAAAAACCCTAAAAAAACAAAAAACACACTAAAACCCTAAACCTATGAAAACAATAAAACCACTAAAAATGTTAGAAACCCATAAAACCCATAAAAGACCTAAAAACCACCAAAAACTCTAAAACCCCATTAAAATGATAAAAATGTTACAAAACTTTAAAATCCCTTAAAATCCCAAAAAGTAAAAAATCCGAAAAAACCATAAGATCAAAAAAACAAAAAAAACCCCAAAAAACCATGAAAACCCTAAAAAACCATAAAACCATGAAATACCGTAAGAAAAGAATGAAATCAAAAAACAATTAAACCCCTAAAAACCCCAAAAAATGTTAAAAACCCAAAGAAACCCCAAAACACTATAAAACACTAAACACCCTATAAATCCACAAAAACCCTAAAAACCATAAAAATCCTAAAAATACCTTAAATTCCTAAAAAATGTAAAAAAACTATAAAAACGTAGAAAAACCCAATGTAGAACTTAATAACATAAAAACACATAAAAACACTAAAAACCTAAAATAATCTTAAAAACCAGAAAATCCATAAAAGACCCTAAGAACCCCCAAAACAATCGAAAAATAGTAAAACCCCATAAAAACCCTAAAAACCCATAAAACCCCAAAACCCACTAAATACACTAAAAAAAACTTTAAACCCCTTAAAATGATAAAATACATTAAAAAACCTTAAAAACTCAAAAAAAAAATTATAACCCTAAAAACACAAGGAAACCATAAAAATCTTGAAACCCAACAAAACCGTAAACCCCCCAAAATCCCTAAAAACACTAAAACCAATAAAAATCATAAAAACACCCTATATCAGTAAAAACATAAAAAATCATGAAAAACATAATCAAAACCAAAAAACCTAAAAAACATTAAACCACTAAAAACATAAAAAATGTTAAAAACCCTAAAAACCATAAACCCCCAAAAAACATAAATACCCACAAAATCAAAAAATCAAAAATACCAGAATAATTATAAAAGTGCTAAAAATACATAAACAAAATAGAAACCCTAAAAACCCTGAAAAACATAAGAAACCCATAAGAACATAAAACCACATAAAACCCCTAAAAACAGTAAAAATTCTCAAAACTCAAAAACCACTTGGAAATAACCTAAATCCCATAACCCCCCCTAAAAACCATAAAACCCCTGAAAACCTTACAAACCCCATAAAACCCTAAAAGCTAATAAAAACTCTAAAAACCCATTAAACTTGTAAGAAAATTAAAAAACCTTATAAACCTTATAAAACTAAAAAATCCCCTAAAAACCCATCTAAAACCATAAAAACCCAAAAATCCTAAAAACACTAAATCCTTAAAAATCCATAAAAACGCTAAAAACATAAAATTTGTGAAAAATCACATAAAATCCCTAAAAACATAAAAAACCCAGAAAACCCAGAAAACCCCTAAGAAAACCTTAAAAACCTAAAAACATTTAAAACCCCTAAAAAAGATAAAAACTGGTAAAAACCCTAAAAAAATTATAAAAAGGCCCTATAAAATCCTAAAAACCATAAACCCATAAAAACAGAAATACCATAAAAATCCATATAAATTCTAAAAAATCACTAAAAACACTTTAATACCCTTAAACCCCTAAGAACACTAAAAAAATCTAAAAACCATAAAACCGTAAAAACACAATAAAAACCCTAAACCCCCAAAAATCCATAATTCCCTAAAAACCATAGAAATCCTCATAATACCTAAAAACACCAAAAGAATAAAAATCCTAAAAATCCCAAAAAATACCAAAAAAACATAAAAAAACCTTAAAAACCAAAATAAAACCATCAAAACCCTTAAAACAATTAAAACCCCTAAAATGACTAAAATATTTTAAAAAAATAAAACCCTTAAAAACCCTAAAAATCACAAAAACCTCTTAAATTTCTAATACCCGAGAACACCATAAAAAAACCAATAAATTTGTGAGAGCATAAAAAACTAAAAAAATCCACAAATAATCATAAGAAAACATTAAAAATTGAAAATCACTTATAACCCCTAAAACCAAAAAAATGATAAAACCCCTAAAAGGCCCTAAAAACAGAAAAACCCATAAAAACTATAAAACCCCTAAAGACAGTAAAAACCCTGAAAACACATAATAATAATAAAAACCCACTAAAAACACTCAAAACCCTTTTAACCCCTAAAAGAGATAAAAGCTCTAAAACCCCATAAAACCCTTAAAAACAAAATAAAAACTCTAAATTCCCAAAAAAACATAAAAACACTTATAACCCTAAAAATACTAAAAAACCTCAAAAATTCCCAAAAACCCTAAAAAACCATAAAAATCAAAAACAATCGCAAAAAATACTTTAAAATGTAAAAATCCTAAAAACCTTGAATAACCCTAAGAACATATTAAAACCCCAAAACACTTGAAGACCCATAAAAATCTAAAAAATTACAAAACACTAAAGACCCTAAAAAACTATAGACCCCTAAAAAAACACTAAAAACCTTAAAAACCCTAAATCTCATGAAATCTATAAAGCACCACATAAAAATATTAAAAACCTTTAAAAAAATAAAAATGTTAAAATTATAAATACCATTAAGACACTAAAATACTAAAAAACCCTAAGACCCCAAAAAACCATAAAAAATAGAAAACCCTTAAAAGGGCCTAAAAACCCTGAAAAACCCTAAAAATATTAAAAATACTAAAAACTAACTTAAAATCCCTAAATCATCAAAAACAAGGAAAACACCAAAGAAGATTATAGAAAACAAAAAAAATCTTTAAACCCATAAAAAACCTAAAAACACTAAAACCCCAAAAAACTAAAAAACCATAAAAAACCTAAAACCCCCCATAATCCCTAAAAATACTAAAAAATCTGAAAAATTTAAAAAAATACGAAAAATCCAGAAAAATGTAAAGTACCCTAATAACCCTGAAATAAACCCTATGAAAACTATAAAAACCTCAAACCAATTAAAGCCCATTAAAACCTAAAAAAATATAAAAACACTTAAAACCAAAAAGACAATAAAATCCTAAAAATATCTAAATACCATAAAATCCCCCAATAACCTAAAATACCTCTAAAAATTAATAAAAAACCAAAAAAAAACTAAAAAAATCTAAAATTACAATAAACTAAAAAAACATTAAATCCTCTAAAAAACCATTAATGCTATGAATAACTCAAAAGGCCCTAAAACCCGCAATAACCAGAAAACCCCTAAAACCATAAAAAACTCAATAAACCCACAAAATTCCCAAAATCCATAAAAAACCATAAAATCCTAAAAATCCATAAAAACATAAAAATCCCAAAAAAATCCTGAAAAATATTCAAAAAACCTTAAAAATATAAAAATAGTTAAAATTCTTGAAAACACCAAAAAGAATAAAAGCCCTAAAAAACCATAAAATCCCTAAAAACCATCAAAATTTCAAAACCCCAAAAAACCATAATAATAATAGAAAATCACTAAATATTCTTAAAATTGTAAGAAACCGTAAAAATCCAAAAAACCATTAGATAACTTATAAACCTAAATATACTTAAAAATGCTAAAAAATCTATATTTTTTTAATAACCCTAAAAGAACATAAAAACTATATCTCCCCCAAAAACCATAAAACTCCTAAAAAATTAAAATCCCTTAAAAACAATAATGTCCACAAAAAAACTCAAAAAACCCTTTACAACTTTAGTAATATTAAAACAATATACATTGTAAAAAAACTTTAAAAAACTCCAAAAAAACCTTAAAGGCCATAAAAATTTATAAAAAACCCTAACCACACAAAAAAACTATAAGACCATAAAACCCTAAAAAACCATAGAAACCCACAAAATCCATAAAACCCCTAAAAAACTAAAAATCCTAAAAAATAAAAAAATCCATAAAAATTTAAAAAAACTAGAAAACCCCAAAAAACCATTAGAAAACCATAGAAACCTAAAACACATAAAACATATATAAAACAAAAAAAATGCCAAAGACCTTAAAAAACCTAAAAAAACACTAATTCCCTAAAAACCATAAAAACCCTAAACCAATAAAATCTCTCAAAACACTTTAAACTCAAAAAATGTTAAGAAGCTCTAAAAACTCATAAAACCATAAAAAACTCAAGAACAATATAAAAACCCAAAAGACCCTAAATCCCCTTTAAAACCCTAAAAACCCTCAGAATACCTAATAATAATAATAATAATAATAATAAATACCTAAAATATCTAAAAAAATAAAAACACCTAAAAACCATAAAAAATCCTAAGAAAACCTTAAAACTATAAGAACAGTTTAAATCTCTAAAAACATAAAAATGATAAAAACTCGAAAAAATCTAAAAAATTGTCAACACCCTCAAAATCCCTAAAAAAATCTAAAAACCAAAAAAACCCTAAAAATCCAAAAATATCCTTAAAAATATAAAAAAATCTATAAGGCCTATGAAAACCTTACAGACATAAAAATAATTAAAACCCCTAAAAAATTAAAAAAACTAAGAACCCAAACAAAAAACTCTAAAATATCTTAAAAAATATATAAAAACCTAAAAAACATAAAACCCCTCAAACCTTTAAAGCCTTTAAAAACCAATAAAACACCACATAATCCACTAAAAACTAAGAAACCCTCTAAACCCTAAAAAACATAAAAAACTCTAAAAACCCAAAAAACATTAAAAAACTATGAAAACCTAAATTATCAAAAAAACCTAAAAATGATAAAAACCCTCAAATTTCCTAAACCATAAAAACACATAACAATACTAAAAACCATAAAAGTCCCTAAAAAGAAAAAAAACGTAAAATCCCTAAAAAAGCAAAATATATCCTTAAAAACCAAAAAACACTTAAAACCCTGAAAAACCTGAAAACACTAAAAACACGAAAAACAATACAAAACCATATTCCCCTAGAAATAAATAATAACCATTAAAATCCCTAACAACCTTGTAAACTGTAAATATCCATAAAATGGAAAAAACCCCATTAAATCCCCAAAAATGTTAACAAACTATAAAAACCTTGAAAACCCTATAGAAATCAACCCCCCCTAAAAACCATAAAACATATAAACACACTAAAAACCTAAAAACCCATAAAACAATAACCCTCAAAAACCGTAAATTCCCTAAAGAAATTAAAAACCACAAAAATACTAAAAATACCTATAAACATAAAAAACCATAAAAAACCTGAAAACCGCTAAGAAAACCTTAAAAACATAAAAACACTTAAAACACATAAAAAACAAAAAATTTCTAAAAACCCCGAAAACCATAAAATCTCTAAAAACACTAAAAATCATAAAATCCACCAAAACCCAATAAAAACATAATAATCATAAAAATGTCCAAAAAATATTAAAATCATAAACACCCCTAAATCCTAAGAAAGACATAAAATCCTAAAAAACATAAAACACCTAAAAACTTAAAAAATAATAAATACCCCAAAAAATATAAAAGACACCAAAACCATTAAACCCCAAAAAACCATAAAACACATAAAAACCCTAAAAACAGAAAAAACGCAAAAAAATCCAATGAAAACTCTAAAACATTTTAAACCCATAAAGTCTATAAAAACAATAAATAAACTTAAAATCCTAAAAAACTCAAAAAACAAAAAACGAAATAAAACCATGAAAACCCTAAAACTCTAAAAAAACCTATACACATCAAATTACCTAAAACCCAAAAAAACAATAAAAATCCTAAAAATCCCTGAAAACCCCTAAAATATAAAAAACCCTCAAAACACATAAAAACCCTAATCATAACTAAAAATCATAAAAACAGTTAAAGACCCTAAAAAACCTAAAAAACTTAAAAAACACTAGACACCCTAAAAACCGTAAAACCCATAAAACCCCAAAAAACACACTAAAAACTCAAAAAACCTTTTAAACCCTTAAAAAATTTTAAAAACCCTAAAAACCTTAAAAACCCTAAAAAACTCAAAAAGACCTTAAAAAGATAAAAAAAAATCATTAAATCCCTAAAAACTCTAAAAATCCCTAAAACATATAAACATAACTAAAACATATCAATATCCTTAAAAACCTATAAAACCATAAGAAAACCTAAATATATAAAAAACATAAAATCCCTAAGAAACTAAAAAATGCTAAAAACCCAAAAAATAATAAAAAAATAAAAAAACACTAAACCCCCAAAAAACCATAATACTTTACAAAAAATTAAAATACCGTAAAACTCCATAAAAACCCTAAAACACTAAAAACTCTAAAAACCCACTAAACCCCTAAAAATAGAAAACAAATCTAGAAAACCTTAAAACCCTAAATTACTAAAAATTCCCTTACAACCCAAAAAATCATAAATACCCTAAAAACCCTAAAAACCCGTAAAACCCCTCGACATCCATAAAAACCCTAAAAACAAACTAAAATAATTAAAGCCCTAAAAATCCATGAAAATGTAAATAATACCAAAAAAACTGGAAAAACCTTAAGAAAACCTTAAAAACATAACAACACTTTAAACCCCTAAAAAACTATAAAATTATAGATCCCATATACACCGAAAAAGTACTGAAAAAAACCATGACACCCATAAAGATAATAAAAACCATAAAACCATTTAAAACTTTAAAAATACTATAAACACATAAAAACCCTAAAACAACTAAATACACTGAAATCTATTGAATCCCCAAAAAATGGTAATAAACTCTAAAACCATAAATCCCTTAAAAAATCAATTTTTTTATAAAATCCCAAAAAAATCATAAAACCCAGAAAACTCAAAAAAACCATAAAAACTCTCAAAATCTGTAAAACCACTAAAACCCCATAAAAATGCTAAAAAAATACATAAAAATTCATAATAATGTAAGAAAAACTAAATCCACCTAAAACCCGTAAGAAAAAGTTAAAAACCTAAAAACACTTAAAACCCCTATTAAAGAAAAAAATGCTAAAATCCTCAAAAACCCCCAAAACACTAAAAATCCTAAAAAATCCATAAAAACATTAAAAATCATAAAATCCCATAAAATTACAAAAAAATCCCTAAAAATGTAAAAACCCAAAAAAAACAATTAGAAAAATGTTAAAACATAAAAACACTTAAATCCCCTAAAAACATAAGAAGGATAAAAAATATAAAAGACCCTAAAAACCATAAAACACCTAAAAAACATAAAAATACTAAAAACCAAAAAAGCCTAAAACCCATAAAACCCTAAAAAACCACTAAAACTCTAAAAACACTTTACACTCCTAAAAATGTTAAAAACACTAAAAATCTAAAAAAAATTATATCCTAGAAAACCCATAAAAACCCAAAAACCATAAAAATCCTTTAAAATTGTTAAAACCCTCAAAATCCATTAAACCTCTAAAAACCATAAAAATAATAAAAATCCCTAAAAATCCACAAAATTGTAAGAAAACCGAAAAACCCTAAATGAATTGAAGAAAACTGAAAAACCTAAAAACCCTAAAAACCCATAAAAACATAAAAAATGATAAAAACCTAAAAACCCTTAAAAATGCCCTAAAACACATAAAATCCCTCAAAATTCTTGAAAACCCTAAAACACATAAAAATCTTAAAAAATCAATCAAAATCTCTAAAAATTTAAAAAACCATAAAAATTGGAAAAAACACAAAGAAATCTTTAAAAAACTAAAAATACTTAAAATTCATAAAAATCTAAAAAAATGAAAAACCTCCTAAAAGACCCTAAAAATACAAATCCCCAAAAAATCACAAAAACCCTTAAAAACCTTATTAAATCCTAAAACCCATAAAAATCCTAAAAACAATTAGAACTCTAAAAACCATTTAAACCCTTAAAAACATTAAAAAACACAAAATAACCTTAAAACCCAAAAAACTAGAAAAAAATGAAAACAAAAAAAACCGATCGAAATTCTTACCGACCTAAAAAACCTAGAACTTCCTCAAAATATCTAAAAACCAAAAAAACAATCAAAATCATTAAAAATATATAAAAATAATAAAAACAAAAAACCCCTAAAAAACCAAAAAATCCAAAAGAAATCCATAGAAAATTAAAAACACTTGAAACCCCTAAAATTTATAAAAATCTCTAAAACCCCTAAATAAACTAACAAAATACTAAATACACTAATAAATTATAAAACCCATAAAACCCCCAAAATCCATAAAAATAGTCAGTGCCCATAAAACCTGATACAACCCCCTAAAAACTATAAAAACCCATTAAATCCCCCAAAACTATAAAAACTCAAAATAATATATAAAAAACCCTTTAAAATATAAATAACTCACTAAAATCCCAAAAAATGAAAAAACTATAAAAACAAAAAAACCTTCAATATACCTAAAAACCCTAAAAACCTTAAAACAATCCTAAAAAAATACCTAAATTCATAAAAACACTAAAAACCATGAAAAACACGAATAAAACATTAAATAACTATAAACACTTAAAACCCTTAAAAATCTAAACACTATAATAATAATAATAATTTCTAAAAACCAAAATGACCAACAAAATGTCTAAAAACAATAAAAACAAAAAAAAAACACTAAAAATACAAAAAACTAAAAAACCATAAAACCATGAAAAACTCTTAGAAAACCATTAAAACATATAAACACTTTAAACCCCAAGTAAACATAAAAAACACTAAAAACCATATAATACATAATAAAACCAAAATCCCCTAAAAACCACAAAACCCTTAAAAAACTTAAAAAACCTTAAATATCCTACTAACCCATAAAAACCGTAAAAACATTCTAAAAAGACTAAAATCACTTTAAGCCACTAAATATTATAAAAAATCCCCCAAAACCACAAAACATCTATAAAATCAAAAAATAAACTAAACCCAAAAAAATAATAAAACCCCTAAAAACAATAAAAACAAATAAAACCCTCAAAATCCCTAAAAACCATAAAAATTATAAAAAATACCTAAAAATCCCTAGAAACTAAAATCCCAAAAACCATGAAAACTCTAAAAAACATAAAAACACAAAACACAAAATACCTCTTAAAAACCAAAAAAAAACACTAAAAACTTTAAAAACATACAACACCTAAAAAATTCTAATCCTATAAAAACAATAAAACCCTTACAACCTTAGAAACACCTAAAACCCATAAAAGAAATAAAAACCCACCAAAAACAATAAAAACCCATTAAAAGCGTAAAATTTTAAAAAACTCTAAAACCCTTAAAAATCCAAAAAACTAAAAAATCCTCAAAAAACCATAATAATCTTAAAAATCCTAAAACCCCAAAAATCCCTAAATACCCAAAATGACATAAAAATCCTAAAAGAGACTTAAAAATACAAAAAATGTAAAAAACAATAATACAGTGAAAAACCATAAGAAATTATTAAAATACAAAGAACACTTATAACCACTAAAAAACCCAAAAAACCCAAAAAACAGTAAAAACCCTAAAACCCAATAAAACACGGAAAGCCCTGAAAATCAAAAAAAAAACACTAAAACCCATAAAAAGAATAAAAAATCCCAAAAATTCCCTAAAAATGTAAAAAACCTTAAATCCTTAAAAACATCTAAGTAAAACATAAAAATACAAAAAACATAAAACCACTAAAAAATGAACTTTAAAACCCCAAGAATAAATAAAAATACCCTATAAACCACTAAAAAAATAAAAAAATCCCTAAAAATCTTAAAAACCCTAAAAATCCAAAAAAATGAAAAAAAAATAAAAACCCCAAAACCCATATAAACCCACAAAATTGTTAAAAAAATAGAATATACCCTAAAAACAACCAAAAAAATTAAAAACCCTAAACCCAAAAAGTAACCATAGAATTCTTAAAACACAAAGCACCTAAATCCCTCAAAATCAGTAAAATTAGTAAAAACCCATAAAAATATTAAAAACACCATTAAAATCCCTAAAAACATAAAAACCCTTAAAACCCCTAATAGAAATTTAAAACCCTAAAAACACACTAAACGCCTAAAAGAAGATTGCTTAAAAACCCAGAAAACCCCTAATAAACACTTAAAAAATAAAAACACTTAAAACCCCTACAAACTTAAAAATGATCAAAACCCAAAAAAATACCTTGAAAATACAAAAAAACCCCTTAACCCCCCATATACCTAAAAAACCCTAAAAATAGTAATAACCCTAAAAAACCTCATAAATTCTCTAATTCACAGTAAAAACTCAAAAAACCCATTTAACCTATAAAAACATTAAAAAACCTTCTAAACCCTAAAAACTAAAACAAACCCTAAAACCCAAAAAAAACCCTAAAAACCCTAAAATCCTAAAAAACTCTAAAAAACATAAAAAACCTGAAAATGCCTAAAAATCTATAAAAACATAAAAAACCCTTAAAACTCTAAGAAAACGTTCAAAAAATAAAAATACTTAAACCCCTAAAAACCTAAAAATCATTAAAAACCCTAAAAATGCTAAAATGACATTAAAAATCCCTAATTACAAAAAAAACCCATAAAAATAGAAAAACCATAAAAATCCATAAAAATAATAAAAATTCACTAAAAAAACTTTAATATCTTTAAACCCCAAGGAACAAAAAAAACTATAAAAAACCTTATAAACCTAAAAAACTCAAATATAATCCTAAAACCCAAAAAAATAAAACCTTAAAAACCCTAACAAACCCAAAAAAGTCTCAATATCCATAAAAACACTAAAAACAATATAAATTATTAAACCCCCCAAAAAAGTACCAAAATCATAAAAAAACCTTAAAACCCATGGAAACACCTATAAAAACCGTAAATACATAGAAATAGTTAAAACCCCTAAAAACCTAAAAATGCCAAAACACAAAAAAAATTCCTCAAAATACCTCAAATCACAAATACCTAAGAAAAGTATAAAATCCGAAAAATCTATAAAAACATAAAAATCTACAAAAACCATTATATAATCATAAGAAAACATTAAAAATAAAAAAAAACACTTATAACCCCTATAATCTAAGAAATGATAAAACACCTAAAAGACCCTAAAAACACTAATGTGCTTTCCCTTTTGGACTTTTTGACTTGTTTGTTTTTTGCTTTTTCTTTTTTTCCTTTCTTTCTGTGGCCTTCAGGCTGAGGTTGTAGGGGGTTTTGGGTGTGGATCGGTGGATCCCTCCCCTCCCTTGTCTGCAGTGTCTGTGTCTTTTCTATTAATAAATTTTGGGTGGTGCCAGGAATAGCCTGGACCCGAGCCTTCCTTGCCCCTAAAAACACTAAAACCCATAAAAATGATAAAAATCCATAAAAACCTTAAAAACCCCCGAAATCACATAAAAAACAATAAAAAACCACTGAAAATACTAAAAACCCTTTTAACCTATAAAAGCGTTAAAACTATAAAAACCCATAAAAATCCATAAAAAACTCAAAAAACCCTATAAACAACAAAAAATCCATAAAAACTAATAATTATAAATACCCTAAAACCTTAAAGATCACTAAACCCAAAAAAACCAAGAAATCCTAAAAAATCCCAAAAAATAAATAAAAACGTAAAAAACATAAAGACCTAAATTTCTTTAAGAACACATTAAAACCAAAAAACACTTTAAACCCCTAAAAACCTAAATAAAATGCTTAAAACACTAAAAGACCCTAAAAACTAAAAAACCATAAAAACGTAAAAAAAAATACTAAAAACCTATTAAAACCCTAAAACCCCATTAAAACCATATAAAACTATTAAATAAATAAAAAACCCTTTAAACCCTTAAAAATGTTAAAAATATAAATATCCATAAATCCCTAAAAAACTCAAAACCCTAAAATCCAAAAAAACCAAAAAAACCCCAAAACAACGAAAAATACCTTACAACCCAGAAAATCCCTAAAAACCTTAAAATAATAAAAAACCTAAAAAACCCCTTTAAATCCCTAAAAAATCTAAAAAACATAAAAACCCCAAAGAAAAATATAAAAAACAAAAATATATTTAAACCCTTAAAACCCTAGAGGCACTAAAAACCCATAAAACCCTAAAACCCGAGAAAACCAAAAAACTCCCATAATCCATAAAAATACTATGAAACCATAAAAATATAAAAAATTCTTAAAAATCCCTAAAAACATAAAGGGCCCTAATAACCCTTAAAATTTCCTTGAAAACCATAAAAATCTGAAACCACTTAAATCCCCTAAAAACCTTAAAAAATATAAAAACCCTAAAACAACTTAAAAACAATAAAAACCAATTAAAACCTTAAATCCCCTAAAAACATAAAACCTCTAAAAACAAAAAAATATAAAAACCACAAAAAAATATAAAATCCCATTAAACCCCTAAAACATTAGAAACTCATAAAAACCTTTAAAGTAATAAAAAACTCAAACGAGCCCTAAAAACCAAAAAAACCCTAAATACCATAAAGAACCACAAAACCCTCAAAATTTAAAAAATCCCAAAAAACCCATAAAAATATTAAAAATCCATAAAAATCCATAAAAACATAAAAAACCCTAAAAATCATGAACAATACTAATAAAACCTTAAAAACCTAAAAAAACTTAAAATCCATGAAAACCCTAAAAATGTCAAAGAAACATAAAAACCTTAAAATCCCTAAAAACCCTAAAACCATCAAAATTTCAAAAAACCCTAACAACCACAATAATCATGGAAAATCCCTAAATATTCCTAAATTTGTGAAAACCCCTAAAAATACCTAAAAACAATAAGAAATACATAAAAACCTAAAAATACTTAAAACTCCTAAAAAACCTAAAAAATTATAATAACCCTAAAAGACCGTAAAACCATAAAAACCATAAAAACCATAAAACTCCTAAAACTATAAAAGTCCAGAAAAACTATAAAATTCACTAAAAAACACAAAAAAACATTTCAAAACCATTAGTATTAATAAAATGCTATACCTTGTAAAAAACTATAAAAAACACGAAAAAACCATAAAGGCCCTACAACATCCTGAAAACCCTAAAAACCAAAAAACCCATAAAAACCTAAAACCCTAAAAAACAATAGAAACCCTCAATATCCCTAAAGACACTAAAAAACCAAAAGGCCCTAAAAACCCCCCAAAAAATCTCTACAAATGATAAATCCCTAAAAAACTAAAAAAACATTTAGAAAACTTTAAAAACCTAAATCAATTAACCTATATAGAAAACCTAAAAATGATAACAGCCCTAAAAAACTCAAAAAACTAAAAACCCATAAAAACCATAAAAACACACGAAAACCCTAAAACAAATAAAAACTCTAAAAATACTTTAAACACATAAAAATAACAAGAAACTTCAGAAAATCATAAAACCCTAAAAAACTGAAGAACAATCTGAAATACCAAAAATCCCAAAAAAACCCAAAAAACCCAAAAAAACCCAAAAAACCAAAAAACCCTTAAAATCCATAAAAACATTAAAAATCCAATAAAATACTTAAAAATATAAAAAAACACTAAAAACCCAAAAAATATCTTAAGAAAATCTTAAAACCCAAAAAAATAGTCAAAATCCCAGAAAAACTAAAAATGATAAAAAAAAATATAAAAACCATAAAAACCCGTCAAAAACCTCAAATTTCATAAAAAACCTAAAAAACCAAAAAATCCTATAAATATAAAAATTCCTAAAAATCCTAAGAAAAAAATTAAATACATAATAACACATAAAACATATAAAAAACCTAAAAACACTAAAAACCCCTAAATGATCGTAAATACTATAAAAAACTTAAAAACCCAAAAAACCCTAAAAACATGAAAACCCCATAAAACCCCAAAAAATCCACTTCAAACAGAAAAAAACCTATAAACCCCCCAAAAACCAAAAAATATCTAAAAAACCTTAAAATCCATAGAAAACATTAAAAAACCTTAAAAATAGAAATTAGCAAGAAAAACGCTAAAACCCCTCAAAATACCTAAAACCTTAAAAACCCATAAAATCCTAAAAGATCCATAAAATTCCATAAATTATAAAATACCCTAAAAACTAGAAAATATCCAAATAAATCCTTAAAAACCTAAAAACACTTAAAACCCTTAAAAAAAGAAAACACAAAAACCCTAAAAACTCTAAAAATAATAAAACCGCTAAAAAACATAATAACCATAAAACCCCCTAAAAAACGTACAAAACCAAGATACCCATAAATCCAATAAAATCCCATTAAACCCCAAAAATATTTAGCAAATAATAAAAACCTTAAAATCATAAAAAACCACCCCGCCCCCCAAAAAAACATAAAACATAAAACCCAAAGAAACCTAAAAATCACAAAAAACCCTAAAACCAATAAAAATCCAAAAACTCTCTATAAATGTAAAAAAACCACAAAAACTCAAAAATCCCCTAAGAAAACCTGAAAATTTTAAAAATACATAGAATCCCAAAAAACATAAAAAATGAAAAAAATCCTAAAAACCATAAAAACTGTAAAAAACCTAAAAACGTTTGAATCCACAATAACCAAGAAAAAAATTAAAATCCAAAAACATTTCAAAAAATCCAAAAAAACATAAAACCTCTACACTCTAAGAAAGACAACAAATCCTAAAAAAACAAATAACACCGAAAAACTTAAAAAATGCTAAAAAAACTAAATCCCCTAAAAGTAACTAAAACTACTAAAAACCCATAAAAACCATAAAACCCCTAAAAATCATAAAAACCCATAAAAACCCAAAAAAACCAAAAAACCCAAGAAAAACTATAAAAACCCTTTAAACCAAAAAAAAATTAAAAACAACAAAATAACCTTAAAACACTAAAAAAATCAAAAAAACTCTAAAAAACAAAAAAAACCATTAAAACCCTAAGAAAACAAAAAAACCCTAAAAACATAAAATTCCTTAAAACCCTAAAAACTATAAAAACCCTAAAATTCCCTAAAAACATTGAAACATAAAAAACCCTCAAAATCCAGAAAAAACTTAAGAAAACTTCAAATACCTTAAAACACTTAATCACCCTAAAAACCTATGAATCAAGAAAAAACCTAAAAACCCCAAAACCCAAAATACCACTAAAAACCAACTAAAAACAGTAAAACCCTTTTAAACCCTTAAAAATTTTAAAAACCCTAAATCATTAAAAACCCTAAAAACTCAAAAAGACCCTAAAACACTAAATAATAATAAAACTTCTAAACCCTCTAAAAATTCCTAAAACCCATCAAAATCCCTAAAAACCATGAAAACATTAAGAAAACCTAAATACATAAAAAAACCTAAAACTCCAAATAAACTAAAAAATTATAAAACCCCCAAATCCCTAAAAATATTTTAAAACCCTCACAAAACAATAATAACCCAAAAAACATTAAAAACACCTAAAAACCAATAAAAACCCTAAAAACACTAAAAACTATAAAAACCCTTTAAAACCCTAAAAATTTAAAAAGATTTAGAAAACCTTAAAAACACTAAAAAACTAAAAATGCACTAAAACACAAAAAAAAACCATAAAACCCCTAAAACACATAAAAACTCTCAATATCCTTAAAAACCCCAAAAACAAACTAAAATCCCTAAAAATGTAAACAAAACAGAAAAACTTGAAAACCCCTAAAAAACGTTAAAAACATAACAACACTTTAAACCCCTAAAAACCTATACAATTCTAAAACCCATAAAAATTGTAAAAGACTCAAAAAACGTTGAAACCCATAAAAATCACAAAAACAGTAAAACCCATAAATTCCCTACAAACATTAAAAATCCTAAAATCCCATATAACCCTAAAACAAAAAAATTATAAAAGCTATTTGAACCCTTAAAAGTGAAAAAAATCTAAAAACCATAAAAACCCATAGAATCTCAATTATATTTTTTAAAAACCCAAAAAAATCTAAAAATCCTAAAAAACAAAAAAAACTCTCAAAATCCTTAAAAACCTTAAAAACCATAAAAATGTTAAAAAATACCTAAAAATTCATTATAAATTAAGAACCCTTGAAATCCCCAAAACCCCCCAAGAAAAACCTAAAAACCTAAAAAAACTTAAAACCCATAATAAAGAAAAAATGATAAAAATCGTAAAAACCCCAAGAACCCTAAAAACAGTAAAACTCATAAATTATTTTAAAAATCCTAAAAATCTATAAAATTTCATTAAAATCCCTAAAAAATAAATAAAAATTAAAAAAACCCTAAAAACCCTTAAGAAACTATTATAATATAAAAACATATAAAACCCATAAAAATCTAAAAAATGATAAAACCCCTAAAATACCTTTAAAACCATAAGGCTCTTACAAACATTAAAAATTCTAAAAACCATTAAAACATAAAACCCATAACTCCCCCCCCCCAAAAACCACAAAAAACTCTAAATACCCATTAATACTCTAAAAATAATAAAAAATTCTATAAAAATATAAAAACTCTAAAAAAAATATTAAATACCAAAAATCCCATAAAAACCCAAAAACCCAAACCCCCCCCCCCCAAAAAAAAAACCATTAAAACCCTTAAAACCATAAAAACCCTAATAACAATAAAACCATAAAAATAAAAAAAAATCCCTAAAAAATTAAAAAAAAATTAAAAACCCCTAATAAAACCATAAAAACCTAAAATCCGTAAAACCCCGTAAAACCCTAAAAATGCTAAATACCTAAAACCGTTAAAAAGACCCTAAAAACACTAAAATCCCTTAAAATCCATTAAAATCCTTAAAACCCTAAAACACATAATTATCCTAAAAAACCAAACAAAATCCTCAAAAATGATAAAAAAAGTTGGAAACAACCCTAAGAAATCATTATAAAAAATTACTTAAAACTAATAAAAATCCAAAAAAAAACTAAAAATCTCCAAAAATAGCATAAAAACCTTGAAATTGCCAAAAAATCATAAAAACTCCTAAAAAGAATAATAAACCCTAAAAACACTAAAAACACTAAAAACTCAAAAAACCTCTTTAAACCCTTTAAACCATTAAAAACTCTAAAACCCATAAACCCTATAAAACACAAAAAAACCTAAAACAATAAAAAACCATAAAATACCTAAAACCCCTCAAAAACCCTAAGCATCCTCAAAATACCTAAAAACCCTAAAACCCATAATAACCCCTACTACAATAAAAATAGTAAGTACCCATAAAACCACTAAAAAGTAGAAAAACCCTTTAAAACCCCAAAATTGTAAAAACTAAAAGAAACCTTGAAAACCCTTAGAAACTTAAAAACACCCTGAAAACCCAAAAAACCAAAAAAACCCTAAAAACAAAACCCCCCTCAATATCCAAAAAAACATAAAAAATCATAAAAAATCATAAAAAATAATTAAAATTTCGAAAAATCATAAAAACAATAAAAACCAAGAAAACCCATATGAAATATATAAAAAACTATAAACACTTATGCCCACTAAAAACCATAATACTATAGAAATGATAAAAAACCCTAAAAATATTATAGATCCTAAAAATGTCTAAAAACCATAAAACCCATAAAAATAAAAACAAATCCTAAAAAAATCCTAAAAACTAATAAAACCCCAAAACCCTAAAAAACTTTAAGAAATCCATAAAAAACCTAATAATCAATTTAAACCCTGTGAACACCTAAAAAACACAGAAAACCATAAAATACACTAAAATTTCTAAAGCCCTTAAAAACCATGAAATCCTTTTAAAACCTTGAAAAACCTATAAACCCATAGAAACCCAAAAAAACATACTAAGAACTACAAAATAACTTTTAACCCCTAAAAATGTTAAAAAACCCTAAAACCCCATAAAAACCAATAATAAGAAAAAACCTAAAACCCCCAAAAATTCATAAAAACCCAGAACCCCTAAAAACACATAAAACCCTCAAAATCCCTAAAAACCTTAAAATCTCATACAAATCCTAAAAAATACCTAAAAATACATAAATGAATAAAATACCAAATAACCACAAAAATTATAACAAAAAAATAAAAACAAAAAACACAAAATACCCCTAAAAACCAAAAAATCTCTAAAAACCCTAAAAAACTAAAAAAGACACTAAAACCCCTAAAACCCCTAAAATCAATAAAACTGGATATGACCTTAGAAACCCCTAAAACTTATAAAATCCATAAAAACACTAAAAAAACTACAAAACTCTTACAACCCTTAAAAACCCAAAAAACACTAACAACCCTAAAAACCTATAAAATATTAAAAACCCTGAAAATCCCCAAAAACCCAAAAACCGATAAAAATCATATAAAATCCATAAAAGTCCCTAAAAATGAAAAAACCCAATAAATACCTGAAAACCCATATATAAAACATTAAAAAAATACATAAAACCACTAAAAACCAAGAAGGATATTAAAAACCCAAAAATCCAAAAAAATACCCAAAAAGCCTAAAATCCAATAAAAACAGAAAAATCCAATAAAAAACATAAAAACCCTAAAACCCATAAAAATAATAAAACCCACGAAAAACACTAAAAACCCTTTAAACCAGTAAAAATATCAAAAAACTAAATAAAATCATAAAAACACTCAAAAAAGTAAAAAACCCTAAAAACCAAAAATAAACCATAAAACTGTTAAAACCAAAATACCCTAAACCCCTCAAATTACCTAAAACCCTAAAACCCATAAAAATTATAAAAACACACTAAAATCCCTAGAAACATAAAAAACCTTGAAAAACCAATAAAACCTTAAAAACCTAAAAACACATTAAACCACTAAAAACATAAAAACCCCAAGAAACCTTAAGAACCCTTAAAAACATAAAAACCCGCAGAATCTAAAAAAACCTGAAAACCCAGAAAAATCATAAATGGCTAAAAATCCATCAAAAGGTAAAAATTCTAAAAACCCTAAAAAACCTAATAATCCCTTAAAAACCTAAAAGAACTAAACACATAAAAACCATGAAACCCCTAAACAACTAAAAAACCTTGAAACCCCATTAAAACCCAAAATGCCACTAAAAACTCTAAAAACCCATTAAACCAAAAAAAACGTTGAAACCCCATATAAACCCCAAAAACACAAAAAAACCATAATAACCCAAAAAACCATAGAAAACCCACATAAAATCCCTAAAAACCTAGAAAAAACTAAATCCATCAAAATCCATAAAAACCCTAAAAAACATAAAAATCATGAAAAAAATCATAAAAATCCATAAAAACAAAAAAACCCCTAAAAACCATGAAATACAATAAGAAAACCTTGAAAACCATGAAAACCATGAAAACCTAAAATCACTTAAAAGCCCTAAAAACATAAAAACCTGTAAAAATCATAAATATGCTAAAAAGACCCTAAAAATTACTAAAAACCATAAAACCCATAAACCCCCAAAAAATCCATAAAACCCTAAAAACTCACTAAAAACCATTAAATCCCTATAAAACCCTAGGAACCACAAAAAACTCTAAAAAACATAAATCCTAAAAAACTACAAAAACCCTAAAACACAAAAAACATAAGACCCTAAAAACACTAAAAAATATGAATATCCCTCAAAACACTAAAAATAATAAATATTACAAAAAATACGTAGAAATACAAAAAAATATAAAAACCCCAAAAAACCATTAAAACCCAAAGAAACGATTAAAATCCTAAAAACACTTTGAACCTATAAATACATAAAAATGATAAAACCCTAAAAACCCTAAAATCATTAAAAAAACCATAAAACCCCTGAAATCTCTAATACACAAGGAAACCATAAAAATCCAAAAAATCCCTAAAAACAAGAATAACTAAAAAATATATAGAAGAAATCATAATAAAACTTCAAAAACTGAGAAACACATAAAACCACTAAAACCTAAAAAAATCTAAAAATCCTTAAAGACCCTAAACAATAAAACTCATAAAAACTATAAAAACAACTAAAAACATTAAAAACCATGAAAACAAAAAAATAACAAAAACCAATAAAAACACTAAAAACCCTATTAACCTCAAAAATCATTAAAAAACTATGAAAACCAATAAAATCCCAAAAAAACTCAAAAAAAACTCTATACAACCAAAAGACCATAAAAAACCTAAAAAACTAAAAATATAAAAAAATCCCTAAAACACTAGAAAACCATAAAAATCATAAAAAATCCAAAAAATACCTAAAAACATAAAAAACCTAAAAACATGAATAAAACTAAGAATAAATTGTAATATAAAAAATCCTAAAACCCCTAAAACCTAAAAAATGATAAAAACATGAAAATAACCTAAAAAACCAAATACCCCTTAAAATGAAAAAAAACTAAAATCCTTAAAAAAACCTATAAACCGAAGATAACTATAAAAGCCACTAAATTTTTTAAAAATCCTTTAAACCCTTTAAAATATAAAAATTATAAATATCCTTGAAACCCTAAAATACCAAAATAAAATACCAAAATAAAACCCTAAACCCCAGAAAAACCATAAAAACTGAAAACCCCTAAAAAGACTTAAAAACCATGAAAATCAATAAAAATTATAAAAATAAATAAAAATCCATTAAAATCCCAAAAAACAAAAAAAAAACCCAAAAAACCTAAAAGAAACCTAAAAAAACTAAAACAATTATAAAACCCCAAAAAAACCAAAAAAAACTAAACACCCAAATAACCCTAAAACCCTAAAAAACCTCAAACACCCATAATTCATAAAAATATTAAAAATCCATAAAAATCCAAATCGCCCTAAATTTTGGGGGGTGCCAGGAATATCCTGGACCCGATCCTTCTTTGCCCTTAAAATCATAAAAAACCATAAATATCAATAAAAACCTACAAAAATCTAAAAATCTTGAAAAATACTAAGAAAACCATAAAAACCTAAAACACTTAAAATCCATGAAAACCCTAAAAAATGATAAGAAACACAAAAATCATTTAAACCCCTAAAAACCCATAAAAACTATCCAACTCCCCCATAATCCTAAAATCCATAATAACCATAGAAAGTCCCCAAATATCCCTAAAATTTTAAAAAATACTAAAACCCTAAAAACCCTAAGAAAAACATATAAACCTAAAAATACATAAAACCCATAAAAAAGCTAAAAATGATAATAACCCTAAAAGGCACTAAAAACCATAAAACATTAATAACCATAATCTTCTAAAAACTTAAAATCCCATAAAAACCATAAAATACACTAAAAGTTTCCAAGAACCCTTTAACCACCTAGTATTATTAAAAAGCTCTACCTTGCAAAAAAAAACTTTAAAAAAAACCAAATAACCATAAGGGCCCTAAAAATAACAAAAACCAAAACACCCAAAAAAACCACAAAACCACAAAACCCTAAAAATCCCTGGGAACCCTCAAAATCCATAAAAATCTCTAAAAATCCTAAAACCTCTAAAAAATATAAAAATCCCTACAAATGTAAAAATCCCTAAAAACCCACAAACACCTTAGAAAACTGTAAAAACCTAAAGCACTTAAAACCTATAAAAAACCTTGAAAATGCCAGAGACCATATAAAACCTAAAAACCCATAAAACCCCTAAAAACCTTAAAAACCAATAAAAACCCTATAACAAATAAAAACTCTAAAAAAATTAAACGCAAAAAACTATTAAGAAACTCTAAAAAACATAAAAACCTTGAAAAACACAAGAACAATCTAAAAACCCAAAAAACACGTAGAAGCCATAAAAAACCGTAAAAACCCTCATAATCCCGAAAAATAATAAAATTACTAATAAATTACTAATCATCTGTAAAAATGTTAAAAAACCCTAAAAAATCCCAGAAACCCTTAAAACCATAAAAATAGTTTAAATCCCTCAAAACCCAAAAAATGATAAAAAAATCTAAAAACCCTAAAAACTTGTCAATACCCTCAAAATCCCTAAAAACCCTAAAAAACCAAAAAAATCATAAAAATCCCAAAAATCCCAAAAATATAAAATACCCTTAAAACCCTAAGGTAACCATAAAAATATAAAAACACTTTAAACCCCTAAAAACCTAAAAAACACAAAAAAACCCTAAAATATCGTAAAAACTATAAAAAAATACCTAAAACCATAAAACCCCTAAAATCTTGAAAACCCCTAAAAACCCATAAATACCCAAAGAAACCAAAAAAACTATAAAAACCATATAAAACTTAAAATACATAAAAAATATAATAACCATAAAATCCCTAAAACTTTTAAAAGCATAAAACCTAAAATTAGAAAAAAAACTAAAAATGATAAAAACCCTCAAAATCCCTAAAATCCGAAAAACCCATTAAACTATTAAAAAATCCCTAAAAGCCACTAAAAATGTAAAAAACTATAAAATCCCAGAAAAAAATCCAAAAAAATCCTTAAAAACAAAAAATAGTTAAAACCCTTAAAAATCTAAAAACACTAAAATCCCCAAATAGTTCTAAAAAACTATAAACCCCTAAAAACACCTAATAAAAGTAAAAACCCTAAAAACCTTATAAAACCAAAATACCCATAAACCCCCTAAAACCAAATAAACCACATAACATTTTGATAATCTATAAAGACCATAATAACACTAAAAAACTCAATTACCCCTAAAAAACCTAAAACCTATAAACACCCTAAAAACCCTAAACACCATAAAACATAAAACCCTTCAAATCATTAGAATCACTAAAAACCTTAAAAAATATAACAATCATAAAACTCCATTTAAACATAAAAAACCATAAAAAACATGAAACCGCTAAGAAAACCTTAAAAACCAAAAAACACTTAAAAAACCTATAATCCTAAAAAATTTAAAACCCATAAAAACCATTAAAACTATAAAACCCCTAAAACCTTGAAATCCACCAAAACCTAAGAAAATCATAAAAATCCTAAAAAAGTCCAAAAAATCCCTAAAAATGTAAAAACACCTAAACCTTATGAAAATCATAAAAACCTAAAAAGCACTAAAAACCAAAAGAAAATGAAAAAACCCTAAAAAAATATACAATAAACTAAAACCCCTAAAAACCCATATAAACGATAAAACCCCTAAACACCATAAAAATGCTAAAAATCCATAAAACCTTAAAAAAAATGAAAACTATAAAACCTATTAAAACCCATAAAATGTTAAAAATGATAAATAACCTTAGAAACCATAAATAACTCAAAAATATCTAAAAACCAAATAAAACCATGAAAACCGTAAAGACACTAAAAAACCATAAATGGATCAAATTCCCTAGAAATTCTAAAAAACTATCAAAATCCTAAACATCAATAAAAATCTCTATAAAATAAAAACCCAGAAAAACCCTAAGTAAAAATTAAAAATATAAAAACAATTTCTGCCCCTAAAAAACTTAAAAACACTAAAAACCAAAAAAACAATAAAAAACCTAAAATTCATGAAAATTCAAAAAAAATCAAAAAACATAAAAAACCCTAGAAACACTGAAAAAAAGTAAGAAAACCATAAAAACTAAAAAACATTTGATACCCCAAAAAACATAAAAAATGAAGAAACGCAAAAAACCCTAAAAGATCCTAAAATTACTAAAAATCCCTAAAACCATAAAACCACTAAATGGTTAAAAATCCCTAAAAACCAAAACAACCCTAAAAAACCATGAATAAATTTTATACCCTTTCAAACCCAAAAAAACATTAAAAAAATCTATAAAACATTTACACCCTTAAAAGACTCCAAAAAACCCTAAATACCCAAATAAACCCAAAAAACCTTAAAAATCCCTAAAAACCATAAAAATACCTAAAAACCATAAAAATAATAAGAAAACCAAAAACCCATAAATATCCCTAAAATGTAAAAAACCGTAGAAACCCTGAAATGCCCTGAGAAAACGTTAATAACCTAAAAAACATAAAACCCATAAAAAATAAAAAAATGTTTAAAACCCAATAAAACCCTAAAACACCCAAAACCCCCAAAACTACCAAAACCTCTGAACACTCTAACAACTCTAAAAACCATCAAATCTTAAAAATCTCTAAAAATCCCTATAATCCTAAAAAACTCTAAAAATATTGAAAACCCTTAATAAAACCTTAACAACCTAATAATAATTAAAGCCCCTAAAACCCAAAAAAATGATAAAAACCATAATATACCCTAAAAATTTTATAACCCATAAAAACCATTAACCCCCCCCAAAACCTTAAAAAATGCTAAAAACCATATAAATCTATAACATTAACTAAAACATCTAAAAACCCTTTAAACAAAAAAAAAGGTAACAAATGATACTTGAAGAAAATGTTAAAAACACTAAAAAACATTAAAAATCCAAAAAACTAAAACCAAACTCCTAAAAACACAACAAAACATAAAAATCCAAAAAAAATCCCCCAAAAATTCAAAATACCTAAAAGCCATAAAAGTAATAAAAATACTGAAAAAAATTGAAAATCATGAAAAACATAAAATACCATCAAAACCCTAACAACCCTAAGAAAACCTGGCAATCCTAAAACACATAATACCCATAAAAAGGTAAAAATGATAAAAAAAACTGAAAAACCCAAAAAGACCCTAAAAACCGTAGAACCCCTAAAAAACAATAAAATAACTAAAAAGCAACAAGAAATCATTAAAAGACTCAAATACCTTCAAACGCCTAAAAATATTTAAACAATCTAAAAACCCATTGAAATCCTAAAAAACTAAAAAAACCTTAACACCCCAAAAAACCACAAAAGCCTAAGAAACCTGAAAAAATAAAAAATCTCTCAGAATCCCAAAAAATTCAAAAAATCATAAAAATCTTGAAAATCCATTAAAATAACAAAAAACATAAAATCCCTAGAAACCAAGAAAAAAACAAAGAAAAGTTTAAAATCCAAAAAACACATAGAACCCCTCAAAAACCTACAAAATTCTTAAAACCCATACAAACCCAAAAACGATCCTAAAACCCGTAAAACACCATAAAAACCCACAAAACCATAAAACTTTAACCCCCCAATCCATAAAAACCTTAAAACCCCACTAAAAACTCTAAAAAACCTTTAAACCCCTAAAAAAATTAAAAAACACTATGAAAACCTTTAAACCCCAAAAAAAGATAAAAAAATAATAAACACCAATAAAAACCAAGAAAAATCGTAGAAACCCTTAAAATCACTAAAAATCCTAAAAACCATAAAGATCCAAAAAAATACCTAAAAATGTAAAATACCCTATAAAGATGAAAACATTAAATCCCTAAAAACAATTTAAATCCCTAAAAACCCGAAAAATGATAAAAACCCAAAAAACACAAGAATCCTACAAAATCCTTAAAAACCCTAAAATATTATAAAAATATCAAAAAAATCCCTATAAATTAAAAAACCCTAAAAACCATGAAAACCCCTAAGAAAACACAAAAACATAAAAACACATAAAAACCATAAAACACCACAAAATCCTTAAAAACAATAAAAATCATAATACCCAAAAAATCCATAAAAATACCTAAAAACATAAAAATACCAAAAAACCAAAATACCCTCAAGAAATCCTTAAAATCCAAAAAACACTAAAAACCAATAAAACCATAAATGCCCCATAAAACCATGAAAACCACTAAAACCCATAAAAAGAAAAAAAACCCTACTTAAAAGAATAAAAAAATTTCAATCCCCTAAAATGTTAAAAAAATTTAAAAAACCATAAAAACCCAAAAAAACTAAAAAAACCAAAAATGAAAAATAACTATAAAAATGTCGAAACCCATAAATATTCAAAAAAACCATAAAAATCCCAAAATACCCTTGTAAACTATAAAAACCCTACGAATCCATAAAAATACCTAAAATCTAAAAACCCCTAAAATATGTGAAAAAACATAAGAATTCATTACAAACATAAAAACACTTAAAAACCCTAACAAACCTAAAAAATGAAAAAAAACCTAGAAGACCCCAAAACCCCCTAAAAACATAAAACCCTTAAAAACATTAAAAACATATAAAACATATAAAATCATAACAACCATCTAAAAACTATTAAAACTGTTAAAACCCCCAAAATGTCAAAAATTATAAAAATATTAAAAACCATAAAAAACACAAAAACCTAAACACCCTAAAATGCCCAAAAAATTCTACAAACCGTGAAAATCCCTAAAAACCCAAAAAACAAAAAAACCTAAGAAATAATTCAAAATACTTAAAAAAGGAAAAACCATAAAGCACTTAAAAACCCTAAGAATATGTTAAAACCCCTATAAATCTTTAATACCCTAAAAATTAATAATAGCCCGAAACCCCCTAAAAACTCTAAAACCCCCAAAAAAGAACCTAAAATCCCTAAAAACCATAACAAACCCTAAAATTCTTCAAAACACCTAAAAATCCATTAAAACGCAAAGACACTAAAAAATAAAAAAACCAATTATACCCCTAGAAATGTTAAAAAAACTCTAAAACCATTAAAAACACTAAAAACAAAAAAAACTACAAACAAAAAAAATCATAAAAACCTTATAACCCATAAACCCCACAAAAACCCTAAAAACCCAACAAACCATTAAAATAATAAATGCCCCTTCAAATCCACGAAAATAGAAAACCCCTAAAACCCAAAAAACACTAAGAAAACCTTAAAATCTTAATAAAATTAAAATCCCTCAAAAAAATAAATAATGTTCAAATCCCAAAAAACACAAAAAAACATAAGAAATCCCTAAAACCCTCAAAATCCTGAATAACCATAAAACACATAAAAATAAAAAAACCCCTAGAATCTAAAAAACCATGAAAAACCCTAAAAACCCTAAAAAACTCTCAGAAAACCTTAAAAACCTAGACACACCTAAAACCATTAAAAACCCTAAAAACACTAAAAAACCTTAAAAAATCTAAAAACCATAAACCCCATAAAAACAATAAACCCATGAAAACATCAAAACACCCAAAAAACCCATAAAACACCTAAATCAACTGAAAACTATAGACACCATTTAAAACCAAAAATGTTAAATGTATTAAAAAAATTTAGACTCTAAAAATAGAAAAAACCTAAAACCCAAAAACCCCATAAAATCCAAAAAACACTAAAAACTCCTAAAAACCTAGAAAAACCATAAAAACCATAAAATCATTAAAAAAACTAAAAATAACTAAAAATATAAAAAACCCTAAATTTTAAAAACCCCTTAGTAAACCTTTAAAAACCAATAAACACTTAAAACCCAAAAAAAACCTAAAAATACTAATAACCCTAAAAAAACCTAAAACCCCTATAAAATCATAAAATTTCTTGAAAATCCCTAAAAATCACTAAAAAAACCTAAAAACCCAAAAAAATCCTAAGAAAACATGAAAACCTAGAAAAATAATAAAACACCTAAAAATTCTAAAAATACCTTAAAAACTCAAAAAACCAAAAGAGACCATAAAACCCCTAAAAACCCATAAAGAACACAAAAAACCCTTAAAACCTAAAACCCACTAAAATATCTAAAAACCCTTCAAACCGATAAAAATAATTCAAAAATTATAAAAAAATAAGAAGATATAAAAAACTAAAAAAACCTGAAAACACAAAAAACCAGAAAACCAAAAAAAACCCTAGAAACCCTCAAAATCACTAAAAACTCTAAAAACCGTAAAAATACCTAAAATCATAAAAACCCCTAAAAACCTGAAAAAATCAAAATAAAACCTCAGAAACCTAAAACCACTTAAAACCCCTAAAAAACTTAAAAATTGATAAAAAACACTAAAAACCCACTAAAAACAAAAACTCCCTCTAAATCACTAGAAAACCAAAAAAACATAAAAATCCTAAAAACCCTAAAAATACCTAAAAATTAAAAAATCCTTAAAAACCTTGAAAACCCCTAATAAAACCATAAAACCTAAAAAACTTTAAATCCATATGATTATTAGAAAACACTAAAACCCTAACAAAAATCCTTAAAAACATCCAAAACAATAAAAAACCTACGAAACTTAAAAAAACCCTAAAAACCTACAAAAACACTAAACCACTAATTTCTCTAAAATTCATTTTAAACAATAATTTTTTTAATAACTCTATGAACCATAAAACCCCAAATAAACTTAAATAAACAAAAAAACCAATCAACAAAAAACCATTAAACCCTAAAAAACTCAAAATCCCCAAAAACACAAAAAAACCATAAAATCCCAAAATCCCTAAAAAACCTAAAATGTAAAAACCTATAAAAAAACATAAAAAATAAGAAAAACATAACAACATAAAAACACTTAAAACATATAAAAAAACCTAAAAAACCATAAAATAAAAAATAACCTAAAAACTATAAAAACTCTAAAAACCCTTAGAACCCTAAAACATTAAATTTTGTAAAAAAGCCATAAAAATCCCTATAAACATTGAAAACCACTAAGAAAACCATAAAAACATAAAAATACATAAATCCATAAAAAACTACAAATGCTAAAAACCCTAAAAGACCCTAAAAACCCCAAAACCCATAAAAAACATAAAACCCATAAAAACCCTAAAACCAATAAAAATATAAAAAATATTTAAACCCCATAAAATGCTAAAAATATCTACAAAACCTTAAAAAAACAAAAAAGAACTCAATAAAACCCTAATATCCCCAAAAAACATAAAACCAATAAAAACACTAAACACCTAAACCCCCCTAAAAACAACAACATCCATAAAATTATTAAATGGAATAAAATCCTAAAAAAATAAAATACCCTATAAACATAAAAAACTTGAAAACCCATCCTAAAATAATAAAATAATAAAAACAGTTTAAGCCCCTTAAAACCAAAAAAACTAAAAACCCAAAAAAACCACAAAATCCCTAAAAAACATAAAAGACCTAAAAGTCCAAAAAAACCCATAAACATCTCTAAAAATTTTAAAAACACAAAAACCGCTGATAAACAAAAATAAACCCTTAAACAAAAAACACAAAAAACCCCTAAAAACCTAAAAATTCTAAAAATCCTAAAAGACCCTAAAATCCTAAAAACCACAAAAATAAGAAAAACAAAAAAAATTAAAAAATCCAAAAAACCTATAAAACAAAAACAACACTAAAAACTCTAAAAACCCTTTAAACCCCAAAAATGTTAAAAACACCAAAAGATAACTTAAAATCCTAATCAAATCAAAAAACCAAACCCCAAACCCATAAAACCCATGAAACACCAACAAATTCGAAAACCCTCAAAATACAAAAAAAATAATAATAAAATCCCTAAAAAACTAAAACCCCTGAAAATCAAGAAAATCCTTAAGAAAACATTAAAAAACTAAAAACACTTAAAACCCCAAAAAATTATTAAAACATTAAAGTCCCAAAAAATAATAAAAATCCATAAAAGCATCAAAATCCATGGTAAACTAAAAAAACATTAAATTCCTAAAAAAGACCTCAAAATACTCGAAAACATAAAAAACCGTAAAAACCTTGAAAATCATAAAAACCCTAAAGCACTAAAAAACTATGAAAATCTAAAAAACCTAAAAAACCTAAAAACACCTAAAACCCCTAAAAATATATAAAAATATAAAATTCTATAAACCCTAAGTTGGTGAGAAAATCCCTAAAACCCCTAAAAACCATGAAACCACTAAAAATATTAAAAACCCTAAAAACAATTAAATACCATAATAACTATTGAAAACATTAAACCCCTAAAAACGTTAGAAAACTATAAAAACCGTAAAACCCCTAAACACTCAAAATACCCCTAAAAACCCAAAAAATCATCATAACCCTAAAAATCCTCAAAACCCCTGAACACATTCAAAATCTATAAAATGATAAAAAACCATAAAAATATTAAAAACTCCCCAAAAATATCTAAAATTAGAAAATTTCCTAAAAAACCCTAAGAAAACAATAAAAACATAAAAACACTTAAAACCCATTAAAATATAAAAAATGATAAAAACCCTAAAAAATCCTAAAATCCCTATGAACCTTATTTCCCACTAAATATTTAATATAAAAAATCCATAAAAATTATAAAAAATCACTAAAAATCTCAAAAATTGTAAAAAACCTAAATCCTTAAGAAAACATTAATGACATAAAAATTCTTAAAACCTATAATGAACCAAAAAAAATTCATAAAAACCCCAAAAAACCCTTAAAAATATAAAACCACTAAAACATTAAAAAACCCTAAAATCCCTATAAGAACCCCAAAAACTAAAAAACAATATGAACACTTTTACCCCTTAAAATGGTTAAAAAAATTCTAAAAACCCTTAAAACCCAAAAAAATTTCAAAGACCCAAAAAACTATAAAAACCCTAAATATCTTAAAAATGATAAAACCCCCAAATATCCCTAAAACCCATAAAAAACCAAAAAAATCATAATTTTCCCTAAAAATCAATAAAAATATAAATGACCCTAAAAATCAATAAAACCCCTTAAAAGCATAAAAACCCCGAAAAACATAAAACCCAAAAAACCCCAAAAGAACCCCTAAAACTACGTGAAAAACAATAGAAATTCTATAAACCACATTTAAAAAAACTCTTAAAGAATTAAAAAAAACCTAAAACCCAAAAAACCCGAAAAACCTAAAAACCCTAATAAACCTTTAAAACACTCAAAATCCTTAAAACCCTAAAAACCATAAAATCTTAAAAATGCATAAAAATCCCTAAATACATAAAAAATCATAAAAACCATAAAAAATATAATAAATCCTTGAAAACCAAAAAACATAAAACCCCAATAAACCTAAAAAACACTTAAAACACTAAAAACCTAAAAACCCTAAAAACCCATATAAACCCTCAAAATAAAAAAAAACACTTAAAATCAATAAAAGTAATGAAAATCCCTAAAAATAAATAAAAACATTTAAAATTATAAAAACCCTGAAACCCTCTAAAAAATGTAAAACACCAAGAAAAAATTTTATCCCTAAGGAAACCTAAAAACTTCAAAAACCCTAAAAACACTAAAAGACCCAAAAAACCCTAAGAACCATAAAAATGAAAAAAAAATATCTTTATAATTAAAAAACCCTATAAACCCATAAAAACCTAAAAACTAATAAAAACGCAAAAAATCTTTTATGCCCCTAAAAATGTTTAAAAACTCTTAAAAACCGTAAAAACCCTAAAAAACATAGAATCCCAAAAATAAAAAAAACTAAAGACCCATAAATATCCTAAAAAATAATTAAAATCCCAAAAAATAAATAAACCCTAAAAAAGGAGAAAACCCCTAAGAAAAACATAAAAACATAAAAACTTATAAAACCCTTAAAAACATATAAAATTCAAAAACACAAAAACCATTAAAAACCCAATAACCTCTAAATCCACAAAAACTCTGAAACCATAAAGAAATTTAAAACCCAAAAAATACCTGTAAATGTAAAAATTGTTAAAACAATGAAAACCCATAATAAAACCTTAAAAACCTTAAAACATATAAAAATAATTAAAAAACTAAAAATTATATAACCTTAAATGCAAATTAATACCCTAAAACCCCTAAAAACCTTATACAACCAAAAACCCTATAAAAGCCATAAAAATAGTCAAAAATGATAAATTCCATTTAAACCCCTAAAAGAGTTAAAAACTATAAAAATCCTTCAAATCCTAAAAAAATCAAAAAATAACCTAAACCCCCAAAAAAATAAAACCCAAAAAACCCAAAAAAAACACAAAACCCCTAAAAACCCTATAAAACCGTAAAAATCTTTAAAACCCTAAAAATCCCCAAAGAACACAAATAAACCTAAAAACAATTATAAACCTTAAAAAAATATAAAAAATTAAAAAGTCATAAAACCTTAAATTGAATAAAAATGTTTGAAACCCTAAAAAACAATAAATCCCCAAAAAAACAAAAAACCCTTAAAATACCAAAAAACATTAAAAACCCAAAATACCATAAAATCCTTAAAGTTCCCAGAAATCCATAAAACCCTAAAATAAAATTAAAAACCCAAAGAAAAATATAAAAACCTAAAAACATATCAAACCCATAAAAACCCTAAAAAACCCTGAAATCCTAAAAACCCCAGAAATCCATAAAACCCCAAAAACTATAAAAACCCCTAAAACCCAAAAAATACCATAAAAACATTGAAAACATTAAAAAACAATAACAACCCAAAAATCATCAAAAACCTAAAAAAATTAAAACTCCTCAAAAACCTAAAAAGGCTAAATACCCTAAAATCCCCAAAAAACTCCAAAACCCATAAAAATCCCTAAACCCCTAAAAAACATAAAAATCATAAAGAGGCCCTAAAAATCCACAAAACATTAAAAAACCTAAAAACCTTGAAAACACAAAGAACACATTAAAAACTTAAAAAAATAAAATCCAAAAATAAACAAAAAATGAAAAAATCCCTAAAAGGCCCAAAACCCCTTAAAACCATAAAAACCATTAAAACCCAATAAAAATCCAAAAAATCACTAAAAATTAAAAAAAAAAATACTTTAATCCCAAAGAGGTTAAATGATAATAAATAATGTAAAAAAACCCTAAAAACCCAAAAAAGAAATAAAATCCCAAAAAACCTAAAAAAACCCTAAAACCTGAAAAGACCCCTAAAAACTCAAAATCCATAAAACCCTAAAATCTTAAAAATTAATAAAAATCCAAAAAATTGAAAAAAAATCCACAAATCCATGAAAAACCCTAAGAAAACCTTAAAAACCTAAAAAAACATTAAACCCCTAGAAAAATCTAAAAACCCAAAGAACTCTAAAACCCCTAAAAATCCTCAAAATCCCTAAAACCCTATAACACTATAAAAATACAAAATTCCAAAAAATAACTCAAAACATATAAAAAACTAAAAACTCAGAAAAACAATAAGAAAATATTAAAAACCTAAAAACAATTATATACCTAAAAACATAAAAAACCTACAAACACTAAATAACCATTAAAAGAAGCTAAAAACTTTTAAAAATGACTAAAAACTATAAAACCCCTAAAAACCATAAAACCCTTACAAATAGTTAAAAATCCTAAAAACCACTGAAAAAATTAAACCCCAAAAAATGTTTACAAAACTCTAAAAACCCATAAAAACATAAAATGTTAAAAAATCCCAAAAAAATCCTCAAATCCCTATGGACCCTAAAACTCTAAAAATCCCTAAAAACCTATAAAACTATAAAAATCCAAAAAAATACATAAAAATCCCTAAAATCATAAAAACCATAAAAACCTTTAAATACCCTAAGAAACACATAAAAACCAAAAAACAAATAAAACCCCTAAAAACAAAAAAATGTTCAAATACCTTAATACCCTAAAACCCATTAAATCCCTAAAACCCCATAAAATATCTAAAAATACAAAAAAACTATAAAAATTATAAAAAATTCAGAAAATATCACTGAAAATGTAATAAACACTAATAACATTGAAAAAATAAATGAAATCCTTAAAAACCTAAAAAAATAAAACCCCTAAAGGAACAAGAATCGTAAAAAACCCCGAAACCCTGAAAACCCCCAATAATCCATAAACCCCTAAAACCCATAAAAAACATAAAAACACTAAAAAAATATAAAAACCCTTTAAACCACTAAAAAGTTTAAAAACTATAGAAAACCTTAAATCACTAAAAACAATGAAAACCCTAAAAATCGAAAAAAGTATAATACCTATAAATTCCCTAAACTGCTAAAAACCCTCAAAATCTCTAAAACCACTAAAAACATAAAAAATTTAAAATATATATAATTCAACATAAAAAATAAAAGGCCCTAAAACCCCTAAAAACCCCTAAAACTAAAAAAACACCTAAAAACATTAAAAACCTAAAAATCCATAAAACCTCTAAAAACCCACGAAGAACAGTAAAAACCATTTAAATTTTAAAAAACATTAAGAATCTAAAAAACCTTAAAACCCTTAAAGAATTTAAAAACCCCTAGAAGTAAAAAAATATCCATAAACCTGAAAAACCCAAAAACCTCAAAATCCCTAAAACACCTAAAAACAAAAAATCCTAAAAATCCCTAAAAATCCATAAAAACATAAAAAACCAACAACCTTGTAAAAAGGTAAGAAAACCTAAAAAATCTAATAATACTTAAAACTCCAAAAAACATCAAAAATGTTAAAAAACCAAAACCCAAAAAACCCTCAAATCCCTATAAACAATAATAAACCTAAAAAAACATAAAAACCTTACGCATCCTCAAAAATGCAGAAAACCGTAAAAAAATTAAAAGTTTTTAAAAACACAAATAAAACCCTAAAAATAAAAAACAACCTTAAAAAATTATAACCCTAAAATTACACTAAAAGTTTAAAAACCCTTTAAACACATAAAATTTTGACAAAATCTAAAAATTATAAAACCCCTTAAAAAATCATAATAACCTAAAAACCCCAAAAATCCATAAAATCCCTAAGAAATTATAAAGAATATAAAAAATACATAAAAATACCAAAAAAATAAAAAACCGTTAAAACCTTGAAAATCCCTAAGAAATCATTAAACTAGTGCAAAAATGTTTAACACATCAGTGTTTTTCAAGTCGGTTCTATTTGACTGACGTGCAAAGCTGGAAAAATTGGTTTACCATGTCAGTTATTTTATTACCGAAGTGATAAATAGAAAGAATATATTTTTGACGTTGGTAATAAAATAACCAACCTAATAAATCACCGAGATTAGATTTATCAGATCGGTTATTTTATAACCAACGTGAAAGATCGAATCTGGGCACTTTATCACGTCAGGTATTTTATAACCGACGTGATAAATCAAATCACGGAAATTTATCACATCAGTTATAGAATAACAGATTTGATAAATGAATTTCTACATCAATTTTTAAACAACTAATGTTATAAAGGTAAAAAATAGTTTATCACGTATATTATTGAATAACCGACGTGATAAACTTTTAAATGATTAATCATGCCTCATATTCAGTCAATCTATTTTCTTTGATCGGGTGAACTGCGACTCGTCTCTCTCACTTAGAAAACCTAGAAATTATTCTTCAAAGTTGTGCCCACAAACCACATTTTTCCGACATCATTAGACATGTTTATTATCATCAGATCTATCAGGTCTACTCGAAACACTAAAGTAAGCCTCACATGTCTCAGTTTCATTTTTTATTTTTTGAGATGCCCTAAACTTATGTTTTTAGATTTTATTTTTCTATCATTGTTCTTTATATCATGTTAAGTGTCATAGTGTTCTTTTATACCATGCTAAATTCTTTTCTCATAAAATAAACCATGGAACTGATATCATGAAAGTTTACGACTTTTGTGTGTTCTAACATGTTTGTGTGTGTGTAATTTCATGGGTGTGTGGGGAGGGGGTGTGGGGGGTGTGGGTGGGGGATATCTAAGGGGTTTGGGGTATCTAGTAGTGTCCAAGGGGGTGTCCAAGGGGGTGACGAGGCTGTCCAAGGGGGTAGGGTGTCCGGGGGGGGGGGGGTGGTGTCTTGTGAGTGAGGGGTTGTCCAAGGGTGGGTGGGTGTCCAGGGGGTGTGGGTGGTGTCCAGGGGATCGAGGGGTCTATCGAAGGGCATCAGGAGTGTCAACGGGTGGTGGGGGTGTCTGGTGGGTGGGGGTGTCTGGTGGGGTGGGGGATGTCTCAGGGTGGGGGCTTGTCCAAGGGGTGGTGGTGTCCAGGGGGTATCCAAGGGGTTAGGGGGTGTCCAGGGGGTGAGGGGGATTTCCAAAGGGGTAAGGGGTGAGGGGATGTCGAAGGGCGTAGGGGTGTCCAAAGGGTGGGGGTGTCTAGGGGGGTGTCCAAGGGGTTGGGTGGTTATCCATTGGGTGTGAGTGTCTAGGGGGTGGGGGGCTGCCAGGGGTGGAAGTGTCTAGGGGTTGGGGGGGGATTTCTAGGGGGTGGGGTTGTCCAGGGGGTGTTCAAGGGGGTGTGGGGTGGTGTCCTGATGGGTAAGGTGGCTAGCCAAGAATTAGGGGTTGTCCAAGGGGGTGGGGATGTCCTAGGGTGTCCAAGGGGGTGAGGGTGTCTAGGGGGTGACAGAGTTTTCCTAGGGGGTAGGGGTGTCTAGGGGGTGGGGTGGTATGTAGGGGGTGAGGTGGCTATCCAATGGGGTAAGGGGAGTCCAGGGGGTGTTTGGGGGGGGAGTTTCCAGGGGGTTGGGGGCTGTCCATGGGGGTGGGGGTGTCCAGGGTTTGGGGGTGTCCAGGGGGTGGGGGTGTCCAGGGGGGTGGGGGATGTCCAAGGGGGTAGGGGTTAGATAGCCCCCTCACCCCTTGGACACCACCCCCACCCCTGGACACCCCCTGGAAAGCCCCTCACCCCCAGACACCACCCACCCACCCCCTTGGACACCCCCACCCCCTTGAACAACCCCCCTAGACACCACCACCCCCACCCCCTAGACACCCCCACCCCCTTGGACATCCCCCTCACCCCCATGGACACCACCCCACCAACTTGTACACCCCCATGACACACCCACCCCTTAGACAGACCCCACCCCTGGAAACCCCCACCCCCATGGACACCCCCACACACCCGGACATCCCCCACCCCCTGGACACCCCCTAGACACCCCCAGCCTCATGGACAACCCCCCATCCCTCATTGCAATAGATTGTATACTAGAGAGTGTATTCCAATGGTTCTTGAATAGTTGGTATACATATATCCCAACGGTTTCCATGAAACTATTGGAATAGATTATATGTTGGACAACATGTATTCCAATGGTTCTTGAATAGTGGGCATATATATATCCCAATGGTTTCATTGAAATCATTGGCATATATTAACTTTAGGTAGTCCATACTAATGGTTCCTGTAGAACCGTTGGTATAGGGCTATTACAACGTCCATCATGCCAACAATGTGTGAAACTATTGGGATATTTATTCCCAATGGTTTTAGGGGCTATCCCAATGGTTTCAAATCATTGGTATAGGTGTAATTTTCATTACTGGATCTATATATATTTTAATATTTATACTTCATATTTCTTGTTTACAGAAGGGTGAATTTGGTGTCCAGCTGCACCACGATTTATTCATTGTGTACCATAAGAAGAAAGGATCGAAGATAAATTTAAAAATGTTATATCTAACTATATTTTCTTTTTAAAATAATTTTCAAGCATATCTTTTTCAAATACAGACATATTTGTTTTATATTTCAAAATTATTTTACATTCAAATTATGATATTTTTCATATAAATATAAAATTGGATTATCTTAACAAGATGTATAATTTTTATATTTATAATAGGTAATAATGTGTCAAAGTTGGATTATGGCACATTGAATGAGTAATGAATATGGGGAAGTTGTTGATGCCTTTTTGGAATTTTCTAAATGAAATGTTCCAAGTAGCAACATTTTTTTCTGTCCGTGCCTGAAATGTTTTAATATGAAAAAGTTGAAAAGTAGAGAGATCAAAGATCATCGGATTTGTCTTGATTTCAATCTTAATTATAGCCCTTGGTATTCGTATGGTGAAACTAGATAAAATGATAGATCTACTGGGGATGATGATTTTTAAGATGGTAACTCCTAAGGAATTGATGAAATGATTCGTGATATTTTATCAGAACAAATTGAGATATAACCGACAGTTTCATGTCTATATAGTGATGCTGAAAAACCATTGTATCCTGGTTGTATGAAATTTATTGTTTTTTCAGAGGAGTTATGATTTATTAACCTAAAGGTAAAATATGGATAGAGTGGAATAATTTTTACAGAGCTACTACAATTGTTGAAATACATTCTTCCAAAAGACAATGATTTTCCAGATATAAGTTATAAGGCCATGAAAATATTATGCCCGATGGGATTGGGATATAAGAAAATACATGTATATATGAATGACTGTATGATATATAGGAAGGAATATTAATTTCTATCAGAGTGTCCTAAATGTGGGACATCACGGTATATGTTGAAAGACAAATCAGAGGCAAATGTAGATATTACAGAGATCTCTGCCAAGGTATTTTGGTATCTTCTATAATTCATCATTTGAAACATATATTTTCTAATTCACATGATGAAAAAAGGATAATATGGCTTGTTTATGAGTGGATATGTAATGAAAAAATATGTCATCCAGCTGATTGTCCCCAATGAAATAAAATTGATGAGCAGTTTCCTACATTTGGAAATAAAATTATAAATCCCAGACTTGGGTTGTGCATAGATGGAATGAATCCATAACAAACCCTCAGTAGAACACATAGTTCATGGCCTGTTTTATTGGTAATTTACAACCTCTCTCCCAAAGTTTGTATGAAGCGCAAATATTTCATGTTGAGTATAATGATCTCTGGTTCGAAGCAACCCAGAAATGATACTGAAATTTTCTTGTCACCATTGATTGATGGTTTGAAACATTTATGGGAGTATGGTATTAGGGTTTATGATTCTTATAAAATGGAATATTTTAAATTGCATGCAATGATTATGTTCACTATTAATGAATTCCTAGCATATGGATTTTTTTTGGATATAGTGTTATGGGGAATACTGCATGTCCAATTTGTGAACAACAGACTTCATATTGTCAATTTATTCATGGGAACAAATAGTATACAAGGGTCATCAAAATTTGTTGCCTATGGATCACTCTTATAAAAGATTAAAAAAGGAATTCAATGGATCAAAATAATTTGATATTTCTCCAAAACCAATATCCACAGATGTGTATTTTGAGAGGGTAAAAAACATGATGTAACATTGGTAAAGACACATAAATCTAGTATTGATAGACATATTTGGAAGAAAAGGTCAATATTTTTTCAGCTACCATATTAGATATATCATTAAGTGAAATATAATATTGATGTCATGCACATGGAGAAGAATATATGAGACAATTTGATTGGAACATTGTTAGATATTAAATAAAAGAATAAATATGGGTTGAATGAAAGATTAGACTTACTATCAATGGGAATATATTTGGAGTTATCTTTCACTCCTAATGGAAGACGAACATTTCATCCCCAGGCTTTTCATACATTATACAAAAGGCAAAAAATTATATTTTGTTAGTTTATTCATGATATCATTGTGCCTCAAGGTTATTATTCAAAGGTAATATTTTTGTCTCTTTCAAGTATTTGAAGTTGATAGGTATGAAATCTCATGATTATAATATCATGATGCAACAACTTCTACCAGTTACATTGCATGGAATATTTCCCATCTTTGTCGGAAAGACTATAATGAAGTTTTGTTATTTCTTCAATTAACTTTTTAATAATGTGATTGATGTGAATGCTTTGAACATTTTGGAAAAGTATGAAATTTATATACTTTGTCAATTAGAAATGTTTTTCCCTTCATATTTTTTTGATATAATAGTGCATTTAATGGTTCATCTGGTTCGAGAAATAAATCTTTGTGGACCTTTATATCTTCATTGGATGTATCCTTTTGAAATTTATATGAAAGCATTGAAGGGGTATGTTAAGAATCCATATCGACCTGAAGAATCCATTATTGAAAAGTATATTTTTGAGGAGGTTGTGGATTTTTGTACGAGCTACATGGCTGTGGCAGAGCACATAAGTTTTAACACATTTCCCTGTGATATATTTATTAATAATGTATAATTATGTCTATTTTTATATTAGTTATCTTTATAACATTTGTGAGAAGAATGACAGGACATATGTATATAGATTCATGGACCTGCTTTTGATTTCCCCTAAAGCACATGCATTGGATGGGGAAGAAAGAACACTTTATATTGCTGAATGATTTGAACAGAATACAATCATGCAGTATTGGATGATGCCTTTTTGTGAGGGGTATAAAACATATATATATATAAAAGTTTTCATTATAATTTAACATTAAAAACCACTAACCTTAAATTTTATTTTATATTAGTGATCAGTGGATGTGAGGTGTTTTTTTTCAAACAGAGAAAACACTTTATTAGATATGCTCTGTTCGTGGAGATGAGCGAGGAAGTTTTAAGGATATGTTTTAAAATTATGTTTAAATTTCTTAATAGTTTTTATATTATAATAAATTTTAAATTTATCCCATTCGTATTATTTTCTAATAGGGAATGGGTCTAATTTCAATAAAGCACAAAGAAAAAGAGTACTAAGATCAAATATGTAAAAGTAAAGGTAAATATCAATTTATAATTTGTACTTTTTGATGTATTGAATAAAATAATATTTTGAATTAACACTCATTTAAACACAATTTTAATAAAAAACAAAGCATCTTCGAATGCAGATATTATATGTTAAGATTTATGTATGAAATAATTACAACTTGAACACTTGTGAAGTTTGACCTGGTATCATTTCCTTATAGACTTTGCCAAAATATTTCATTTGATTTATTCATTATACATGTTAAATAATATCCTTTTAATTTGTATCTATTTGATGATATTCAACCCTATATTGATCAAGAGGTCAAACATTTACAAGTGGAATGGTCAAATTATTTTTACAGGTTTGATTGGATTTTAGTTTGTTTTTAGTGTAAAATGTAATTTTGAATATTGTAATTATAATTGTGTATTCGGTAGTTATTTTGGTTATATTAGGGTTTTTTTTTGAAATTGTATGTTTTTAATGTTATATATGTGAATGTTTAATTTTTCTCTGGTTCTTCTTGTTTTGGTCTAGTTCTGGTGTTTTTCTAGTATGGATTCTGGTTTGGTTTTGGTCTTCTTTTGGTCTAGTTTTTTCTTCTTTCATACTTTGGAATATTATAGTAATGGTTTCATGGTGGGTGGGGGTGTCCAGGGGGTTTTTTCCAAGGGGTATGGGTGTCTAGGGATTCTAGGGCTGTCCAGGGGGTGGGGGCCTGTCCAAGGGGTAGGGGTGTCCAGGGGGGGCAGTCCAGTGGGGTGGGGTGGTGTCTATGGGGTGGGGGTTGTCCAGGGGGTAGGGGGCCTATCCAAGGGGTATGGGGTGTCCAGGGGGTGGGGGTGTCCAATGGGTGGGGGATATCCATGGGGTTGGGATTATGTCTAGGGGTGGGAGGGTGTCCAATGGGGTAGGGGTGGGAGGGTGTCTAATGGGGTATCAGTGAGAGTGTGTCCAGGGGGTGGGGGCTGTCTAGTGGTGTGGGGGCTGTCCAAGGGGTGGGGTGGGATGGTGTCTAGGGGTGGGGGGATGTCTAGTGGAGTGGGGTGTCTAGGGGGTGGTGGATTTCCATGAGGGTGGGGGTTTTCTATGGGGTGGGGGTTTCCAGGGGGTGGGGGTCTTCAGGGGGGTGGTGTCTAGGGGTGTGGGGTATCCAACGGGTGGTTTCCAGGGGGTGGGGATGTCTAGGGGTGGAGGAATATTGGCGGTGGGAGGGTGTCTAGTGGGGTGTGGTGGTGTTCAGGGAGTGGGAGGGTGTACATGGGGTGGGGGTGGGGGCTGTCTAGTGGGGTGGGATGAGGTCTAAGGGGTGGGGGATGTCCAGGGGTGAGGGAGAGGTCCAGTGGGTGGGGGTTGTTCAGCGGGGTGGGAGAGTGTCAAATGGTACATGGATGTCCATGGAGTGGGGGTGTCTAGGTGGTGGGCCTGTTTAGGGGGTGGGGTTGTCTAGAGGGTGGGGGTGTCCGGGGGGTGGGGGCCTATTCATGGGGGTGGGGGTTGTCCAGGGGTGGGAGGGTGTCAAGGTGGTGGGGGTGTCCAGGGGGTGGGAGGGTGTCCTGGGGGTTGGGGGGATATCTAGTGGGGTGGGGTGGTGTCTTGGGTGTGGAGGCTGTTCAGGGGGTGGGGGAGGTCTAGGGGGTAAGGGCTGTCTTGGGGTGGTGGGCGGGTGACTAGGGGGTGCAGGTGTTGAGGTGGGTGGGAGGGTGTTTAGGGGTGGGGGTGTCCAGGGGGTGGGGGTAGTCCAGGGGGTGGGGGTGTCCAGGGGGTGGGAGGATCTCTAAGGGTGGGGGTGTCTAGGGGGTGGAGGTGTCCAGGGGGTTGGGCGGATGTACAAGGGGGTGGGGGCCTATCTAGAGGGGTGGGGGCTATACATGGGGGTGTGAGAGTGTCCAGGGGGTGGGGGTGTCCAGGGGTGGGGGCTGTACGGGGGGTGGGGGTTGTACAGGGGGTGGGCGGGTGTCCAGTTGGGTGGGGTGGTGTCCAAGGGATGAGAGAGTGTCCAAGGGGTGGGGTGGGTATCCAGTGGGGTAGGGTTGTGTCTAGTGGGTGGGGGGGGGGGATGTCCGGGGGGTATGGAGGTCCAGGGGGTGGGGATACCTAGGGGTGGGAGGGGTGTCTAGGGGGTGGGGGTGTCTGGGGGGGGGGGGGGGCTGATCGTGGGCTGGGGGCTGTCTAGGGGGTGGGGGTGTCCAAGGGGGTAGGCGGGTGTCCAGGGGGATGTCCAGTGGGGTGGGGTGGTGTCTAGTGGGTGAGAGGGTGTTTAGGGGGTGGGGCTGTTGAGGGGGTGGGAGGGTGTCCAGGGGGTAGGGGTGTCCAGGGGGTGGGGGTTGTCCATGGGGTTTCCTGGGGGTGGGCAGGTGTCCTGGGGGTGGGGGATATTTTTGGCGGTAGGGAGTGTCCAAGGGGTTTTAGGTTTTTTTAGTTTACATTGTATGTTTTGAATGTTATGTATGTGAATTTTTAACTTTTCATTGGTTCTTCTTGTTTTGGTCAAGTTTTGATGTTTTTCTAGTATGTATTCTGGTCTAGTTTTGGTCTAGTTTTGGTCTGTTTTCTACTTGTTTCAGGTCTTCTTTGGTAGACATAGTAATGGTTGAAAGGTTTTATTAAAAAAATTGGTTTTTACATCTGTTATTTTATAAATGACTTAATAAATTCATGGGAATGGATTTTTATGATTGTTTTTTAAAAACCAATGTAGTATATATGTTTTCACTTCTCTTAAACAATAACCGACGTGAATAATGTTTCAAAATAGGTTTTTACATCGGTTATTTTATAACAGATGTAATAAATACAAGGGAATGGGTTTTTATGTCGGTTATTTAATAGCCGACGTAGTATATATGTTTTCACATCAGTTAAATAATAACCTATGTGAAAAACTGCTTCGCATACTGGTTTATCACATCGGTTATGAAAATAACTGACATCATAAACTAGTTTTTCAGGTCATGTTTTTAATAACCGATGTGAAAAATGTTTCAGAGGTGCAATTTATTACGTATGTTATGTAATAACCGACGTAATAAATGATATACCACATCGGTTATTTTAAAACTGATGTAATAAATAATGACTTCGAAGCATTTTTCACGTTGGTTGTTTAGGAACAGAGATGAAAAACGCTTTGGATTTATGTTTTTTATGTCGGTTTTAAAACAATCGACGTAAAAAACAATATTTATAATGCCTCCTATAATAACATCGGCCAATAAACGACATAAAAAATAAAAAATAACCGATGTAAAAAATGTTTTCTGCACTAGTGTAAAATATATAAAAATACTCAAAACCTATAAAATAACTAACATAAAAACCTAAAAACACCTATAAACCCAAAAAACCAAAAAACCCTTAAAATCCCTAAAAGCCTTAAAAATCATAAAAAACCAAGAAAACCTAAATCTCCAAAAAACATAAAAAACCATAAATATATTTTAAAAAGCTAAGAAAACTTTTAAAATAAAAAACACTTGAAACCCACAAGATAATAAAAACACTAAAAACCATAAAAAACATTAAAAACCCTAGAACCCTAAAATCTAAAAAAATCATAAAAACCAATTAAATGTTTATAAAACCTTAAATACATTTAAAAATCTAATAAACTAGTAAACCTATAAAAACACTTTAAACCTCTAGAAATATTAAAAACACCAAAAACATTTAAAAACCTAAAAAAATAAAAAAAATGCAAAAACACAACTAAAACCATAAAACCCCTAAAAATACTAAAAATCGTAAAAAACCTCAAGATCCATAAAACACTAAAAAATAATAAAATTACAAAAAAATCCCCCAAAATATCTAAAAATGTAAAAGGCCTTAAAATCCATGAAAATCCTTTAAAACGCTACAATCAAAAAAACACTTAAAACCCATAAAAACCTAAAAATGAAAAAAACTATAAAACCCCCTAAACCCTTAAAATCCTAAAACCCAAAAAATCCCTAATAACCCTAAAAATCATAACAATCCAAAAAAATTCAATAAAAATCCCCAAAAACATAAAAATTCAAAAAGACCCTGAAAACCACAAAGAAAACATTAAAAACCAAAAAACACATAATACCCCATGAAATAAAAAAATGCTAAAAATACAAAAAAAATTCTAAAAAACATTAAATACCCCATAAACCAATAAAAACCCCAAAAACCATAAAAACTTTAAAAAGTAAAATAATCCCTAAAAAACTAAAAACTATAAAATCATTTTAACCCCTAAGAATGTTAAAAACTATAAAAAACAACAAAACCATACAAAAAATTAAAAATCCCCTAAAAACCCAAAAAACCATAAAATAATTAAAACCCCTAAAAACACCAAAACCCCTCAAAATCTGTAAAATCCCAAAAAACCAAAAAAAATAATATAAGTTCCCTAAAAAAAGCATAAAATCATAAAAAAAATAATAAACCTTAAAACCTCTTAGAAAACCAAATAAACTTAAAAAAATTAAAATACCTAATACCATAAAACACTAAAACCATAAACCCCTAAAATTCCCTAAAACCCCTCAAAATCCATAAAAATAATAAAAAAAACAAAAAAAAATCCAAAAAAATCCCAAAGAATCCCTAAAATCCTAAAAACAACTTAAACCCTGAGATAACCTAAGAAAACCTCAAAACCATAAAACATTTAAAACTCTTAAGATATATAAAAATGATAAAAATCTAAAAGTCCTAGAAAACACTTAAACCCTTATAAACCGTATAACCCCATAAAACCTTAAGAAACCCTAAAAACCCAAAAAACTCACAAAATTAAAAAACCATTAAAACCCTATAAATTATAAAAAACTCTAAAAATTATACACTAAAAAACAAATAAAATACATTAAAAACCCGAAAAACATTAAAAATATAAAAAACTAAAAACCCCAAACCCCCTCAAAATCCCTAAAAACTATAAATTTTTTAATAATTACAAAAATTTCACTAAAAAGGTAAAAAACCTAAAAATTATGAAAAAAACCTAAAAAAACTTAAACAAATAAAAAAATATAAAAACACTAAAACATAAGAAATGATAAAAACCCAAAAAAACCCAAATAACCCCCAAAAAACCCTCAAAGTCAAAAAAAACACTAAAAACATACTAATACTAAAAATCACTAAAAATACATAGAAAAAAACCTAAAAAACGTAAAAAACCTAATAAAACCTTAAATGCTTAAAAAAATGGAACCCTTAAAAACCTACAAAAAACTAAAAACATTAACAACTATAATTATCCATAAAAATCCATAAAATAAAAAAAACCCATAAAAATCATAAACAATACATAAATATTTTGAATAAATTAAATATTATAAAATAAAAAAAACATAAGAAAACATTAAATACCTAAAAACACTTAAAACCTAATAAAATTATACAAAATGCTAAATACTCTAATATACCTAAAAAACCCAAAATCCCCTAAAACCATAAAAATCCCTAAAACATTAAAAAACCCCAAAACCAAAAAATCTAAAAAATAATTAAAACTCTAAAATATTGTAATCCCATAAAAAAGTTAAAAATAGTATAAATCCTTACAAACCCTAAAAGAATCCAAAAAAACTAAAAAACCCCGAAAACCATAAAAACCCTCAAAATCCCTAAAAATATATAAACCCATAAAAATTCCAAAAAAAATATAAATGTACAAAACCCTAAAAACCCTAGAAACCCTAAGAAATCCTTACAGAACTAAAAACACCTAAATCCCCAAAAAACCTAAAAAATGATAAAACCCTAAGAAATCCTAAAACACCCCCTCGAAAAAATTCCTAAACAGTCTAAAAACCATAAAAATCCTAAAAAATACCTAAAAATAACTGAAATCATAAAAACTCCAAAAAACTGTGAAAATTCCTAAGAGAACCTAAAAAATATATAACACATAAAACCCAGAAAAACCAAAAAATTATAAAAACCCTAGAAAACACAATAAACCCTAAAACATCTAAAAGCTATAAAACCCCCAAAATACATTTAAAAACCATAAAAACCCATAAAAACCTAAAACAATCTAAAAATTCTAAAAAAAATTTAAACACAAAAAATGTTATAAATTATAGAAAACCATAGAAATATTAAAAAAAACTCCAAGAAACCCTAAAACCCCAAATAATACATAAAAGCCTAAAACCCCGTAAAAACCTTCAAAGTCCCTAAAAATCCTAGACACCATAAAATACTAAAAATCCCTAAATATTCCTTAAAATATAAAGATCCCCAAAACCCAAAAACCCCATAAAAACCCTGAAGAACCTAAAAACACTTGAAACCCCTAAGAAACATAAAAAAACTAAAAAACTGCAAACACTATAAAAACCATAAAAACCCTAAAAACCCTAAAACCCCAAAAAACATAAAAGTACAAAAAATTCCTTAAAATCCCTAAAAACATAAAAATCCCATGAACCACGAAAACCGTAATAAAACCTTTAAAATACCTAAAGATCTTAAAACCACTAAAAAGATAAAACCTTATAAGACCCTAAAAATTATAAAACCCCAAAACAATAAAATCCACGTAAAACCATAATAACCCTAAAAACCCAACGAAACCATAAAACCCCCCTTAAAAACTCAAATACTCTTTAAACAAAAAAAAAACAATAAAAAAATTCCAAAAACCTAAAAAACACAAAAAAACCTATATCCTAAGAAAACCAGAAAAACATTAAAACCCAGAAGAAACCCAAGAAACCCTCAAAATCCAAAGAAACCCTAAAACCCATAAAAATCTTAAAAAGTCCCTAAAAATCCATAACAATATAAACAAACCTAAAAACTCTTAAAATTAAAATGAAAACTTAAAAAAATCTTAAAACCCATTAAAATAAAAATTCTAACCCCCCCACAAACCCTAAATATCTACAAAACCATAAAACACTAAAAATCCCCAAAAAAAACCTAAAAGCCAACAAATATCATCACAAATCACTCAAAATACGTAAAACACAAAAATTACTAAAACCACTGAAAAAACTAAAAAAACCTTAAAAATAGAAAACCACATAAAACCGCTAAATAAACTAAAAAATGTTAAAAATTATAAATGACTATAAAAATCCTAAGACCCCATATAAATTTTAAATAAACCTAAAACCTTAAATAACACTAAAACCCCATGAAATCCATAAAACCATAAAAAATCACAAAAACCCAAAAAACCCAAAAAACCCCAAAAAACCATAAAAATCTCTAAATACCCTCAAAATCCTTAAAAACATTAAAAATACAAAACTCCCTAAAATCACAAAAAAAATTTAAAAACCCAAAAAACCACGAAAACCCTATGAAAAAAATAAAAAACATAAATAAATGTAAAACCACTAAAAAACCATAAAAAATTAGAATTTCTAAAAAACCTAAAAATTCCCAAAATAACCAAAAACCCAAAAACCCATAAAAACTCTAAAAACCTATAAAAACCTAAAAACCCACTAAAAGTTTTAAAAACCCTTCAAACTCAAAATAACATTAAAATAATATAAACATCTTAAAGAACCTAAAAAGTCAAAAAAAACAATAAAACCCATAAAAACTAAAAACACTAAAATTCCTAAATAATCTCTAAAAAACTAAAACCCCATCAAAATGCAAAAAATTCTATAAAATCCCAAAAAACGTAAAAATCCCTAAAAACCATAAATTACTCAATGAAAACCATAGAAACATAAGACACATAAAACCCCTAATAAACTAAAAAAGTAAAAATCCCTAAAAACACTAAATCCCCAAAAAACCATTAAACCCTGTAAAAACCTTAGGATACCATAAAAACCCTAAAACCCTAAAATCTATAAAAACCCGTTCAAACACTAAAAACATAAAAAACTCTAAAAACTTTTAAGACCATAACAAATAAAACAATAAAAAATCCAAAAAATCCCTATAACCCTGAAAACCCTAAAAATAATTAAAAAATATTCAATCCACAATAATCCTAAAAAACCCCAAAAATATCCAAAACCATTAAAAATATAAAAAACACTAAAATCCTTAAAGTACAAAAAATAAAAAATACCCTAAAAACTCCTAAAAACACTACAAAACCTAATACTATTAAAATACCCTTAAAAATCATTAAAAAACATAAAAACCATTAAAATATAAAAAAACCACCCAAATCCCAAAAAACATAAATAACATAAAAACCACTAAAACCCTAAAAACACTAAAATTATAAAAAGAACCCCTAAAAACTAATGAAATCACTAAAAAAAATAAAAACATTACAAAGACCCTAAAAACCCCAAACCCCTAAAATATATTAAAAACCCTAAAAACCATAAAAAAACCCTAAAAACAAAAAATAATAATAAAATGACTAGAAACTCTTAAATTCCTTTAGAAGTCTAAAAACATTAAAAAAATCTAAAAAACTATAAAAAACTAAAAATTTAAATAATCCCCAAATATCAAAAAAACCATAAAAACACTAAAAACCCAAAAAATCCTGAAAAATTGTAAAAAACCATTTAATCCAAAAAAATACATAAATATTCGTAAAACATAAAAAACCCTATGAAAACAATAAAAAACAAAGAAATATTTATGCACCTAAAATCTAAAAATTGATAAAACCCTAAAAACCTTTCAAAACTCTCAAAATCCATAAAAATCATAAAAACCCATAAAAATACTAAAAATCCGTTAAAATCCGTAAAACCCTTAAAATCCTTGAAAACTCATATGAAAACCATAAAAACCCAAAAACAATTAAAAACCCTAAAAACATTAATAATCATAAAAACCTTAAATAACCCATTCAAACAAAAAAATGTCGAAAATATCAAAAAACAATATAAATCCTAAAATCCCTAAAATCACTAAAAATGTAAAAAAACCTAAAATTCCTAAAAAACAAAAGAAAACCATAAAAACAAAAAAAACCATAAATTATCTAAAAACACTAAAAATCCTGAAAAAAAAACTAAAAATCTTAAAAATCCTTAAACCGCCAATAAATATGTAATAATACAAAAACCACATAAAAATCCTAGAAAGCCCAAAAAACAATAAAAACATAACTAACCCTAAAAATCCTGAAAACCCCCATGAAAAATTTTAAAAATAGTTAAAACACCTCAAAAACATATTCATTAAAATCCCTAAAAGACTCTAAAACCCCTAACAAACATAAAAACACTAATACAATAAAACCCCCATAAAAACTTTAAAAATGATAACACCCCTAAGAAACCACTAAAATTGTAAAAACCATTTACACACATATTTTTTATTTTAAAAACTTTAAAAAACCCTAAAAACCCTAAAGAGCCCTAAAATCCATTAAAATAACTAAAATTACTAAAAATCCACAAAATATAAAAATAATCCTGAAAAATACCTAAATACCTAAAAACCCTAAAATCCTTGAAAACTTATAGTAAAACATTAAGTAACTAAAAAAACGTGAAACCCCTAAAACATTAAAAATGAAGAGTCCTGGAAAGACCCTAAAAACTAATAAATACCATAAAACCCCTAAAATCCCTAAAAAGCAACTTAAAAACCCAAAATCCCCAAAAACCACTGACACGTTAAATCCCTTTAAGTCCTAAATGGTTAAAAAAACTATATAAAACCATTAAAACCGTACAAAAAAACCTAAAACCCCTAACAACCAATAAATACCGAAAACCATAAAACCTTCAAAATACCTAAAATATTAAAAAAATAGACAAAAATACTAAAAATCCATAGAACTTCTAAACAACATAAAAACCTTAAAAACATAATAAAAGATAATAAAATCTTAAAAACATAATAAAACTATGAAATCCTAAAATCCATAAGAACCACAAAACCCCTGAAAATTTCAAAAACACCGAAAAATATTAAAAATACAAAAAACATTCCAAATAATTCTAGAAAAATAAAAGCCTTAAAACCCTAGAAAACACGAATAAAACCTAAAAACAAATAAAACCCATAAAAACCTATAATATAGTAAAAAACCAAAATTAAAAGAAATGTCCTAAAATCCTAAAAACTAAGAAAAACAATAAAATCAGTAAAAACATCAGAAACCATAAAAACCCAAAAAATGATAAAAACCCAAAAAAAAACACTTTAAACCGATAAATGAGTTAAAAAAACTAAAAACCCTAAAAACTCAAAACCCCCGCAAAAACCAAAAAAAAACCAACAAACACACATAAAAACCCTCAAACCCCTCAAAATCCATAAAATTCTTAAAAACCATAAAAATGACCTAAAATACCTAAAAAATAAAAATTCGTAAAACATTGAAGAACCCTAAGAAAACCTTAAAAACCTAAAACTCTTAAAACCCAAAAAAATTAAAAATATCTTAAAACCAAAAAACCCTTTAAACCCCTAAAAACCAAATAATCTATAAAACGCATAAAAACATAGAAATCCTAAAAACTCTAAAATTCACTAAAAATATATAAACACTAAAAACCATTAAAAACCCTTAGAAATCCTAAAAAACCTAAAAAAACATAAAACACATAAAAAACCTAAAAACCCAAAAATCTAAAAAAATCCCAAACTACCCTAAAACCCATAAAACCATATAAAACCATAAAAACCCTAAAAACTCATGAAACCATTAACAATCCTCTAAAACCTCTAAAAACCATTTCAACACCTGAAAATATTAAAAGACTATAAAAAACATGAAAACCCTAAAAAAACATAAAACCCTATTAGAAATATCATGAAAATAATAAAATCTAAAAATCATCAAAATCTATAAAACACCTAAAAATTATAAAAACATAAAAAAAATAAAAATCCCTAGATATTTAAAAACCCTAATAACCAAAAATACAATAAGAAAACCTTAAAACCTCAAACCACTTATATACCATAAAAAATGAAAAAAAAATTAATAACTATAAAAACAAAAAAAAACACTGAAACCCCATAAATCCCTCAAAATACCAAAAAACCCTAAATCAATAAAAATCCAATGAAAATACCTAATAATAAATAAAAACATAAAAAACCATATACACCCTTAAAACCCCAAATAAATCATTAAAACATAAAAAAAATTAAACCCCTAAAGACCTAAAAATGCTACAAACCTTAAAATATCCTAAAAGGCCCCAAAAACCTTCAAAACCCTAAGAATCTTAAAATCAACCTAAAAACCATAAGAAACCAAAAACCCATAAAAACCCTAAAAACCACTAAAAATTATAAAAAATATTAAAACCTGTAAAAACTAAAAAACTCTTAAAACCCAAAAGAACCTATAAAATTATAAAACCCCCAAAAAACCATCAAAATCTATAAAAACCCTAAAGAACCATAAAAAACCAAAAAAATCCCTAATAATACAAAAAAAGTAAAAACTCCTAAATAGCCTGAATGAGGCTAAGAAAACCTTAGAAACATAAAAACACAAAAACCCCTAAAAACCTGAAAATCTCTAAAATCACACAAAAATGCTAAAAGTCCTAAAAAATGTAAAAACCGTAAAAACACTAAAAACCCTAAAAAATAATAAAATACCTAAAAAAACAAAAAAAAATGAAATAAAAATACTAAAAACACTAAAAATACCAATGAAAACCCTAAAACCCTAAAAACACTTAAATCTCCAAAAAACCTAAATATGAAAAAAAAACCCTAAAATAATTTAAATCCTAAAAACCCTAAAAACACTCAAAATCCATATAAACCCAAAACAAATTCTAAAAAATACATAAAAATCCAAAAAAACCAAAAATATCCTAAAACCATAAAACTCATAAAAAACCCTAAAAACATAATACTTCTAAATTACATAAAAACTTTAAAAATCTCTAAAAAACCTAGAAACACTAAAATACACTAAAAACCATCAAAATTCTAAAATCCCTAAAAAAATAAATATAAAAAAGGCCTAAAAATTCCAAAAAAGATAAAAATAATAAAAACATGAAAAATATTAATAAAACCCTAAAAACCTAAAAACAATTTAAACCCTGAAAATCCTAAAAACGATAAAACCACAAAAAATCACTAAAACCCATAAAAAACCATAAAAACCCTCAAATCCCTAAAAATCCTAAAAACCCATAAAAACAATTAAAAAGACCAAAAACTACTAAAAATATAAAAAAACATAAAAACATGAAAAAACCCTTATGAAAACATTAGAAATATAAAAACACTTAAAACCCCAAAAAAGCTAAAAATGTTAAAATCCCTAAAAGACCCTATAACCCAGGAAATCCCAAACCCCATAAAACCTATTAAAACCTTAAAAACATGAAAAAAATAAAAAATCTAAAAAATCAATAAGAAATAAAAACTCACATTAATTATTAAAGAAGATAAAAAACTCTAAAAATCCCTAAAAATTCTAAAAATTAAAAAAAATTTGAAACCCAAAAAAACACGGAAAAACCCTAAAACCCTAAAAATAACTAAAAACCCTAAAAAATTTAAAATATATAAAAACATAAAAATCCCTAAAACGCCTGATAAACCTTACCATAAAAACCTAAAAAACACTTAAAACCCCTAAAAACCTAAATAACTCTAAAACCCCCAAAAAACCTAAAAAGACTTTAAAACCACTAAAACACCCTAAAAACCTCTAAACCCCCAAAAAATAACTAAATAGAATAAAAAATGACAAAACCCATAAATTATTCAAATAATCCTAAACATCACAAAAAAACTTAAAACCATAAAAACCCTAAAACTAACAAAATGCCTAAAACAACAAAAAATATATAAAAATCCAAAAAAATCCCTAAAAATATCTAAAAATATAAAAAACCCAAAAGACCCAAAAAAATATTAAGAAAACCTTAAAAACCAAAAAAAATTAAAAACTATAAAACCCCCCAAAACACTAAAATCCCTAAAAAATACTAAAACACCAAAAAAACACTAGAACGCTCAAAATCCTTAAAACCCCATAAAACCCTAAAAACCATAAAATTCTTAAAATATCCCAAAAAATAGCTAAAAATGTAAAAAAAATAAACATTCTGAAAACCCTTAAGAAAATAATAAATCATAAAAGCCATAAAAACCCCTAAAATCCCTAAAATTTTCTAAAAACCCTAAAATACACTAATAAACCCTAAAAATTTTAAAATACATAAAACCCATAAAACCATAGAAAAACTAACAACCAATAAAATTTTAAAAACAACTAAAAACTCTAAAAAACAATTTAAGTTCAATAAAACATAAAAAAACACTAAGAAATACTAAAAATCCTAAATACAAAAAAAATGTAAAACCATAACACTCCTAAATACCATAAAAACCCCCCCAAATCCCAAAAATCTAAAAAAACAATAAAAGTCCTAATAAACCCCTAGTAATCCCTAAAACTTAGGAAACCCATAAAACCATAAAAAACCTTAGGAAAACCTGAAAAACCAAAACAACATAAAACCGGTAAAAACATAAAAAAATCTAAAAACTCTAAAATCATAAAACACCAGAAAACTATAAAAACCCAAAAAAAATACTAAAAATCCCAAAAAACCATAAAAATACTAAAATGGCCCTAAAAAATAATAAAAATACAAAAATCCATAAAAACCCCAAGATAACATTATCAACCTAAGAACCCTTAAAAGACCAAAAAACATAAAAATGCCTAAATACCCTAAAACCATAATAATATAAAAATCCAAAAAATTCATAAAATATCTAAAAATGTAAAAAACACTTAAGACCCAAAAAAACCCAAATAAAATCCTAAAAACCTAAAAAACTGAAAACCCCTATGGAACCAAAAAAAATTCAAAAAAACACTAAAAGACTATAAAATACCTAAAACACATAAAACCAATAAAAACCCCTAAAACAATAAAAAACCAAAATACCCCATAAAAACCATAAAAAAGTCACTATAATTTTTAAAACCCCTTTAAATCCATAAAAAATTTAAAAAAAACTAAGAATTTTAAAATCCATAAATATTTAAAAAATACTAAAATCCCAATAAAACTATAGAACCTCTAAACACCAAAAAAACCATAAAAACCCGAAAAATACTGAAAAACAATAAAAATCATAAAATGTTCCTAAAATTATCAAAAGTGATAAAAAATCTATAATACCCAAAAATAAAAAATAAAAACATAAAATATTAAAGGTTTAAGACCTATAGAAAATCTAAAAATGGTAAAATCTCTATAAAAACTTATAAACTATAAAAATCCTAGAATTTCTCAAAATCACTAAAAATACTGAAAAACCATATAAATCATGAAACTTCAATAAAAACCTCTAAAAACATAAAAAAAACTCTAAAAACACTAAGGAAACCTTAAAATCTTAAAAACAATTATAACCCCTAAAAACCTTAAAAATAAGAAAACCCATAAAAGTCCCTAATATCCCAAAAATCCCCAAAAACCATACAATCCCCTAAAACAATAAAAATCCTAAAATCCATAAAAACTACTAAAGACTATAAAAATCTATTAAACCCCTAGAACCTTTAAAACTATATAAAAAACTAAAACCCCTAAAAAACTCTTGAAACCCTAAAACCGCAAATAACTAAAACACCCTCCAAAACCCTAAAAATCCTAAAAATCCCTAAAAACCTAAAAAAACATAAAAGTTATCAAAATCCTTAATAATACCTAAAAACATATAAAAACCTAAGAACCCTAAAACCCATAAGAAAACATTAAAAAACTAAAACACCTAAGACTCTTAAAAACCCTAATTTTTTTAAAAGTCATAAAACCCTGGAAAATCATTAAAAACCAAAAAAATCATAAAAATCCTATAAAATCCTGAAAATTACATAGGAAGTAAAATACCTTAAAAGACTTTATAAACTCTATGAAAACATTAAAAACCTAAAAATTATTGAAACCCTTAAAAGCATTAAAACCCTAAAAGATCCTAAAAACCTAAAAACCTAAAAACCCCATAAAAAACTAAGGTCCCAGTAAAATATATAAAAACAATTTAAACCCATAATTTATTAAAAACTCTAAAAACCATTAAGAACACTAAAAACTTAAAAAACCACTAAAACACCAAAATATTAAAAAATCCTAAAATACTTGACGCTGGTCGCTGCATGGCTGTGATCTTGGGATGCTGGTTTTTGCTTGGTTGAGAAGTGATAAAGGGGAGAGGGAGCTACCGACTGCTGGAATTGGCTGAGATGGTGCTGAAGCTGCTGTGAGTTTGGCGTTGTGTCTTTTCTTCTTTTGATTTTACTTTTTTTTTTGCGGTCTTTGTGTGTGTGTCTGTTAAGGGCTTTTGGGTGTGGGTTGATTGACCCTGCCCCTCCCTTATCTATAGTGTCTTCGTGTCTTTTTTTCTAAGTAATTTCTGGGGGAGTCAGGAATAGCCTGACTCTGAGCCTTCCTTGCCTAAAATACTTGAAAACCCTCAAAATACATTAAACAAAAAAAAATCCTAAAAAAGGAATAAAAGGTAAAAAACCCTAAAACCTAGAAAAATCCTATAAAATCCTTAAAACCTAAAAACACTTCAAACACCAAGAAAAAAATTATAAAACTCAAAAGAACCTAAAAACCCAAGAGACCCACAAATCGATAAAAATGCATAAAATACTTAAAAACCCAGAAAACACATAAGTACTTTGAAAAACCAATAAAAACTATAAAAACCCTTTAAACTCATAAATATATTTAATATATATATAAAATTGTAAAACACTAAAAAACTCAATAAACCTAAAAACCCAAAAAACAACAAAACCTTAAAACCCTAAAACCCTAAAACCCCTCAAAATCTATAAAAACTCTAAACAACAAAAATAATATCTGAAAACATAAAAAACCATAGAATACCTAAAAAACCTTAAAAACCTAAAAATACATAAAACCCATGAAAAACCTAAAGAAATATAAAACCCCTAAAAACCCCAAAATACCTAAAAACCCAAAAAACCATTGAATTCCTAAAATATATCTAAAAACCCTAAAAACATAAAAAACCATAAATACTAGGAAAAAATGCTATGAAAACCTTAAAAATCGTAAAACACATAAAACCATTGAAAAATATAAAATAATAAATAAAACCCCAAAAACCCCAAAGAACCCTAAACCCCTAAACATCCATAAACCCCCAAAAAAACATAAAAAACTAAAAAAATCCCTACAAATAAAAAAAACCTAAAATAAATTATATAACCTAAAAAACCCTTTGAAAAACATAAAAAACCTTAAACAATGAATCCCCCAAAAAATAAATAAAAATGCTTAAAACAATTAAAGTCCCTAAAATTTATAAAAACCCTAAAACTATAGAATCCCAAAAAACATTATGAAACACTAAAAACACATAAAAATATAAAAACAACAAAAACCACTAAAACCCTTTAAACCCCTAAAAATGAAATAAACCCTAAAAACATTTAAAAATCTAAAAAACACAAAAAAGCCTAAAATCCCCAAAAAACAAAAAAACCCTAAATATATTAAACACCCTTAAAGTCTAAAAATCCATAAAAACAATAAAAATACTAAAAATACTAAAATACCCTGAAACCCTCAAAATTCCTAAAAACCCAAAAAATCATTAAAATATGAAAAAACCCCATAATATTTGTAAAAACCTAGAAAAACCCCAAAACCCCTAAAAATTAAGAAAACCTGAAAAACATAAAAACACTTAAGACCCCTAAAATCTTAAGAAAATGATAAATCCCAGAAAATCCTAAACCCCCCCCCCCTCAAAATCCTTAAAAACACCAAAACACAAAAAATTCCTAAAAAATCCAAAGAAATCCATAAAAACATAAAAAAAACCTAAAGAACCTAAAAAACATGAAAATCATGAAAACCATAAAAACCATAAAAAAGAAAAATACTAAATAACCCTAAAAATAAAAAAAAATTCTAAAAACCAAAAAGACACTAAAAACACTCTAACCACTAAAAACCATAAAACCCCATAAAATCTAAAAACTACTAAATACTATAAAAATCCTTTAGACCCACAGAAATGTTAAAGACAACTAAAAAACCTTAAAACCCTAAAAACTCATGAAAACCCATAAAAATGAAAAAAAAACCATTAAAACCTATGATCCCTAAGACCCTAGAAATTACAAAAAAACCATAAAAACAATAAAACCATAAAATCCTAAAAATCTGTAAATTTTTTGAAAAACATAAAAACCCAAAAAACCCAAAAATCCTAAGAAAATATCAAAGACATAGAAACACTTATAATCCCTATAAAACATAAAAAATCATAAAAATACTAAAAACCACCAAAATCCCTAAATACTAAAAAATCATAAAAATACAAAAAAACCATAAAAAACATAAAAAACATAAAAAATATTGAGAAAAAATTAATAAAATATAAAAAACCTAAAAACTCTTTAAACCCCTAAAACCTAAATGCGCTAAAAACCCTAAAACACCCTAAATACCCTAAAACCACATAAAAATTATAAAAACACATAAAAATAGTAAAAAAATATAAAAACCCAAAAATACCCTAAAAACAATAAAAACTCTAAAAAACCTTTGAACCCTTAAAAACATTTGAAAACTCTAAGGCATTAAAAACCCTAAAACACGTAAAAAACCATAAAAATACAAACAAACTATAAAAACATGAAAAATCCCTAAAAATACAATAAAATATAAAAAACCCTAAAACCCTGAAAACCCTAAAGAAATTTCAAATAACACATAAAACCTCTAAAAACCTAAAAATGCTAAAACAAAATAAAACCATAAAATCATAAAACTATAAAACCCATAAATAACATCAAAAACAACTGAAAACTCTAAAATCCCTTCAATCCCCTAAAAATTTGGAAAACTCTAAAAACCCTTTAAACCCCCCAAAAATAAGAAAACCATTTAAAACTCGAAATAAATCAAAAAACCCAAAAAACCTTAAAACCCCTAAAACCCCAAAACCCCTAAAAACCCCAAACCCCTAAAAACCCCAAACCCCGTCAAAATCCCTAAAAATCCTAAAACCCATAAAATTCATAAAAAATCCTAAAAAATTACCAAACATTCCATAAAATGAAAAAACCCTATGAACCCTGAAAATCCCTAAGTAAGATTTTAAAAATATAAAACACGTAAAATCCCTAAAAACCTAAAAAACACTACAAACACAGAAAACCCATAAAAACATTAAAAAACATAAAAAACTTCTAAAAACCATAAAAATCTAAAAAACCTCTAAAACTCTTAAAAAACATAAAAACCCTAAAAATTTTAAATCCCATTTAAACCCTTAAAACTTTAAAAAACTCTTAAAACATTAATATATCATGACCCATCCCCAAGGGATCATGTTTTTACAAACCTATGCCCGTATCCCGAAGGCTAAGGGCTGGCGAATAGAGCCAAAGGTGCCAACCTGCAACTGGGAGGCATTATCCTGGATACTTGTATGCACACACATGCCCAACCATGTCCCAACTCACAAAAGGAAAATAGAATACCACTAAATAAACTGAGTGCAAGTAGAACTGAAAGAAAGTGGTCTAGAATACAAACCCAAGAATAAGTACTAAAAAATGTAAAAGTATGAAAAGTGATTTGATGACCATCTACAGTAAACCCCACCCGATCATGATAGTAGTGAAGCTACTGGAAGCTGAAGTAGTACGTCCTGTATGCCTTATCCTTTTGGGAACTTCCTGGTCCTACTCCCCCAAGTCCACCATCGCAACGTTCGTTCATCCCGTACCCCTTATCACCCCTATCGAAACGTCGGTCGTCTGCACCAGACACAACACTTGTGGGTGAAGCCAGTGAAGGGATGAGTAAAAAAGTACTTAGTAGGGACCCCAAAACAAAAATAAATAATATGCAGTGATTCCCCAAAGTATATCATAAAACCCAAGGCAACTAACACCAGGTATATTCTAGGGTAGTAACACTAGCATCCTCAGTCACAAAAGTCTAACTCCTCGGTCACTAGAGAACGCCTCCTCTATCGAGTAAAGTGGGCATTTCAGGTCACACAGAGCCACTTCCCACTAACCTTGAGATGTTTTGGTACTTATGCATGATAAATGCTGTCAGTATATTGGGTCACACAGAGCCACTCCCCACTATGGGTCTGTAGGGTCACACAGACTGCTTCCCATGTTGGCCAAACTGAGGTACCTCTTCTGTCGAGTACCGTGGGTCTTTCAGGTCACATAGAGCCACTCCTTACTATGGTCTTTCTGGGTCACATAGAGCTACTTCCCATTGGGCCATCCTCGAGTAGTATTCTAGTCTTACACAGCTGTAGGGTTCCATATATAGTGCGCTTGGGAGAACTACTCCTCAAGCCATTTGAATCTTCTCAACATCTATGAAAGTCACCAAAAAGAATTCTGAAAGATCCTACTCCTTGAGAGTATCCCAAATCCGCAAACAAATTGTCAATTAGACACTAAGATACCACGATACAAGTATTTTAGTAACCCTGAGGCCTTTTGCGATGGCCCCCGGTCTGACTCGGTCAGACCAACCTGACTAACTCGGATCAGGGGTTCTACATACCCCGGTTCATTATGATGGACCCCACATTAGCTTGTGTGGTTCGCGGTTAGTCTGGTCCAACATGGATACTGTTCCAGGCCCAATAGGCCTCACTAGACCCAACCCGGTTTGCCGAGGGTCTAGCCTGCCGAGTCACCCGGCGACCGGGCCTAGTCCGGGCCGACTCGAAGAGGGCATAGTTTCAGCCTTCAAGGTACAGGTTTGGATCACCGGTGCGGTCCATCCGACAGTGCAAGACCAACCCTATGGGGGTTTGCACCCCATCCGGTCCACAAGAGGCAGACCAGTCAGCCTCACATGATAGGGCCAGGAGCCGCGTCCGCAAGAGAAGGACCAGTTTTCCTCTCTTGATGTGTTCAAGAGCAGTGTTTATGCCTCGACATCACCTCGTGGGTTCATGTGGTTCACCTCCTCCACTACAGTCAAGAGACTGCATCCCGTCGTGTGGGACGTGGCTCAGTGTCGCGTTCGCTGTCCTCCAATGCGGTGAAGCGACCGCGTCTGTCGCCTCTAGCCAACGACTTATCCTGCAGCATTGTGGCCTGGTCCAGCCACAACTATTCGTCCTACACGCCATCATGGCGCACCTTCTCCCACCCATGGGCACCGCCGAGGGACACCTCTAGCAGTCACCGGTGCCACCGCCAGCGTTGGTGCCACCACCGGTGCTGGCACGCCGAGAGATTCTTTCGTGGACCACTAGGTCTGCACCGATTGTCCGTTCTTCGTGCTACTTGCACCAACATTTTCTAAGGATTTTCCTCTACACTACGAAGGTCTCAAAACTACCTTGTCATTAATTCTAACGTTTTTCCGTGAATAAAACCCAAGATGGAGGGGCTTAGGACTTGTTTGTGTCAGCTCGAGCCCTCCGCCCTAGAAGTTTACAAAACAAGGGAGGTCAAGGGATTTTAATTTGAACAACAAAGGTAATTAAATCTTAGATAAAGAAACCCCAAAGAAGTCACCCTCCCACAAGAATACATGGTCCATGGATTAACCTCTCCATGGGTTAATATGCATTCGTCCTTTAGAAATGGTTGAGGAATATCAACGAATCAAAAAACCCTACCTCTTTGAAGTTCATTGTCGCATGTTCGTTTGCGAGGGGTTAAGAGGTTGAGGTCACTTATTAGATCCAATCCTTGAAAGTCATGGAAAAGAAGATGATGTTCTTCCAGCCTTCTTCATTCTTTGTTGGGGTGGAATTCCGTCATAGGTTTTCCCTAGAATCCTTCTTTAATCCAGATTTTCCTAGCACGTCAATTATAAGTAGGAGTGCATCTTAGTATTCCCATTATGATGTGACGTTATGTCGTTACAATGTTTTATTTAAGAAATAGTGTCATTGTATGGCATCATTAAATAATCATTACATTGTATTTTTAATGAGCCATTAATGAGCCACATTGATGTGCATCGTCACCACCTTTTTTCTTCCCCACAACATCGTCGTCTTCCACTCCAAAATAAGAAATAAAATAAAATAATTCATTTAAATTATTTTATTATTTTTCATGAAAAATATGAAAAATAAATTTTCCATTCGGCCCTTTTCGGCCCATGTTAAGTCATTTTTAGGTGAATCCTAGCATTCTGAATTAAACTGTTCCCTTTTATATTTGATCCAAGTGATGGTTCAAAAGATAAAAAATCATGCTCGCACGTTTGCTGAACGTACCTTAAAAAAAGTTCAAAATTCTATTTCGGGCTATTTGGACCTCAGAATTACATGCTATCAAATTTCACAGTCTCAAAATAATTTCATATAAATAAAAAAATTATATTGAAATTATGAGATGTTACATTCTCCCCACCATAGGTATTTACGTCCCTAAAATCCAAAATAACAACTAAACCAAAATATGGGTGTACTGAGCATGAATCTGAGCCTCCAGATCCCATGTGCTCTGCTAAAGAATATCATGATTCCATAAGATACTCACTATAGGAATTGAATGTCCACGTAGGAATCGTTCCCGTCGATCCTCTATCTATATAGGGATCTTCGAAAACATCACCCCATCGTCAATGTCCAGCTCTCCCCAGTCAATGATTTTTGATGGATCATGCACGTACCGCCTCAGGTGCGACACATTGAAAAAATCATGCACTTAGTGAATATAGGGGGAAGATATAGGTAGTACGACGCCTCACCAACTCTGCTCTGAATCTGAAAAGGAAAGATGAACCTCAGAGATATCTTACCACCTCTGCCAAATCCTTGAAATCCTTGTCAGGGTGAGTTTTGAAGGAACACATGATATCCATCATCAAACTACACGGGTCTCCATCTCTTATCAGAATAATACTTATTCCTGCTCTTTTCAGTTATCATTTTCTCTTGGAGGATCTACACCTTCTCTGTGATATCCCGTACCAACTCTTGACCCATGAGTTTCAACTCCCCTTGGTCTATCCAGCATATGGGTGATCATAAAGGCCGCTCGTACAAGGCCTCAAATGGTTCCATGCCAATGATGGTGTGATAGTTTTTGTTGCATGAAAACTCCACCAGTGGTAGGTGGTCCTCCCAACCACGACCAAAGTCAAGGACGCATGCACGAAGCATGACCTACAAGGTCTGTATGGTCCGCTCTATCTAACCATCAGTATGGGGATGAGAAGTTATGCTCAAGAATAGATGCATCCCGAATGCCTCATGTAATACCTTCCACAAATGGGATGTAAATAAGGTGTCGTGATCTGAGATGATAGTCAAAGGCAGCCTGTGAATCCGCACAATCTTCTGGACGTAGAGGCATCCCAATCCAACTACCGCTCCCTACTCCCAAATGGGTGGGAAGTGATCAGACTTGGTGAGTCTATCAAAAATTTCCCAAATAGATTCATGACCTCTAGATGTACATGGTAACCACATCACGAAGTCTATCGAGATACCATCTCATTTCCACTATGATACCTCGAGTGTATGAGTTAAGCCTGTTGGAACTTGGTGTTCGACTTTCACTTGCTGAAATGTGTGGTATCATGAAACAGACCCAGCCACTGCTTTTATCATCCTTGGAAACAAGTACTAACGTTGGAGGTCCATGTACATCCTTTCCACTCCAGGATGTACCACTAGAGGGGAAGTATGGAACTCCCTCAATACCTCCTCCCGCAGCGCCATTGGTAATGAGGTTCACCCTATGAAAAAGATGACGTGTTCCTCACCTATCAAAAACCCATCATGAGCCCGTCCTAAGGAAATATGATAATGTTGGGCCACATATTCAATATCCCCAAGTTGTGCCTCCCTGAGACATTGTACATGGGGGGGAGTAATAGCCATCGACTATAGTTAAAAAGCTTCACCATCATCCAAAAGGTATACCTACATCACAGCTAACTTCTCTATCACCACACTCATTAGGTGAAACTCAGACCTCATGCTGAGCGCATATTCCATACCATTCCTATTTCCAGGATTTTATACTATCTCAAAATCATAGTCCTAGAGGAACTCTAGCCATCGCCTCTTTCTCAGGTTTAGGTCCTTCTGGGAGAAGATATAACTAATACACTTGCAGTCAGAGTGAACTGTATACCACTCACCCATAATGTAGTGCCACCACATCTTCAATGAAAAGACAACTACTACCAACTCTAGGTCGTGGGTCGCATAGTTATACTAATGTTTCCTCAAATTTTATGAGTTTTATGCGATCACTGCTTGCTCCAAAATTAGGACACAACCGATCTTGGTCGCGGATGCATCGCAGTAAACTACATACCCAACACCCTCCTATGGTATTCTCAATATGGGGGGTACTAGTCAGTCTTCGCTTCAGCTCCTGGAAACTGTGCTAGAATTTCTACATCCATACAAAGGGATTTTTTGTCAATTTAAATGACGATATGGGTTTTACTACCCTATAAAAGTTGGGCACGAACTTTTGATAGTAACCATACAGCCCCAAGAAGCTCTGCACCTCAGTCACTCTTCTGGGTGGCTCCCATGAAAGCATCACCTCTATATTTTCTGGATCTACTCCAAATCCAGACTTAGAGATGACATGTCCAATAAAGTGGACCTCTTGTATATAGAATTTACACTTCGAAAGATTACCGTAAATATTTTCTCTCAGAGTTTATCCCGAACTATCCGCAGGTGTGTAGCATGTTGTTCCTTCGAAGCTGAATACCCCAAGATTTCATCGATGAAGACCATGATGAACCCTTCGAGGTAGGGTTTTATGTTCATATTCCCGAGGCCCATTAACACTATTGGGGAATTAATCACTCCTAAAGGCATCATCAAGAACTCATAGTGACCATACCATCACCTGAAGGCTACCTTCGGTACATTCTCATCCCATACCCGAAGCTGGTGATAGCCTGATCTGAGGTCTATCTTTGAGAACCAATTAACTCACTTCAGTTAGTTGAAGTGGTCATCAATTCTCAATAGTGGGTACTTTTTCTTCATAGTCTCCTGGTTCCTGCACCAAAAATCCATGCACAACCTCAAACTCCCATTTTCCTTATTAGAAAAAAGCACTGGGGCTGCCCATGGTGAAACATTGGGCCTTACGAACCCCTTCTCTTGCAAGTCCTCCAGTTGTACGATTATCTCGTGAAGCTCTACAGGAGCCATTCGATATGACGGTGTGGATATAGGTGTCATCTTGGAAAACAGGTTGATACCAAATTCTACCTCTCTACGAGGAGGTAGCCCTGGAACCTCATCCGGAAAAACATCCTTGTACTCGTCCCCACCTAATGGGAAGGTTGGAATCCTCTCCTCCGCTGCACTGAGGGTGAGGGTAGCCAACTGTTTAGTGATCAGCTGTACCCTTCTATGAGATAGTCCATCCTATTCTTTAACGGTTTCCTTCTCAGCGGTGTAGAAAAACATGGTCCCATATTCATTGGCACACCACACTGTATGCCTACAACAGTCGATCTGAGAAGTATCTATCGATAACCATTCCATACCCAAGAGAACGTCATAAGGACTCAACGCTACTACAAGGAGATCCTATTTGAAGATATCACCTCCTTGGGTAATCTTAAATAGGTGACCCCAGAGTGTAATCGTCGAATCATCTCCTGTAGGAGCCTCTAGCTGTAAAGATCGAGCCAACAACTCCACCATAATCTATGATCCCCGAACGAGAGCTGTGGAATGAAAGGAGTGACTAGAAGCTATGTATATAAGTACTGCAACTAGTGTTGAGAAGACATAGATTGTACCTCAGATCATCTCTAGAGCACTGTGGTCGTATGCCTCTGATTCCTAGAGCTGAGCTTGCCCTTATCTTCCTACTCCCTGAGGTATGGGTGGACCACTTGGGGGTGGTCCCAGTAACATCTCAAACCATTTCCCACCGCCCATCACTCAGACAAATCCCCTTCCATGTCCGCCACCGTGTAGAACTCCTCACTCAAACTATTGCTGCTACCTCGGCATCCCCTCGACCGTCTGTCGGTCATCTGTACGGCAAGTCGGGTAGTCACGCTCCATGTGTCCCTGCCCGCCACACGCATAGCACTGCCTGGATACCTACCAACTCTCTCTGGACAGGGAGCCTCGCACCACCGAACCTGAGTCCTGGGGTCTTCCTCTGAAAGACCTAGCCTGCTGGGGCCCACGTTTCTACTATCTCCTGCCTTCCAATGACTTTGTTTCCTGGGGGTCTACTAGTAGCTCTAGATACGAGTTACTAATACGCAATGAAACTCTCTTTCATTAGGGATCGATCTAGCACCCCGACCTAGGTAGGGATGCAGAGAGACACCATCGAATCCTTGATCTCCCACCTGAGTCCCTGTTCAAAGGCTCGAGCCATGAAGAAAGGGTATCAAACCATATCTGTGGAGTAGCGAGAAATATCTGTGAACCTTGCCGAGTACTTGGTCCCCATCATGTTGTCCTTCTGTAGGCGAAGTAACTCTTGGATGCACACAAAGCGCAAGGTCGTGGGGAAAAACTCCTCCTAGAAAATCCTCTTGAATTAAAATCAAGTAAGGGTCGCCTCATCATGATTATGGATGGTCAAACTCCACCATCTCCCTGCCGAGCCCTGTAGAAGTCTCACTGCCAAGATCGCCATCAGGTTGGGTGGTGTCCTCCCAAAGAGAAAGACCCATATCACAGCCTCCAGCCAGTCCTCTACGACCTGAGGATCCATCTATCCTCAGAACCTGGGAGCTCTGTCTTTGAAACTCATGTAGAGAAATGAGCCTACGAATGTCCTCTACTGGAACTGCCGATAGTAGATGCTGATCATAGGGTGGTGGAAGCACAGGTGCATCACCCAGGGGGACCCATCTCTAGAACTTGTCCCTAAATAGATGCCTCGTTGATAGGTGGGTTGTCCTCACGACCTCGAATCAGGATCCAGGCTGGTCATCCACGTGGGATCCTGAGATAGATAATGATGTACCACAATTAGAAGGTTATAACTAGTGAGATGAATCTTATTTCAAAAATATGGAGTCACTTATGAAACCATTGTTTTCATGTATTAAGCTTAAAATAGAAATCAAGGTCCCGGTGTACGGATACATCGACCGCCACACCAACACTGGACTCCCTGAATTTGAAAGTCAAACTCATGACACTTGACACTATTTCCCCAATACAAACATCAGAATCCAGTTCTTTGAGGGGGAACCGACCACCCTCTGATTTCACTTTATCCCGACCTACCCCATGGGGCCTGTTCTATGACTACCCCAAGACCACCTCCAAAAGGATAAGGGCTGGAGACTTGCCCCGAAGGCATCAACCTGCAAGTTGGAGGCATTAGTCTAGATACCTAGAAACACACACACACACACACACACACACACACTCCCAACCATGTATCAACTCACAAAAGGGAAACATCATACAACAGAATAAACTGAGTGCAAGTACAACTGAAAGAAAGTGGTCTCAAATATAAACCCCAAAAAATTATTGAAAACTGTAAAGTATGAATAGTGCCATGATGGCCGTCTGTAATAAAACCCACCTAATCATGTGAGTAGTGAAGCTACTAGAATCCGAAGTAGTATGTCCTGTCTGCCCAGTCCTACTTAGCCCCATATGGTCCTAGGCCACCATGTCCACCATTGTAGGATTCGTCCATCCCATATCCATGAGCACCTCTGTCGAAACGTCATTTGTCTGTACTATACACCCCATGTGAGGATGAATCCCATGCTGGGGGTGATAGACATAGTACTCAGTAGGGACCAAAAAAACAAAATGAAAGAATACATAGTGATTTCGTCAATGTAAAGCACAAAACACAAGGCAACTCATTCCAGGTATATTCTAGGGTCGTAACAGTAGCATCCTCAGTCACAAACATCGAAATCCTCAACCACTGGAGAACAACTCCTATATTGAGTACAGTGGACCTTCTGGGTTACATAGATCCGCTCCCCACTAACCTTTAATTGATTTGGTACTCATCCTTAATGAGTATTGTGGGTATGAAGGGTAACACAGAGTAGCTCCCCACCATGGGCCTGCCGAGTCACACAGAGCCGCTTCCCACCTTGGCTAATCTGAGGTACTCCTCCTGTCGAGTATCGCGAGTCTGCTGGGTAACACAGAGCTGCTCCCCACCATGGTCCTACTGTCTGACACAGAGCCGCTTCCCACTGAACCATCCTCAACCAGTCTTCAGGTCTCAGCCAACCGCAGGGTTCCATACATAGAATTCTTTTGAGAACCACTTCTCAACCCATTCCTCACTTATAGGTGTTTATGAAATTCACTACAAAGAATGACATAAATCTTCCTCCTCGAGAGGGTCCCAACACCGCAAAAAACCTGTCAATCGGATGTACAATTTGCATGATACGAGCGTTTTAGTAACCACGGGACTGTTTGCGATGGGGCCCGATCCGACCCGATCGGACCGACCCGACTTACCCATCTCCGGGCTTCCACATACCACAGATCATTCTGACGGACCTGACTAGACCTGGAGTGGGTTGAGGCCGGTTTGGTCCGGCCTCACTGTTCCCAGCCCGGTTGGCCGAGGGTCCAGCCTACCGAGTCACCTGGCGACCCGGCCTAGTCCGTCCGGGCCCAAAGAAGGTGCAGGTCTATCCCAGTTGGTGTTGGTTCGACTCACCAGTGTGGTCCAGCCCGTACTACCTACCTGGCCTACTAGGGGTTCACGCCCCATGCTCTCTGTAAGAGGTGGATCAGTCTGCCTCATTGGATGTGGCTGATAGCCGTGTATGTGCCCCGCTATCACCACGTGGGTCGCCTCCTCCACCACATTCAAGCGACCATGGCCCGTAGAGTGGGACACGACTCGGGTCCAAGTCTGCTGCCTTCCAATGCAGTCAAGTGACAAAGTCCACCGGCTCGGTCGGAGGCTTCTCCTGCTGTACCGCGACCCGGTCCGGCTATGGCCTTTCGTTTGGCGCACTATCATGGAGTGACACCCCCCACCCGTGACCGTCACCGTGGACCAACGGTGCCACCACTGGCACCGGTGCGCCAGCAAATTCTTCTACGGTCCAACGGGGCCGCACCAGTGGTCTATTCTTTGTGTCGCTTGTGTCTGCATTTTCTGGGGAATGTTCTTTCCACTATGATGGTCTCAAAACCACCTTTCCGTCAATTCGAAAGGTTTTCCATGGAGAACACCCACGATGGAGGGGCTCGGGCCTTGATTGTGTTGGACCGGGCCCTCTAATTTAGAAGTTTACAAAACAAGGGAGGTCCGAAGATTTTAATTTGAACAACAAAGATAATTAAATCCCGGAAAAAGAAACCCCAATGAAGTCTCCCTCCCGAAAGAACGCACAGTCCGCAGATTGACCTGTTAATCCACATTCGTCATTTAAAAATGGATTGGGAAGATCAACGAGTGAAAACCCCTACTTATTTGTAGTTTTTTGTTGCATGTTCATCCTTAAGGTGTTAATATGTTGACATCGCTTCTCGGCTCCGATATGCGAAAGGCGTGATGAAGAAAATGATGTTCCACTGGCGTTCTTCGTTCTTTGCTGGGGTGGAAGTCTGTTAGAGGTTCGCCAGAGAAGCCTCCAATTTCTTTAATCTATATTTTCCCAGCGCGTCGAATTATAAATAGGAAAATGTTGCAGCGTTCCCATTTTGATTCGACGTCGCATTGTTACACTATTTTAATTAAGAAATAGCGTCGTTGTTATGCATCAATATAACATCGTTACTCTATGAGTTTAAAGAGCCATTAATGAAGCTCATTGGTGCACATCGTCGCCACTCTGTCGTTTCCCTACAACGTCTCTGTCCGCCAGTCCAAAATGAGAAAGAAAATAAAATAATTCATTTAAATTATTTTATTATTTATCTCAAGAAGTTTGAAAAATAAATTTTTTGTTCGGCCCTTGCCGACTGAAGTTAAGTTACTTTTAGGCAAATCCCAATGTTCTGAATTCATCAGGGCCGTCAGATTTTTAATCCGAGCGATGGTTCAAAAGATAAAAAATCCCACATGTACATTTACTGAACATACCATAAAAAAAAGTCAAAATTTTGTTTCGGGTTCTCTGGGCCTCGGAATTATGTGTCGTCGAATTTGGCGGTTTCAAAATAATTCCATATAAATAAAAAAATTACATCAAAATTCTGAGACGTTACATAAAAAACCAGAAAAACAAAATAAAACTACGGAAAAAATGTCCTTTTGCGACGGTTTATTTGCGATAGGAATATATATCGTCACATATCGTCTATTGAAAAGATTATTTGTGATGGGGAAAATAACCCGTCACAAATGAGTAGTCATTTATGAAGGGAAAAGGGGCCATGTTGCAAAAGGTTTGGTGTGGATTGCGTACAAAACCGCGGGATGAGTATTTGCGATGGGGGTGCCTCTCCATCACAAATACCCTATGACGGAAAATACTATTTGCGACGGGGAGGTACCCCCCATCACAAATTCCCAATGATAGTAAATACTATTTGTAATGAGATATGCCCCTGTCGCAAGTAGTGTGTTGGCATGTCACTATTTACGATAGGTCCCATCACAAATATCCTTTTAACCGCCGACAGTAATTAATGCATCCAAAGGTATTTGCGACGGGTCTATGGACACAAATAGTCCCATAAAAAATAATCTAACCTATATATACCCATCATCCGTTTTTCCTTCTTCCACTCTATTCATGCTTTCCCTATCTCTCTAAACTCTAATTTTAGAGTTAAAATTTCGCTGAGTTAAATTTCTCGTTACAAACAGATTTTGAAGTCATCTAAACAAATAAGAGATCAAGTTTAATGGTATTTATGTTTTATTTATTTTAATATTTATTTCATTTTTTATATTAATTTTAATTGTTGTTAATTAGTTGTAATTAAATTAGATTTAGATTATTTTTGTATCAGTATTTATTTGTAGTAATAAATTGAAATTATTAGTGCTAATTATTAATAATTAGTGGTAATTAGGAATTATTAACAATAATCAGTAATGAATATAAATAATTAGCAGTAGTTAGTAATTTGTAGCAAAAATTAGCATTAATTAATTGTAATTAACGCTAATTAGTAATTATTAGCGGTAATTAGTAATAATTTGGAATAAATACTAATAATTAATAATAAATAGTAATAAATACTAATAATTACTAATGCATATTAATAATTAGTAATAATTACTGATAATTAGTAAAATATAGTAAAAATTAGGAAAAAAATAAGAACAAATAGTAATAATTAGTAACAAATAGTAATGGTTAGTTAGAATTACTAATAAATAGTAATAAATACTAACAGTTCGGAATAATTAGAAATAATTAGTAATAATTAGCAATAATTTGTAATAATTACCAATAATTAGCAATAAATAACAATAAATGGTAACAATTAGCGGTAATTAGTTATAATTTGGAATAAATAGTAATAATTAGTAAAAAAAATATTAATAAATACTAAAAATTAGTAATAATTAATAATAATTAGTAATAATTACTAATAATTAGTAATAATTACTAATAATTAGTAATAAGTTCTAATAAACAGTAATAATTACAAATAAATAGTAATATTTACTAATAATTAGTTAAAAATAGTAAAAATTAGTAAAAAATAGTCACAAATACTAATAATTAGTAAAAAATACTAATAATTAGTAACAAATAATAATAATTAGTAACAGATACAAATAATTAGTAACAAATACTAATAATTAGTAATAAATATTAATAAATACTAATGAATACTAATAATTAGTAATAGTTAGCAATAATTTGTAATAATTAGAAATAATTAGTAATAATTAGAAATAAATAGTAGTAATTAGCAATAATTAGAAAAAATTAGTATAATTAGTAATAATTAGTAATAATTAGCAATAATTAGTAATAATTAGCAATAGATAGCAATAAATAGAAACAATTATCAATAAAAACTAATAATTAGCAACAAATACTAATAATTAGCAAAAAATACAAATAAATAGAAAAAAATACTAATAATTAGCAACAAATACAAATAATTAGCAACAAATTCTAGAAACTAGAAATAAATACTAATAATTTGCAACAAATACTTATAATTAGTAACAAATTCAAATAATTTGAAACAAATACTAATAATTAGTAACAAATACTAATAATTAGTAAGAAATAATAATAATTAGTAATAAATACTAATAATTATTAATAAATACAAATAATTTTTAATAGTTAGTAATTAATTATTAATAATTAGTACTAATTATCATTAATTAGTAATAAATATTAATAAATAGTGATAATTGGTAATAAATAGTAACAAATAGTAATAAATAGTAATAAATACTAATAATTAGTAATAAATACTCATAATTAAAAACAAATAGTAACAGTTAATAAAAAATAGTAATAATAAGTAAAAAATAGTAATAATTAGTAAAAAATCCCAATTATTAGTAAAAAAGTAATAATTAGTAAAAATAGCAATAAATACCAATAATTAGTAATAAATACTAATAATTTGTAATAATTAGTAATAATTAGAAATAATTAGTAATAATTTGTAATATTTAGTAATAATTAGTAATAATTAGTAATAGTTAGTCCTAATTATTCATAATTAGTAATAATACTAATAAATACTAATAAATACTAATAATTAGTAATAATTAGAAATAAATATTAATAATTAGAAATAATTACTAATAATTTCAGATAATTACCAATAATTGGGAATAATTAGTAATAATTAATAATAATTTGAAAAATTAAAAATAAATTGAAACAATTAGTAATAAATAGAGATGATTGTAATAAATTTTATGAACTTGGCATAATTTCTAGTAGATTGGTAGTACTCTTTTTGGTCGATGAATCTTCTCCTTTCAACTCCCACCGACTAAAAATATTATGAAAAATGTGCTCTTATGTATGCATATCCAATATCGTATTCATGAGATTTGATATGCATCTATAGGACCACATTTTCTAGATTATGTTTTCAGGTGGTGATAGTTGAAAGAAGATGATTCGTCGACAAAAAGGGGGCTCTTTTGTCTGAAGAATCATTTACTTGCATCTTTATCACACTGAAATCATAATGAAGAATCTAGTTGGTGGTATGCTTATACATTCTCATATGCATTATAATAGATTTGGGTACCTCCTAGAATATTATTCATTATTATTTCATTATGAGAAAGTTACAAGTAAATGAGACATTGGACAAAAGAGAAGATGCCAATCCACTGGAAATTTTGTCGCTCATAATTAGTGGTAATTTATAAGAAGTAGCTGTAATTTTTTTCTTCTATTTATTGGATAGTGTTTTTATTATTTCAAATTATTCAAAAAATTAATGATTTTATAATTTTTAGAAAAATATGGAAAAAGGATATCGACAATAATCATTATTAGATGACCAAACTTGGAAAAATTAGTGCGGAAATCTAAACAGTACTAATTTAAATTCTAAATATATTGAGGGTGTTGAAGCTTTCTGATCATTTTCATCATCAATACTAGAATTTTTTTAAAAGGCACAAATAAGTGTCCTTGTAAAAAATGTGCTCTGAGAACATTTGAAACATTTGAAAATGTTGGGGGAAATATTTTGCATTTTGGTTTTCAACCATATTATGGGTTTTTGGTATCCACACGGTGAATGTAATTCTAGAGAAGAGACTAATAATTTGATTCTGGAAACATCACAGTTTCAAAATTTAGTACATGATTTTGTAGTTCCATCTGTTCAACAAACTGAAAATCTGGATGATATTTATTTTACTCCTGAGTTGGAACCATATGAATTTTTTGAGTTCTTGAGGTATACTAAGGATGCATTATATCCTGGTTGTAATATAAGAAAATTAGAAGTGGATACAAAAATTATGGCTATTAAATCAGATAATGGAATGCCAAACAACAGTTTTGATCAGATATTTTCTTTGGTTAAAACACTATTACATGAAAGAAATGTGTTGCCTATAAATTACTATGATAGCAAGAGGCTAATTTTTAATCTAGGACTTAGTTATCTGAAGATTCATGCATATTAAAATGATTGCATCTTATATTCTGGTGAAAATTATTCGTTGGATAATTGTCCCACATGTGGATAATCGAGGTATAAAGAAGCTCAATTAGGGATGTCTGGATCGATTCTTGTAAAACAGTTGAGATATTTCCCACTTACACCTAGGTTGCATCGTTTATTTATTTCTCATAACACAATGACAATGATTTCATGGAATAAAACCAAGATTTACACTTATAAAAGCTTGAATCATACATATTATGGTGATTCATGGAAACATTTTGACTAAGTGATTATATATTTTTCTTTAAAAGACCAAAACGTTTGTTTGTGTCTTTTTACTGGCGATTTCTGTCCATTTGGTTCTTATATTAGTCAATATTCATGTTGGCCTATTTTTATAACTCTGTAAAATTTACCTCCCAAGGTGTTGATGGAGGAGACTTATATAATTTTGACCTTATTAATCCCAGGATATCCAAACAAGAATATTTATTTTATTTTAATCCATTTATTGATGAGTTAAATTCATTATCGAGTAATGGTGTCAGTACATATGATGTTTATGTGAAATAAAATATCCTACTTAAAGCTGCATCAATGTAAAAAACTAGTGAATTTATGGCATATGGCATGTTAACTGGTTGGAGTACATATGATCTAAAATCATGTTCTTACTATATGGGAGGAACAAAAGAATTTTTGCTCATTAATAGAAAAAACCTTTCTATTTTAACTATCATTAAAGATTTCTTCCAACCGATCATCCTTTTTTAAGGAAAAAATATCATTTGAGAAAAGGCACAATGAAAATGGTTGGACCACCAAAAATGATCTCAGGTACATAGTTAATATCAATTTTATTTTCATTACCTTCCATCACATTTGGACCAACAATAAACTAGTATAAAAATCATGGCTTTGGGAACGAACATAATTGGATAAAACATGTAATTTTTTTGGGATATTCCATGTTGGTTAGATTTGTTTATCTGCCACATGTTAGATGTCTTGCATTTTGAGAAGAACTATCTTGATAATTTATTTCATATAGTTTTTCATACACCAGTTACAACCAAAGATAATGTAAAAGTGTGATTAGATTTTTCCCAAATTTACAGGTGACCAGAACTTGAACTATTTGAAAATGTCAGATCATAAAGGTTAATAAATACAAAAGTAGCTCAAACACTGTCCAAAGAGAGTCTCTTATTATTTTGTTAGAAGATTTCATATTTAAGACTTCCAAATGTCTATACTTCCAATTTGAGAAATGTGTTAGGAATAGTCATATTCCCAAATTAAGAAGTCATAACTGTCATGTTATAATGGAAAGACTTATGACAATTTGATTAAGAGGTTTGTTGAATTCTATGGCTTGGGATTCTATAACAAACAAATCATATTTTTTCTGATACATTTGTTCGTAAAAAATAGACTACAATGTAATATGAAAACCGGAAGAAGATTTTGTTTTAATTATATGTAAACTAGAAAAAATCTTTCCACTGGCTTTCTTTGACTCAATAGAACATTTGATATTACCATTTCCACATGAAGACAAATTTAGAGGTCTGGTATAGTTTTGATTGATGTTCACATTTTAGATATGTATGCATAAATTGAATAAAAAAGTATGTAATAAATCAGAAGTTGAAGGGTCAATTGCTGAAGCTTATTTGCAAGAGGAAAGTTCTTTTTTCTACTCCAATTATTTTTGAATTTTAATATCCCTAAAAATAGAACCGCATGGGATAGAACGATGGGAATGTGGATGATGAAAGGGAAATAAATTATCATTTTTTAATCATCTATACCTTGGCATTAGTGGAGTTCATGAATGATGGATTTCAAATTATGAATATCATAGAGCTCATACATATGTTCTACTAAATTGTGAAGAAATGAAATCATTTATACTATGAGTGCTTCTATCACTTCTTTTATAAATTATATTAAATTATGTAAAATTATTTTATTTTAGGTTATATAATAATCATATTAAGAAATATTTTCCACAAATTATAGTAGCTGATCTTGACGAATGTTTATTTTTTTCTTAATTTTTTAAAAAACCGGTATCATAAATTATTGATTTTTAATATATCAATTCAGTTTATTAATTATTATATTGAAAATTGTTTTAAAAAATTTTAGGTGTCTTAAAATGCTAATAAAATTGATAAGTGACTATTTGTATTGAGTAACCCACCATCCAAAATGAATAAATCATATAATGCATATGTGGTTAATGATTTTCGATTTCATACACATGCATATGAGGAATCTAAAAAAATAATGAAAAGTGGAGTTTTCTTAAAAGGATTTGATCATAGAAGAACTAAAGATGACTTTTACAGAATGATGGATAAAATTATTAAACTGTGTTATCTAGGAAAAAATTACATAATGATGTTTAAATATTAGTGGTTGGATATCGAGAGAGGCTTGTGTGTTCATCAGACTCATGGAATAATTGATACTAAATATACAAGTCTTCTTGCAGTAAATGAACCATTTTTACTTGCTCAACTGGCACATCAAATTTATTATGCAATGTACTATGCTACATCAAGAGACTTGATTGATTGGCGGAGTATAATAAAAATCTAATTTCAGGAAAATCATTTTACTTAAAGTTAATTTTGTTTCACTGAAGTAAAAGGAATTAAAATTTTTCAAGAGACTACTCAAAATAGATATTTTTTTACAAAGAGACATGAACATCGATGATGAAACCCCACAATGAAGGGTCGATCATGACGATGATGTTAATGATGTCACAAATTAATTTGAAATGAAAATAGACGATGAATATAAAAATTATATGTATATTTATGATGCTAAGGAGGAATATGAATACATTGACATCGTCATATATGAAGATGATGATGAAGGTTAAAATTGACACAATTAAATGTTGGTTATAATTATAACTAATATGTATCTATATATAATAGTTATTTTCAAGTATTTTCTTACAAAAATCATTTTTTGTTTCATAAGGACAATAATATATTTCATAAGTAGTAGGATTCTAAGCTACCTTTAGATGAGGAGGATTTGGGATCATCTGACCCTCAACCAACTAGAGGTTCATGGGTTACATGGAGGGAGCGCGGTCTTTCACGAATAATGATTCCTGACCCTAACCTAAGCGACATCTGTTCCATGCCTTAGATCCACACACATGGATTTTTGGTAACCTGTGTATTTTAGTTAGCTTTCCTAAATTTATTTATATACTTATTTTTTTATTATTTGTTTTTTTCATAGTTTTTTTCATATAGTTGTTGGATAGGAGACTGATATCTTGCACAATTATTTTTCTCAGCCATGGATCATATGAGAACAGATTCCCACTGATGCACAACTCAGAATGTTCGATCATTGGATGGTACATAAATAAATAATATTTATTTTAAAATTTATTACATTAATAACTTTATATTTTAAATTATTTTTAGGGTTTATGGTATCTCATCAATGATAGCATTTGGGATGCTATCCACGCGGCATGAGAGGTGTCTATGCGTGACCATTTCTGTCTGTTTTTTGAACAATCTGATGAGGAAGTCCAAGAATAAAGCAAGAGTGATAGTATTTGATGAGTTGTATAGGGCCCACCAACCAGAGTACATTTAATCTCACATTTTGGATGGATTATGTTCACACTGGTTTGGTAGTGGATTTCAGAGGATATCTTCATTAGGTCGATAGAATCGGGGGAGACAGGAGGTGACACATCGAGTCGGTAGCCATACATTCAATACACATAGAGAGCATTTGGTAAGTATTTTTTTTAAATATTTTATATAATGCTAAATATAAATAGTTTATTTAATATTCATATAGGCAGCCAAACAGCTTGATATTATTGAGTACGACGTTTAGCGTATGATTTACTGTGATCTAGCCACTAGAGAGATTAGAGGTGATCGCCATCATTGGATTGTGGTTAGTATTATTTCATTATCAATTTGAAAATTAACTTTATATAATATTTTCACTATTTAAAATTCAAATTGGAACTGAAGGAGTCATATGAGGATGCAACCTCTAAGTCACCTAATGAGAGTCAGGCCGAGACAACTATTTAGACTAGTGCCCACCATTTTGATGAGGCGACATGGATGCAGGCGACTAATTATTCCTTCAAGAAGGGCTGAGTAGTTGGCATCGACTCTCATTTGACTCTTGGGACTTATTTTGATACTGTTGTGATGTCATCATCCATTTTGAGAGGAGATCGTGGAGAGGCATTATCTTCTCGCTCACGATATTAGGTTCACCTGCGAGATCAGAGTGATCTTATAGAGAGTTTGCATAAGGAGAAAGAGGAGATGAATCAGGATCACCAAGTGCATGAGGAGGAGCGCCGATGACATCAACAGTAGTATGAGGAGTAGATGCATCGATGGAAGCAATAGAAGCACGATATGATGGAGTACATGCACCATCTGACTCGTAGTTTAAGGATGGAGTTTCCTCCATCATCTTCTCCAGCTCCTCCACCTCCTCCAGAAGACCACCCCCTAGTGATTTTTTTCATGTTAAAAACATTTGAATTCATTTTTTTGTAATATTAACTATTTACAGTTTCTATCTTTTATATTCATGCGAATATTGCAAAATTTATTTTTTTTTTAATTTTTAATTTTTAATATTTTAATAGTTTAATATTTAGTATTAGTATTATGTTCTTAATATTTTTTTATTTTACTAATAATAATAATAATTTTTTATTATTTTTTTATATTTTTTTGAATATTGAGAATTTTAATATTTTTTAATTTTTTAATTATTTTAATAATATTAAAATTATTTTTTTTCTTAAATATTAATAATAGTTACATTATAATATTATTAGTGTTATCCTGTTATTATTATTATAGTAATATTTTAATTTATATTATTAATTTTAGTATTATTATTATATAATATATTATTATTTACACTAATAGTACTAATATTATTATTAATTTCTAATATTAATTTATCAAAATTTTATTTGAATATATTTTTTTTTATTTTATTATGTATTTGCAATGGGACCTTTTTTGACTGTTTCCCATCACAAATAGTTTAAATATTTTTAAATAACTATTTGTGATGGGAAAATGGGCCCTTCACAAATACTTTTTTATGAAGAGCCTATCGAAAAAAGGTTTTTTTTATAAAAATGGAGAACTATTTATGACGGGATGATTTCCCATCACAAATAAACTATTTGCAACACTGTTTTCAATGATCTATTTGTGATGGGACCCCATCACTAAAGGTCATTTGCAATGGGATCCCATCGCAAATAAGCCATCGCAAATACCTCAAATTCGAGTAGTGAAAAATCCAAAAAACTATTGAATCCCTAATTACACTAAAGACCCCTAAAACCCATAAAAATACCTAAATACTAAAAAAACAATAAAATGATAAAAAATCCCAAAAAATCCAAAAAAACATTAAAAACCTAAAATCCCTAAAAAATATTAAAAAAAACACTAAAACCCCTAAAAATGTAAAAAAAATTAAAAACTCTAAAAAGACACATGAAACCCAAAAATCAACTAAAAACCATAAACCCCTAATAGCCATAGAAAACCATAAAAAACAATAAAACCCCCAAAAGTCTAAATCCACTAAAATCCCCAAAAAACATAAAAAAATCTAAAAAAATTAAAAACCCTAAAAAACTCAAAAAACCCCTAAAAACCCAAACACAACAAAAAATTTAATTCCCCAAGAAAACCATAAAAACCTCAAAACCCCTAAAACACTAAAAACCATAAGAATCATAAAAAATACCTCTAAATCCTTTTAAATCATAAAAAACCATAAAAACCATGAAAAATCTAAGACAAATTTAAAAATCTATAAACACTTAAAGAACTTAAAAAATCCTAAAATGCTAAAAACCCTAAAAACCCAAAAAAACCATAAAAAAACCCAATAAATATAAAAAACCATAAACACCCTAAAAAGTGTAAAAACCCTAAAAACTCATAGAAACCATAAAACCTAATAAAAACTCTAAACCACTTTAAACTCCTAAATTTCTTGAAAAAATAGAAACATATCGAAAAACATAAAAAACTCAAAAAACCAGAAAACACAGAAAAACCACAAAAACATAAAATCCTTTAAATCTCCCAAATTCCTAAAAACCCAAGAAAATATAAAACTACAAAAAAATCACTAAAAATCCTTACAGACGTAAAAAACCCTAAAACTGTGAAAAACCCGAACAAAATCTTAACAACATAAAACACTTTAAACCACTAAGAACATAAAAACACTAAAATGCCTAAAAATCACTAAAAACCATAAAACACATAAAAAAAATAAAAAACCATAAAAACACATAAAAACATAAAAACCACTAAAATCACTAAAAACCCATCAAACCCCAAAAAATGTTAAAAAACTCAAAAAAATATTAAAAATTCAAAAAACTCAAAATACCCTAACAACCCAAAAAACTATTAAGACACTAAAACCCCTAAAACTCTAAAAATACCTAAAACCCCTCAAAACAATATAGTTACTAAGAAATAACTAAAAATCCGTAAAATATAAAAACCCTAATATCCCTAAAAAAACCTAAGAAAACCATAAAAACCAAAAAATTCTTAAAACTCCATAATCCAAAAAAATTCTAAAAACCCTATAAAACCTTAAAACCCCAAAAAACCGAAAACTCTCAGAATCCATAAAAATTATAAAAATCCATAAAAATCCTATAAAATATCTAAGAATCCCTAAGCACATAAAAAAAATTAAAAACCCTGAAAAACCTAAAGAAATTGATAAAAAAATAAAAACGCTTAAAACCACTAAAAAACCTAAAATGCTAAAAACACCAACGACCATAAAATCACTAAAACCCCTAAAAACAAAAAAAAATAAAACCATTAAAACCCCTAAAACACATAAAAACCATTAAAATCACTAATAATCCTTTAAACCAATAAATGGGGTAAAAAAATACTAAAAACCGTAAAATCCCTAGAAAACTAAAAAAACCCTAAAAAACCAAAAACACTTTAAAAACCCCCAAAAAACCATGAAGCCCTTAAAATTCCATAGAAACTCGAAAAAAGAATAGAAATTGTAAAATACTTAAAATTACCTAAAGTTTAAAAAATCCCCAAAACCCCAAATAAAATTTATAACCCAAAAAAACACATAAAACTTTTCAAAATCATAAAAAACATGTTAAACTGAAAAATACCCATAAACCCCAATAAAACGCGTAAAAACCATTAAAATACATAAAAACCTTTAAAACCTTGAAACCCCATAAAACCCTAAAACCATAACAAAACTATAAAAACCCACAAAACCCCTAAAATATTTAAAAACTACAAAAAACATTAAAAACTCCTAAAACCCTAAAAATCAAAAATACAATAAAAAACATAAACACCCTAAAATACCTAAAAACCATCGAATCCCTAAAAACCATAAAAACTATAAAAATCCTAAAAATCACTAGAAACATAAAAAAACCCTAATCAACCATAAGAAAACATTTAAAACTAAAAAAATTAAAACCCTAAAATCCTAAAAATGATAAAAACCCTAAAAATGACTAAAAAGTCTATAAACCCTTTAGAATTATAATAGTGATAATAAAACTCTAAAGACTTTTAAAACAAAAAAAATCTAAAAAATGAAAAATACCCACAATACCATAAAATCCACAAAACCTCTAGAAACCCCTAAAAATTATCAAAATTCCTAAAAATCGAAAAAAGCTAAAAAATCCTAAAAAATACATAAAATTCCAAAAACTTTAACAAAATATAAAAAACCTGGAAAAGCCTAAGAAAACATTAAAAACTGAAAATACACATAAATCCTATGTAAAACCAAAAAGAATCTAAAACCCCTAAAATACCACAGAATCACTAAAAACCCATAAAACCCCTCAAAATCATTAAAAACCCAGAAATGAAGAATTCTCTAAAAAATCCCAAGAAATATATAAATATGTAAAAAACCCTAAGCACCCTGAAAAAACATTAGAAAACCATAAAACTATAAAAAAACTTAAAACCCAAAAAAATCAAAAAAATTTAGAACTCTAGAAGTCCCCTTAAATGATAAAACCCCTAAAAACATAAAAAACCATAAAGACCTTTAGTAATTCATTAATCCCATAAATACTAAGAAACCCTGAAAAAATAAAAAACCAATTAAAACCCCAAAACATAAAAAAAATTTAAGGAAAAAATTCCTTCATGACCTCTAAAACCCTAAAAAACCATAAAAACCCTTAAAAACCAAAAAATCTCAAAAAACAAAAAATTCCAAAAACCCCTAAAACCCAATGAAAACCATAAAACATTAAAACACTTAAAACCCCTAAAATCATAAAAACATTAAAAACCCTAAAACCCCTAAAAATCCCTAAAATCCCTAAAATCCATAAAAACCCCTAAAAACCATAAAAACCCCTAAAACCCACTAAAAACCCTTAATCTCCTAAAATGGTTAAAAAAATATAAAACCATGAAAACCCAAAAAATTCAAAAAACCCCATAAATAAGAAAAATAACAAAAGAAACCTAAAATCAAAAAAATCCTAAAACCCCTCAAAATCCATTAAAACCTTACAAATAGTAAAAATCATAAAAAATCCTAAAAATCTCAAAAAACATAAAAAACACTAAAAACCTAGAAAATCCCATAGAAAAACATTAAAAGAAAAGAACATATCCAACACCTAAAAATATAAAATATTCTAAAAATGCAAAAAACCCTTAAAATCCATAAAACCTCATCAAAATCCAAAATAAAATTAAACAAATTTAAAATATAAACAATCTCAAAAAATCACAAAAAACATAAAATACCCTAAAAACTCTGAAAACCCTTAGAAAACCTTCAAACCCAAAAAAGTCATAAAACCCCTAAGAACCACAGTAAGAACCAAAAAAGAAAATAAAAACCCCAAAAATATTTGAACGATATAAAACCCCTTAAAACCCTAGAAAACATTAAATATCAATAAGAACCGTAAAAAATAACAAAAACTCTAAAAACCCATTAAATCTATAAACATGTTATAAAAATCTAAAACCCCACAAAAAACCAAAAAACTATTAAAATCAATAAAAGGCCAAAACACCATATAAACCCTAAAACCCCTATAAACTCTAAAACCCTCAATTTCCTTAAAATCACTAAAAATATAAAGAATCATGAAAATCATAAGAAAACTTTTAAAACCTAAAAACACATAAAACTCATATAAAACCTTTTAAAATTCTAAAACCCTAAAAACAATAAAACAAAAAATAACAATAAATCTCCTAAAAATCATAAAAACCCCTTAAAATTATAAAGACCCCTAAAACCCCACTGAAAATGTAAAAACCCTTTGTACCACTAAAATGTTAAAAAAATCAAAAAAAAAACGTAAGAAATAAAAAACCCCAAAACCCATAAAACCATAAAACCCTCAAATCCCTAAAAACCGTAAAAACCATAAAGATCCTAATGAATCCTAAAAATCCATTAAAATGTAAAAACCTCCAAAAAACTCTGAAATCCCTAAAAACCCATAAAAACCAAAAAACAATTAAAACCCCTAAAAATAAAAAAAGTTATAAAAACCCTAAAAACCAATAAAACCCTGATACCCCTAAAAACCATAAAACCCATGAAAACCATTAAAACCCTAAAAACCCATAGATAAATATCAAAACTCTTTACACCAAAAAAATATTAAAAACTCTAACATCCCATTATCACCCTCAAAAACTCAAAAAACCTATAATAACCCAAAAAACAATAAAACGCTTAAAAATCAAAAAAACCCTTAAACTCCTAAAAATACCTATAAACCCTAAAAATCCATAAAATAGCTAAAATGCCTAAAATCCTTAAAAATGTAAAAAACCAAAAAAACCATAAAAAACATGAAAAACCTAAAAACACTTAAAAACCCTAAAGACCCGAAAAATGCTAAAAACTCTAAATAAACCCTAAAAAACCTAATTTTTTTGCAACCCCTAAAAAACCTTAAAACCAATAAAAACACTAAAAATTACTAAAAGGACTCGAAAAATACATAAATACATAAAAATCATAAAAAACCTAAAACCCCCAATGAAAACATTAAAATCCTAAAAAACATAAAACCTATAAATACCTAAAAAATAATAAAAACAATAAAAAAACCTAAAATCCCTAAATACCATAAATCTCCTTAAAATCATTAAATCACTAAAAAACCTCAAAAGCATAAAACCACTAAAAACTCTAAACCACCTTTTAACCCCTATTTTTTTGAAAGTCTAAAACCCTTACAAACATTAAAAAACTCAAAATACAGCCTAAAACCCTCAAAACAATATCTTAAAAACACTAAACACCCTAAAAACCACCATAGTCCCTAATAAACTTCGAAAAACACTAAAAAGTAAATAAAACCCTAAAACCAATAAAAATTTTAAAACCCTTTGAACACCTAGAATCATTAAAAAACTCTAAAACTATTAATAAAAATAAAAAAAATAGAACAACAAAAAACAAAATACTAAACCCTATGTAACCTAAAAACACTAAATACCTCGAAATCCCTAAAACCACTAAAAACACAAAAATCCTAAAAAGAGGTTAAATTCCATAAAATGTAAAAATCCTAAAATCCCTAAAAACAGTATGTAATCCCTAAAAACATAAACACACTTAAATCCCAAAGAAATCTAAAATTTTCTAAAAACCCAAAAAACCTTTAAATAATAAAAAATCCTAAAACCCTCAAAATCCCTAAAAAACCTAAAAACAACAAAAATCCTCAAAATCCCTAAAAATAGCTAAAATTGAGTAAACCCTAAACACATAAAACCCCTAAAAATATAGAAAATGTTAAAAACACCAAAAATAGTTGAAACCCCAAATAACCTTAAAAACCCATAGGAGTACTATAAAACTACAAAAAACTATAAAAACCATTTAAACCCCTAAAAACATTAAAAAAACTAAAAAAACATAATAAATCAATAAAAATAAAAAACCCCAAAATCAAAAAAAGACCATAAAAACCATAAAACCCTCAAAATCTATAGATACCCTAAAAACCAAAAAAATATAAAAAACACTAAATATTCCTAAAATCATAAAACCCCTAAAACCATAATAAATGAAAAACTCCTTAAAACTAGAAAAATACTTAAAACCCCTAAAATTGATAAAATTATAAAACCACTAGAATGATACAAAATCCCTAAAAGCCATAAAAATCCATAAATTCCCTAAAAGCCATAAGAAATCCTAAAACCCCATAAAAACCAAAAAAAACTAATAAAAAATAAAAAACCCATTTACACCCATATAAACATTAAAAATATAATAAAAATTAAAACCCTAATAAAATCATTGAAACTCTAAAAAACCAAAAAAACCATAAAACAACAAAAACACAAAAAAATAACCCTAGAAACCATCAAAATCTACAAACACCATAAAAATAAAAAAAACTAAAAATTCCGAAAAAATTTAAAGAACCCAAAAACCCTAGAGAAATCTAAATAATCATTAAAAGCCTAAAAATCACTAAAAACCCTAAAACTCTAAAAATTATAAAACCCATAAAAATTCCTAAAAACCATAAATACCCATAAGAATCCTAAAAATCCATAAAACCATTCAAAACCTAAAAAACCCAAAAACCCTAAGGAAACCATACAAACCTAAAAACATGTAAAACTCTTAAAAATTATAGAAATGATAAAAATAATAAATGTCAGTAAAATCCCTAAAATCCCTGAAAACCATAAAAACCGTAAAATACCTAAAACTCATAAAAACCCTAAAAATCATTAAAAACTCTTACAAACCTTTAAAATCGTATTTTTTTAAAAAAAATATTAAAATAAAAATAAAAACCCTAAGACAATAAAAAATACACTAAAAACTCAAAAACCAATCAAACAACAAAAAAAACTGAAGAACCCCTCAAAAATAGTAAAATACATAAAAACCATAAAAACCTTAAAATATCTAAAAACCTAAAAAACCCAGAAAATCCAGAAAACCTTGAAAATCACTAAGAAATCCCTAAAAACATAAACACTTAAAACTCATAAAAAACCTAAAAAACCTAAAAAACATAAAATCCTTAAACCCCTAAAAAAACATTAAAAACCCTGAAATTATCTAAAATGCGAAAAATCCATAAAAAACCTAAAAAAATTCCCTAGAAAGGTAAAAAAATGAAAAACCCAGAAAAACACTAATAAATCCTTAAATAACTAAAACAACTTAAAACTCCAAAGAACCAAAATATGCTAAAAACACCAAATGACCCTAAAACCATAAAAACATTCAAAAACCAAAGAACAACTAAAAACACAAGAATCTTCAAACCCAAAAAACCCCCATAAAACCAATAAAATCTCAAAAACCCTTTAAACCCCTAAAAATGTTAGAAAACTCTAAAAAACCTTAAAAATCTAAAAAACTCAAAAAAAACACTAAAACCCCAAAAAAATTAAAAACCCTAAAAACCATAAAAACCAAAAAATACCCTAAAAACCTAAAAAAATCATAAAAATACAACAAAATACATAAAAAGTAAAAAAGTCTACAAAACATGGAAAACCCTATGAAAAATAAAAAAACTAAAATAACCTAAAACCCCTAAAAAAGCCAAAAAATATAAAAACCCTAAAAACAATGAGAACACTAAAACTCATAAAGCCCCTACAAACCCATAAAACCCCTAAAAACTCATATAAACCATAAAACCCATTAAAACTCTTAAAACCCATAAAAACCCTAAAAATGAACTAAAACTCAAAAAACCCTTTAAACCCCTAAAAACATCGGAAAACTCAAAAAAATATAAAACCCAAATAAATTAAAAAAAACCTCCCAAAATCATAAAATCTATTAAAACCCAAAAACCCCGCTCAAAATCCCTAAAACCCCTAAAAACAATAAAAATCCAAAAAAATCCTTAAAAAATATTAAAACAAAAAAAGCCTCAAATCACTGAGAAAATCCCAAAAAACCATAAGACCCTAAAAAACATAACAACCCTACAAAAACAAAAAATTTCTAAAAACACATAAAAAGGCCCTAAAAACACTAAAACCCATAAAACCCCTAAAAAATATAAAGACTTAAAATACCTAAAACCACTAAAAACTATGAAAACCAATTAAACCAATAAAAATATTTTAAAACTCTAAAAAACCTAAAGACCCAAAAAAAAAAGAAAAAAATCCTAAAAAACATAAAACACCTCAAAATATCAAAAAACCTAAAAACCATAAAAATCCCAAAAAACTGTAAAAATATAAAAACACTAAAAACCCCTAAAAACTTCATAAATGGACTAAAACCCTAAAACTACTAAAAACCATAAAAACACTAAAAACCATAAAAAACATTAAACCCACTGAAAATATGCAACCCTTCCAATCCCTAAAAATATTAAAAAACTCTAAAAAACCATGAAACCCAAAAAACTCAAAAAACCCCTCAAAAGAAAAAAAACCAGAAAAACCCTAAAACACCCCAAAATTACTAAAACCCTAGAAAACCATAAAATTCCACAAATATCCATAAATATCCATAAAAAGTGAAAACACATAAAAACCAGAAAAAACATAAGAAAATCTTAAAATCCCCAAAACACTTAAAATCCATAAAAATCTAAAAAATGTTGAAAACACTAAAAATACCACAAACCTAAAAAAACCCAAAAAACCAAGAATCCTATAAAAATATTAAAAAAACTAAAACAGATCAAAACAATAAAAAACCACTAAAATTGTAAAAATCCTTAAAACCACTACTTACATTAAAAACAATAAAAACCAATAAAACCCAAAAAAAACTCAAAACCTTCTAAATACCCCAAAAAACCATAAAATAAAAAAAACCTAAAAACCATAAAAATCTCAAATATTTATAACTCTGAAAACAATAATAATAAAAATAATACCATAAAATCCCTAGAAACATAAAAAACCCAAGATAATGGAAAAAACTAAGAAATACTTACAAATATAAAAACACATTAAAACCCTAAAAACCAAAAATGCTAAATACTTTAAAAACTAAAATAACCCTAAAATTAATAAATATCCCTAAAACCATAAAAAACTAGAATCCTAAAATAACAAAAAAACTCTAAAAACGATTTAAACCCCTAAAAACATTATAAAACTATAAAAAACCTTTGAAATCCTATGAACTCAAAAAAATCCTGAAGACCCAAAAAACCATTAAAACCTTAAAAACCATAAAAACCTAAAAAAACCCTCAAAACCCTCAAAATCACTAAAATATTTAAAAAACAATAAAATTCCAAATATCCCTAAAAATCAATAAATACATAAAAAAACCTAAACCCCCAAAAAACAATAAGATAACATTTAATACCAAAAAAACAGTTAAAACCCTAAAATTATAATAAATTGTAAAACCCCCACCCCACCGAAAAAACACAAAAAACCTTTTAAACCCCCAAAATCTCTAAAAACACTAAGAACCATAACAACCCTAAAAAAACTTTAAACTCCATTAAAACATAAAAAACATAAAAACCAAGAAAAAACCCTATGAAATCTTTAATGAACTAAAGACACTTAAAACACCTGTAATTATAAAAAATGATAAAAAACCTAATAGTCCCAAAAACACAAAACCCCTAAAAATGATAAAACCCCCTAAAAAACTTTAAAACCCTAAAACCCATAAAAAACCCTAAAAAAAACAAAAAACTAAGTAAACCGCTAGAAATATTTAAAAAATATAATAAAACATAAAACCCTAAAAAACTAAAAAAAACTATAAAACCACATGAAAACCATAAATCACTAAAATAGCTCAATCCCTAGAACTTCTAATACAATTAATGTCCTAAAAATCCCTGAAAATACCTAATAAAATAAAATCCTAAAACCCATGAAAACACCAAGAAAACCATTGAAACATAAGAACTCTTAAACCCCATAATACTTGAAAATACTAAAAGCATTACAAACCTTAAAACCCATAAACCCCGAAAACACCAATAACCCCAAAACCCTGAAAATATGTAAAAACCATAAAAAACATAAAAATAAAAATACTTAAAAATATATAATGATAAAAAACACTAAAAATTATGAAAACCCATAATAAAACATTTAAAACCTAAAAATAAATTACACACCTAAATACCATAAAAACCACTAAAAACAAAAAAATCCCAAAAAATAGAAAAATATATATAAAAAAATTTAAATCCAAAAAATGTCAAAAAATATTAAAATATTAAAAACCCATAAAACTCAAAATACCCTAAAATCCCCAAAAAACCCCATAAAAATCCTAAAAACCCTAGAAAAACTAAAACCCCTAAAGATCCCTAAAACCATAAAAGTCTTAAAAAATGTAATATAAATCCATAAAAGCATAAAAACCCAAAAAATATGAAACAATCATAAGATATCCTTACAAAATAAAAAAACTAAAAAAATATAAAACCCTTCATAACTTCAAAAATACTAAATCAATAAAATACCGTAAAACCCCCAAAAAATAAAGTCCATAAAACATATAAAAACCCATATAAACCTTTAAAAACCTAATAATCCATAAATCCACAAAAACATAAAAACACCCTTTAAACCCCTAAAAAGGTTAAAAAAATCTAAACCACCTTAAAAACCCCTAAATCAATAAAAAAACCTAATAAATAAATATAAATCCCTAAAACTATAAAAACACATAAAAACCAAAAAAATCCCTATTCACCCTAAAAACAATAAAAATTCAAAAAATATATAAAAATCCCTAAAAATGTAAAAACCCGTAAAAACCTAAATAAAACATTAAAAAATTAAAAACACTTAAACCCTAAAAACCCTAAATGACTCTGGAGTTGTTTGTTTTAAAGAGGAGCTAGTTGTCTGGAAATGGGGTGATGAATATTGGTTGTTGTATGGTTTGGCTATGATAAAGCTGTTGTTTATGATTCAGGAGTTGTTTCTGTGATGTTGGCTGTAGTTATGATTGGCGAGGAGATGATGGAGGATGGAGACAGTGAAGTTGGGTGATGGTTGCTGCTTGGAAGGGAGGTGCTGAAGGTGTTATTTTTGAAATAATGCTGGTTATTGTTTGGCTGGGAGATATTGAGGACTTCTTGGTTTTTATGCTTTGTTTGGCTTTGAGTGTTTTTTCTTATTTTTATTTTTCTTCTTTTGGCGTGGGTTTTAAAGGATTTTTGGGTGAGGGTTGTTTGACCCCTCCCCTCCTTTGTCTGTTGTGTCTCTTTCTTCCTTTCTAATAAATTTGGGGGGGGGGGGGTTGGGAATAGCCCGACCCTCACATCTTACTTTCCATAAAAACTCTAAAAATTGATAAAGAATAATAAAATAAAAAAGACCCTAAAAACCGTAAATCACTTAAAATTAATAAAACCTCTAAAAATATTTAAGAACCCAAAAACCCTTTAAACCCTAGAAACCATAAAAAACTATAAAAACAAAATAAACTTTTACAAACATCAAAAAATTATAAAAACCCATTAAAACACTAAAAACACTAAAAAACCTAAAACCCCAAAAAACTATAAATCCCTAAAAACAATAAAATAAGTTAAAACCCTAAAATCCCTAAAACCATAAAAACCCTAAAAATCATAAAAAATCCCAAAAAATTCCTACAAACAAAAAACTATAAAAATCATGAAATAACCTAATAAAAACATAAAAACGTTTAATCGCATAAAACCCCTAAAAACATAAAAATTCTAAATAACCTAATAAAATAAACACCCCTAAAAACCGTAAAAAATCATAAAAGCACATAAAAACCATAAAAACAACTAAAAATAAAAAATCCATTAAACCCCTATAAATGCTAAAAAGCTATAAAAAACTCTAAATACACTATAAAACCCAAAATAAACTGTAAAACCCAAAAACCCATAAGAAACAAAAACCCTTAAAACCCTCAAACCATCGTAATCCCTAAAAACCCTAAAAACCATAAAAATTCTACAAAATCAGTAAAATTTTAAACAAACACAAAACCCCAAAAAATCAAAGGATAAAAATTAAAAAACACTTAAAACCCATAATAAGAAAAATATAATGCTAAAAACACTAAAATCCCTAAAAATCATAAAATCCATAAAACACTCTAAAAACCCTAAAAATCCCTAAAAACATTAAGAAACCTATAACTCATAAAAATCCATAAAAATACCTAAAAAAGTAAAAAACCATAAAAACCTAGAACATATTTGATGAAACTTAAAAACATCAAAACAATTAAGAACCCTAAGAACCTAAAAAACACTAAAAATCCTAAAATATCCTAAAATCCCAAAAAACCCAAAAAACCTTAAATAACCCTAAAAACCAAAAAACCCCTAAAACATAAAATACTGATAAAACACATAAAATAACACTAGGAATCTGATATTCACCCCCTCCCACCCGTGCTTGTGGGGGGAGACCTCAGTAGCGGTGGTCCTCAATAGATTTCTTCGAATCCAGGGTGGCAGGTGTTCTTTGAGGGCGTCGTGAGATTTTGTGGTGGTGAGGTTTTCCCTCAGTGATTTTGGATTCTATGTGAAGAGATATGGCATCGATTCAAATCATGTCATTATATCTTTGACGAAGTGGGATTCATAGTTCGGATGGGTCAGTTGTCTTCCTTTTTGGAGACGATGGCGTGCTTTAGCATCATGGGGTGTGGCCTTATTCAACAGATTCCATTGCAATGGGGATGCAACCTTGGTTCCTTGATATTTCATGGAGCTTTGTAGCTAGCAATGACCTCTTCAGCTTTAGTCCCTATTTCATGAGGTCTCTGCTATGATATCTCGTGATGTGGCTAATGTTATTTAAGAATCACCATGGAAACATATTTCAGGTACATTCTTGCAGATTTGGGTTTGGTATTGTTGCAGATGGTTCCATTTGGCTACTATTCTCTAGACGAGTCTTGCGGTACAACTGGATGATTTTCTTTGAATCATGGATCCATATTTTTGGTATGATTTGATGCTGGAGTGGATCAACTATGGTCGACATTCTCTCTCGAAATCTTATTTTCAGATTTGTAACTTGGTGGCATCTTGAGCTACTGTAATTTGAAATCTGCGTTGTTAGTTGTGTTTTTCTCTTTTGTTTGCTAGGAATTGTTGGGTGCAAGTTGCTGGATGTTGGGTCTTGACCATCTTGAAGGTGATGTATGTTGTATAATGAGTTGTGGGTTGTTGGTTTCTATTGTCATATGAGGTTCTAGAGGTGTTGTTGCTGAAATTCTTGAGTACTGGTTGGGAGGGGTGGCTAGTTTGTTTATGAATCACTGTTGGCGCTGGTTCTTGGAACAAATGCGAGGTGTTGGGAGATGTTTGGTGATTGAAGGAGGTGATAATTCTTCGATAATTAGGTTTTGGATGATATGTTCTACTTGGATGGGATGTGATGAAGCTGCTATATATGATTTTGTTTCTGGTGGTTTTGTGTTGTTGGTAGTGGATATGCTTGGCAAGGAGGTGATGGATGATGAAAACTATACTACGGAATGATGGTTGCTCGTTGGCTGGGAGATGCTCACAGAGATGAATTTGAATTTATTCTTTGTTTGGTTTTGTGGCCTTTTGGGTTTTCTGGGGGGTTTTGGGTTTTGTTGGGGTGTCTAGGGTTTTTGGGTGTGGGTTTATTGGCCATACCCCTCCCTTCTCCGATGTACCTCTTTTTCTTAATACTTTGGGGGGGGGGCAGGAATTGCCTAGTCCTATGCCCGTCTTGCCCTAAAATCTCACTAAAACCCTAAAAACTTTTTAAACACCAAAAAACGTTTAAAAACACTAAAACCCATAGAAACCCTAAAAACTCAAAAACAAACACTAAAATCCCCCAAAAAACTATAAAACAAAAAACTATAAAAACCCTTAAACCCCTAAAAATATCTAAAAACCCATAAAAATAAAAAATGCCCTAAAAATCCCAAAAAATTTACAAAATCCTAAAAACTCCAAAAACCATAAGAAAACTATTAAAACCAAAAAAACATAAAACCTCTACAAAACCTAAAAACACTAAAAAACCTAAAAAATACTAAAACCCTAAAAACCCCTAAAACCCTAAAAACTATAAAAATCCTAAAATTCACTAAAAATCCCTCAAAACAAGAAAAACCTTAAAACCTAAGAAAACTGTAAGAAACCCTTAATATCCTAAATATAATTCAAAACCCTAAAAATTTAAAAAACACTAGAAACCATATAATACCCAATAAACCTTAAACCACTAAAAATCATAAAAACACTTAAAAAAATTCAAAAAAATAAAAACTATAAAACCCTAAAAAACCACTAAAACTCTAGAAACCCTTTAAAACCCTAAAAACATTAAAAAACACTAAATACCTTAAAACCCTTAAAAAATAAAGAAAAAACTTTAAAATCCCCAGAAAAGCATAAAAACCTTAAAAACCATAAAAACCCAAAACCCCAAAGAATACTAAAATTATAAAAAACTATAAAAATCCTAAAAATCCCTAAAACCCATAAAAAAGTTATAAAACCCTAAAATCCATGAGATACCCTAAGAAAACATTAAAAACTCAAAACACTTAAAACCCCTAAATAATCTAACAACGCTAATAACCATAAAAACTAATAGAAACCCACAAAAACCAATATATCCCATAAAATCTTTAAAACCCCTAAAAACCCATAAACCATAAAATACCACTATAAAATATATAATCCATTTAAACCCATAAAACGTTAAAAAATTATAAAAACCCTTAAAAATAAAAAAAATCAGAAAAACCCATGAAATACAAAAATAAACATAAAACTCAAAAAACACTAATTACCTTAAGAACCCTAAAAATCCCTAAAACCCCTAAAAATCTATAAAAATCCTAAATAAGACCTCAAAATCCACAGAAAACATTTAAATACCTAAAATACTAAAAATTACAAATAAAAATCAACAAAATAAAAAAAATAAAATATCACTAAAAAACCTAAAAACACTAAAATCGTAAGAAAACCTAGAGAGATCCTAAAAATAGAGAAACTCCTAAGAATCATAAAACCCCTAAAAATATTAAATAACCCTTAAATCCCATAAAAAAGACTAAAAACACTAAGAAACATTAAAACCCCATAAAATGTTAAAAACTAAATAACCATTGAAATGCTAAAAAATAAAAAAACCCTGAAACCCAAGAAAACAAAAAAATCCCCCAAAAAACCAAAAAAATCATCAAAATCCCTAAAATCCATAAAACCATAAATTCCATAAAAATGATAAAAAAACATGTAAAAATTTGTCAAAATTTAAAAACCCTAAAAACCATTAAAAAACTATGAAAAAAATTAAAAACCTAAAAAACACATAACACCCCTTAAAACTAAAAAATAGTAGAAACCCAAAAAACCCAAAAAACCCTAGAAAACCCTTAAACCGTATAAATAATAAAAAACCTAAAAATCCAGAACCCATAAAACCTACCAAAACCCTAAAACCACATATAAATCTCTAAAACCATTTCAAACCCTAAAATTATTAAAAACACTAAAAAAATTAAAACCCTAAAAGCCTTAAAAACAGTAAAAACATTAAAACCCTAAAAAAAAAATATATATAAAAACCCACCAAAATACATAAAAATATCTAAAAACCCCTGAAAACAAAAAACACCTTAAAACCCTGAAAACCCCAAATAAAATCATAAAACCTAAAAAATGTAAAAAACGTAAAAAAATTAAAATATGCTACAATACCTTAAAACCTCTAAAACGCTAAAAAACTATAAAAATCATCAAAAAATATTAATATAGTAAAAATATCTAAAAATACCTTAAAATATAAAGAAACTAAGCACCATAAAAATTATAAAAGACTATATAAACCCAAAAATATTTAAAACCCCGAAAAATTTAAAAATGCTAAAATCCATAAAGACCCTACAAACATTAAAACCCCCTTAAAACTACAAAAACCCATAAAATCCTAAAAATAACTAAAACACTAAAGACCCTTTAAACTACTAAAAATGTTAAAAACACTAAAAATCATAAAACCCCTATACACTCAAAAAAACCCAAACACCCTAAAAATCATAAAGCTATTGAAAACCCTAAAAAACCATAAAAACACCAAAAATCGCTAAAAACACAAAAAACCATGAACTTCGTAATTTTTTTAAAAAATGAATAAAATTTTAAAAAAACTAAAAAAACCCAAATAAAACCTTTAAAACAAAAAACACATAAAACTCCTAAAAACCTAAAAATGATAAAAACAATAATTAAATCCTAAAATCCATAAAACTCTTAAAAACACATAAAATCCTTATAAACTCAACAAATGCACACAAATCCATATTTTTTAAAAAATCCCAAAAAACATAAAAACCCTTAAAAAACCTACATACCTTAAGAAATCTATATAAACCTAAATATACCTAAAACCCCCAAAAAACCTAAAATCTATTAAAAGAATAAAAGACCCTAAAAACCTAAATTCCCTACAAACCATAAAACCCCTAAAAAACTTAAAATCCATAAAACCCGTAAAAACTCTAAAACCCATTAAAATCTCCAAATACAATTTTAATCCAAAAAATTGTTAAAAATTTAAAAAAAACCATAAAACCCCAAAAAATTTTAAAAACCCTAAAAACAAAAAAACCTAAACACCCTATCTATCCCTAAAAACCCTAAAAAATCATAACAATTCTATAAAAGTCCTCAAATAACTAAAAAAGTAAAAATCTCCAAAATCCTCTAAATATCAATGAAAACCTTAAAATCAAAAAAGTAATTCAACTCCTAAAAACCTAGAAAACACCCCAAAAATCATAATCCCCTAAAAACCATAAAAACCCTAAATATACATAAAAACACAAAAAAATATGAAAAATAAAAAATCCATTTAAGCCCCTAAAACATTTAAAAACTCTAAAAACCCTTAAAAATGATTAAAAAATCAAATAAACCTAAAAACCCAAAAAACCCTAAAACCCAAAAAAAAAAAATAAACCCTTGAAAATCCATAAAATCATAAAAAACAATAAAAATATAAATAATACCTAATAATCCCTAAAAATGTGAAAAACCACAAAACCCTAAAAACCCATTAGAAAACATTAAAAATAAAAATATACTTAAACCCACCAAAACCTTAAAATCATAAATCCCCTAAAAATCCTACAAACTATAAAGACCCCATAAATTATTTAGAAACCAAAATAAACAATAAAAAATGAAAAACCCACTAAAAACTATAAAACCCCTTTAAATCCCAAAAATAGTTAAAAAATACTCTAAAATCATTAAAATCCAAAACAAAATACTCAACACCCCCAAAAGAACTAAAAAACCCTAAAGACCTATAAATCATGAACAATGATAAAAAAACCATAAAATACTAAAAAATAACTAAAAACCTTTAAAACATTGAAAAATGTAAAAACTTTGAAAAATCAAAGGAAAAACTAAAAAGAATAAAAACACTTAAAATCACTAAAAACCAAAAAATTGGAAAAAACACTGGAAGACCCTAAAAACCCTAAAACCCCCAAAACCATAATAACCCCAAAAACCATTATAAACCCTAATAATATTAAAAACCCAAAAAATCTATAAACACCATTAAAAAATATTTAAACAATTTAAAACCCTAAATGATTAAGAAACTATAAAAAACCCCAAAATCCTTAAAAAACTCTAAAAAACGCTAAAACCCAAAAAACCATAAAAACACTAAAACCCCTAAAAACCATCAAAATATATAAAAATCCTGAAAACCTATAAAAATCCAAAAAATTCCCAATAAATTCATAAAATTTTAAAAATCAATATAATCCTAGAAAGACTTAAGAAAACCTTAAAAACCTAAAAGCAATTAAAACAATTAAAACACCTAAAAACACACTAAAAAACCTAAAAGACCCTAAAACCCCAAAATACCCCTAAAAACTATAAAACCCCTAATTTAAAAAAAAACTGAAACCCCATAAAACCCCTAAAACACACTAAAAATATAAAAACCCTTTAGAACCTAAAAAATGATAAAAAAAACTCTAAAACCCCATAAAAATTTGAAAAACTGAAAAAAACCATAAAAACAGAAAAACCCATAAAAACCCTAAAAACCATAAAAACCCGAAAACTCCTCAAAATCCATTAAAACCACTAAAATCATAAAAATCCTAATAAATCCCTAAACCACCTAAAGATATAATAAATCTTTAGAAATCCTATGTAAACCTAAAAATCTTAAACAACTTAAAACCCATAAAAACATAAAAAATTAAAAACCATAAAATCCTTATGAAATAATAAAAACCATAAAACCCTGAAAAACCTTGGAAACCCTAAATACCCATAAAAAATAAGAAATACACTAAAACCTATAAACGCCATTTAAATCCATAAATGTGTTAAAATATCTAAAAACCCATAAAATCCCTAAAAATCCCTAAAAATCCCTAAAAACCTAAAACCTGGGAAAAACCATAAGAACTTTAAAAATCCTAAACCCCATAAAACCCCATAAAACCCATCAAGATCCCTAACAAACTAAATCGATAAAATCATGAACAATCCCTAAAAATAACTACAAACATAAAAAACCCTAAAATCTTCTAATGAAACCATAAAACCCTAAAAACACATAAAACACATGAAACCCTAAAAACACTTAAAACGCATAAAAACCTAAAAAGGCTAAAATCCTAAAAATCTCTAAAAACCCAAAATTCCTAAACATCACTCAAAATTTATAAAAACTAAACAACTATGAATATCATAAAAATTTCTTAAAAAAATCTAAAAATGTGAAAAAAAACATAAAAACCTTGAAAAAACCTAAAAAATTATAAGAACCATAAACACTTAGAACTCCTAAAAACCGAAAACAATATAAACCCTAGAAGACCATAGAAACCCTAAAAACCCCAAAAAACCATAAAAATCGTTAAAAACATAAAGAAACACTAACATAACACAAAAACCCTATAAACCCACTAAAACCTAAAAAATACCCTTCGAGCCACACAAAAAATATATAAACCCCCCAAAAAACATAAGAACCCAAAAAAACATAAAAAACCACAAAATCTCCAAAAAACATAAAAATGATAAAAGTACTAAAATCCTTAATAGTCCATAAAAAATAAAAAAAACTATAAAACATAGAAAAACCATATAAAAATCTTGTAAACCTAAAAACACTTAAAACACTAAATATATAATAAATGCTAAAGACCTAAAAACACCTAAAACCCCTAAAAACCCTAAAAAACCTAAAAACCCTAAAAAATCATAAACACCACATAATAACTCTAAAAAAATAAAAAATATAAAAAACCTTTAAACCCAAAAACCATAAAAATCATAAAAACGTTAAAAAAACAAAAAAACAATAAAATAATAAAAAATCAATAATTATAAAACCAAAACACCCCTCCCATGTCTCCTGCGACTTTTTTACTAATAAATTTTTTTTTTGGGGGGGGGGGTCAGGAATAGCCTGACCCTCACATCTTCCTTTCCCTAAAAACCCAAAATACGATAAAAACCCCAAACCCATAAAATACCCTAAAACCATAAAATCCCTAAAAACTATAAAATCCCTAAAAACCGTAAAACACCATACAATCCAAAAAGCATCCCAATGAACCAATAAAAGCTATAAAAACACTTCAACCCCTCAAAATTATTAAAAAGCCGAAAAATATTAAAAACATTAAAAACACAAAAAACCCTAAATTCCAAAAAAAACCCATTTCAAACCTAAAAACCATAAAACCATCAAAATACCTAAAAACCGTTAAAACTTAAAAATCATTAAAAAAAACTAAAAATACAAAAAAAAAATCTTATAAACTACTAAAAACCTTAAAAAACACAAAGAAAACATTAAAACCCTAAAAAAATTAATACCCCTAAAAATCTAAAAAATGATGAAAACACTAAAAACAAATAAAAAAACGCAAAAACCTAAAAATCATAATACCCATAAAAACCATCAAGACCCTATAAAACCCTTAAAACCACTGATAACTTCAAAAACAATTTAAACACCTAAAAATGTAAAAAACGAGAAAAAACCATAAAAACCCCAAAAAACCAAAAAAACCCATAAATCCCAAAAAATACATAAAAACGAAAAAACCAAAACCCCCAAAAAACCCTAAAGAATCTCAAGATCCTAAAAACCCTAAAAACCCATTAAAATCCTAAAAAATCACTAAAATCCTAAAAAAATCCATAAAAATCCCTAAAAACGTAAAAAAGATTAAAAACCATGAATGACCCTAAGAAAACCTTAAGAACAAAAAAAATCATTAAACCCATAATAAACTTAAATATACTAAAAACCCTAAAAAACACTAAAAAAACTAAAACTCTAAAACCCCTAAAATCCCTAAAACTAGTAAATATCTTTAAAAACACCAAAAACACGAAAATTAAGAAAAGCTCTCAAAATCCGTAAAAATCCATAAAAATGTAAAAACCATTAAACACTAGAAATACAAAATGAAAACCAGCAAAACATAAAAACAGTTAAAAACCATTAAAAACCTAAGAACCCTAAGAAACCTCAAAACTCTAAAAATCCATAATCCATTAAAAAACCTCTAGAGACTCTAAAAACCTTATAAAACCCTAAAAGTGTTACAAATTATAAAAACATTTAAAACCCTAAAAACAAAAAAAAACCATAAAAAACATAAAAACTATAAAAACCATCAAATTCCTAAAACCATGAAAAGGCATAAAAATCATAATAATCCCTAAAAATACCTAAAAATGTAAAAAAACCTAAAAAATATGAAAACACCTACGATAACATTTAAAATATCAAAACACATTAAACCCCTAAAAACAAAAAATTCTAAAAACCCTAAAAGTACATAAAAATCATAAAAATCTAAAAAAATCGCTAAAATTTTAAAAAAACTAAAAATGCTAAAACCCATAAAAGTTTCTAATTCCCTAAAATCCATAAAACACCTAAAAATCATAAAAAATATAAAACTCGTAAAAACCCTAAAACCACTAAAAACTCAAAAAAAAAACCTTTAAACACCTAAAACTGTTTAAAAACACTAAAAACCCTTTAAAAACCTAAAAAATCATAAAAAACATTAAAATTCCAAAAAACCAAAAAAACAATAAAAACACTAAAAAATCCAAACACTCAAAATCCCCAAACATACTAAAATACCATAAAAATTATAACACATCACTAAAAATATCTTACAACATAAACAATCCTAAAAATCCAGAAAATCCTTACAAAACCATAAAAACAATAAAAACCTTAAAACACTTAAACCACTAAAAACCTAAAAAATGATAAAATCCCTAAAACCCTTAAAAATCACAATCCCCCCCCCAAAACAAATATATAAAATCCATAAAAAACCCTGAAAAACAACTAAAAACTCTTAAACCCTTTAAACCCATAAAAACCCATAAAAACCTTGAAAACCTTTATGAAAACTATAAGAACCAAAAAACACTTAAGACAATAAAAAAACCTAAAAAATGGAAACACCCTAAAAAACCTAAAACCCTACTAACCATGAAAACACCTAAAAAACATTAAAACCTATAAAATTCCTAAAACCACGAAAACTCTACAAATCCTTTAAACACATATAATTGGTAAAAACTCTAAAAACCTTGAAAACATTAAACTACTCAAAAAAACACTGAAAACCAAAAAGAATCCTTAAACCCTAAAAAACCTTCAAAACCCCCAAAAATACATAAAAACCTTGAAAATTCATAAAAATCCCCCAAATCCACAAAAAATCCTTAAAAACATAAAGGACCCTAAAAAACTGAAATCCTATAAGTAAATCACAAAAACCTAAAAACATTTAAACCCCCTATGAACCCTAAAAACCATTGAAAACTGTAAAAAACCTATAAAAAACTAAAAACCCTAAAAACCTCAAAAATTTTTAATAACCAAAAAACCAATAAAGACCCTAAATACCAATAAAAACTATAAAAACACCAAAAACACTAAAAAATTATAAAAGAACATAAAAGCTAAAAACACATGAAATCAAAAAAATCCAAAAAAAACCGAAATAATGATAAAAATACCAAAAAATGTACTGTACAATAAAACCCATAAAAATCTATAAGAAAACATTAAAAACATAAAAACACTTTAAATCCCTAAAAACACAAAAAAATTTAAAAACACAAAAAATGTTAAAAACATTAAAAATACCTTAAGACCCCTAAAAACCTCTAAAATCCCTAAAAACCATAAAACCAATAAAGCTTATAATAACACTAAAACACACTAAAAGCTATAAAAACCCTCCAAACCAATAATTTTTTTTATAAAACTCTAAAAATCTGTAAAACCCTAAAAAACTAAAAAACCCAAAAATCTCCCAAAAACACCAAAAACCCAAAAAAATCCCAAAAACCCATCAAAATCCCAAAAAACCAAATAAACCATAAAAATCCTAAAATTTCCATAAAAATCCATAAGAATGTAAAAACCCCTAAAACCCCTAAGGAAACCATAAAAACTGAAAACTACCAAAAAACCCCTAAAAACTAAGAAATGATAAAAACACTGACAACCGTAAAAATGATAAAAACACTCCAAATAACTAAAAACAATAAAGAACCATAAATCATAAGAAATCCTAAAAAACCCAAAAAACCCTAAAAAACCTTATAAATTCACTAATATCTAATAACACTTAATACCCTTAAAAACAAAAAAATGAAAAAAATCATAAAAAAACCCTACATGACCATAAAACCCTAAAACCCCTAAAACCATAAAAACATCTAAAAAATTATAAAAATCCACAAACCCCTTTACATCCCTAAATTCCACTAAAAATATAAAAACCCTTTAAACATATAAACACATTAGAAACCTTGAAAACCATAAAAATTATAAAAATATAAAAATACAAAAAAACAAAAACCCCTAAAACACTAAAACCCTCCCCAAACCCCTAAAAATAATTAAGACCCCATTAAAATATTATAAAATCCATAAAAATTTCCAAAAACACAAAAAAACATTAAAACCCCTGAAGTAAGAAAACCTTAAAAATATAAAAGTAATTAAATCCCCAAAGAATCAAAAAACACTAAAACCCCAAAACCCTCCTAATAGACCTCAAAAACTTTTAAAATCCTAAAAACCATAAAACCACTAAATCCTTAAAAACCACAAAATTCCATAAAACCCCTAAAAATATAAAAATCCTATAAACTCTTAAAAAGATAAAAACATTCTAAAAGAACCTAATAATCCTAAAAAAATTAAAAAAAAACTAAACCCCCCAAATAAATTTAAAAACCCTAAAAACCATCAAAATCCCAAAAAATTATGAAACTATAAAAATCCTAAAAATATATAAAAAAACATAAAATGTAAAAAACCCTGAAAACCCTGAAAACCCTGAAAACCCTGAAAACCCCTTATAGAAACTTGAAAACATAATAACTATAAAAACCCTTAAAAACTAAAAGAATAATAAAAACATTAAAAACCCAAAAAAAACAATTACAACCATCAAAATCCAAAAAAAGTTAAATGACCCTAAAAATACAAAAAAGGTCTAAAAATCACGAAAAACATAAAAATCCCTAAAAATAATGAAAAACCCTAAGAAAATCATAAAAACCTAAAAACACATAAATCCTCTAAAAACCTAAAAAATGCTAAAGACCCTAAAAAGAACCCAAAAATCATAATAACCATGAAAAAAATATAAGACCACTAAAAAGAATAAAAAACCCTAAACCCATTAAAACCCTAAAGACCCACAAAAACTCTAAAAACCCTTTAAATCTATAAATGTTTTAAAAAACAAGTAGAAAAATTGAAAACCATAAAAACAAAATACAAAATACAAAAAAACACAAAAACCATAAAAACCAGAAAAACCAGAAAAACCCAGACAAATCCTTACAATCCCTAAAACCCTTATAATCCATAAATACCCTAAAAAATACTATAAACCCCTAAACACATTAAAAACCATAAAAACCATGAAAAACCCTTAAGAAAAACATAAAAATATAAAAACAATTAAAACCACTAGAATCATAAAAAACACTAAAACCCTTGAAAGCCCTAAAACCTGAAACAAAATCCCTAAAAACAATAAAAAATGTAAAAAAATACATAAAAAACCTTAAAATGTAAAAAAGAAAGACCCCTTAAAACCTTAAGAAACCATTAAAACCAATAAAACATAAAATCCCTTAAAGAATTAGAAATTCTAAAATTTTAAAAAACCATAAAACCCAAAAGAACCATAAAAAACTCTAAATACCATAAAACCCCTATAAGCCATAAAAACCCTAAAAACCAAAAAATCTCAAATAGAAACTAAAAACTATAAAAACCCTTCAATCTACTAATAAAATTAAATATATATAAAATACGTTTATAACACTAAAAACTAAAAAAACCCCAAAAATGATAAAACCCTTAAAACCAAAAAACCCTTAAAACCCTAAAAACCCCTAAAAATATTAAAAACCCATAAAAATCTAAAAAACATCTAAAATAAATAAAATCACAAAAACTGCTAAAAAAATATGGAAGCCCCTAAGAAAAAAAATTATAAACTTAAAGACACATAAAACCTCTAAAAACTAATAAACTTAAAAAACCAAAAAAAGCATAAATTACATAAAACCTTACAACACCATAAAACCCCTAAAAACCCATAAAACCCGAAAAAATAACTAAAAACACAAAAAACCCATTAAACCACTAAAAAAATAAAGAAAAATAAAAAAACCATAAAACCCCTAAAAAACCAAAAACCCAAATACCTGAAAAACCTTAAAGGCCCTCAAAATCCCTAAAAAACCTACAATCCACAAAAATAAAAAAAAACCCATAAAAATACCAAAAAATGTAAAAAACCCTAATAACCCTGAAAAATAAAAAGAAAATGATAAAAACCAAAAACACTTAAAACCCGTAAAAACCATAAAACACTAAAAACCATAAAAACTGCTAAAAATTAAAAAACCTATAAAACCTTAAAAGAGTTAAACTCTAAAAAATCATAAAACCCTAAAAGATCTACAAAACAGTAAAAAACCATAAAAACATAAAACCCTCAAAACCCCAAAAAACCCAAAACCCCAAAAACCCATAAAAATAAAAAAAATCCATAAAAATCTATAAAATGTAAAAAATCCTAAAATCCTAGAAAACACATATGAAAAACATCAAAACTAAAAAACGCATAAAACTCCTGAAACGAGAAAAATGCTAAATAAATAAAAAATCATAATACCATAAATACCCTAAAAAATTTAAAATCCCCTACATCCCTTAAAAAACTCTAAAAACACATAATCCACAAAAAACCACTAAAAAATCTAAAACCCCTTTAAACACCTAAAAATGATAAAAAAACATTAAAAAATAATAAAACCCATAAAAATTATGAGAAAAACTTAAACACCCTAAAAAAACATAAAGTCATAAAAACTCTAATGGAACCTTAAAAACCTAAAAATCCCCAATACCGCTGAAAACCATAAAAAAATTAAAACCTGAAAATTCCCAAAAAAATAGAAAAAAACATAAAAAAACCCTGAAAAACCCAAAAGAAAATCAAAACCAAAAAACAATTAAAACCCATAAAGAATTGAAAAATATAAAAACCATAAAAACCCAAGAAAACCGTAAAACCCCTCAAAATACTTATAAACCCTAAAAACATAAAAAAAATTTAAAACCCCTAAAAATCTATAAATACGTAAAAACCCCTAAAAACCATAATGAACCCTGAAAAAACATCAAAAACCTAAAAACACTTAAAATCCTTCAAATACCTAGAAAGAAAACAACCCCTAAAAACCCTAAAAGACCCTTAAAATCCTAAAACCCCCTAAAACCCACAAAATCCCCTCAAAGCATAAAAACCCCTAAAACCCATAAAAAGAAAAAGAAACCAATAAAAAACCCTTTATACCCTCGAAAATGATAAAAAGTTTAAAAAACCTTAAATCCCTAAAAAACACAAAAAAAAATCAAAAAAACACCAAAAAAATAATAAAAAACCATAAAACCCTAAAACCCATCAAATTCCTAAAAACACTAAAAGCCCTAAAAACCATAAAAACCCTAAAAAATCCCTAAAAATATAAACACCCTAAAACCTTGAAAAACCCCAAGAAAATATTAAAAACCAAAAATAACATAAAATAACTATAATATATTAAAAAAATGATCAAAAACATGAAAACCAAAAACCTAAGAAACCAAAAAACCAAAAAATACAAAAAATCCATAAAATTCCTTAAAACATAAAAAACCCCAAAACCCCAAAACCCCTAATAAAACGTCTAAAAACCTAAAAACACTAAAAACACATAAAACCTAGAAATGCTAAAACTATAAAGAACCCTAAAAGACTCGAAAAACACTAGAAATTCCTAAAAACTATAAAACCATTAAAAACCGTGAAAACTTTGAATCTCCATAAAAATACAAAAAACCACAAAAACTCTAAAAATCCTTTAAATCCCTAAATATGATAATAAATATGAAACCCTATAAAAAGCCAAAAAATTCAAAAGAAAAACCAAAAAACCATAGAAAAACCCTAAAACCATAAAAAGACATCTAAATCCCCCAAAACCCTAAAAAAATATAAGATTCGTAAATAATCTCTTAAAATACCTCAAAAATTTTAAAAACATGAAAAACCCATAAAAACCCAAAGAAACCTCAAAGTCCTAAAAACACATAAAACCCCTAAAAATCTAAAAAATGAAAAAACCCTAAAAATATCAAAATCCCTAATAAACTTAAAAACCATTTCAATATTAAAAAGGTACTAAAAATTCCTATACACAAAAAGCCCTGAAAACCCTGAAAAACCATATGAAGACATAAGAAATCTAAAATCACTTAAAACCCCATAAAAAATTAAAAATGTTAAAAACCCTAAAATGCCCTAAAACCCCTAAAAATGAAAAAAACATATATAATCAATATAAAACCATAAAACCCCTAAAAATCACTAAAAACACTAAAAAACCTAGAATACCAAAAAAATTTAAAACTTTTAAAAAAGTTTAGAACTCTAAAAAACTAAAAAAAACCCTAAATCCCAAAAAAATCCTAAAACTATAATAAGATAAAAAATACTTATAAATCTCTATTAACATAAAAATAAAAAAACCCTGAAATAATTCAAGGAAAACAATAAAAAACTAAAAACACATAAAAAAACCAAAAACCTAAAAATGCTAAAAACCAAAAAACCCCTAAAACCCCTCAAAATTCCTAAAAACCCTGAAAATCATAAAATTCCTAAAAAATCCCTAAAAACAACTGAAAACAAAATTAACACTAAAAAATCTAGAAAACCCTATGAAAATCTTAAAATCCTAAAAATGCATAAAACCCTTAAAAACCTAAAAAATAATAAAAACCCTAAAGGACTATAAAAACCCTAAAATATATTAAACCCCTAAAACTTAAATAAAACCCTAAAAACATATAAAACACTAAAACCAACTTAAATATATAGAAATTATTTACACCACTTAAATTTTAAAAAACTCTGAAAGACATGTTGACAAAAATAAAAATAACCCTAAAACCCCGAAAATCCATAAAAACCCTAAAAATCCAAAAAACCAGTAAAACCTACTAAAATTTCATGAAACACAAAAAATCATAAAAATCATAAAAAATACCTAAAGGTACTTAAATTGTAAACACCATAAAAACTCTAAAAAACCAAAAGAAAACCTTTAAACCTAATAAATATAAAACCTCTACAAACCTTAAAAAACAAAAAGCACTAAAAATCCTAAACAACAAAAATACTAAAAACCGTCAAAATACCGAAAAACCATAAAAACCATAAAAAAATAAAAAATTATTAAAAACCTAAAAATGTAAAAAAACTAAAAATACCGAAATCCCATAAGAAAACCTTAAAAACCTAATAACACGTAAAACCCCTAAAAACAAAAAAAAAGTAAAACTATTAAAAACCATAAAAGATCCCAAATACAAAAACCCCCCAATACACCAAAACCATAGAAAACATTAAAAAACCCTAACACCCCTAAAAACTCTAAAAAATCACTTAAAAGTCTCAAAACCATTTAAACAACTAAAACATTAAAAAAATCTAAAAACATTTAAACCATAAAAAAAACCCAAAAGCCCTAAAACCCCGAAAAAACTGTAAAAGCACTTATAACCCTAAAAGCCTTGAAAACCCTCAAAATCCAAAAAAACATAAAAATCCTAAAACTAGCCTAAAAACAAAAAAAAAATTACAAACCCTAAAAACCATGAAAAAAACAATGAAAACCTAAAAAACCTAAAAATGCATTAAATCCATAAAATCCCAAAAAATTTCTAAAACCCATAAAAAACTAAAAACCTACAAAATCCTTAATAACCCTAAAATCCATAAAAATATTAAAAAATCAATAAAATTGCATAAAAACATAAATACCCCAAAAATAAGTAAAACCCATTATATGACCATAAAAACCTAAAAATACTTAAACCCCCTAAAACACAAAAAACATTAAAAACCCTAAAACCCCTACAGACTAAAAACCATAAAAACCATAAAACTCCTAGAAACAATTAAAAACCCTAAAAACCCTAAAAACCCATAAAATCCTTAAAATACACCAAAATCAATAGAACCCCTTCAGACCCATTCAAATTTTAAAAAACTCCAAGAACTAATAAAAACAAAAAAAACTCAAAAAACCAAAAAACACAAAAAACCATAAAAACCTAAAAAAAACAAAAAACATTAAAATTCATAAAAACATTAAAAAACCATAAAATCACTAAAGATACATAAAAAGATAATGAAATAGAAAACCCATGAAAACCCTAATAAATAAAATAAAAACCTAAAAATTCCTAAAACACCAAAGAAACCTAAAAACCACAAAAAAATCCAAAAAACTCTAAAACCCATAAAACCCTCAAAATCCTTATAAAGATTTAAAATCATAAAAAAACCTGATATTTCCTAAATACATAAAAACATAAAAACCACATAAAACCCTAATAAAACCTTAAAAAACTGAAAATGATAAAACCCTAGTGACATAAAAATAAAAAAATCCCTAAAAACCTCTAAAATGACCCTAAAACCCCTAAAACCCGTAAAAACCATAAAAAACCATAAACACCCAAAAAGATATCTAAAAACTATAAAATTCATTTAAAACCCAAAAAATGTTATGAAACTATAAAAAAATTTAAATCTTTAAAAAGTAAAAATAAATACAAAAGAACCCAAAAACCATAAAATCCATAAAAACCCAAAACCCCTAAAAACACTAAAAATATATAAAAACCCTAAGAACCCATAAAAACCTAAAAAGACATTAAAATCCCTAAAAACATAAAAATCCGTAAAAACCTTAAATACCATAAGAAAAACATAAAAACCTAAAAAAAATTTAAATCCCTTAAAAAAGTTTTAAACCATAAAACCAATATAAAAAACACTAAAACCCCTAAAAACAAAAAAAACCTAAAAATTCATTAAAAACCCAAAAATTCCAGAAAAAAATCCATAAAAGTAACTAAAAATTTAAAAAACCCTTATAACCTAGAAAAACCCTAAGAAAACATTAAAAAATAAAAAAGTTAAAACACCTAAAAACCAAAAAATAGTAAAACCCTTAAAAACTGCAAAATACCGTAAAAATCATAACCCCCTGAAAACATAAAACCCAATAAAATAAAAACCCTGAAACCCATGAAAAAATTTAAAAAAATTTATAACTATTTAAAACACTAAAAACATTAAAAAAATATAAAAATTTTAAAAAAACTTCCAAAAAATCAAAAAACGCTAAAAATACTAAAAACCCTCAAAATACCTAAAAACAAAAAACCCATAAAAATACTAAAAATACCTATAATCCCTAAAAATATAAGAAAACCTACATAACCTTAAAACCCCTAAGAAAACCCTAAAACCGAAAAACACTTAAGCAACATAAAAATGATAAAAACCCCAAACGACCTAAAATCCCCCAAAAAAATAAAACCCCTAAAAACCTTTAAAAACCATAAAAACCTTAAAGACCCATAAAAACCCAAAAAACACTAAAAACCATTTAATACCCTAAATTTTTTAAATAACTAAAAAAATTTAAATCCTTACACTCTAAAAACCGTAAAAATACAAAAAAACCATAAAACCCATAAAAAACATAAAAAATTCATAAATCCCTCAAAATCCAAAAAAACCCTAAAAACATAAAAATCCAAAAAATTAAATAAATATCAGAAGAATGTAAAAAACACTTAAAACACCATGGAAACCCTAATAAAAATAAAAACACATAAAACCCCTAAAAATCTAAAAATATAAAAATCCTAAAAAACACTAAAACCCTTAAAATCCTAATAACCATAAAACTGCTAAAAACCTTAAAATCCCTAAAACTCATAAACACTATAAAAACCACTAAAAAATCAAATAAAAATTTAAACCCCTAATATTTAAAAGACATTTAAAAACCTAAATAACTCATCCAAAAACATAAAAACACAAAAAACCACTAAAACCTAAATAACCAAAAAAACCTAAAACCCTCAAAATCCCAAAAAACCTGAAAACAATAAAATCCAAAAAAATAACTAAATTCCCTAAAAATATTAAAAAATATAAAAAACCTGAAATCCCCCCCCCCAAAATTAAAAACTTAAAAACAATGAATACCCCCAAAACCCTAAAAAATGATAAAATCCCTAAAAAACCAAAAAACCTTAAAAACAAGAAAATCCGAAAAATCCCATAAAATCCCTAAAATCATAAAAAACCCTAAAACCCTATAAACCCCTATGAAATCAAAAATCCAATAAAAAATTAAAACCCATAAAACCCCGAAAACACTACATACCCACAATGGACCTAGAAAAAATATTAACCAAAAAAACCCTAAAAACTAAAAAAACACCTAAAACTCGTTAAACCATTAAATGCATTAAAAACTAAAAAAAGAATAAAAATAAAAAACTCATAACCCCTAAAAATCATAAAAAATTACTAAAAATCACTAAAAAAGTAAAAAACCTAAGAAACAATGAAAACCCTTAATAAAACCATAACAACCTAAAAATAATTAAAATCCCTCACAATCATTTAAAATGATAAAAACCCTAAATGGACCTAAAACCCTAAAACACTAAACACCAAAAAAACCCTAAAAACTAAAAAAACCATAAAACCCATAAAAACCTAAAAGACACAAAAACTATAAAATCCATTTAAACCCCTAAAGATGTTAAAGACCGAAAAAAAGTTAAAACCCTAAAAACTAAAAAGAAAATCCTATAAACCCAAAAAGTTATAAAAACTAGAAAATCCTTAAAAACCCCTAAAACCCATCCGAATCTCTCAATAACCCCCCCCCCCCCCAAACCCCATAAAAATCCATAAAAATATTAACAATTAAAAACCCCTAAAAAATATTAAAATCCCTAAGAAAACCTTAAAAACACACTTAAAACCCGAAAACCTATATAAACCATAAAAACCAAAAAAACCCGAAAACACCTAAAAACCTAAAAACACTATAAAACCTTAAAAACAAATAAAAATCTAAAACCCCTTTTAAACCCCTAAAAATGGTAGAAGAAAATAAAAACCCGTAAAAATAAAAAACATAAAAAACCCATAAAAATCCATAAAAATATCTAAAATCCCTAAAAACCATAAAAACCATCAAAATATCTAAAAACCCAAAAACCATAATAATCCTATAGAGGCCCTAAAAGTATATAATAATGTAGAAAATCTTAAAAACCCAAAAAACACTAAAATTTTAAAAACTATAAACAAATCAAACCCCTAAAAACATCAAATGCTAAAAACAAGAAAAACCATTAAAAACATAAAAAACCAAAAAACATTTAATCCCCTAAAAACTCATAAAACCCAAAAACCATTAATAACACTAAAAACACTTTAAACCCTTAAAAATGTTAAAAACTAAAAAAACCTAAAAACTCCTAAAAACAAAAAAACCCTCGAACCCCAAAAAATACCATAAAACCCAACAAAACCCATCAAAACCCTTGAATACACTAAAAAAATAAAAATCCATCAAAATAAAAAATAAACCATAAAAATCCAAAAAGCTCCCCAATTTTTTTTAAAATGTAAAGAAACAGTAAAAAAGCAAACCGAAAAGGAAACCTTAATATACTAACAACACTAAAAACCCAAAAAACGAAAAAACAATAAATCCCTGAGAATAATTTGAATCCTTATAAACCATAAAACACCTAAAAACTAAAAAAACCCATAAAACCGCTATAAACCACTAAAAACTCTAAAAACTATTTATACATCAGAACCCAATAAAAGACTATAAAAAACTCTAAAACACCTAAAAAGATCAAAAACCCCTTAAAACCCAAAAAACCTAAAACCCAAACGACCGTTAAAACCATGAAAGTCCCAAAAACCCATAAAAACCATAAAATCCTATGAAAACCATAAAAACATCTAATACACATAAAATTCCCAAGAAACTGTAAAAACCCAAAGAAAAAAATAATACCCTAAACACAATTAAAACCACTAAAATCCTAAAATAGGTTTAAACCCCTAAAAACCCTAAAAACCCACCAAATCCCTAAAATCCCAAAACATTCCTTAAATCGCTAAATAACAAATAAAATGATGAAAAGTGCTAAAAATAATTAAAATAAATGAACCCTAAAACCCTAATACATCCTTAAAAACTTAAAACCCTTGAATCCCCTAAAGAAATTAAAACATTCTAAAAACCTTAATGAGCCTAAAAACACGAAAAAACATAAAAACTATTAAAACCCTAAAACCCCATAAATCCTTGAAAACCACTAAAAACCTAAAAACACTTTATGCCCTTAAAAAAAATAAAAAACTATAAAAAATTTTAAAAACTCTAAAATACTCCAAGAAAACACTAAAACAAAAAAACTATAAAAACACTAAAATCCTTAGAGACCCTAAAAACTCTCAACATCCCTAAAAACCATAAATATCTATAAATATCCTAAAAAATTCCACAAAATCCACAAAAACATAAAAAACCTTAAAAACCCCAAAGAAAACCTTAAATATCTAAAAACAAATAAAACCCCTAAAAACAAAAAAACAATAAAAAATGTGAAAGACCCCATAAAACCCTGAAAACCATAAAACCCCCTAAAAACATTAAAAATCCCAAAACCCCATAAAACATCTAAAACACACTAAATAATTTAAAAATCCTTTAAACTCCTAAAAATGATTAAAAAACCCTAAAAACCTTAAAACCCATAAAAATATAAAAAAAAGCTAAAAACCAAAAAATCCATAAAAATCCAAAAATCCCTAAACACCCTAAAAACCATTAAAATACTAAAAACCCTAAAATTTTCTAAAATTATGATAAACCCTACAAACCCAAAAAATCCAATGAAAATCTTATAAACCAAATAACTCCCAAAACCAGTAAAAACCTAAAACCCTGTAAAAACCTTAAGAACTTAAGACCATAAAAACTAAATAACCCATAAAAACATAAAAATAGTAAAAACCTAGAAAAACCGAAAAACCATCTAAAAACTCTAAAACTCATTTGGCCATCTAAAAATGTAAAAAAATCTAAAAACCTTTTAAAACCTTAAAAAGAAAAAATTCTCAAAACTCAAAAAACACATAAATACTCTGAAAACCCTCAAAAACTCTAGAACACCTAAAAACAAAACAAGAACTAAAAACCAAAAAACCCCTAAAAACATAAAAACCCTAATAAAACCTCTAAAAAATAAAACATATTAAAACCCCTAAAAATCCTAAAAACCATAAAAACCCTAAAACTCTCAATATCCCTAAAACCCTAAAAACCATAAAAATCATAAAAAATCCCTAAAAATACCTAAAAAGGGAAAAAACCTACAACCCTAAAAACCATAAGAAAAATATAAAACAACAAAAACACATAAAACCCCAGAAAACCAAAAAATTGCAAAATACACTAAATTTCCAAAAAACCCAAAACCCCTAAAAACCATTAAAACCCCTAAAAACCTCAAAACTGCATAAAACACTAAAAATACTCAAAGAACTATTTAAAATACTAAAATAATTAATAAACTCTAAAAACCTAAAACACCCAAAAGATAATTGTTTAAAAAGCAAAAAAAAATCAAATAATGATAAAACATATAAACACCCAAAAGCACCTAAAAAGCCACAAAATCTATAAAACTGTAAAAGTCATTAAAATCATTTAAAATTCTTAAAAATCCCAAAAATCATAAAAACAAAAAAAACCCTAAAAACCCTAAAGGAAACATTAAAAATCTAAAAACACTTAAATCCCGAAAATAATATAAAACATTAAAAACCCTCAAAATTCATAAAAAATAATAAAAATAATAAAACCATGAAAATCATCAATAAACCTAAAACCCACTAAAAATTATAAAAACCCATCAAATCCTTAAAAAAATTTAAAAACTATAAAAACCATAAAAACCCTAAAACACCGAAAAAGCCCAAAAAACCTAAAAGCAAAAAAACCTCGTAAAACCCTACTAGAACTATAAAAGACAAAAAATACCTAAAAAACTAAAAACCATAAATGTCCTAAAAAACTCTAAAAATTCCTAAAAACATAAAAAAACTAAAAACCCGGAAAATCCCTAAGAGAACCTTAAAATCCAAAAAAGCACAAGACACCAAAAAAACCTGAAAACACTAAAAACACTAAAAACACTAAAACCCCTAAAAAATATAAAATAGATAAAAAAACTAATTTTTTTTAAATAATCATAAAAACCAATAAAAACCAATAAAGACTCTACAGACCCTTTCAACCCACAAAATATTTAAAAACTCTAAAAAACAAAAATACCTTAAAAGGTCCAAAAAACCCAAAAAACCTCGAAAAACCATAAGAACCATAAAAAAACATATAACCCATCAAAATATCTAAAAACCTAAAAAACATTAAAATCCAAAATAATCCCTAAGAATCCAGAAAAATGAAAAAAAACCCTAAAAATGCAATAAAAAACTGATATACCCTTAAAAAAACATTAAAACATAAAAGTGCATTATATCCCTGAAAAACTGAAAAATGTTAAAAACATTAAATAACCCTGAAAACCATAAAACCATAAAACCCATAAAAACCATAAATAATCTTAAAAACCCATAGAAACCAAAAAATCCTATAAGAACTCAAAAACCCTTTAACCCCTAGAATCTTTAAAAAATATAAATACCTTAAAACCCCTCAAAAACCAAAAAATCAAAGAAAACCCACAAAAACGTTAAAACCCTAAAACCCAAGAAACCCAAAAAATATCTCAAAAACACTAAAAACTCTAAAAACATTAAAATTCATAAAAAATCCTCAAAAATACCTCAAAATTTTAAAAAAAATATTACTTGTGAGAAACCACAATGAAAACCTTATAAACCTAAAAACACACAAAACCCCTAAAAACCTAAAAAAAGTAAAACACCCAAAAAACCCTACAAACATTATAAACCCTTAAAATCCATAAAAACCCTAAACCACTAAAAACTCTAAAAACCGTTTAATCTGTGAAAAAGGTAAAAATATCCTAAAACCCTTAATAACTAGAAAATAAAAAAATAACTAAACCACAAATAAAACATTAAAACCTTGAAAACCCTAAAAATCCATAATAACCCAAAAACCCAAAAACACTAAAAGCCTCAAATCCCTAAAAACCTGAAAAGCATTAAAATCCGAAAAAAATGTAAAAATAAAAAAAATATAAAAACCCTAAAAACCCTTAAAACCCTAAAAACCCTAAAAACCTTAAAAATCTATAAAACCAAAAAATAGATAAAATCCATAAAAAATCAAAAAATAAAAAAAAATCATGAAAAAACGTAAATAACACAAAAAACCATAAAAACATTAAAAACCCTAAAAACCTATAAAAACCCTAAAAATCATTTAAAAAATCTAAAAACCCATTAAAACCCTAAAATGATAAAAAAAATAAAATACTATAAACCCATAAAAACTCAAAAGAACATTAAAAACCCCCAAAACTATAAAACACTAAAACCATAAACACCCTAAAACCTCACAAAGTGCTTAAAAATCCTATAAAAAACTAAAAATCATAAAAATCCCTTGGAATACCTAATATGTAAAAGACACAAAAAACCCCGAAAAACATAAAGAAAAACATAAAAAACCCAAAAACTTTTAAAACCCTTAGAAAACTAAAAATTCTAAAAACAGTAAAAACTCAAAAAATAAGAAAAAATATAAAAATAATAAAAACCATTTAAATTACAAAACACCATAAAAGCCCCGGAAAACACTAAAACCACTAAAAACCACTAATAACTCAAAAATTCAATTAGACCCTTAAAAAGTTAAAAACTCTAAAAAAAATTCAATGCCCTAAAAAACTAAGACAGACCCTAAAATCCCCAAATATATAAGCACCCTAAAACCCTCAAAATTCCTAAAAACCCTAAAAAACATAATAATCCTATCAAATCCCTAAAATTCACTGAAAACATAAAGAACACTAAAAAACCGTAAAACCCCTAAGAAAACCTAAAAACCCTAAAAACAATTATAACCCCTAAAAATCATAAAACTCTAAAAACCCTAAAAATACGTGAAACTAAAAAAATACAAAAAATGCTTAAAATTCCCTAAAAATGAGAAAACCCTAAAAAACCTGAAAAACCTACGAAAATGATAAAATACTATTAACACTTAAACTCCCAAAAAAACATAAAATCGCTAAAAACCCTAAAAATCCCTAAAAACCCCAAAAACCCAAATTCCCCCTTAAACTTAAAGACCATATAAAAAAATAAATACAATAAAACCCCTTTAAACCCTTAAAAACATTATAAACTCTAAAAACACTGAAAAAATTTATAAAACCTAAAAACCAAAAAAAACAAAAAACCCTAAAACCCCAAAAAAACCCTTCGAAATCCCCAACAGTATAATAAACCATAAATATAATAAAATAGAATTAAAAATACCTAAAAACTAAAAACGCCTTAAAACCCAGGATATCTCCCAAAAACCCCCTTAAAAAACAATTAAAACCCCAAGAAATCATCAAAAAACTTAAAAAACCAAAAAATAATAACAACTCTAAAAAACATAAAAACTCTAAATACCATATTAAACCCATAAATGCATAAAAAATATTAAAACCATAAAAACTCTAACAACACTTTATACTTGTAAAAAGGTTAAAAGCTCATAAAACCCAAAAAATTGTAAAAAATTCAAAAACACCTAAAACCCCAACAACTCTCTAAAAGACCTAAAAACCCTAAGAACCCAATAAAATCCCCCAAAACTGAAAAAATAAATTAAAGAAACAAAAAAATACCTTAAATACTAAAAAACTGTGAAAATCCAAAAGAAAACATGAAATAACTCAAAATACTTTATACCACTAAAAACCTAAAAACGATAGAAACCCAGAAAGACCATAAAAACCTTAAAAATAATAAAATCCATAAAACCCTAAAATCCCATAAAACACTAAAAAAACACTATTATCTCTAAAAAACCCGTTAAATAACTAATTTTTTTAAAAAATTAAAAAAATTAAAAACCCTAAAAAACTATGAAACCCAAAAAACATTAAAAACTCTTAAAACTCTAAAAACCTAAAAATTCCTAAAACCCTAAAAAACAAAAAAAACATAAAAAAACTCTAAATATTTAAAAACCCATAAAATCCCTATGGAAATATTAAAACACTAAAAAAACATAAACCCCTAAAAACCTAAAACATGTTGAATACCATAAAAACCTTAAAACCCAAAAAATTCCCAAAATCACAATAAATCCTAAAAAATCATAAAAACCCTAAAAATTTACTAAAAATAAATTAAACATAAAAAACCTCTAAAAACATTGAGAAAAACTAATAAAAACTTAAAAAATTAAAAAATCTTAAAAACCCAAAAAAACATTAAAATGTTGAAACCCTAAAGAACATAAAACCCCGAAAACCCCGAAAACCCTGAAAACCTGTAAAACACACTAAAAACCTTAAAAACCCTTATAATCATAAATAACCTAAAAACCCTAAAAATTCATTAAACCCTTCAATCCCCAAAATACATTAAAAACTATAAAAACCCTAAAAACATCTAAAAACCCATAAAAATAGGCTAAAAACACTCAAAATCCCAAAACACCCTAGAAAACATAGAAATCCAAAAAATATATATAAAAATAGAAAAACCTCTAAAAACCCTTAAATAAACCATGATAAACCTAAAAACACGTAAACCACCAAAAAAATATAAAAACACTAAAAACCATAAAACCCTAAAAACTTTAAAAATGATAAAAACCATAAAACACTAAAAACATTAAAAACCATAAAAACCAATAAAAAACCTATAACCCACTAAAATATCTAGAAACTCTTTAAATGCCTGAAAATGTTAAAAACGTGAAAAATACATAGAAGCCCTAACAAACAGAAAAAATACCCTAAAGACCAAAAAATCATAAAAACCCTGAATCACTATAAACTCCTCAAAATACCTAAAACTCTGAAAACCATAAAAATCTTAAAAAATTCTAAAAATAACTAAAAACATAAAAAACACTAATACCCAAAAAAACCCCTATGAAAACATAAAAACCCAAAATCATGTAAAACCCCTAAAAACAAAGAAAAATGGTAAAACCCCTAGAAACCTAAAAACCATAAAGACACTAAATCCAAATCCCCTATAACCTTAAAAAACAATGAAAACCCATAAAATACTAAAAACACTATAAAAACATTGAGAATTATTTAAACCCTAAAATGTTAAAAAACTATAATAAAACCTTAAAACCAAAAAAACTCCTGAAAAACACTAAAACCCCAAAACAATAAAACCCTTAAAACCCTAAACCCTTAAAATCCCTACAACCCTCAAAATCCTTAAAAATGCCGAAAACCATAAGAAATCCAAAAAAAGTCCTAAAAATACCTAAACAGACAAAATATCATAAAAGTCTTGAAAAACCTTAAGAAACCCTTAAAAATATAAAAAAATTTAAAACCGTAAAAACATAAAAATGTTAACAAAATACAAAAAACCTAAAACCCTAAAAACAAAAATAACCATCAAATCCCTAAAAACACTAAAAATCATAAAAATCCTAAAAAATACCTTAAAATACATAAATTTTTTAGAAACACTAGAAAACTATAAAAACCATAAAAACCCTAAAAAATCTTAAAACCCCTAAAACCTAAAAAATAGTAAATAAAAATACACAAGAAAGGCCCTAAATACCCAGAAAACACATAAAACCTTAAAACCCCTAAAAACATAAGAATACTGAAAACCCATGGAAACCCATAAAACACACTAAAAAATCCAAAAACATTTTAAAACCCTATAAACATTAAAAAACACTAAAAAAGCATAAACAACAAAAAAACTCAAAAAAAAACTTGAAAAACACTAAAAATCTATAAAAACCCAAAAAAACCTAAAAAACTATCAATCCCTCAAAATCTATAAAAACCCTACAAACCCTAAAAAATTATTAATACACTTTACACCCCTAAATCGTAAACAATATCTTAAAAACCTGAAAAATCATAAAAAACTCAAAAAAAACCCTAAACCCCCCCAAAACCCATTAAAACCCTTAAAAACCTGAAAGCCCTAAAAATCACAAAAAACCCTCGAAACACTAAAAATACATAATCATATCTAAAATCACCTAAAACATAAATACGCTAAATCCCTCAAAATAAATAATAAAACCCTAAAAACCAAAAACCACTTAAAACGCCAAAAAACCTAAAAGCATTTAATACCATAGAAACCCCTAAAAACCCTAGAAAACCTAAAAAACCAGGAAAACCTCAAATTCATTAAAAACCCAAAAAAACATAAAAATCTCCAAAATTCCCAAAAAATGTAAAAACTCATTAAAAACCTATAAAGCCATGATAAATCCTTAAATATATTAAAACACAAAAAACCCCTAGAAATTCTAAAACCCTTAAAACCCATAAAAACTATAAATCCCCCTAAAACCCTTAAAAATACTTAAAACATGTAAAAACCACTAAAAAATATAAAAACCCGAGAAAACCCAAAAAACATAAAAAACTATGTAAAAACATAAAACCCCTAAAAAATAAAATAATTATAAATAACCAAAACAAATTAAAAATAAAAAAACCATCAAAATCACTAAAATACTTAAAAAACCAAAAAATCATTAAAAAGTCCTAAAATCCATAAAAACATAAAAACAACAAAATCTTAACAAAAACTTAACAACCTAAGAAAAAATTTAAATACTTAAAAATCATGACTGTGTAAAAACCCTAAAAACAAAAAAACCCTAAAAACCCAAAAAACCAAAAAAACCCTAAAAACCTTTGAAACCAGAAAAACCAAAAAAAACCAAAAATACCACTAAAAACTATAAAAACCCTTTGATCCCCTAAAAAATTAAATACATTATAAAAATTATTTAAACCATAAAAATATATAAAAATAATTAAAAACCCAAAACCATAAACATTCTGAAAACTCTTAAACCCCCTAAAAACACTCAAAATCCATAAAAACTCTAAGCCAAAAATATCCTAAACACCCCTAAAAATCCAAAACAAATATATAAAAAAAACTAAAAATTCAAATAAAACCATAAAAACCTAAAAAACATAAAACACATTAAAATTTTAAAAACTATAAATATCTCAAAAATTTGAAAATCTATAAAAGCCAATGAAAGCCCAAGATCTTCTAAAATCCCTAAAATCACTAATAACTCAAAACCATTTATATCTCTAAAAAGGTTTAAAAACTATTAAAGACCTTAAAAACACTAAAAAACTAAAAAACTCAAAAAATATAATAAAAAGATAAATCCCTAGAAACTCAAAAACACTCAAAATCTCTAATAACTCTAAAAACCCATAAAATAATAAAACAGATATAAAAATCAGTAAAACATAAAAACCCCTAAAATCCCTAAAGAATATAAGAAAATACTTAAATACCTGAAAAACCTAAAACAATTAAAAATCTATAAATTCTAGAAACCCTAAAACCCATAAAAACCACAAAAACCACAAAAACCATAAAAAATATAAATCCCTTGAAAACCATAAAAATCCTAAAAACCCATAAAAAAAATCAAAAAATCACTATAAACCCTTCCAAGCCTTAAATACCATAAAAATCACAAACAAATACTAAAAAACATAAAAACTAAAAATACCCAAAAATCCAATAAATAAACAAAAAACCCCTAAAACCCATAAAAACCATAAAACCCTAAAAAAATTCAATAAACTATAAAAATACTAAAAAATCTCATAAATTACAAAAAATTTAAATAACCATAAAAAATGTGACACCCCTAGGAAAACCATAAAAACCTAATAACACATAAAATCCCTAAGAAACCTAAAAACACTAAAAAACCAAAACACCCGTAAAAACCCTATAACTATAAAAACCGCTAAAAACCTTCGAAAACCCTAATAGCTCGTAAAAATAACTAAAAACTCCAAAAAAACCCTTAATTCCCTAAAAATGATAAAAACTCTAAAAAACCATAAATCCCTTAAAAACTCAACAAACCATGAAATCCCAATATAACTATAAAGCCATAAACCCCTAAAACCCTAAAAAACACTTTAAACCCATAAAAATATTAAAATCCCTAAAAATCCATAAAACCCCCCAAACCCACAAAATCATTAAAACCGTATAAACTATGATACCCTAAAAATCCCTAAAACCCTAATACCATAAAAATACTATAAAATACCTAAAATCCCTAAAAATACCTAAAAACGTAAATACCCCTAAAAAGTCTTCAAATCTTACAGAAAAACATAAATCCTTAAAAATACTTAAAACCCCAAAAAATGTTAAAATGATAAAAACCCTTAAAAACCATAAATAACCCTAAATACTGTAAGTACCATTAAAACCCAAAATAACCTTAAAATCCCATAAAAACAAAAGACACCAATAAATACTATAAAAATCCTTTAAAACCCTAGAAACATTAATAAATTCTAAAAATAATAAAAACCCTTAAAATCAATAAAAACCATAAAACCCAAAAAAACATAAAAACCCTAAACACCAAAAAACTCCTCAAAATCCCTAAAAACACTAGAAACCATAAACATCCTAAAAATCCATAAATACATAAGAACCTCTGAAAATATTGAAAACCACCATGAAAACATTAAAATCCTAAAAAGATTTAAAACCCACAAAAAACCTAAAATAATGATAAAAATGATAAAAACCCCAATATTCATAAAACCAATAAAACCATAAAAATCCAACAAAATACTAACAAATATTAAAAACTATAAAACCCCTTTAAACCCCTAAAAATAATAAAAACCATAAGACTCCTAAAAACTAAAAAAAACACTAAACCCCCAAAAACACCATAAAAACCTTAAAAACCCTAAAAAACTCTCAAAATCCCTAACAAACATAAAAAAATTTAAAATCAATAAAAATCCCTAAAAACATAAAAAACATAAAACTCAAAATAACCATTAGAAAACCTAAAAAACCTAAAAAAAACCTAAAAACACTTAAAAACCCTTAAAACCTAAAAAAAATGTTAAAAACCATAAAAACTATAAAACCATAAACACCCCTAAATACCTTAAAAACACTAAAAATAATTAAAATGCTAAAACCCAAGAAAACTCATAAAACCCTTTAAACCCATAAAAACATTTAAAAACTCTAAAAAACATAAAAATCATATAAACCTAAAAAAACACTGAAAACCCAAAAAACTGAAAAACTCCTAAAACCCTCAAATCCCTAAAAAACCTAAAACAAATAAACATCATAAAAACCCTTAGACATCCATAAAAGAGTATACGGCACTAAACCCCCTAAAAATCGTTATGAAAACATTACAAATCTAAAAAAAAGTTAAGACCCATAAAAACATTAAAACCCCAAAACACCATCAAAACCATAAAATTTAAAACCCTAAAAATAATTAAAATCCCTAAAAACATAAAATAGAATAAAAACCCTAAAAACCTCTAAAAAAATTAAATACCAAAAGACACTTAAAACCATTAAAAACAAAAAAAATCACACAAAAACTATAAACCCCCTAAGAAATTCCAAAAAACCATAAAAATACTAAAAACCCTAAAACTACCTAAAAAATTAAACCTTCTAAAAACCACTAAAAACTATATAATCCCCTTTAAACCCATAAAAACAATAAAAACTCTAAAAACATTAAAAACCTAAAAAACAAAAAAAATGTGAAAAACCAAAAAAACCAATAAAAATCATAAAAAACTAAAAAAAAGAAAAAATCCCCAAAAAACTATTAGACCCTAAAACCACTAAAACCACAAAAATAAAAAATACCCATAAAAACATAAAAATCCTATAAAATACAAAAAAATAATAAAATTGTAAAAAATTGTAAAAAACGTAAAAACACTAATGAAGCCTTTAAACCCTATAAAAATTATACACCTAAAAACCTAAAAACACTAAAACACATAAAAACCCTAAAAATACTAAAACCCATATAAACATTGAAAACATTAAAAAATAAAAAAAACATAAAACCTAAAAACCCACTAAAAATTATAAACACCCTTTAAACATAGAAAAAATTAAAAACTCTAAAAACCTTAAAAGTCTGAAAAACTCAAAAATACCCTAAACACCCTCAAAAATTGTAAAAACCCAAGAATCCCAAAAAACCCTAAACCCACTCAAAATCCCTAAACAAATTGAAAACTATAAAAATGCTAAAAAACCCCAAAAAACCCTAAAAATGTAAAAAATGTGAAAAATCCAAAAAACCATAAAAACACTAAAACCATAAAATCCTCAAAACACATGAAAACCCACAAACCCACTAAAAATTCAAAGAATACCCCTTAAACCACTAGAAATGTATAAAACACTATAAAAACCATAAAGGCCATAAAAACTAAAAAATCCCAAAAACAATAAAACCCTAAAAATCCTTAAAGTCCCTAAAAATCCTATAAACCATAAAAATCCCTAAAATACTCCCAAAATCCTTAAAAACCTAAAATAGCATACAAAACATATAAACCCCTAAGAAAACCTTAGAAACCAAAAAACAATTTAAACACCTAAAAGCATAAAAATTATAAAATCACTGATAACCCATTTATACCATAAAACCCATAAAAAATTTAAAAATAATCCACTAAAAACTTTAAAAACGTTACAAATTTTTTGAATCCCTAAAAAGGTTAAAAAGTAAAAAAATCCATAAAACCCAAAAAAATGTCAAAAAAATCAAAACAAAACATTAAAAACCCTAAAAATCCTAAAACCCCTAAAACCCCTCAAAACCCTAAAAACCCTAAAACCCATAAAAACCATAAAAAGATCTAAAAATTTGTAAAAAAAAAAAGAATCCTTAAAAACCATAAGAAATACTTAAAAACTATAAAAACATAAAACCCCTAAATACCTAAAAACACTAGAAACCATAAAAACCCTAAACCCTATAAAACCCCCAAAACCATATAACCCATAAAAAAATTAACACCCAAAAAACCATAAAATTCCAAAAACCTCTAAAAACCTCTTTAAATCCCTAAAAATGTTAAAAACTCTAAGAAACCATAAAACTCCTTAAAACTCAAAAGAAACCCCTAGTAACCCAAAAAAACATAAAAAATCTAAAAACCTTAAGAAACACTAACAACCATCAAAATCTATAAAAACCCTAAAGGACATAAAAATACTAAAAACCCCCTAAAAACCTAAAAAATAAAAAAAACCTAAAATCCCTACAACCCCTAAAACCATAGAATCCATAAAAAACCTAAAAACATTAAAAAACCTAAACACCAAAAAAACTAAAATACCCTAAAAATCCATAAAAATACAAAACACATTAAAAAACCCATATACCATAAAATCCTAAAAACACATTAAACCCCTAAAAAACAATAACAAAACTACAAATTCTAAAACCATAAAAACCATAAATGAACCTAAAACATAAAACCACTAAATTCCATAAAACCCCCTAAAACCATAAAACTCTTTAAAAACATAAAAGAATATAAACTATACAATCACTTTAACCACCTAAAAATGTTACATCACTAAAGAACCTCAAAACCCCTAAAGAACTCAAAAATACGTTAAAACCCCAAAAAATCCTAACAACCCTTAAAATTCGTAAAAACCCATCAAATCCATAAATACGCAAAAAAATATAAAAATCATTAAAATCCCTAAAAGTTCCTAAAAATAAAATTCCATAAAACCCATTAAAACACCTTAAAAAACTAAAAACAATTTAAATAATTAAAAATCCTAAAAATGATAAAACTCTGAAAACCATAAAACCCCATAAAACTTGTAAAACCCTAAAAACCATAAAAACTATAAAACGACTAAAAAATATAAATCCCTTTAAACACAAAAAAAATAAAAAAACACTAAGAAACATTAAAACCCCTAAAATCATAAAAAGTCTTAAAGAATCTCAAAATCCATAAAAATACTAAAAACCCATAAAATACCCAAAATCTCATAAAAATTTCAAAAAATTAAAAACCCCTAAAAAACAAAAAACTATATGAAAAAATTAAAAACCAATAAAAATTTAAAATCACTAAAAACATTAAAAAGAAAAAAAGTGTAAAAACCCGAAAACCGTAAAAATCCCTAAGACCCATAAAAATCCATAAAAACATAGAAAACCCATAGGAACCTTAAAAATAACACAAAACCCCTAAAACATAAGACCCCCTAATAACCTAAAAACCCCTATGTAACCCTAAAAAGAATAAATAAACATAAAACTCTTAAAAACTGAAAACACTAAAAGAACAAAAAAAATAAAACCCATGAAAACCATAAAACCCCTAAAAATAAAAAAACCAAAAAACAAAAAAAAAACCACTAAAAACTTGAAAAAACATTATACCTCAAATAATGATAAAAAATCAAAAAAAAATTGAAACCCCAAAAATCTCAAATAAATTCTAAAATCCTATAAACCATTAAACAACCTAAAAACGAATAAAACACTAAAAACTCTCATAATCCCCCAAACCCCTAATAACAATAAAAAAACATAAAAAGTCCCTAAAATATCTAAAAACAAAAAATCTGTTAAAATCCTTGAAAACTTGAAAGAAATTCATAAAACATAAAAACACTTAAAAACCCTAAAACCTAAAAAATTCTAAAAACCCTAAAAACGCTAGAACCCTAAAAACCCTAGACACTATAAAAACCATAAAACCCTAAAAACCATAAAAACCCTAAAACACTAAAAATCTCTAAAACCCTAGAAACCATAAAAATCATAAAAAAATCCCTAAAAATACCTAAAAAAGAAAAAAACATATAACCCTAAAAAACCATAAGAAAACTATAAAACCATAAAAACACAAAAAACCCCATTAAAACAAATAATTGAAAAAAACACTAAATGACCAAAAAACCCAAAACCCCTAAAAACCATTAAAAGCACTAAAAATGTCAAAAAAGCATAAAACCCTAAAAATACTCTATTAACTCTTTAAAATACTAAAATAATTAATATACTCTAAAAACCTAAAACACGCAAAAACTAATTATTTAAAAAAATAAAAAAAAACGATAAAACCTATAAACACCCAAAAGCACCTAAAAACCCACAAAATTTATAAAACTGTAAAATTCATTAAAATCCTATAAAATCCTTAAAAATCCCAAAAATCATAAAAACAAAAAACCCTAAACCCCCAAAGGAAACATTGAAAACCTAAAAACACTTAAATCCCCAAAATAACATAAAACATTAAAAACCCTAAAAATCCATAAAAAATAATAAAAGTAATAAAACCTTAAAAATCATAAAAAACCATAAAACCCACTAAAAATTATAAAAACCCATCAAATCCTTAAAACATTTAAAAAACTATAAAAACCATAAAAACCCTAAAACACCAAAAAATCCCCAAAAAACCTAAAAGAAAAAAACCTAGTAAAACCCTGCTAGAACCATAAAACCCAAAAATACCTAAAAACTAAAAACCATAAATGTCCTAAAAAACTCTAAAAATTCCTAAAAACTTAAAAAAATCTAAAATCCAAGAAAATCCCTAAGAGAACCTTAAAAACCAAAAAAACAAAAGACACCAAAAAAACCTGAAAACACTAAAAACTCTACAAACACTAAAAAACACAAAAACCCCTAAAAACTATAAAATAGATAAAAATTTAAAAAATTTAAATACTCATAAAAACCAATAAAGACCCTACAGACCCTTTCAACCCAAAAAATTATTTAAAAACTCTAAAAAATAGAAAAACCTTAAAAGGTCCAAAAAAACAAAAAATCCAGAAAAACCATAAGAACCATAAAAAACCTAAAACCCAAAAAAAATCTCTAAAAACCTAAAAATCATTAAAATCCAAAATAATCCCTAAGAATCTAGAAAAATGTTAAAAACCCTAAAAATGCTAAAAAAAACTGTAATACCCTAAAAAACATTAACACCTAAAAGTGCATTATATCCCTGAAAAACAGAAAAATGTTAAAAACTTAAAATAACCCTAAAAACCATAAAACCATTATAAACCACTAAAACCCATAAATAATCATAAAAACCATAAAAACTAAAAAAATCCAATAAAAACTCTAAAACACTTTAACCCCTTGAAACTTTAAAAAATATAAAAACCTTAAAACCCTTCAAAAACCCAAAACTCAAAGAAAACCCACAAAAAACATTAAAACCCTAAAGCCCTAGAAACCCAAAAAATCTCTCAAAAACACTAAATATGTAAAAAAATCAAAATTCATAAAAAAAGCCTCAAAATACCTATTTATTTGAAAAAAAATAAAACCTGTAAAAAACCCCAATGAAAACCTTATAAACCTAAAAACACACAAACCCCTAAAAACCTAAAAAAGGAAAACACCCAAAAAACCCTTAAAACCTATAAAAACCCTAAACCACTAAAAACTCTAAAAACTGATTAATCCGTGAAAAGGGTAAAAATATCCTAAAACCCATAAAAACCAGAAAATAAAAAAAATAACTAAACCACAAAGAAAACATTAAAACCACTAAAACCCTAAAAATCCATAAAAACCCAAAAACACTAAAAACCTCAAAATCACTAAAAACCTGAAAAGCATTAAAATCCCAAAAAAATGTAAAAATACAACAAAAATATAAAAAAATTTAAAACACTAAAAATCCTAAAAAATATATAAAACCAAAATATACATAAAATCCATAAAATACAAAAAAAAAATCATGAAAAAACGTAAATAACCCCAAAAACCATAAACACCTTAAAAACCATAAAAACCTATAAAAACCATAAAAATCATTAAAAAATCTAAAAACCCAATAAAACCCTAAAATGTTAAAAAAACACTAAAAGACTTTAAACCCATAAAAACTCAAAAGAACATTAAAAACCCCCCCAAAACCATAAAACACTAAAATAATAAAAACCTTAAAACCTCACAAAGTTCTTAAAAATCCTATAAAACACTAAAAATCATAAAAATTCATTGGAATACCAAATATGTAAAAGACATAAAAAAACCCCAAAAACCATAAAGAAAAACACAAAAAACTAAAAACTCTTAAAACCCTTATAAAACTAAAAATTCCAAAAACACTAAAAAACTCAAAAAATAAGAAAAAATATAAAACCAATAAAAACAATTTAAATCACAAAACGCCATAAAAGCCCTGGAAAACACTAAAACCACTAAAAACCACTAAAAAATAATACATACAATTAGACCCCTTAAAAGTTAAAAACTCTAAAAAACATTCAATTCTCTAAAAAACTCATACAAACCCTAAAACTCCTAAATATATAAGCACCATAAAAACCTCAAAATCCAAAAAAACCCTAAAAACCATAATAATCCTATCAAATCCCTAAAATTCACTGAAAACATAAAGAACTCTAAAAAACTATAAAACCCCTATGAAAACCTAAAAACCCTAAAAACAATTATAACCCCTAAAAACATAAAATCGCTAAAAACCCTAAAAAAACCCTAAAAACCCCAAAAACCCAAATTCCCCCTTAAAAATATAAACCCTATAAAAAATTAAATCAATAAAACCCCTTTAAAACCTTAAAAATATTTGAAACTCTAAAAACACTGAAAACACTATAAAACCTAAAACCCAAAAAAAAAAAACAAAATTCCCTAAAACCCTCGAAAACACCTCGAATTCCCAAATAGTATAAAAAACCATAAATATCCTAAAATAGAATTAAAAATACCTAAAAACTGAAAACGCCTTAAAACCCAATAAATCTCCCAAAAACCCCATAAAAAACAATTAAAACCCCAAGAAATCCTAAAAACACTTAAAAAACCAAAAACAATAACAACTCTAAAAAACATAAAAAATCTTAAATATCTTAAAACACCTTAAATGCATAAAAACTCTTAAAACCATAAAAACTATAACAACCCTTTAAACTCATAAAAAGGTTAAAAAGCTCATAAAACCCAAAAAATCGTAAAAAAATCAAAAACACCTAAAACCCCAAAAACTCTATAAAACCCCTAAAAACCCTACAAACCCAAAAAAATCCCCCAAAACCGAAAAAATCAAAAACAAAACTAAAAAATACCTTAAATACAAAAAAAAGTGAAAATCCATAAGAAACCTTGAAATACCTCAAAATAATTAAAACCTCTAAAAACCCAAAAAGACCCTAAAATCCCTAAAAACTATAAAAACCATAAAACCCTAAAATCACATAAAAACACTATAAAACACTAATATCTCTAAAAAACCATTAAATCTATATTTTGTTAAAAAAAATTAAATACCCGAAAAAACTAAGAAACCAAAAAAACATTAAAAACTCTTAAAACCCTAAAAAACCAAAAAAAATTCTAAAAACACTAAAAAACAAAAAAAATCCCTAAATATTTAAAAAACCATATAATCCCTATGGAAATATTAAAACACTAAAAAAACATAAACCCCTAAAAACCTAAAACATGTTGAATACCATAAAAACCTTAAAACCCAAAAAATTCCAGAAATCACAATAAATCCTAAACAATCATAAATACCCTAAAAATTACTAAAAATACATTAAACATAAAAAACCTCTAAAAACATTGAAAACAACTAAGAAAAAATTAAAAACATAAAAAAACTTAAAAACCCCAAAAAACATAAAAATGTTGAAACCCTAAAGAACATAAAACCCCAAAAACCCCAAAAAACCTGAAAACCAGTAAAACACCCTTAAAACCTTAAAACCCCTTAAAACCATAATAAACTAAAAACCCTAAAAATTTATTAAACCCTTCAATCCCCTAAATACATTAAAAACTATAAAAACTCTAAAACCATCTAAAAACCCATAAAAATAGGCTAAAAACACTCAAAATCCAAAAACTCCCTCGAAAACATAGAAATCCTATGAAATCCATAAAAATGGAAAAACCCATAAAAACTCTTAAATAAACAATAAGAAACCTTAAAACACTTAAACCACCAAAAAAATATAAAAACACTAAAAACCATAAAACCCTAAAAACCCTAAAAATGATAAAAACCATAAAACACTAAAAACATTAAAAACCCTAAAAACCAATAAAAACCTATAAGCCACTAAAATCTCTAGAAACTCTTTAAACGCCTGAAAATGTTAAAAAAATGAAAAATAAATAGAAACCCTAAAAAACTGAAAAAACCCTAAAGACCAAAAAAATCATAAAAACCCTGAAACACTATAAACTTCTCAAAATACCTAAAACTCTGAAAACCATAAAAATCCTAATAAAAATCTAAAAATACAAAAAAATCATAAAAAACACTAATAACCCTTAAAACCCCTATGAAAACATAAAAACCTAAAAACATGTAAAACCCCTAAAAATCAAGAAAAATGATAAAACACCTAAAAACCTAAAAAATCATAAAGACACTAAATCCAAAACCCCTAAAACCTTAAAAAACTATGAAAAACAATAAAACCCTTAAAACCCTAAACCCTTAAAATCCCTAAAACCCCTCAAAATCCTTAAAAATGCTAAAAACCATAAGAAGTCCAAAAAAATTCCTAAAAATACCTAAACACACAAAAAATCATAAAAGTCTTGAAAAAACATAAGAAACCCTTAAAAACCTACAAAAAAATTAAAAACCTAAAAACATAAAAATGTCAAGAAAATAAAAAAAACCTAAAACCCTAAAAACAAAAATAACCCTCAAATACCTAAAAACGCTAAAAATCATAAAAATCCTAAAAAATACCTTAAAATACATAAAAGTTTTAGAAGCACTAAAAAACATTAAAATTCCATAGAAAACCATAAAAAACCTAAAAATTCCTAAAACCTCTAAAACCTAAAAAATAGTAAAAAATAAAAAAAAATAAAAAAAACATACAAGAAAGGCCCTAAAAACCCAGAAAACACCTAAAACTTTAAAACCCCTAAAAACATAAGTAAACTGAAAACCCATGGAAACCCATAAAACACACTAAAAAATCCGAAAACCTATTAAAACCCTAAAAACATTAAAAAACAATAAAAAACCATAAACGACAAAATAACTCAAAAAAAACTTGAAAAGCCCTAAAAATCTATAAAACCCCTAAAAAGCACCTAAAAACCCACAAAATCTATACAAACTGTAAAAGTCATTAAAATCCATTAAAATCCTTAACATCCCAAAAATCATAAAAAAAAACCCTGAAAACCCCAAAGGAAACATTAAAAACCTAAAAAACCTTAAATACCCAAAATAACATAAAACAATAAAACCCTAAAAATCCATAAAAAATAATAAAAATAACAATACCATAAAAATCATAAAAAACCCCAAAACCCACTAAAAATTATAAAAACCCATCAAATCCTTAAAACATTTAAAAAACTTTTAAAACCATAAAAACCCTAAAACACCGAAAAAACCCCAAAAACCTAAAAGCAAAAATTCCTCGTAAAACCCCGTTAGAACCATAAAACACAAAAAATACCCAAAAAAATAAAAACCATAAATTTCCTAAAAAACTCTAAAAATTCCTAAATACTTAAAAACACTAAAAACCCTGAAAATCCCTAAGAGAACCTTAAAAACCAAAAAAAACAAGACACCAAAAAAACCTGAAAACACTAAAAACTCTAAAAACACTAAAAACACTCAAACCCCTAAAAAATATAAAATAGATAAAAAAATAAAAACATTTTAAATACCCATAAAAACCAATAAAACCCAATAAAGACTCTACAGACCCTTTCAACCCACAAAATATTTAAAACCTCTAAAAAACAAAAAAACATTAAAAGGTCCAAAAAACCCAAAAAACCTAGAAAAACAAAAAGAACCATAAAAAACCTAAAACCCATAAAAATCTATAAAAACCTAAAAAACATTAAATTCCAAAATAATCTCTTAGAATCCAGAAAAATGAAAAAAGACCCTAATAATTCTAAAAAACTAAAATACCCTTATAAACATTAAAAACTAAAAGTGCATTATATCCTTGAAAAACTGAAAAATGTTAAAAACATTAAATAACCCTAAAAACCATAAAACCATAAAACCCCTAAAAACCATAAATAATCATAAAAAACCATAGAAATCAAAAAATCCAACAAAAAATCATAAACCCTTTAACACCTAGAAACATTAAAAAATATAAAAACCTTAAAACCCTCGAAAACCAAAAAATCAAAGAAAACCCTAAAAAATCCTTAAAACCCTAAAACCCTAGAAAGCCAAAAAATCTCTCAAAAACACTAAAAACTCTAAAAACATTAAAATTCAAAAAAAAACCTCAAAAATACCTAAAACTTTTAAAAAAAATAAAACTTGTGAAAACCCACAATGAAAACCTTATAAACCTAAAAACACACAAAGCCCCTAAAAACCTAAAAAATAGGAAAACACCCAAAAACCACAACAAATATTAAAAACCCTTAAAATCCATAAAAACCCTAAACCACTAAAAACTCTAAAAAACGTTTAATCCGTGAAAAAGGTAAAAATATCCTAAAACCCATAATAACCAGAAAATAACAAAATAACTAAACCACAAAGAAAACATTAAAACCTCTAAAACCATAAAAATCTAGAAAAACACAAAAACCCAAAAACACAAAAAACCTCAAAATCCCTAAAAACCTAAAAAGCATTAAAATCCCAAAAAAAATGTAAAAATAAAAAATATATAAAAACCCTAAAAAACCTTAAAAATTTATTAAACCCAAAAATACATAAAATCCATAAAAAATCAAAAAAAAAATGAAAAAACGTAAATAACCACATAAACCATAAAAACCATAAAAACCCTAAAAACCTATAAAAACCCTAAAAATCATTAAAAAAAATCTAAAACCCCATTAAAACCCTAAAATTATAAAAAAAAAACTAAAATACTGTAAACCCATAAAAACTCAAAAGAACATTAAAAATCCCCAAAACCATAAAACACTAAAACCATAAAAACCCTAAAACCTCATAGAGTGCTTAAAAATCCTATAAAAAACTAAAAATCATAAAAATCCCTTAGAATACCTAATATGT